>OY856415.1:14697167-15350500 GCA_963693085.1 Alisma plantago-aquatica | reverse complement strand
AGTGATCTTTGTTAATCCATTGTTAATGGTTATTCTATGTAATTAATGTGCGATTTGGTTTTCGGTTTGCGTCACAAGTTTATGGTATCAGAGCCTAAGATTCACTTAGTCTACAAAGACATAGGATTAAGGTTGTTGAATCTATTCTAGTGTCCTCCAGTTTATCTTATAGTGACTTTTTTCATATAGGAGAAGAAGTAAAGCTGAAAAATGGATGGAGCACACGAAGAGCATGTTGTTGAGAGTAGTATTGTTGCACCAGGAGGAGGTGTAATGGATCAAGAAAAAGAGGAATCAGTGCTTGAGAATCCTCGTCTTGATGAAGCCATGCTAGAAAACCCAGCCTTTCATGCTCTTTTCAGGAAGTTCATGACCACAATAACGTATATGGAAGATTGGATGCCAACACCAGCACCTAGGGCACCAGTTCCCAATGAGGGACATGGGTCTGGTAAGACCTTTGAGTGATTATGTCGGGTAGGAGCCACTGAATATTCCAGTACATCTAACCCAACAGACACAAATTTATGGCTCACTAAGCTAAAAAAAGCCTTTAGAGTCCTTAGCATCTCATAAGTTGATAAAGTTAGGCATGTTGTGTATCTTTTAAATGGAAGTGTTGGCCATTAGTGGGCCATTGAAGAAGAGAAAAGACCGGGTGTTGAGCTTGGATGTGAGGAGTTTCGACGTGAGTTTGTTAGTAGATACTTTCCCAAGACTTATCTGGATGAGAAAATCTCACAGACTGAGTGGATTAAACAAGGACCAATGAAGATTAGTGAGTATGAAGCAAAGTTCATGGAGCTTATGTAGTTTTGTCCACACATGGCTACTATAGAGGAGGAAAGGATTCAGCATTTTGAGAAGGGTCTAAACGCTGAGTTATCCACAATTGTAGCTTCTATAGAGAATAGAGAGAGGTTTGCCACCTTTGTGGAGTCAGTTAGGTGGATAGAGAGGTATGTCACTGAGAAATGTGAGGCTAACAATAGGAAAGGACCTGCCTAGTTCCAAGGACAGAGGTCTGAAAGTTTCAAGAAACTAAGGTTTCCTGTACCATTAGCACCATAGAGGGTCAATGCACAGACGCAGTGGACATCAAGCAAGAGTAGAGGCCATAGTTTTCTGCCAAGTGGATCCCATAGTATGGCATCAATGTCAATAACATGACCATCTAGACCACAACAGGACAGAAACTGCTTCAAATGTGGGCAGATAGGACGTATGATAAGAGATTGTCTAGTTAGAGACATGGAGGTAACCCAACCACCGATCCAGAGTCAACAAGGCTCTCAGAGGAAACCATTTAGTAGTGACACACGAGGACGTAGACATGCATCCCAAGCAGGTTTATCTACACCAAACAACAAAGCATGGAGTCGGCAACAGGCAATGATGAGATTCTATGCTATGAATCAGCCAGAGGCAATAGTCAATCCATGAGTCTTCATCCTGCTTTGTATCTGTTTTGATTGATCCGGGTGCTACACATTCCTTTATCACTCGAGAAGTGATTCATGACTGCAATATGACTATCAGTCATAGAGCAGATAATCTGTTATTAAAAACTTCATTAGTCAGATATGTAGTGTTGCGGGAGGTATGCTCTCCATGTGTTCTTTCTTTTTCAAAAGAAATCATTCAGGTGGATCTTATACCACTTGAGATGAATGGGTTTGATGTAATTCTTGGGATGGATACCCTAAAAAAGTATAAGGTTGTCTTGAATTTATGGTTCCAAGCAAGCTATGTTCATAGACAGTGATGATACATGGGTCTTTTAGGGGGGTAGAAAAATTCTTACAACCTGTCTAGTATCAGCAATGGTAGCTAAGAGACTGATGCGACAAGGATGTGAAGCATTCTTAGCACATGTGGTAGATACCAAAGAAGAAAGTCCTAGTCTTCCTGAAGTTCCTATTGTCAGGGAATTCAAGGATGTATTTCCTAAAGAATTTCCAGATATTCCTCCACCTCGAGAGATTGATTTTGAGATTAATCTAATTCTGGGTACATAACCCATAGCCCAAATACCTTACAGGATGGCTCCTGTTGAGATGGCAGAACTCAAGAAATATTTATAAGAGTTGCTTGAGAAAGGTTTCTTTCGACTGAGTACTTCGCCATGGGGTGCTCCAGTTCTTTTTGTTAAAAAGAAGGATGGGTCTATGATATTATGCATAGACTATAGATAGCTTAACAAGGTGACTATAAAGAACAAATATCTTCTTCCAATGATAGATGATCTATTTGACCAGTTGCATGGTGCAACAATTTTCTCTATGATAGATCTAAGGTCAGGATGTCATCAGTTACGTATCAAGGAGAGTGACATACCTAAGTCAGCCTTTAGGACAAGGTACGATCATTATGAGTTTGTATTTATGTCATTTGAACTAACTAATGCACAAGCTACATTCATGGAGCTGATGAATAGAATCATCCGACCATTCCTTAATCAGTTCATAGTGGTCTTCATAGATGACATCTTGATATACAATAGAGATGGTCAACAACATGAACAACACCTTCGTCAAGGCTTGACTTTGTTGAGACAACATAAGCTATATGCTAAGTTTAGCAAGTGTGAGTTCTGGTTGTCAGAAGTGTCTTTCCTAGGGCACATCATATCTGCTTCAATAATTCATGTTGATCCACATAAAGTGGAGTCTATTTTAGAGTGGGAACAACCCAAGACACCAATTGAGATTCACAGTTTCTTAGGTCTGACAGGTTACTACAGAAGCTTTATTAAAGACTTCAATTATGTAGCATTACCCATAACTATGTTGATCAGGAAGGAGGTTCCTTTTGTCTGGAATGACTAGTGTTAACGTTCTTTCTAGCTGTTGAAAGAAAGGTTGACTAGTGCACATGTGTTGGTTTTACCTGAGCAGGGAAATGGATACATACTTTCTATTATGCCTCTAAGAATGGTCTAGGATGTGTGTTGATGTAGAGTGATCATATAGTTTCTTTTGCTTCCCCACAACTTAAGAAACATGAGGAGAATTATTCGACGCATGATCTAGAGTTAGCTGTAGTGGTCCACACATTGAAGATTTGGAGGCATTATCTTTATGGAGAAATGTGTCAGATTTTCACATACCATAAAAAATTAAAGTACATCTTTTCACACCACGAGTTGAACATGAGACAATGCCGCTAAATGGAATTGATCAAGGACTACAATTATACAATTGATTATCATCCAGGAAAAGCTAATGTAGTGGTAGATGCACTAAGTAGAAAATCTTCATCTCCACCCATAGATAAAGAACAGTTGAATTCTTTAATGTGTTTTAAACGGGACATGTTTGTCTCTTTGAGACCAATAAATTTATAGTTAAAAGTATCTTTGTTAGCTGGATTGTTGGCCGAAATGCATGTGAAACCTACTCTGAGACAACAGATTAAAGAGGCACAACAGGCTCATATTGTGATTCAGCTGATCAGGGTAGAGTATGGTAATGAGAAACATGACAGATTCCATGAGTCAGAGGATGAGGTAGTATGTTAGCATGTTAGGATGGTAGTACCTAATGCCAATGACTTAAGAAAGATAGTTATGGAGGAAGCTCATTCATCCATGTATGCAATGCATCTAGGGAGTACTAAAATGTATCATAACTTAAAAGATATGTATTGGTGGTCTGGTTTGAAGAAGGATGTAGTTGATTTTGTTATGTGGTGTCCAGTGTGTTAGCAAGTTAAAACACCAGAAGCCTGTAGGAACATTGCAACCCTTACCTATACCGCAATGGAAATGAAATCATGTGACAATGGACTTTGTGGTTGGTCTACCCACAACAGCCAAAAGCCATGATTCCATTTGCGTGACTAAGTCAGCACATTTTCTTCCTGTTAAAATAACATATACTGCTGAAAAACTTGCATAGATCTACATAGATGAGATAGTGCGGTTACATGGAGTTCTAGCCACAATTTTGTCTGATAGAGGTCCGCAATGTACAAGTCATTTTTGGGAATGACTACATAAAGCCTTGGGTATGCAGTTAAAGTTTATCACAACTTTTCACCCTCATACAGATGGACAATCTGAAAGGACTATACAGACTTTAGAGGACTTGCTTAGGGCATGTGTTCTTTAGTTTGTAGGAAGTTGGGACTTACACTTGAGCTTAATGAGTTTTCCTACAACAATAGTTATTGGACTAGTATTGATGTGGCACCATATGAAGCCTTGTATGGTGAACGTTGTAGATCTCTGTTATGCTGGTATGAGACAGGAGAATACCAACTTCTGGATCCTGAATTAGTGAAACAGACAACTGAAAAGATTAAAGTAATACAACAACAATTGAAGGCTATACAAGATAGACAGAAGCCATGCATATGCCGATAAATGTCGTAGACCTTTGGAATTCCAAGTTAGAGACAGGGTGTATCTCAAGGTCTCTCCTTGGAAAGGTGTTCTTAGATTTGGGAAAAGGTTAAGTTAGCTCCTAGATTTATCAAACATTACCCATTGATAGCACAGATTGGAAAGGTAGCCTATAGGTTGGATTTGCCACCTGAGCTACATAAACTACATCTAGCATTTCATATATCTATGTTGAGAAAGTGTCATCCTGATACAGAGTTGGTGTTTCAACCTACAGAGGTAGAATTGAATGAAGATATATCCTATGTGGAAGGTCCAATGATGATTCTTGATAGAAGAATCAAGAAGTTGAAAAAGAAAGACATAGTTCTTGTGAGAGTTCTCTAGCATTTCCATGGCATTAAAGAAGCCACATGGGGTCTGGAGGAAGAAATGAGGAGGAAGTACCCTTCTCTTTTCTCTTGAGATTTCGAGGACAAAATCCCTCTTAGAGGTTGAGAATTATAACATCCCTGACATGGGTTATGCCATAACCCTGGAAGTTTTTCTTAAGTAAGTTATTTATAAACTCGTTTTAATCTTTTTAAAAGTAATAAAGACTCAAGGAGAGTTTAATTTTCAAGTTTGAGCTTATTTGCAAATTGTTTGTGCATTATATGATAGTTTGGGTGTAAATTGCAATTTATCCAAGATGAGGGGTTATATTGCAATATGTCACATGTTGAACGTGCCTCAAGTGCTTTAGAATCATAATAGAGAGAATGATGCTTAGGGGTGGCTTTTGGAAAGCCTAATTTCCAAGTTGAAGCTTATTTGAATAATGCTAGTGCCTTGTGTACTAATTTTGGTACAAACTGTAATTTACCCAAAATGTAGGATTGATATGCAAATTACCACCTCTAGAGTGTCTCTACTCTCTCTTATCATCATCTAAAGGAGATATAAAGAAAGAGGAACCATGTTTGAATCATATTTGAGTGATAATATTCTTAGTGATGAAAAGACCAAGAAGAGTTGTATAGTTGAAACCCTAAAATGAGTTGTATTGAGTTGTAGAGCTTATATGGGAGTTTCTATCGGCCAAAAATCCATATAGGAGGTCCCGTATCATTTTTTCAACTCTTATAAAAGTCCATGATGAGTTAATCACCTCAAGAAGGTGATGGATATTGGTTTACAACTTTCCTTGGAAAAGTTGTATCAGTTTGTGAATAAAGTGATGTTGGGTTGAAATATCTTGTTCACCAAGATAACTAATGGCCTAAATCTTATCCTAGATTATCCCCAAGAGTTTTTCCTATCAATATAAATATGTGTGCATGCATGAACATGTGTCAACCCATGCATGTACAGGTGTCACCTAGTAGTATAAGGTGATGACACCTCTTATACACTCTCTCTCATGAGCCTCAATTATATATACCACTCCTTTCATCTACTAGTGAAACTTTTCGAATCCTACAACTCTCTTTCTCTTATATATCATGCATAGTAGTTGAGGATCAAGGACGAGCTCGATCCTTAAGCTTAAGGTGAAGCCATGGTCATCTTCAACCTTTATTGAAGCATGAATCTCGGGTTGTGATTATTCCTTTCTTTTATTCTTCACCATGTTCTTATCTATGGTGATTCTTTGCATATAGAGGAGTTGTGAACAAGTCTTGGATGTTTTATAAGTACATATTCAACATCAGGAATGTGAATCTTTAGAGCTTGGAGCTTTGAAGTTGTTCTTGAGGCAAGTTATATAACTTGAACCCAATCATGTTATTATTCACCTTCAATCTTGCTATACTTGTTGATCTACTTACGATTTTGATTTTTCTTGAATGACTGATGATTCTATGAGTTCAAACAGTTGAATAGGACTGTTGTCCATGAACTAGAATAGTAAGGGACGAAATTATATAGCTTGATGATGATGACATCATCATGGCACAAACTGATATTAGGTTGAAGCACCTCTAACCTGATATAATAATGAAACCCAATATGGTGATATGAAATCCATTAGACCTTGGAACCCCACACCCCTATCGTTTTGTACATTTGGGTTGGTTGAAAAAGGACTAACCAATTGTCTAGGCTGCCACTCAACATATAGTAGGTTGATACTTTGAAGGTTCGAAAAGGTATGAGCATATGCAAAACCCTACACTTGAGTCACCCGATATAAGTGACACACACACACACCTCATGGACAATATTGTGATAAGAACACACCTCTTGGATGATATGGTGATAAGCACACACCTCTTTGATGATATGGTGATAAGCACACACATCTTGGACGATATGGTGATAAGCACACACCTCTTGGATGATATGGTGTTAAGCACACACCTCTTGGACAATATGGTGGTAAGTACACACCTCTTGGACAATACGGTGGTAAGCACACACCTCTAGCCTGATATAGTGGAAGCACCTCAAAACCAATATGGAGGTAAGTACCTCAAATCCAATATACTTGATTGAGTAACACATGAAGTGTGTTATGTCAAATGTTACATTAAGATGTACAGAGTTTAATGCACTCTGATCAATGTAGGCCAATGTACCTTGAGAAAAGGGTTGAGCCAACTTGATAAAGTATGATGCAATCAATATCCTAGTGAGGATGAGAGAGAAATCATACTTTGTGTTATAATCATTTAATGATAAATGATGAGAATAAACAAGTATGATTGAATACTTATGATACAAATGTATGCTCCTAATGTGTGTGGAGCTATGAATTAGGGTTTTGATTCTTGATAATATAAACTTGAAACCCTAATCGGCTAAAAAGGGAAACCCTAACCCTAATAATGGGAATGTTGTATTTCTCTTGTATTGCATGGTAATGATATGTACTTGATATTGTTTTTATCATTAAATACTAACCATGCTGGTATCATGAGATGATGAGCATAGTCAGGTATGAGCTATGATGTTTCATATGATACATATTAAATGGGCCTTGTGAGCCATGTGAAATACTTTTGCAACAAGTATAATGTATACATGGGTCTGAGGACCTAGAGGTAATAGTTACCTGATAAGAGGTGACAATGTTCAATAATGAACTAAGGGTTTGAATACCCAGATCTAGAAATCATGATGATGATAATGTTAAGGGATGAGAATCCTCAACAATGTGATAAGGGACTGAGATCCCGAGTGTTATGCATTCAATGTGTTCCAAAGATTATGAAAGTACTTGATAAATGTATTAAACCTTTATTTGTAGCATATATTATAGTTCATGCTTGTAACTTGGTTGATGCTAAAAGATATTATAATGCACCTAATTAATCAAGTGGAACATTATCATGTATTTGCCCTGGCCATAGATCCATTCAGTGTCAGAATTTTCTGAATGATCAAATGAGTTTAACTCGGAGAGCATATTTTTGAATATGTGGGGGTAATGGGCAAAAACATCCTTACGTACAAATAGGGATGATTGTGTGATCTCCCTCATAATCATAAGAGTATGTGTATATGTCGTGACTCAATATTAATATATCGGGGTTGCTGTGTGATCTCCCTGAAGAGAGTGCATGTTGTAGTTGTAAATCTATAGCGAAGATGCCACTATACCCTGGCAAGCTAATTGCAGTTTGACACGTGATGTCGCTGCCAATGGTCTTGTATTGGCTAAGACAAGTGATGTAACGACCCCGCCTCCCGGTAACCCCCAATTAAGGGAGACGAAGAGGTCAGAGCCATTACCCCAATTAATAGGATCAAAGGTTCGACAAATAATCAATAACAATTATCAAATTTTACCAACTAAAATGAAAACTGGTATAAAATGAAACTTTGCATACCTTTTTTTTCAAAAATTGGGATATTTACTTCTATCTGCATCAAGAGTCTATTCTAACTAATCCTCCTTTGTACTTTAACTCTTATTTAATTCCACATGTGCCACTTTACTGTTTTTCCTTTTCAAACTTGTACCTAAAACACCGACAAACAAAATGTCGGTCAGCATAGTCAAATATTTCAGTATGTGGGGACAACCAAAATTTCACAAATATGACTAACAATCTAATTATCACAATCAAGTAATTCACAAGCCAATTTAGTTTTTCAATGTGCCATTCTCCACCACTTTTTCCCTAACCCTGGAATACCCCCTCTAGGGTTTTCTCTTTTGCCATTGACTTAAGGCCACCTTCTCAATCCCGAGCTTGGTTCCTGGGGTCACTCTTCATGGTGCCCTTTAGTCATGCAAAATCATAGGCCACCTTCTCAATCTCGAGCTTGGTGCCTGGGGTCACCTCTCATGGTTCCCATTGGTCTTCCCTCCTGGGCTTGGCCTTTTGCATCATCCATCAGGGTGGCATGTAGGTGCGAGAATACACACTTATTTTGCAATTGTGATAATCATAGTGACTTTATATTTTGCAAGTATGAACATCCACTGATAAGTTGCATTCAATGCGATGAATCATCTGAGAAACTTTTCCAGAAACTAATGTGATTAACCATAATTAACCACATACCTGTAAGAGCAACTTGAGGTCCAAGAAATAATGATAAAGAACAATCAAACAAGCAGTCATCAATATCTTAAAATTAATGCAATACATCCAAGTGTTATAGTTTATCCAAAACATTCTCAAGATAGACTTGGATTCCACCTTAGGCTTTCTAGGCCACTTTTAGGGTTTTGATTACAATTAAGGTTTTTCTTTCACTCTTATTACTAAAAACCCTAATTAAGAAAAATAACTCACAAATCCTAAGGATCATAACCTATCTCATCTAACATGTTTAGGATCATCATTTAACAACACATTTTCATGTATAACAAATTAAATATAATATTTTCCTCTTTTACCTTAAATTAGGGTTTCTAAATGCTTTATTATTCATAATTGGTGTAAAACCCTAATCCATGCAATAATTCATCTAGATTAGCTTCACGTTAATAATTAGCATTTCAACAGGTTACTATCACTAAATTTCACCAATTAAGCATCATGAACTTAACCATTAATTTCAATTAGGGCTTCTAACATAATTTTAAAGATCTTTTCATTAATTTAGCATAATTTTGCAAATAGGAACGAAATCATGTTCTTAAACTATTTTATCGTGTTCCTCACATTTTTCTAATCAAATTTCATGTATAACTTCCAATTATCAGATACTGCTACATTTAGTTATAATTTTCGCAAGATATTCACCTTTAGGCCAATCGATGGCAACCACACCGGCCCCTTTTGTTTTTCTTTTCTTTTCTGCTAGCAAGGTGCCTGATCGAGCTGGTTGTATGTTTTTACCCCTACATCCATATCTTAAAGTCATCTGCGCCTAGGGGCAAGGAGGTAATTTACCCTCCTTTTATCTTCAACCTTGTGCCCTGCTTGCGAGCATCCCCAGCCAATTCAACTCAAGGGTTGACTTTGGGCGTCTGTGCATCGACGATCAAACAGATGAGTCCAGAAGTTCCGTCCGCGCTTCATGAACTTGCCCATGCCTTCAATTGGTGGTGGGATCGGCTCCTACATCGCGAACTAACTTCCATTTTTCTGGCGAGATCGACAGGTTACAGAGAGGGAGGATCGTGGTTTCTTAATGAATTGAACTGACCAACAGGTTCAACGTCACTCCCTGAAGGTGCTAGGGTAGATAGTTGATGTGCCCGCACCCTCTAGAGTCCTCCCTATATATATAGTGTCGTCTGAGTAGTCTCACAATTTGGGGACTTATGTTCTTGTCGAAGAACCCACCCATAAATCAAGTTAGTCCTTCTCAGAAAGAACTCCTGAGGGTGATGGAATCATCCACACCTCAGGTTACGGCCTAAAATGCGAGCAATTAGGATTTAAAAATCCTGATCTCGCCTCCCCCTTTCCTTATGTGAAACAAGGAGGAAGATGAACAACTAGTGTTGGATCTCTAGTCCTCTGGACCATGCGGGGTATCCAACGACTATCATCTCTCCCCTATTTCTAAATTCTTGAAAATGAAGGAAAAAGGGTATTTAACAAGGAAAATTAGGAAAATATATCACTCTCCTCATTTGTTATTTTTCACTCAAATTTTATAGGAAACTCTATCTTGGCATTCTCTACTCGAATACCAAATTTGAAACCCAAATTCCAAAGGAAAAAGGTGTTTCGATCATATGCAAGTCATTCATTAATAAAACTAATTAATTGATATTTCCTCTTTTTTCCATTATCTTGACATCTTAGATTCCTTGGACCTCAAGGAACCTTAAAGGAACGAAATCCCATCTCAGGGAATATTTCTTTATCCTTTTCTTTTATCCTTTCTCCCTTTCTTTCTTATTCCTTTATTAAGATATTTCTTTTCAAGGATTTCTCTTAATCTTTCATTTCCTTTTTCCCCTCTTTTCATATTTCTTTTATTAGAAATCACATCAAAACAAAAATTATTTAATTGTGGTCATTACTTCCACTTTCTAGAGTTTTCTATGTATTTCCCATTATCACCTTGCTTAATTTCCATCATCTTGTGTCTTTTCTTTTTATTTGGACCTTTTTTTCTTTTCTTCTCTTTTATATCCATTAATGGAATAATCTAATAATAGGAATCACGAAATTCCTATCCAAAGGAATATTTGCAAGGAAACCCATCCTTTGAAGAAAAGCTTACAACCTTTTTAATTAAGCCCAAATTCCCAAAATCATTATATTTCAATTATGAAAACACATGCAAAATTGAGGTTGTAACAGGTGAGGTCTTGGAAGCCAGCTCTTCCTTTGACCTTGTATGGTACTGATGCTTTACGTAGCTGTTTTCAGTTGGAGCATGAGAGGTATACCTCATCTCCTCAGGGCATAAGTGTGATTGTAAATTTGTAATCAGCCATGTAGCGTATTTGCTTAAGGATTGAATATAGAAACATTAGTTGATGTTACACTACTTTTATACATCTTAACTGGATAGATGTTATATATGTTCTTCATATTCTATATAAAGAGAATAGATGATTTATTGCTCTATCATAGATAGTTGCATTTCTTTAAAAGATGATATTGATCTATTCTACTTATAAACAATGATTAATCTTGATTATTAATATAAAAGATCCTCTTCTCAGTTTTATATTATTTACGCGTGATAATAATATTGTTGGCAAAGAGTTATATCTCTCGCTGGTACTTTTGTATCACCTTGTTGGTCCCAACATTTTTAGGTGGAAACAGATGAGGAGGTAGAGTCCATACTGCAGAGGGAGGATAAAAGCAATAGGGACAACAATAACAGCTTAGGTTGAGTGTGTTGTCTGTCGTGTCTCGTAGATAGAAGTCCTATGTGTCGTCTCTGTGCTCTCAGGTCCTTATGAGTTAGTACGTAATGGTTTTGTAAATGATTTGATATTTTTGCTTGTATGCCTCGAGATTTTATGTTTCTTATGTATATGTTTGGGCAAAGAAACTTGTATATGATATCCTTGAGATGAGATGGTACAATGTATATACAATGTGAACCATGATTTATATATTGCTTTGGTTCTTCCCTTAAGAGTTTCCTGGCAATGGATCTCTTTGCAAAATGGTTTTAATTTTTAGTTATATTCGTTAATCCGCTGCTAATGGTTATTCCACGTAATTACTGTGCAATTTGACTATTGGTTTGATAGTGGTCGTCACAGCACCATCAGAGCCCACCACATCAGGATGGACCATGAGATCCCAATGTCCAAAGGAAACCATCGAGTTAGGGAATCTTTGGTGAGGAATCCCTAATCTCAAAATTGGTTAGGTGTCACGACTAGACTGATGGAGCAACTAGATGTCCCAAGATACAACTACATAAAACATGATATGAAAACTTATGAGGTACATCATACACATGACAAATTATAAAAAAATCCTAGATATGGGTAAATTGCATCAAAATTCCATAAAACACATATATAACAAAACTGACTCAAATAGTGTCCAAACTAGACCAAACTTGAAACTTCACTTTGTCATGTGATATCAAAGAACATATTAGGGTTTGAGTAAGGTTTTAAGTACTCAATTATGATAAGAAAGCTTGTTCAACCATAAAGCAAGGTCAGGGGTCTTACAACCACAAACCCCTAATAGGGATTTTGTGCCCAAAATCATACACAAACAAGGACATATACTTCCTACACATCTCATCTTGTGTCTTCCACATGGAATGATCATCCTCAAGTGCCATCTCCCTCAGGTCATTAACATTTGGAACTATTGTTCCGTTATGGAAGCAAACTATCCCATCATATGACTCATGGAAGCCATCATGCATTCTACTGCCAAACTCTAATATGATATTCTATATCATTACATCACTCTTCTGAGCATCTCTGATCTACTATATCAACGTCATATTCACCTGCAACTATGGTAGTAACCTTTCCAACAGAGATACTTCCAACTGCAAAGTGATACCAACATGTCCCTCTTGTGACACACCATACAATGTAATTGCTCCTTGTCTGCAGACGATGACTAAAATGAATTCCTACTCAACACATCAACCACCACATTTGCCTTCCCTGGATGGTAGTCTATCATGCAATAATAGTCTTTGATCATATACATACATCTTCTTTGCCTCATGTTCAACTCCTACTTTGAGAAGATATACTAAAGATTCTTATGGTCGGTGAAGATCTGGCACTTCTCGTCGTATAGATAGTGCCTTCATATATTTAGGGCATGAACTACAAGGGCTAGTTCCAGGCTATGTATCAGGTAGTTCTCCTCATGTTTCTTAAGTCGTCATGAAGCAAAAGAAATTAGATTGTTGTCTTGCATCAACACTGGTCAACTTCTCCTTTAACAACTAGAAAGAATGTTGACACTTGTCATCCTAGACAAAAGAATCACCTTTCCTAGTTAGGGGCAACACTATAACACTAAAATCCTTAATTAATTTCTTGTAGTAACTAGCGAAACCTAGAAAACTTCAGACCTCAATCAGTGTCTTGGGTTGTTTCCCCTCCAGCATTGAGTCTAACTTCTTTGGGTCTACACAAACACCCTTAGCAGATATGACATGCCCCAGAAAAGACACCTCGGTCAACCAAAACTCACAGTTGTTGAACTTGGCATTCAGCTAATGCTGCCTCAACAACTCTAATGCATGGAGAATATGTTGTTCATGTTGTTGATTGCCCCTTGATTATATCAAGATATCATCAATGGATGCAACTACAAACTGATCTAGATATAGTCTGAACACCCTATTCATCATATCCATGAAATTTGTAGGTGCATTGGTTAGCCCAAACGACAACACCATGAACTCATAATGACCATGCCTAGTCCTAAAAGAAGTCTTAAGCATGCCATCGCCTTGATCCTCAACTGGTGATAACTTGACTTGAAGTCTATCTTGGATAACAATATATCTCCTCTCAACTGATCAAACACATCATCAATCCTCAGCAATGGGTATTGTTCTTCACTATGACCTTGTTCAACTTTTAGTAATCTATGCAAAGCCTCATGGAACCATCCTATAGGACACTCTAACTAATAGTCAACCTTCTGCTTCTATTGCTCTCCAAACTACTTTTCCTCAACACCATGAGCCTGACGACATTACTGGCTATCACCTACATAGATGTGGTGATCCAAGAGGTGAGACCCATGTCCCAACAAGAGATATAACTCTCAACAATGATTATTGATTACAAAAAGTTATATTATTAAATAAGCTAAATAGATTAACTAGATATAATAGATAACATTACAATAAGAAGGATTGACATGATATCTAGAGGAACAGATAAATCTATCATCTTTTAAACAGTTGACCTCTTACCGCATTATATATCAACTAAGCATAATAAGAAACAAGGTGAGGGTTATCAACCAATGTGAATCATGTTTAACCCTAACAAATATGCTACACATATGGATTTCATATTTTATTAAGCACTGGGAAGTTTGAGGTATACCACTCAAACTTCCAACTAACCACTGCAAAGTGCCATTTAGTTCTATACAAGATCTGGGAGAATTGGAATCCTAATATCTCTTCACTTTTGGTTAGTACAAGTTGGCCATAGTGACATATATACTCAAGATACAAACAACATATTCTGCCCTTAGTGTATAGGTCACAACACTAGTAATTAGGGTACACAAAACCCTATCATCCAAGGTACAACCACAACTTCCATTAATCACGTCACATATACAAATATTTGAGACACGACCTCGACTACTCGCAATCTGAGTCATGACCACAACCATCCTCCATACCATAGAGTCAGGATGACAAGGATGTACTCTCCATGTAGTAACACATACTTAATGATATGTTACTCTGAGCTTCCTTTTTGGAACACTCATTTTACCATCCACCAAATTCTGACACTGGAGTGGTTCTATGACACATGAAACTACATGATTAGGGTTTAACTTGATTAGTTAATGACAATTGAGTGAGTTAAGGTTGTATCAATCAAGTTACACACAAACACTATAAGATTACAACAAAACATGGGTATGCTACAACTTCTGAAGATATTAAATGTATGAGGTATATTCCTTATCACATCATCACAAGATACCAATACTTATCACACACGAAGAGGATCACACCTCTATAAGGGCTCAAACCATGCCCAAAGATCATTAAGACCACTCACATGATTTCCTACAAGATCAAAATTACCTTTCCATACCTTATAGGGGTTCAACAAACTACCACCATACTTGTGATACACAAGTTCAACATAACATTACATCAAAGAGCTATGATGTTCATAGGTAACGTAGTAGAGTTACCATAGCATTAAACATTAGAAGAGTATTACTTCATCATAATAGCACACAAGAAAGATAGGCATCATTGACCATCATCATTTATTTGCATTAGGGTTAGGTTCAACAAGGTAGATTGAGTTGATGTCATAAATGAATGTTCAAAACCAACCACCAGTTCATACACTTACATAGGTCAAAGCACAAACCCTAACACCTAGGATCTCCATTGTATCATGGATGCACTCAAGACAAAGCACTACCATCAAATACATATTTCTAACTCAAACCATAGGCTCACACATTATGCACAAACATAGGCATATACATAACCTAAAGCGTAACCCTCAGTTTGTATCATCAAACCAAAACCATTTAATCAACAACTATAGAATTCCTCATTTAATTAAGCTAGGATAGCCATCAGATCATACACCAAGAAGAACCATCAAATCATAGGCCTAGTGTGGCCATTGGATATTGGACCCATAGGTTGATTGGATCTTGACCTAGACAGGCCATTAATTGTGAACAACTAGGTGAACCATCACATGTTGACACTATGAAGACCATCGAATCCGTACACTAGTGAAACCATTAGTTGTGAACCATTGAGTTATGGAACCAATGAAACCATTGAGTCATGACATAGTGAGACCATCGTTTGTGAACCCAGTGAAGCCATTGGTCATCCTCACTAGGTGGAAAACAAATCTAAAACATCAAGTATAAGCCATCATTTGATAGTGTGAGGAAAACCATCATTTGAATCCACTTGAAGAGATAATTAAGACCATTGGGTGTGAGGGAAGCATAGCCATAAGTTACAAGCACAAGAGAAAGTTCAAAACAACAAATAAGTCTAAGCCATCGACTGACATAAGATGTCAAAACATCATATCATAAACAAGATAGAAATAATTCCAAAACTCATAAGGAAAACCATCAACTCTCACCTTAGGAGCACCATCGACCCATGGACATGCAAGCTCTAGGGTTTCCACTTCCAAGGTAGAAATGTGCATAAGGTTTAGATGTATATAAAGGAAGGTTATCTACTCAAGAACTACCATACAAGATCAAACCCTAGGAAAAGATAGCATCTTTCTACTTAGTACTACATTTTAGAGCAAGATCTTGTACATTGATTCAGCCCTGTTTTAGGGCTTCATCTTGTGTCATATTGTATTTCAATCATATCTATACCTGTTAGATTGCATGTTATTCCCCTCAATATCCATATTTGTGTAAAATGCACTTATGGACATTATTTACATGTTTTTCAGGCATTTGGACCATGCTTGGATGGAAGAGAGAGAATATGAGTGATCCTAGTGTTTCTCTACCCCTAGAGAGGCCTAAGGTGAAGTCCAAGGCTCCCTCAACCTACCCCTAGTGACCAAAACTCCATTGAAGCAATGATGTCCAAGAAAATCTAAAGAAACAAGTCCAAGTGATGATCCAGGGACTAGCACGACCGCGATACCACAATTGTGGCTCCCTGCGTAGGAAACGGTTATGAGGTAAGAGATAGTCCCCTTCTACGGATCCATGAATAAAGGAGGGATAGCTGTCAAATTGTAGAGTTCTCAAGTCAAGGAGGGCACCTGGTCACACTACGTGACAAGCAAGGATTCAAACCTTAATGATAATAATCTGATCTTGTAATGTCCCAAGATTTGAGGCCTTGCATAAGATAATCTTAAAAGGAATGATTAGACTACCCATATGACCAAGGTGCACCTCCTTTCCCAGGAGCCCATCACTAAAGAAATCCATAAATAAGCATGCTCCACTTGGAGTAGTACTGGGATGGGTGACCAGTCGGGAAGTTGATCTTGGCTTGCGCGTGAGTGAGGAAAAAGTGCACAATTAAGGCTAGTGGTGGTCAGTGGGGCAAGTCGTCATTCCTGAAACCCTACTAGACTACTAGAGCCTTGGTAGCGGGCCTAGGCATTACAAATGGTATTAGAGCCATGATTTTCTATTTAATCTCTAATAATTATTAAATTTTACAAACTCTTTAGAACCCAAGGGAGTTATTAGAGGATTTTTCAATGATGGAGGTGTCTAGAAAAGGATCACAATCTAGGGGATGGCAAGATTTCCTCTGCCCTGCTAGTTAGTCTAGGAGGACTCCCAGATATTGTGTGACTGCCTAGACAAAATCAGAGGTTTTGACTCTAAGTAAGACACCTCTAGGACACTCTCATATGTCTTCTTCCCTTCTCAACCCTAATTCATATAGGATTCTAAGTGCTTAGGGTTTCTCTCTCTCCACACCACTCTTGTGTTTGGGATAAGATTAACAAGGTCTAAGGAATCCTCCACCAAATAATGAAAAGCATGTAAACAAAATGTCATGGATGTAAGTTTTAATAGTTTAAGTACAAACTAAAGATTAGTTACATGCTTACGGTTGCATGGTGTGTGTTGTCGTGCCCTCAGGAGAGCTCTGATGTTAGACCTTCTTGAAGGAGGATGAGGAGAGAGTTATCCTTGGAGGAAGAACCCTCCAGGAAGAGGAAACGACCCGACGCATCCTCTGAGGATGATGCTAGCCCTAATCCTAAGTGGTAGTTAGAGAAAGAGATGACATTACGAGTTGAATACCTTAGTCTTCTATACCTTCAAGTATGTGGCTTAGACATAGATGCTTTACATAAAGATTTTGAGTACACATGAGGAGCATGATCTATGTGTGATTGTTTGACCTAGTGCCTTTTGGCGAATCCACCTTGGGAGAGTTGTGCCTGTTAGGGTGAGGGATAGCTCCCTCATTAAGGAGGTTAGTGGTGGCCATATAGGAACCCTAACATATATATATATATATATATATATATATATATATATATATATATATATATATATATATATATATATATATATATATATACTAGCAACACACACGTGCATATGCACGTGCCACATTGAACATATTTATTTTATATTAATTTTTTTTAAATAAAACTTCCTAAAAGGATAATGGTAATCGTGCCCATTGAACTTGTTTATTTTACATTAAGTATTTAAAAATAAAACTTTCCAAAAGATAATGGTTATCCTCATAACTTCCCACAATGATAATGATAATCATCGACTTCTTTGTAGAAAATAAAAAACGTGTGGTTTACTTACACCTCAACCCACGTTTTAAGGAACGTGGCAAGTGATTTTATCATGAAAGAGAAAATATAGAATAGAATAAATATAAAAAAAGTTGAGAAAAATTGAAATTGTGAGAAGACAGAGAGTTAAGGAGAGTGCAACATGAACTCACTCTTTTATAGTGCCCACAATGATAATGATAATCCTCGACTACTTTATAGAAAATAAAAAACGTGTGGTTTACTGACACCTCAACCCATGTTTTAAGGGATGTGGAAAGTGATTTTATCATGAAAGAGAAAATATAGAATAGAACAAATATAAAAAAAAGTTGAGAAAAAATTATGAGAAGAGAGAGAGTCAAGGAGAGCGCAGCATGAACTCACTCTTTTTATAGTAGTATAGATGATGTAACATAGCGCTAATGTAATGTTCAACAATTAAATTTTATTCTCTTCATCCCATCGCTTCACATAGTAAGAGATGCCACTTTTCATATCATCTTTGTTACCGAGATAGTGAATTTTTTCAAAATTACTCATCATCACATAAAGTTGCAAAATATATTTTAGTTGATGTGTAAGAGTGGGGAAGATGGTTTCAATGTAGACATTGATATGTTATAGGTTAAACATGTCATCACTTAGGAAGGAAAAAGGGTACTAACAAAATGAAAACATGATTGAGAGGTTTTTTAAACTGCACAGTTAGTTTTCAGCTAAAGAACTATAATTTCTATTATTTACTCGATCAAATCAGTGGGAATAGATGTAGTCTACTTTCTGCATTTTGAACATATACGAACATTATATAGACATAGTGATCTACATACTAATTAAATTGGTTATGAAGAACAAAATTATTTATAGATGAAAGGGTTAAGCATGGACCAAGAAATTTTACTGCAATAAAAGTGGGAAAAATAATGGCTCACTCAAAAAATTGAGACTTGGCTACAAATGATAAACATGAAAAGAAGGGATGGAAAATAAAGTAACACTTTATGTATACAAATATATGTAACACCCTTAGAGAAAATATATAAGAGACTTCTCATTGGAAAAAACATTGCATATGACATCTTGCAAGTTCCATTGACAAATAGTGAATATATGATGTGGTATGTTCTAAGCAAATCGTAGTTGTAACCTTCATGAGAACATAATTATATTATAAATTTTACTTAAATGTAGCATTAAGCTTTGTCTAACTTTATCTAAACATACGCATTTGTCCCACCTAAAATTGAAAAAGAGAACATGAATATAAAACCATTCAATAAAAGATAAGCATCAGAATACATGAGAAAAGCAATGACTTCTAATCAAACTGACTAAGAAGTAGTGAACGCAGATTATACCCATCTCCCTCACCATAAGGAGAAATACATATTGTTTAATTCGAAACACACTTTTAGTAAGCATAAATTTTCCTTTACATACTCTATTTTTATAATATAAAAGTAAGACACCACATCTTTAAATATTATTTCCAGTAGGCGTTCTCTTAAAATGGTAATAGAAAAATGATGGGGGGAGGGGTTCATGGAATAAAAAAATACAAACCTGAGGCAACAACAGTTACTTTCGTTTGAAATTGCCTGAGCAGTTCTCATGAAAAACCCTCCATTGTACCCTATTTTAGAAAATATTGGTTTCTGTAAGAATAGTTGAATCTCTGACTTCTTATTGCATCCAAAGAGGTACAACTTGGAAAAATCAGCATGTCTTTTTGACATAGGAGGGAGGGGTTTGCATTCCCCCATTTCATTGGTCTTGTCATAGCTAGTGGTGCTGAGCATGGACAGAAACATATTAAGAGAGATGTGTAACGTCAAGAAGAGAAGCTAAAGTATGCAAGTTAAAAGTTAATTGTACGGAAACAAAATAAGCAGCACCAACATTGAGTCTAATATGTCATATGACAATCACTTAAAAATACTTGCTAAGAGATCTATTGCGGCATATTTTTCATATGGATTTGGATCATGCATTATCGTCTACCATTCGTGTGAAGGCCAATTATGTAACAAACTTGAACTTTGTCATTTGCCTATAGAATTCCTCTTACAACAGTGCCAACAGACAGATCCAACTACTAAGCCACTTGAATTGTAGTTTCCACAGTCGTGGCTTAATGCCAAATATCACACAAAGCAAGGATTGTGGCTTAATGCCAAATATCACATAAGCAAGGTCTGAGAAGTGATACATAATCACAAACACACACCCTTCTGCCAAATAAATGTGGAGTCCTCCGAGAACATGTACTATCTTATGTGTCTGGATTGTATGCAGGGAGTCACCAGCGAGTTGTCTTCGTTTGAGACCATGTTTGAAGTGTATTTCCAGAGGTGACTTTGATGGCAGAGATCTCTGGAGGAGATCTATATCATCATTATGAATAAGCAATACAACATATCTAATATTGTTAGACTGTAGAAAATTGTGGAAGATGCCAACCTGAACAATATAAAAAAACAAACGTCCGGAGCATACCTAACCCAAATAACCTGAACAGACAAAGAAAACCAGTGTTCGCAGCCCATCAACAAGAATTTCGAAAAAGCTGGAGACTGGAGGGAGTAACGTAAATAGTGTTCCTATGATTGTGCCCAATTGACAATAACCTTAAGAGCTTGACCCATCTTTGGTGTAGGTGTTAGACCTAAGCGAGATAGGTTATTCTTGATAGTTTATGAGCATGCAGAGCTCTGGGTGATCTTGGCCAGATATAGGTCTTGATAGTATGTTCCACCCAAGTAGTAATAGACATGTAACCTTAAGAGCTTGACCCATCTTTAGAGAGAGAACCTCAAGTTGTAGGACCAGTTGTAGGGTTAGCTCTAGAGAGAGAGCAAGACCTCGAGGTAGAAGGTTGGAAACCTAGACTCTAAGACATGAGGAATCATGAGAAGTTGGGTATGATATGGTCTAGAATGGACGACCCTATGTAGAACTATGTGGTTGCCTTTAGAGGAACCAAACCCTAGAAAGAGAAAGAGGTTTCTTGAACCGATGTACATATGTTATAAGTGCCTACCTTTTAGGTGTAGGAAGGAGAGTTTCGTAGACCCTGAATAGGTATGGTAACAAATTGTGAGGCTTCACACTGAGTTGGTTTTCCTTTTGTAGGGCTCAAAGAGTTGTTCATGTAGAAGAGTGTTAGGATGTCTATACCTTATTTGGTATAGGTTCAGTTCATGTTGGAACAGTTGAGCATGCAGTTAGATAGCTAATGCATAAGAGGTGAACCTGGAGTTCCTAGACCAAAGATGGGAAGAAGCAGTACCTTGTGCACACGATGCTCATGAGGTGGTTGAGTTCATAGAAGTAAGTATGGCACCCCCTCATGTGTTAGAACAATTGGTAGAAAATAAAACTTTGCATACCTTTTCAAAAACTTGGATATCTACTTCTATCCATATCTAGAGTCTATTCTAACTAATCCTCCTTGTACTTTAATTCTTATTTAATTCCACATATGTCGCTTTACTGTTTGTCCTTTTCAATCTTGTACCTAAAATGCCGACAAACAAAACGTCAGTCAGCATAAACGAATATGTTGGTGGTATGTGGGGCAACCAAAATTTCACAAATATTACTAACAATCTAAATATCACAATCAAGTTAATTAACAAGCCAAATTTACACTTTCAATGTGACATTCTCCACCGCTTTTGCCCTAACCTTAGCATACCCCCTTTCGGGTTTCTCTTTTGCCATTGACTTAAGGCCACCTTTTCATTCCCAAGCTTGGTGGCTGGGGTCACCCTTCATGGTTCCCTTTAGTCATGCAATATCATAGGCCACCTTCTCAATCCCGAGCTTGGTGCCTGGGGACACCACTCATGGTGCCCATTGGTCTTCCCTCCTGGGCTTGACCTTTTTGCATCATCCATCAGGGTGGCATGTAGGTGCGAGAATACACACTTATTTTACAATTGTGATAATCATAGTGACTTTATAATTTGCAAGTATGAACATCCAATTGATAAGTTACATTCAATGTGATGAATCATCTGAGAAACTCTTTGGGAAACTAATGCAATTAACCATAATTAACCACATACCTGTCAGGTTGACTTGATTGTAGAAATAATTCAACCAATTAAGAAACCAAGCAAGCACACACCAAGTTGATCCTAAAATAAGCATCCAATTTCCTATTATTGAGCATGCCATCCAGATCTATTAAACCTAGCTCACTTCCTAGGGTTTCTAGTCCACTTTTAGGGTTTCCATTGCAATTAGGGTTTCACTTCATTTTTATTATTTTAAACCCTAATCTTTATACAATTACTCACAAACCCTAATTATATCATCTATTCTTCACAAAAGCTATTAAGGTTACCTTTTAACAACATATAACCTTAATTTCATATTAAAGGCACAATTATACATCAATTAAGTCCATTAAACCTTTTTTACATTAAAACTACCAGTTTTATCCTTTTAATTCATGACAAGATCATTGGGCCTAATTATCATCTTTGGTTCCTTCTGGATTAACAACTCACAGTTCATTATGATCTAATTCACATATGAATTCTATTTATCATTAATTCCACCTTTTATCCATTAGAGAATCCTAATTTCCATATTAGGGTATTTATTCACAATTAGGAACCTTTATACTCAAAATAGCTTAGAACTATCATATCTCAACTTTAACCATGAATAGAACAATTAAAGCCATTAAGAGTCACAATTACTAACATTAGGGTTTCAAGGCCCATTAAAGCATATTTATGCACATGAAACTCTAAATTAAACTAATTTCATGCAAAGTTCATCCTTTTTGTTCTTAATGTACCTTTTTATAATTAACAAGTTAATACCAACTTTAATCATCTATAAAACCCTTTAATCATCTTAAATTAGGGTTTCTTAATCATTAATGCATTAAAGTTGATATCTTCCACTACTTTTTGAATTTTAAGAGGAATTAGCTTCTAAATCTATTTTTAATGGATCCCTCGCATTTTTTTGAGCAAGATACATACATTATATGTACCATTCTAATCTACCAATCATTAGCTATGATTTTTGCAAGATTTTCTTGCCTGGATCAATAAGAATCTGCCATGTGTCCTTTATAGTCTTTTTATTTATGGCGAAACACTTTGCTTGGCTCACGGATCTTTCATTGGGTATGGCTTCTTCTTGACTCACCGACCCGCCACCCCTTTTCTACTCCAGCGCAGTCGCGCTCATGCTTCTGCCTGCGCTACCGCCTGGCAAGCATAGCCAGCTCACCCGCTCCGTCTTGGCCGCCTACCGTCATTCCCTCTAGCCCTCCTTGTTCCAGCCACCTGCCGAGATGAGGAGGAGGCTCTCCCCCACCCTTTCCCTCTCCCAAGCACTACCCAGATAGGGACGTCGTCCCCTGTTTCCACAGGAGAATAGGGCAGTCTGCCCTGACCTTAGAGACAACCCCTCCCTCACGCTTTTCCTACAGAGCCCGCACCAGATGGCGTGGTGCACCCACCATGAGGCTACGAGACACACTCTCTTGATCCTTCTATCCACGAGAACATTGCCTCGACAATGGAGAAAACCCCAGATCCGTACATGCCTTGTGCATCCAGAAAATCGAGTTGCAAGTTTCCTTTTACTATTCCTTTTTCTAATGTGAGTCAAAGAGCAGACACCATTGGATCTAGATCCAACGGCTAGCAAGCCTCGTATTAGAACATCAATTGTTACATTTAATGTTATCCCTTACACTTTAGGAAACTTGTAAAATTCATATTTCTCAAAACGTTTATCCTTTTAATCCCAAATTTTAGAGTAAAGTCTATAATGACTTAAACCACGTATGTACCAAATTTGAGACCCAAACTCAAAAGTAAGAGATGTTTTTCTTTAAATGCAAGTTATCTCTTAATAAAGCATATTTTAAGCATATTTTCTCTCTCTCTTAATCTTCTGTTTTCTTCATTTGGGTTCCTTTTACCATTAGAAACCATTTGGAACCGAAATATTATCTAAGATGGATCCATTATCTATATATCCACATATTTCTTATAATATCATTATTATCTCATATTTCCTTCTTAATAAAGTAATATTAAATTGATCTTTTCTCTTTCTTGTTGCATTATCTTCGCAACTTGGACTCATTGGACCTCTAGGAACCATAAAGGCATGAAACCCACCTTTGGATTATATTCTTTTGCCTTCTAGAGGTTTCTACATCTTTCTTTTCTCAAATTCTCAATTATTCATTTACTAATCGAATTTTCTTATTATTGGACCCAATAGCCAATAAAGCCCACAAAATAACCAACAAGGCTATTGTAAACGAAATCCATTTATGCAAAACGAATTATATCATTATTTGTTCAAATATCTTTAATAGGAGAAATTACATTTCTCACCAAAAGAACCCAACATTGGGGTTGTAACAACCATTCTGTTGGATGAGTACCAACTTTTGTTTAGGTTTGAGGTAACCTAAAGAGGTATCTTTTAAGAGCTTGATGAGCTAAGTGGAGAGAACATAGCATAAAGCATGAATATATAGATCCATGTGTGACCATCTATAAGGGGAATGAGGATATGTTGCCATGGAGGTAGCTTGTTTGGGGCTAGACCAGGTTAGGTAGGTCGCCATGATTCCTATGAGGGATGCAAAGTTAACCCTGAATGCCCAAAGAGAGGATGGAGATTCGGGTGAGGATTCAAGGATGAGATATGCTTGAGTATCAACACAGAAACAATGAGCTACAGTAGAATCCTAAGTCAATACTAAGGTCAAGTAGGGATAATACCGATGGAAGTAGGAGTTGTTTGTTCCTTGGATGCATGAGACCATAGGTTCGGGAGGTAACAGTTACCTTTGCCCGAGGACCATGAGTTATGAGGTTGGCCACCTTCATGAATGTAACATCCCTAACATGGGTTTAGGGCTAAACCTATTTGTTTATCCTAAATAAGTTTCTTATAAATTTAATATAATCCTCTAAAGTGTTTTTTTATTAGGTGAAAAACTTATGTTTAAAGTTTGGTCCTATTTGAATAATGTTTGTGCAATGTTCTCTTATTTTGGACCAAAATGCAATTTACCTAAGATAAGGGATTATATTGCAATATGTCACATGTTAAACATACGCAATGTGTTTTAGCATCATAAGAGAGAGAATGATGCAAGGTGGTGGCTTGTGGAAAGCCTAAATTCCAAATTTGAACTTGTTTGAATAATGTTAGTGCCTTGTGTATCAATTTTGGCACAAATTGTAATTTACCCAAAATGCAGGGTTGATATGAAAACTACCACCTCTAGAGTGTCCCTACTCCATCCTAGTATCATTTAGAGTAGATAGAAAGAAGGATTCACCATGCTTCAATCATTTATAAGTGATAGTATTCTTGGTGATAGAAAGACCAAGAAAGGGATTGAATGTGAAAATCTAACTTGAGTTGTATCGAGTTGTAGAGTCCATATGAGAGTGCATATAGGCCAAGAAGCCATAGGTGGAGTCTCATAAAGGTTTTTGAACTCTTGTAAAAGGCCATTTTTGGAAAAGCACCTCAAGGAGTTAAGTGTATCGGTTTACAACTTCCTTAGAAAAGTTGTATTGGGTTGTGAATAAAGTGGTGATTAAGTTGAGATATCTTATCCAACAAGATAAGTGATGGCCAAAATATCATCTCTAGATTATCCTCAAGTATTTTGCATGTCGATATAAATGTGAGTGCATGCATGTACACATGTCAACCATGCATGGACACATGGCACCTAGTAGCTTAAAATGATGACACCTCATATATACACTTTTCATGAACCTCAGGTATATATACCACTCCTTTCACCTATTAGTGGAATTTTTCAAATCTTACCACCCCATTGCTGTTATATATTGTGAATAGAGTCATGGTATCATGCATAAGTGAAGGATTATCGTGCATAGAGCCTTGGTATCGGCCATAGAAAAGTGATATCACCCATAGCAAAGTGATATCAGCCAAGTGAAGGATATCGGCCACAAGTGAGGGATATTGGTCACAAGTGATGAGGTATCGTGCATAGTGCTGAGAATATTAAGTCTTGAACCTTTGATAAGCTCATCTTCAACCTTGACAATGTGAATATTTGTAGCTTGGAGCTTTGAAGTTGCTCTTGAGGTGGGTTATATAACCTGAACTCAATTATGTTATTATTTACCATCAATCTTGCCATAGTTGATGATTTAATTTCAATTCGAATTTTCTTGCATAATTGATGAATCCATGAGTTCTATTAGTGACCTAGGACTGTTTTCCATGAACTAGAACAGTAAGAATAAGAGTCTAGAGGTTGATGATGATGACATCATCATGGTTCAACCCAATATTGGGTTGAAGTACCTATAAACCGATATGGTGAAGTGAACATATCACTAAAATGATACAATGGGGATACATACACCTTATACACGATATGATGATGAAGTATACACCTTGTGCACGATATGGTGTCAAGCATACACCATGTGCATGATATGAGGTCAAGTATACACCTCACGCATGACATGGAGTCAAGTATATACTCAAACCCATTATGACAAACCCTAGATGAGGAGTAACCCAATATGGTGATATGAATACACCACTAGCATGATATAGTGATGAGTTTATACCTCATGATTGATATGAGTGACACATACATACATCTTGTGCACGATATGGGGTCAAGCACCCACCTTATACACAATATGGTAACAAGAAGATACCCTAACCCGATATGGTGTTGAAACCCAACATGGGAAAGTGAAACCCGATATGCATTGTAACCCCACATCCCTATTGGTTTGTACACTTGAGCTAGTTGTAATCATTTTTCTAGCCTATTACTCATCAAATTATGAAGGGTAGGACGATACCATGAAGGTTTTGAAGGGATATGAGTATGAGGGTCAAACCCGATATGCAAACCCTAAAGGTTGAGTAACCTGGTATGAATGCACGATATGGAGATAAGGAGATATTTCATGCATGATATGGTGATGAGGATACACCTCTACACCCGATATGGAGGAATCACCTCAATCTAATACACTTGATTGAGTGACACATGTAGTGAGTAATGTCCAATGATACATTAAGACATAAAGAGTTTAATGCATTTTGATAAGTATGGGCCAATGTACCTTGAGAGAAGGATTGAGCCAACGTAATGGAGTATGATGTAATCAACATCCCAGTGAGGATGAAAGAGAAACTTATAGTTGTATAATACTCATGTAATGAGTATACATTGATACTCCTAATATGTGTGGGGTATGAATTAAGGTTTTGATTCTTGATGAACATACTGGAAACCCTAATAGGATAATAAAGGGAAACCCTAACCCTAAATGGGAAGGTTGTATTTCTCTTATATTGAATGGTGATGACAGGTATGTGATATTGAAACCATGTTGATATCATGAGATAATGAGCATAGATAAGTATGAGCTATGATGTTTCATATAATACAGATTATATGAGTCTTGTAAGTCATGTGAAATACTTGTACCACAAGTATGATGTTTATACATGTCTTATGACCTAGAGATGGATGTTGCCTAGTGAGAGGTGACAAGATGTTTATAAAATTCCCATTTTCTAGAGATTGATGTAAGAGATGGTAATGTTCAAAATAAACTAGGAAAAAGGAAACCATGTAACATAAGAATAATAATAAATGGTTATAAAGATAATAATGAAATCTTGGTCATACATGCATTATGGTTATAGCCAAATAAGGGATATAGTGTTTTGAATATGCTAAGATGAGATATGAGGAATACTTGTATCACGTAAAGGATGTGAATGGGTATGATGGCTTGATTGAGGTATAATGCCTAGTAAAGGTGATGTGGTATTCAGTGATAAGTTTAAGGGATTGATATCCCATAATGAAAGAGAAAGGGAAACATAAAGGTATTCCAACTACTATGGAATCCTTAGCAATATGACCATGATATCACAGGATTGGTATAATCCAATACATGGATATAGTTTCACAGGATTGGTATAATCCAATACCTAGATATAGTTTCATAGGATTGGTATAATCCAATACTTGGATATAGTTTCACAAGATTGGTATAATCCAATACATGGATATAGTTTCACATGATTGGTATAATCCAATACCTAGATAAGATTTCACAGGATTGGGATAACCCAATACCGAGATATAATTTCATAGGATTGGGATAACCCAATACCTAGATATAATTTCACAAGATTGAGATAACCCAATACATGGATAAGATCTCACAGAATTGGCATAATCCAATACCTGGCTTTAATTTCACAGGATTGGCATAGTTTAATACCTGGATATAATTTCACAAGATTGGGATAACCCAATACCTAGATATAATTTCACAGGATTGGGATAACCCAATACTTGGATAAGATCTCACAGGATTAGCATAATCCAATACCTGGCTTTAATTTCATAGGATTGGCATGGTCCAATACCTGGATATAATTTTACAGGATTGGGATAACCCAATACCTGGATATAATTTTACAGGATTGGGATAACCCAATACTTGGATAAGATCTCACAGGATTGACATAATCTAATACATGACTTTAATTTCATAGGATTGGCATAGTCCAATACCTGGATATAATTTCACAGGATTGGTATAAACCTATACTTGGACAGAACATAATGATGTAAATTCACATTATTAGTACAATCCAATACCTGTCTAGAAGATTGGCTTAGGCCAACAGATAGAAATGAGAATGATTTATGGATGTCATACCATGATAATAGTATCACAGGATAAGGTTGAGATGTTGGTATAGTACGATGGGTAAATGATACACATGTTCTTCATATTCCTTATAAAGTGAATAGATGATTTAATGCCCTATCATAGATAGTTACAATGCCTTAAAGGATAAGAAATGTTCTAATCTGCTTATCCACAATGATTAACCTCGCTTATTAATATAAAAGAACCTCTTCTCAGTTTTATATTGTTTACCTGTACTAATAACATTGTTGGCGGAGAGTGATATCTCTCACTGGGACAATTGTCTCACCCCGTGGGATCCAAAATTTTGAGGTGGATGTGCACGAGGAGGTAGAGACCGTTCTACAAAGGAAGGATAACAACAATAGGAATAGAAGTAACAACTCAGGTTGAGTGTACTGTCTCTTATGTCTTGTAGATAGAAGTCCTATGTGTCGTATCTGTACTCTCAGGTCCTTAGATTTAGTACGTGATGAATTTACGAACAATATGATATTTTGGCATGTATGACTCAAGGTTTTATGTTGCTTCAATATATGTTTTGAAAAATCAACTGTTATATGTTATCCTCGAGATGAGATGGTACAGTGTATGTACAAAGTGAACCCTGATGAATATAAAGTTTTGGTTCTTTCATTAAGAGTTTTCCAGGAAATGGATCTCTTTGCAAAATGGTTTTAAATTTTAGTGATTTTGTTAATCCACTGCTTATCATTATTCTGCATAATTAGTGACAATTTGGTTGTTGGTTTGGTGGCAGTCGTTACAATGAGTTCATGGGGCCTAAGGGGTAAATGTGAGAGGTACTACCTTGATGCATAAGGGTCAGATCACCTCAAAAGTATCGACACCCTAGGGACCTTGAGGTAATGACTAAGGATTGTACATAAGAGAGATGTTAAGATCTATAGGTGATGGGAAAAGTCTTCCCATGGGTGTAGACCCATAATGGAGATGTTCATGGTGATGAGTCATGTGAAGTATGTTTCAAATTAGATTGGAAAGAGTGATGGCAATGTGTGATGCACCATGTCTACTCTTGGAATGGGATGAACTCTGTATTTGGACTGTAGCCAAATGCTTATTTCATCTAGTTATGGGTGTGAGAGACATGACACAATGCATGCCATGTACTAAAGACATAGGTGAAAAACACTAGAGGGGGGGTGAATAGAGTTTTTAAATAATTTTAACAATTTATTGAATTCAAACAACCACAATTAAAAATTAGAAGAAGGAGACAGGTGTTTAGAGTGGTTCCAACTTTAGCAAATACTAAAGTTGTCAGTCCACTACCCGGTTGCTTACCCAACCGGGATTTTGAAAGTATTTATTTTATTACCTTCTCAAGGATTTATACAAAATACAATACTTTCCTTTACACCCTTTGAGCAGCCTTCACTTGAAGTAGGAGCACCAACTTTGAGGTAGCCTTCTTGAAGTAACTCCAAGCTCCCCCTTGAAGTAGCCTTCCTCTCTAGAAGTAACCTCCCGTTGCACCAGCCTTCTGAAGTAGCTCAAAGTCACCTTCTTCGCCAAGAAGAACTCCACCCTCTCCAATCAGCAGCCTCCAACCTAGGAGTAGCAAGGAGAGTACAAACGGTAATAGAGAATAAGAAAGAAAAAGGAAATTACAACTTATCCTTTGTAGCCCAAGGCTTGATTTGCCTAGATCAAGTGTATAGATCTCCTAACCAAATGTATGGACTTGTGATTGCAGTGGGTAGGAGATACTAGCCTATAGGACACGAATTTTGAGCTAAAGAAGGAAGTAGCCAATGTTCACAATGCTCACTTTTCTCACAAACAGATTGCTCAAAGTATGCTCAAAGAATTCTCAAGTGTAACAAGTGTGTTTGAGTGTCCTATGGCTTGTCCTATTTATAGGAATGGCCTAAGGATGCTTAAGGACGTTCTAGACAACTTCTAGGGGTTTCTAAGTTCTTAACTAGCCGTTAGGTACAAAGTTGTTGCTTTAACAACAGCTAATTAATTAATTCTGCAGTTGCTGTCAGAGACAATCTCGGTCGAGGAATGGTCGACCGAGACACCTACACGGTCGAACTTTTGTCGACCGACAAGCACTCTGGAACAAGTGATTTGCAACGTCTTTCTCCAACTGCCAACTAACTTGTCTGTTGTGTCTAACGGCTACTTTGGATCTTTCTCGGTCGAGAAGATTGTCGACCGAGAGTGTCTCGGTCGAGGAGTTTGTCGACCGAGATTGATCCTGTTTCAATGTTGCAATTTAGGCACTAATTATATGTATGAGTGTGCATATGTGATCCTGTTTGAAGAGGATGACTTATCTAAATGTGATGTTTAGCTAGGGAAGATCTAACGCTTGATTTACATGCAATCTAAGTACTTGTACATTATATATTTGTACAAGTTTTTACAAAGCGATTACATTGCATGAAAACATAAATATGTGAGCATATGGATTTCCCTAGTTGCTTTGGCATCCACCTTAATCCTGCACACTCAAGTAGCTCGTTAGATCAATAAGAATGAAATGTTTGTCATAATCAAAACAAAGGGATTTTATAGATGTCCATTTAGCCAACAATAGGTAACATGAGGATGTACCTCTCTGGAAATAGTTTGGAATCTATGGGTCATAAGTTTGCGTTTGATAACTGAGGTGATGAGCTCGAAGTTATCTTGATGCAGATAGACCTAAACCCAAGATGAGGATGATGAGTGGAGTATATGAAGGTTTATGTTTTCACCATCACCTAGCATATAAGGAAACTAATGTGGTATCAGGAACTCTTAACCGAGACACAGCTCACGTATATAGTTGTCTGGTATATCCAGTAGAGAGGCTGGAAGAGGTTGCTAGGTGAACCATATGGTTGTTAGAAGACTAGACCTATGTGGCTAACTTTTAGATACAATCAGACCCGTTGGTCAAAGTTGGTGGTTGCTCAGTTAGCCAGCCCAAAGCTTGATGAGATGAAAGGATTGCCATAAGAACCTCAGATAAACCTCTTAGGAAAAGAAGATGGTGAAATCCACTATGAGAGTGTTTTAGTATTTCTGAGGATTTTCCCTTGAGGAATCATGTCATACAAGAAGCTCATGATTTTAACTACACCGTATACCATGGTAGTGCCAAAATGGTTGAGGTGTGTAGTGATACCTTGAAGGCTTGGAATGAAGAAGGATATAGAGGTTCATTGGGCCAGTTGTCATACATGCTAGAGGGTGAAGACCAAACACCAGTAACCCAGTGGATTGCCACAAATAATGAAAAGTCCCCAAGAGGAAATGGGAGAAGATCACCACGGATATTGTGGTGGGTCTCTCTGGACCAAGAGAGGTCATGAAGAAATATGGGTTATGGTATATCGCCTTACCAAGTTGACCTAACCCCTTTCCTAAGAGAGAGGATTTTAGTGTGAAAAATATAGTTGAAGTATATATATGAGAGAGAGATAGTTCAACTACACCGTTATCTGAGTTCAATATTTTGAGCATGACCTCAAGTTCACTTCCATGTGGTGGGAGTAGGTACCTAAAGAACTCGATGCTAGATTGAAGTTGAGTGAAACATATCACCCATGTATGATGGACAGTCGAGAGTATGATCCAGACTTTAGAGGGTCTAATAAGAGCATGTGTGCTCATTTAGGGTGATACATGGGAGCAGTTCTTGCCCCTAGTAGAGTTTTCTTATTATGATAGACACCATAGTCAATATTGGGATGTATGAAGCTCTGTAAGGGAGGCTGTGTCGGTCACCACTTCACTTGGATGATGTCGGTGAGAGGACCTTGTGAAGGTCATAGAGATCATAGTGTATGCAGATGAAGTCACTTTGATCAAACAATGGCTGAGAAAGCCTAGGATCGCCATGAGTCGTTAGTTGATGTGAAGTAGACTAACAGTTCACTATGGGTGAACATGTGTTATGAAAACCTGACCCTTCTGAGATATAGCTAAGGAATCTAGGTCCCTGATACATGGGTCCATTTGAGATGGATTGGTGGAGTTTCTTATGTTTAGCCTTACCCCTCAGGATAATATGATGTATGATGTGTTCCATGTGTCTGATCTAGAGCACTATGTGAGGTACCCGAGCCATGTGTTGAGCATTGAACCTATTGAACTCCAAGGGAGTCTAACTTACCCTGAGTCACCTATGAGGGTATGAGATACCGATGTGAGAGAGAGCTCAGGAGTAAAGAATAGAAGATGATAAAGGTTCTTTCAAAGCACCATGGAGAGTATGAAGCCACATGGGTGTCAATGATGGACATGGAAAAGTCTTATCCTCAATTGTGTGTATGTTTGGTGGAATTTGTAGGGCAAAATTCCTATAAGAGGGGAAGGATGTTACAACCCCAATTTTTGGGTTCATATGGTTGGAAATGCAATTTGTCCAATAAATGTATGCTTATGGGAATTGTATGATTTATGTGTATTGAATGGATTCCCTTTGCAATATTTCCTTTGTGCATGTGATTTCATGGATCATAATATGTTAATGAGTCCAATATGAAAAAGAATAACTCATATAATGCATTATTAAGAAGGAAATTTGAGATACTGAGGAAAAAATAAGAAATATGTGGAAATATGGATAATGGAATCATCTCAGATGAGATTTCGAGTCCACATGGTTTCTAATGGTAAAAGGAATCCAAAAATAGAATATAAAAGAGTAAGAGAGAGAAAATATGCATAAAATATGCCTTAATAACTGATAACTTGCATATGAAGAAAAGTCTCTCATACTTTTGTATTCGAGTCCCAAACTTGGAACACACGTATATTAAGTCCTTATGGACTTTCCCATAAATTTGGTATTAATTGGACATGTGGTTTGGGAGATATGATTTTTAGAAGATTTCCTAAAGTGGAAAGGAAAAGAAGAAATACATTAAATGTCACACATTGGACTTATTATTTGATTTAAATAGGATTTGGGGTGCGCGCTGCAAGCCGTTGGACCTAACATCCAACGGTACCCACATATCATCTAGATCTAGTCAGAATCGGAACAGGGGAGAAAAAGCCCGATCTTTGACTCCAATTTTCATGAGACCCAGTGCTTGTGCAAGTGAGGAAATTGTATGGATGGGTTCAGGAGATGCTTCCATGCAAAACCAACCTAGGTTTTGCTAGGTTTTGGGGCCTTTCTAGGAAATGCCCAATCCTAGTGGAACTGGTAATGGTGGCGAGGTTGGGGAACCAACCCTAGACCTACACACCTATAAATAATACCCCCCTTGACTTTATTCGAGCTTTACGAAGGCAAACAGTGTGATTTCGTCCCTTATAGCCCAATAGTTTGCTCGATTGATCGCACTCTGGTGAGGACCAGTCATGGCGCCACTACTGTTCACGCGTAGGAGGATGAAGGAAACAATGGGCGAAAAGACTCCACTACCCCCGGCTCCAGTGAAGGCGCAGAGGGGCAGGGTAGTCTTTCCACATGATGTCGAGCGCGCGGCTCATGTAGTGCATATGGATGCATGGTGAACAATGATGGGAAGAGGTGGATTACATGGAAAGGAAAAAGCACCCAATTATGATGTGGCGCTCTACAATTGGATGAAAGGTAATTTACCTTGTAAATTTTGTAATTAATTATTGGTAACTCCGATTAGGACAAAATATATATGAAAATTGATCAAGAGAATGTGAGGAATTCAATAAAAATAGAATTGAAGCTTGATTCTTCTTAAAATTCTAAATGTGCATAAGGTTTTCACCTTTTATGGTATTGTTAATGAAAAGCCCTAAGTTTTAATGATTATTGAATTGGATGATGTTCTTTGGGTAATCTAAGCCAATATTAACCTGTTGTTAATAAAAGGAAGATCTAGATCTACAAGGGTGATCTTTATGTATAATTGGCTTAATTTAGGGTTTCATGTATATAAAATGCATTAATGGGCTTAGAAATCCTAATTTAGGTTAATATGACTTTTAATGGTTTTAGTTGTGCAAATCCATGAATAAAATAGATATATGATGATCATAAGTCAATTTGAGTATAAAAGATCCTTAATGTGGATAGTTAGAGCAATTAGGGTTTTTTTAGTAGAAAAGCTACTCTAGGGTTTGTTGACCTAAAAAGGATAAAGTTTGAGAAATTGATATAAGAAAGCCTAATGCATATTCCTGAGACTTAGAACCTATAACATCCCTAACATGGGTTTAGGGCTAACCCTATTTGTTTAGCCTGAATAAGTTGCTTAGAACTTTAATATAATCCTCTAAAGTGTTTTGTTATCAGGTGACAAACTTATGTTTCAAGTTTGGTCCTGTTTGAATAATGTTTGAACAATGTTCTATCATTTTGGACCAAAATACAATTTACCCAAAATAAGGGGTTATATTGCAATATGTCATTTTTGAACATACCACATGTGTTTTATAATCATAAGAGAGATATTTATGCAAGGTGGTGGCTTGTGTAAAGTCTAAATTCCAAGTTTGAACTTGTTTGAATCATGGTTCGGGAAAGCGGTATGCGGTGTACGGGCGGAGAGGGTACTGCATAGAGTATATGCGGTAAGCGGGAGTATATGCGGTTTTGGATTTTTTTATTTCAATAAACTAATTATATATAAAATAATATAGCGAGATCATAACTTAATATATATAGTAGGCATGTACATCTATTTACTTATAAACATATTTATATGCATGTATGATGTATGATATGCTTATATATGTACAAATACCAAAATGTAGGTAAATCAATTTACAAATATATGTATAGTGTGTGTAAATGTGAATAAATCAAAATGTATGAAAAAATATGTGATTTTATATTTAGATATATTGTGTATGTATCTATACATGTTAATATATCAAAAGGTATTCAAATAAATGTACAAATGCGTGTGGAAAATTTTTATATGTATTACAATGTATACATATAATGAAATGACCATATCTCTCTCTCTCTATCTCTCTCTCTCTCTCTCTCTATATATATATATATATATATATATATAATGAAATGTGTGTATATATATGCATGTATGTACGAAATGCATGAACATTAGTTGTGGGCTTTTCAAAAAGCGGAGTTTAATCGGCCACTTAATCGGCCAAGCGGGAGTATATGCGGTCCATGACCACTTAGTGGACTGATTAGTAATATGCGGTGTGATAGGGTGACTGAATAGGTATAAGCGGGAGTATTTACGTCCGTGCGGACCAATTTCCCGAATAATGGTTTGAATAATGTTAGTGCCTTGTGTATCAATTTTGGTACAAGTTTTAATTTACCCAAAATGTAGGGTTGATATGAAAATTACCACCTCTTGAGTGTCCCTACTCCATACTTCTATCATATAGAGGAGATATAAAGAATGAGGCACCATGTTTGAATCATATTTGAATGATGGTATTCTTGGTGATGAAAAGACCAAGAAAGGGTTTAATGTGAAACCCTAATTTGAGCTTGTATCAGGTTGTAGAGTTCATATGAGGGTGCCTATCGGCCAAGGTGCCATAGAGGAAGTCTCATATCAGTTTTTGAACTCTTGGCTTTGTCCATGACGAGCTAATCACCTCAAGGAGGTGAAGTGTATCGGTTTTCAACTTCCTTGGAAAAGTTGTATCAGGTTGTGAATAAAGTGGTTATTGAGTTGAGATATCTTATCCAACAAGATAAGTGATGGCCGAAATATCATCTCTAGATTATCTTCAAGTGTGTTGCATGTCAAGATAAATATGAGTGCATGCAATGACAAGTATCAACCATGCTTGGAAACGTGGCACCTAGTATCTTAAAATGATGACACCTCATATACACAATTTTTCATGAACCTCAAGTATATATACCACTACTTTCACCTATTAGTGGAATTTTTCGAATCTTACCACCCCATTGCTCTTATATATCGTGCATATAGTCTTTGTATCATGCATAGGTGAAGGAGTATCGTGCCTAGAGCCTTGGAATCGACTATAGCAAAGTGATATCCGTCAAGTGAAGGATATCGGCCACAAGTGAGGGATATTGACCACAAGTGGTGAGGCATCATGCATAGTGCTAAGGAGTTCAAGTCTTGGACCTTTAATAAGCTCATCTTCAAGCTTGGGAATGTGAATATTTAGAGCTTGGAGCTTTGAAGTTTCTCTTGAGGTGGGTTATATAACTTGAAATTAATTATTTCATTATTTACCATAAACCTTGCCTTAGTTGATGATTTAATTAAAATCCAAATTTTCTTGCATAGTTGATAAATCCATGAGTTCCATTAGTGACCTAGGACTGTTATCCATGGACTACGACAATAAGAATAATATTGTAGAGGTTGATGATGGTGGCATTACCATGGTGCAACCCGATATGGGGTTGAAGTACCTTAAACTCAATATGATAAACCCTAGATGATGGGTAACTCAATATAGCAATAAGTGATACCTCTTGAATGATATGAGTAATATCTACATGCACGTTGTGCATGATATGAGGTCAAGTCCATACCTCATGCTCAATATGGTATCAATTGTACACTCTTAACCAATATGGTATCAATTGTATACTCTAATCGATATAGTATTGAAAACCCTAGATGATAGAATGAAAGATGACACTTCCTATAATTTTGTGTAATAGGTTGAAAGAGAAGGGTTCAACTAGTTGTCTAGACTATCACTCAAGTATATGATAGGTCTGATCCCTTGAAGGCATGAAAAGATATGAGCATAATGGTCTAACCAACATGGTAACCTGATATGACAACCCAACATGGTAACCTGATATGACAACCCAACATGGTAACCCGATATGGTAACAAAACATGGTAACCCGATATGATAATCCAACATGGTAATCCAATATGGTATTGAGTATATACTACAAAAAACGATACCATGATAAAGTACATATCCTATACATGACATGGTAATGAAGTGCACATCTTGTGCACGATATGGGATCAAGCTTATACCTTAAACACAATATGGTGTTGAGAATACACCCTAACTCGTTATGATGTTGAAACCCAACATGGTGTTGAGAAATCTGACATGCATTGGGACCCTACACCCCCATCGGTTTGTACATTTGAACTAGTTGTGAATAATCAATTGTCTAGCTTATTACTCATCACATGATGAAGGACAACATGATACCATGAAGGTTTTGAAGAAGATATGAGCATAAGGGTCAAACCTGATATGTACACTCTAATGGTTGAATAACTCAATTTAGATGCATGATATGGAGATAAGGATATAATTCATGCACGATATGGTGATGAGGATACACCTCTATGCCTGATATGTAAGCATACTTCCACCTCTATTCCCGATATGGAGGAAGCACCTCAACCTAATACACTTGATTGAGTGACACATGTAGCGAGTTATGTCAAATGACACATTGACACATCAAGAGTTTAATGTACTTTGATTAAGTGGGCCAATGTACCTTGAAGAAAGGGGTTGAGCCAATTTAATAGATTATGATGCAATCAACATCCTAGTAAGGATGAGAGAGAAACATATACATGTGTGGTAATCATGTTATGAGCATACATTGATACTCCTAATATAAGTGGAGTATGAATAAGGGTTTGATTCCTGATAATATGATTTTGAAACCCTAATTAGCTAGATTGGGAAACCCTAACCCTAATGATGGGAAGGATGTGTTGCCCTTATATCACATAGTTGATATAACTTGAAACCCTAATCGGTAAGAAAGGGGAACCCTAACCCTAATGGGAAGGTTGTATTTCTCTCATTTCATAGGCCTTGTGATACATGTTAAATAATTGCATAACAAGTATAATGTTTATGTGGTCTGGTAACTTAAAAGATAGTTGTTTCCTAGTGAGAGGTGCAAGATGTTTAATGGGCCTTGTGAGCCATGTGAGATACTTGAATGACAATCATGATGTGTATATATGTCTTATGACCTAGAGATGGTTGTTGCCTAGTGAGAGTTGATAAGATGTTTATATAGGTCTTATGACCTAGAGGTGGATGTTTCCTAGTGAGAGGTGACAAGATTCTTATAAAAATCTCATGATCTAGAGATTGATGTAAGAGATGGAAATTTTCAAAATAAACTAGGGAAATGGAAACTTGTAACATAATAATAATAATAATAAATGGTTATATAGGTAATAATGAAATATCAGTCATACATGCTTTATAGTTATAGCCAAGTGAGGGATATAGTGTTTTGAATATGCTAAAATGAGATAAGAGGAATACTTGTATCACATAAAGTATGTGAATGGGTATGATGGCTTGGCCGAGGTAGTAAAGATGATGTGGTATTCAATGATGAGTTCAAGGGATTGATATCCCATAATGGAAGTGAAAGGGAAACATAAAGTCATCCTAACTACTATGGGATCCTTAGCAATGTGGCCATACTCTCACACGATTGGTACAATCCAATACCTGGCTATAATCTCACAGGATTGGTATAATCCAATACCTGGTTGTAAGCACATAGGATTGGTACAATCCAATACCTGGTTGTAATCACACGGGATTGGTATAATCCAATACATGGTTGTAATCACACAGGATTGGTACAATCCAATACCTAGATGTAATCACACAGGATTGGTACAATCTAATACCTAGTTGTAATCACACAGGATTGGTATAATCCAATACCTGGCTGTAATCTCACAGGATTGGTATAATCTAATACTTGGTTGTAATCTCACAAGATTGGTATAATCCAATACCTGGTTGTAGTCACACAGGATTGGTACAATCCTATATGTGGCTGTAATCACACATGATTGGTATAATCCAATACCTGGCTGTACTCTCACATGATTGGTAAAATCCAATACCTGGTTGCAATATCACAGGATTGGTACAATCCAATACCTGGTGTACTCTTACAAGATTGGTATAAAGTTGGAACATGATGATGCATATTCACCAGATTGGTAGAAATCATTATTTGGCTAGCAGATTGTCTATGGCCAACAACTAGAAATGAGAATGATTGATGGATATCATACCATGAAAATATTATCACAGGTTAAGCTTGAGATGTTGGTATAATATGATGGGTAAATGATACACATGTTCTACATATTCCCTATAAAGTGAATAGATGATTTACTGCTTTATCATAGATAGTTGCAATGCTTTAAAAAGATAAGAATGTTATAATCTACTTACCCACAGTGATTAATCTTGTTTATTAATATAAAAAAACCTCTGCTCAGTTTTATACTATTTACCTGTGATAATAATATTGTTGGCAGAGAGTTATTTCTCTCGCTAGGATAATTGTCTCAACCCGTGGGATCCACAATTTTTAGGTGAACGTGCACAAGGAGGTAGAGACTGTTCTACAGAGGAAGGACAACAACAACAGGGACAGTAGTAACAGCTCAGGTTGAGTGTACTATCTGTCGTGTCTTGCAGATAGAAGTCCTATGTATCGTCTCTGTACTCTCAGGTCCTTGAATTTAGTACGTGATGGTTTATGAGTGATATGAGATTTTGGCTTGATTGCCTCGAGGGTTTTATGTTGCTTATATATAGGTTTTGGCAAAGCAATTGTTATGGGTTATCCTCGAGATGAGATGGTACAATGTATGTACAATGTGAACCACAATGTATATAAAGTTTGGTTTTTCATTTAAAGAGTTTTCCAAGAAATGGATCTCTTTGAAAAATGGTTTTAATTTTTAGTGATTTTGTTAATATGTTGCTTATGATAATTCTCCATAATTAAGTAATGATTTGGATGTCATTTTGATGACGGTTGTTTCAAGTTTGGTATCAGAGCTTAAGGTTTGATGAGTCTACAGAGACATAGGACTAAGGTGTTGAGTCTGTTCTAGTGTACTCCAATATATCTTATAAGTGACTTTTGCTTATGCAGAAGGAGGGATATAGCTTAAAGATGTCTAGAGAAGATGAGGATCAAGTTGCTGAAAGCAATGTTACTGCACCAGTAGGAGGTGCAAGGGATCAGGCAAAAGAAGAATCAATGCCTAAGAATCCCCATTTTGATGAAGCTATGCTAGAAAACCCAGCCTTTCATGCTCTTTTTAGACAAGTCATGACCACAGTAATGCATATGACAAACTGGATGCCAGCACCGGCACCTAGGGCACTAGTTCCCAACGAGGGGCATGGGTCTGGTAAGACATTTGAATGGCTACGTGATGTATGCACAAATTGTCATTATTTTGATATCTAATTTGGTAATTTTCTTTGTCAATTGTGCTTAATTGAATATCTTTTTTAATACATATTTTACCAAATTAGTAACAATCACTTGTGCATCATTTCTTATATTTTTACATGTATTTTACATGCATTTTACATGTTTTAATTATTATAATAATTATTTGATTTGATTCATTGATTATTTTATTGCATATAATTATTATTTATTGGAGCAAAGTCGATACCACCGACTTGAACTCAGTGGAACCGACATGGCATCTGATTCGACATATAATTTTGTTCCAGATCGAGAAGGAAACAGCAAAAAGTCAGTGGCACTGACTTCCAAGTCGGTGGTACCGACACAGAGACATACAGCCCAAATTAAACGCACTTCATTAATGAATTTAACATTGTACAAAATGTTATATATATAACTTTTGACCTAAAGTGTGGACGCCGACCGAAAACCACACCATTAGATAAGGAATGCCGTTCTCTATCGGGAGGGGGCGAACACCTAGATGAAAGGAAGAAGAAAAGTGGAGGAACCCTATCTGGCGTACTTTGGAGATGTTTTTGCGACAGAGATGATGGCGGAACAGCTTCATCTTCTCCATATCCCTTCCTCTACTCTTTCTCCTATAAATTGTATCTCGAAATCCATGTTTTGCATATTCTTGAGTTACTGTGATACCATGTCATTTGTTTTCAGCTAAAAACCTTAATTCCTTAGGACCCGGGAGTAGCCTGGGTATGCATTGTGTCTGATTCTTATGAGTTAATATATATTTTTCTCTTATGTTTTGAATATGAATATGTGGAAATTGCATGTCCTTATTGTGCTTGATCACCACAATTAGCATATCAGATCCTTAATTACTACTGAAAAGGGGATTAAGGGTTAGAAACACATAGGTTCACCTATTTATCGGTGTCCCTTGGGAAAGGTGGGTCATAAACTGGAGGAGATTACCCAGAGTTAAATCAAAAGCACCTATCTAATTAATCAATTACTATGAGAATGGAATTGGCTTTAGATTAGGTAGGAGAATTACACTGTGGAAGCAGGTAGTTTCTAGCTACATGCTCTTTATTCAAGATTCGGAGGGAATTATATTAACAATTAGGGATTTGATTTAGTGTTGCCTATGGTGAAACCAAAAGTCCTAAGGAATTCATCCCTTCTTGATCACAACAACCTTAGTTAGATTTACTTTTTGTTCTTAGTTAATTAAACAACCAATCAACTCTTGTTTTTGGCTTAGCTGATCAATCCTAATTAGTAATAGTTTTGAACCTCACAACTCCCTGTGCTCGATAACTCGGGACTCATAATACCATATTACTTTGACACTTACACTTATGTATTACACACACGTTATATGTGTGTCAAGTTTTTGGCGTCGTTGTCGGGGAGTTTGCATGGTTAACACTATAAAAAGTTAGGATCAGCCACTCTAGGCCATTGTGTTTATTTTCCTTCTTTTTGTATTCTTCCCATTTTTCATTACATAAAACTTTACTGTTAATTTAGGCATTGTACATAATCATCTAAATATTTCTTTGTAGGTAGTCTTCTTTCATTTAAAAAAAAAGTAAAAAAAGCACATGGCCCCTATTTGTTCTGAGTGTGGAAATGCACATATAGGTTATAGATGTCTGAGTCCACCTTCATTACATCATGAGAAAATCTCAAAGGAAATTCATTGTGAGCATATTAGGATTATGGTTCAATATGTTTTAAATCACAAAGGTCCTATTTCTAATGGAGGTTGGGGTAGAGTAGAAAAATGGAAGAAGTTGAGGTTGAGGATAAGGAATTAGAGAGTGAGGAGAACATACTGGAAGAAGTTTTAGAATCACCTCTACCATGTCCTTCCATTGAGACCACACCCACACCATCTAATCCTAGGATTGATTTTGAATATGATTGGGGATCTGATGAGGAAGATGAGAAGAATGATGCAAATAAGGTGGATGACAATTTTGATACATGTGTTTGGGATATGAGTGAAGGAGAGGAGGATCCAGAAGGTGCTTTATTTGATAGTGATCTTAGAGAGGAGGAAGAGAGTGAGGAAGAGGATACCGAGAATGAAAAGGTGGAGGAATTTCCCATTACCCATCACATAATTCCTTCACCACAAGACCCATCTCTTCATTTACTTATGGGGGATCATATATGGGATATATATCCAGATGATAATTTTGAAAACTTTTGTGAGGATATTAATGAATGTGGGGAATTGAATTATTAGAAGAGGAGGAGGCACACAAATTCACCTTTGATATAACCCCTCCATTATGTGTAGATAGGAGTGATCCATTGGGGATGGTCATAGAAATTAAAGATCACTCATCATTATACCTTTCACCTCGTGGCTATATATTTCTACATGTGCTCCCACATCAAGACTTGACTGTGAGTCGTGTTCATGTTCATGTTCATTGCAATGATAATTTACTATTGAAATGAAACGTCAACCATACATGATGGTCTTCTGACTATTATTTATTTTTTCTCATTGTTGCAAGGAACCAAACGTTTAGAAGGAAGAAGCAGAAAGAACTTCACCCTCCTCCAAGACCACTTGATTATTGTTGATTGAGATGTGTCCATCCTAGGACATTAAACAAGGGAGCTTGTGGGAGGCAACACACCAATTAGGTTTATTTTGTTAAACTTTCAATTCTACTTTTACATTCCTATTTGTAGATTGTGATATCTAGTTTTGATGCAAGTAAAAAAGGTGCCTTGATATGTGCATTCAGTGTGCATGGCCACATTGAGTCGGTACCACCAACTTCACTATTGGTAGTAGCGAGTTCTCATCAGTGACATATCGCAAGCTGAGAAAGCATCCACACTTTACCAAGATCAAGTGCTTATTGGAGGGCATATCTTCATGTGGATCCCTCCCACCCTCTGAATCTCACCTCACATATTGGTACATCTGTTCCATTTATCTACCTTTGCTTTTGACATTGGAGACAATGTCATATTCAAGCTTAGGGGGAGGAATGGAACGACACTTCTATCTTTATCTTGCATCTTTACTTTTTATCATATCTCTACATGTTTTTCTTTTTTTGTTTGAATTTTTTCCCTTCTTAGGGTCCACTTCTATCTAGTGTAATTGTGGACAAAATATAAAATTTTGGTTAGGATTGGCCATTTGTTGATGATGTGGTATCAATTCTGAAAATTCTAAATAAAAATTTGAATGTGCTTTTATGCTTTGATCTTTAAGCTAAATTTGCTATGTTTAAGAGTACATAATTGGAGGAATTGTTTGGATTAGTCAGCTTGAAGACAGACTGATTGAATGAAAAACTTAACTTAACCCTATGGCTTGTGTTATGACGATGATGTTTGAGTCCAAACCAACCGAATAGTAACGTGATCTTTAATGTGAATTCTAGAAATAAACTCTAAGGTTACCCTATTATACAAGTTGATAGAAGAGGGACATATCATGGTTGGTAAAGACATTGTCTCTTAGTCATGTGATCTCATCCACCTTCCATTTATCTTCATTCACCACCATTGGATGAATAAGTTTAATCCAAGTTATTTTCCTCTTGTATGTAATACATGGCATGATAGGAATCATATAGTTAATTCAATTTATTATGCATTAGAAAAAAGAAAAAAAATCATATAATCTCTTTTGAGCATTTGTAGTTTGCATAAAAAAATTTCATATAGTTGCATTTGCATTGCATATTTCATAAGATGTTACATATTTATTATCTTCTATGGTTTTCTCTCATGAAAGAGTGTAAAAAAGTTGTATCTCCTTACTCCTTCTCCAAATTTAAAAAAAAATCCCAAGCATGAACTGTTTATCATGCTAGAATAAAAGGGCCAGAATAAAGTACTAAAAAAAGGAGAAAAGGGGGAAAAGTATTTTTAAGTTCAATTCCATATTCTCTCTAAGCAACAAAGAAGGGGATTGTTAATTTTTTTTTGTAAACACCTTTCAACTTATACCTATCATTAGGATGTTACATCCATTGCATGCATCATTCCACCAAAATAAAAAATAGTCATTAGAAGTCATACATTCACATTTTATCTATCATACATGTGCATCATATTTTTACTTTTTGCATAAATAATTTGGATGATTCTTGTGAATCCTATTTTCATAGCCACCCATCTTTTCCACCCATTGCTATGCATGGTAGGCCACCATCATAATTAATCCCCTCATCCATGTTTATTTGGGTATCTTCTTCCAAGTAGTTTATTTAGGTAGATCAGAGCAATGTAGATAGGGAGATCACATGGTGCATCAAGCATGTGTCCTACTTGCATGATATTAATTGATTCATATTGATAGTGTTTTTCATTAATCTTATTGTGGACATCTATTATGAACATTATTGATCGCTTTAGAGTAGTTACTTATTCAGTGGTTGGCAAGGATCAGTTTGGGACCGACTGTGGAGGGCGGTTAGAAAAAAGTAATTCATAGGTACTTGTCTTCTTGCTGACTTTTAAAACAAATCTAAGAGTAGTATTTCTCAAGGACAAGCAATATTCAAGCTTAGGGGTGTGATGTATGCACGAATTGTCGTTATTTTGATATCCAATTTGGTTATTTTCTTTGTCGATTGTGCTTAATTGAATATCTTTTTAATACATATTTTACTAAATTAGTAAAAATCACTTGTGCATTATTTCTTATATTTTTACATGTATTTTACGTGCATTTTACATGTTTTAATTATTATAATAATTATTTGATTTGATTCATTAATTATTTTATGCAGATAATTATTATTTACTGAAGCAAAGTTGATACCACCGACTTGCAACTCGGGGGCACCGACATGGCATCAGAGTCAATATATAATTTTTTTCCAGATCGAGAAGGAAACAACAAAAAGTTGGTGGCACCGACTTGCATGTCGGTGGTACCGACACAGAGACATACGGCCCAGATTAAACACACTTCATTAATGAATTTAACATTGTACAAAATGTTTTATATATATATATATATATATATATATATATATAAAACTTTTGACCTAAAGTGTGGACGCCGGCCGAAAACCACACCATTAGATAGAGAATCTCATTCTCTTTGGGGAGGGGGCGAAAACCTAGACGAAAGGAAGAAGAAAAGTAGAGGAACCCTATCTGGAAGACCTTGGAGACCTTTTTGCGGCAGAGACATCGGCAGAATGGCTTCATCTTCTCCAGATCCCTTCCTCTACTCTTTCTCCTATTTACTGTATCTCGAAATCCTTGTTTTCCATATTCTTGAGCTACTGTGATACAATGTCATCTATTTTCGGCTAAAAACCTTAATTCCTTAGGACCCGGGAGTAGCCTGGGTATGCATTGTGTCTGATTCTTATGAGTTAATATATATTTTCCTCTTAATTTTTGAATATGAATCTTTGGAAATTGCATGTCCTTATTATGCTTGATCACCACAATTAGCTTATCAGATCCTTAATTACTGCTGAAAAGGGGATTAAGGGTTAGAAACACATAGGTTCACCTATTTATCGGCGTCCCTTGGGAAAGGTGGGGCATAAACGTGAGGTGATTACTCCGGGTTAAACCAAAAACACCTAACTAATGAATCAATTACTATGTGAATGGAATTGGTTTTAGATTAGGTAGGGGAACTACATTGTGGAAGCATGTAGTTTCTAGCTACATGCTCTTTATTCAAGATTATGAGGGAGTTATATTAATAATTAGTGATTAGATTTAGTGTTGCCCGTGGTGAAACCAAAAGTCCTAAGGAATCCATCCTTTCTTGATCACAACAACCTTAGTTAGATTTGCTTTTTGTTCTTAGTTAATGAAACAACCAATCAACTCTTGTTTTCGGCTTAGCTGATCAATCCTAATTAGTAATAGTCTTGAACCTCACAATCTCTATGTTCGATAACTCGGGACTCATAATCTCATATTACGTCAATACATACACTTGCATATTCAGACACGTTATACACGTGTCAAGTTTTTGGTGCCATTGTCGGAGATGTTTTAAGCTTAGGGGTGTGATGTATGAACAAATTATCATTATTTTGATATCTAATTTGGTTATTTTCTTTGTCATTTGTTCTTAATTGAATATCTTTTTAATACATATTTTACCAATTTAGTAAAAATCACTTGTGCATCATTTCTTATATTTTTACATGTATTTTACATGCATTTTACATGTTTTAATTATTATAATAATTATTTGATTTTATTCATTGATTATTTTATTGCAGACAATTATTATTTACTGGAGCAAAGTCGATACCACCAACTTGCAACTCGGTGGCACCGACATGCCATCAGAGTTGACATTATAATTTTTTTCCAGATCGAGAAGGAAACAACAAAAAGTCAGTGGCACCGACTTCCAAGTTGTCAGTACCGACATAGAGACATACGGACCACATTAAACGCACTTCATTAATGAATTTAACGTTGTACAAAATATTATATATATGTATATATATATATATATATATATATATATATATATATATATATATATATATATATAACTTTTGACCTAAAGTGTGGACGCCGGCCGAAAACCACACCATTAGATAGATAATCTCGTTCTCTATTGGGAGGGTGCGAAAACCTAGACGAAAGGAAGAAGAAAAGTGGAGGAACCCTATCTGGTATACTTTGGAGACGTTTTTGCGGCGGAGACGACGGCAGAACGGCTTCATCTTCTCCAGATCCCTTCCTCTACTCTTTCTCCTATTTACTGTATCTCGAAATCAATGTTTTGCATATTCTCGAGTTATTGTGATACCATGTCATCTAGTTTTGGCTAAAAACCTTAACTTCTTAGGACCCGGGAGTAGCCTGGGTATGCATTGTGTCTGATTCTTATGAGTTAATATATATTTTCCTCTTAATTTTTGAATATGAATCTATGTAAATTGCATGTCCTTATTGTGCTTGATCACCACAATTATCTTATCAGATCCTTTCTTACTACTGAAAAGGGGATTAAGGGTTAGAAACACATAGGTTCACCCATTTATCGACGTCCCTTGGGAAAGGTGGGGCATAAATGGGAGGAGATTACCCAGAGTTAAACCAAAAGCACATAACTAATGAATCAATTACTATGAGAGTGGAATTGGCTTTAGATTCGGTAGGGGAATTACACTGCGGAAGCAGGTAGTTTCTAGCTACATGCTCTTTATTCAAGATTGGGGATCTAATGAGGAAGATGAGAAGAATGATGCAAATAAGGTGGATGACAATTTTGATACATGTGTTTGGGATATGAGTGAAGGCGAGGAGGATCCACAAGGTGCTTTATTTGATAGTGATCTTAGAGAGGAGGAAGAGAGTGAGGAAGAGGATACTGAGAGTGAAAAGGTGGAGGAATTTCCCATTACCCATCACATAATTCATTCACCACAAGACCCATCTCTTCATTTACTTATTGAGGATCCTATATGGGATATATATCCAGATGATAATTTTGAAAGTTTTTGTGAGGATATTAATGAATGTGGGGGAATTGAATTATTAGAAGAGGAGGAGGCACACAAATTCACCTTTGATATAACCCCTCCATTATGTGTAGATAGGAGTGATCCATTGGGGATGGTCATAGAAATTAAGGATTTTGATATAACCCCTCCATTATGTGTAGATAGGAGTGATCCATTGGGGATGGTCATAGAAATTAAGGATCAATCATCATTATACCTTTCACCTCATGGCTATCTATTTCTGTATGTGCTCCCACATCAACCCTTAATTGTGAGTCGTGTTCATGTTCATGTTCATTGCAATGATAATTTATAGTTGAAATGGAACGTCAACCATACATGTTGGTCTTCTGACTATTATTTATTTTTTTCTCATTGTTTCAAGGAACCAAATGTTTAGAAGGAAGAAGTGGAGATAGCTTTACCCATCTCCATGACCACCTGATTATTGTTGGTTGACATGTGTCCATCCTAGAACGTTAAACAAGGGAGCTTGTGGGAGGCAACCCACCAATTAGGTTTATTTTGTTTAACTTTCAATTCTACTTTTACATTCCTATTTGTAGATTGTGATATCTAGTTTTGATGCAAGTAAAAAATGTGCCTTGATATGTGCATTCAGTGTGCAGGGACACACTGAGTCGGTACCACCAACTTCACTGTCGGTAGTACCGAGTTTTCATCAGTGACATCTCACAAGTTGAGCAAGCATAGAAACTTCACTGAGCTTGAGTGCATATTAGAGGGCAGATTATCATGTGGATCACATCTACTCATATTTGACCCAAGAGTTCACCGCCCATACGGGTACAGTCATTCCATGTATCTTCCCTTGCTTTTAACATTGTGGACAATGTCATATTCAAGCTTAGGGGGAGGAATGGAACGGCACTTCTATCTTTATCTTGCATCTTTACTTTTTATCATATCTCTACATGTTTTGCTTTTTTTATTTGAATTTTTTTTCTTCTTAGGGTCCACTTCTATCTACTGTAATTGTGGACAAAATATAAAATTTTGATTAGGATTATCCATTTGTTGATGATGTGGTATCAATTCTGAAAATTCTAAATAAAAATTTGAATGTGATTTTATTCTTTGGTCTTTAAGCTAAATTTGCTATGCATGTTTAAGAGTACATAACTGGAGGAATTGTTTGGATTAGTCAACTTGAAGACATACTGATTGAATGAAAAACCTAACTTAACCCTATGGCTTGTGTTATGACGATGATGTTTGAGTCCAAACCAACCAAACAGTAATGTGATCTTTAATGTGAATTCTAGAAATAAACTCTAAGGTTACCCTGTTACACAAGTTGATAGAAGAGGGACATATCATGGTTGGGAAAGACATTGTCTCTTAGTCATGTGATCTCATCCACCTTCCATTCATCTTCATTCACCACCATAGGATGATCAAGTTTAATCCAAGTTATTTTCCTCTTGTTTGCATTACATGGCATGATATGAAGCATATAGTTAGTTCATTAGAAAAGAAAAAAAAAATCATATCATCTTTTGAGAATTTGTAATTTGCATAAAAAAATCACATATAGGTTCATTTGCATTGCATATTTCACAAGATGTTACATATTTATTATCTTCTACGGTCTTCTCTCATGAAAGAGTGTAAAAAAAGTTGTATCTCCTTACTCCTTCTCCAAATTAAAAAAAGCAAAAAAAAAACCAAAACATGAATTGTTCATCTTGCTGAAAATAGGGTAAGAAAAAATGAGTTATTGAAAAAGAAAAAGAAAAAATAGGAGAAAAGGAGAAAAAGGATTTAAAGTTCAATTCCATATTCTCTCTAAGAAACAAAGGATGGGATTGTGATTCTTTTTATAAAAACCTTTCCACTTATACTCATCATTAGGGTGAGACATCCATTGTATGCATCATTCCACCAAAATAAAAAATAGTCATTAGAAGTCATACATTCACATTTTATCCATCATACAAGTGCTTCATATTTTTACTTTTTGTGTAAATAATTTTCTTTATTCTTGTGAATCCTATTTTCATAGCCACCCATCTTTTCCACCCATTGCTCTACATGAGGAATGGAACGACACTTCTATCTTTATCTTGCATCTTTACTTTTTATCATATCTCTACATGTTTTGCTTTTTTTGTTTAATTTTTTTTCCCTTCTTAGGGTTCACTTCTATCTAGTGTAATTGTGGACAAAATATAAAATTTTGGTTAGGATTAGCCATTTTTTGATGATGTGGTATCAATTCTGAAAATTCTAAAAAACAATTGATTGTGCTTTTATGTTTTGGTCTTTAAGCTAAATTTGCTATGTTTAAGAGTACATAACTAGAGGAATTGTCCCGTCCCCTTGCGCCCTCTCACTCTAGCGATTAGGGTTCCGCAAGCAGTGCACGTCCACCCCCTTAGATTAGGGCTTTCCCTTACAGGTTCAAGCATGGGGCGGTGTTCTGGATCTTGTCTCCATGGCGACGGAGCTGGCGGACCGTTGTGCAGGGCTTAAACTGACAGACGACAACGACGAACCAATAGATGTCAACCCGATAGGCATCGATGATGAGGAGGAGGATCATACGAAACTGGCGCTGGTAGGATGCCTTCTCCCTAATCGAACTTTCAATCTAAAGGCTATGGAAAGGACCTTGTCTCAGGCATAGAGTCTACGCTAGACGAAGACTTTCAAGAAGCTAGAGGGTGACACCTTTGTTATGCAATTCTCACATTGGAGAGATAAACAATGTGTGATGGATGGCGCCCCGTGGAACTTTGATGGGCAACTACTTTTATTCAAAGAGGTGGATAAGGAGGAGCAACCGGGGCATCTGCAAATCAACCGATCACCCTTTTGGGTGCACCTCTATGGACTACCCATGGGGTACAGGGGGAAGAAGACGGTGCGGGAAATCACAGGACACATAGGTGACGTGATGGCAACGGACAGGGACAGAACGAGGTGGGATTCATCCATCCACGGCTGTGTGTTGCTGGACGTAACCCGCCCCCTCAGGAGAACCCTAAAACTTAGGGTTAAGAGTGGGAGCGTCATCGATGTGGAAGTAAAGTATGAAAGGCTGGCTATGTTTTGCTTCAATTGTGGCATGCTAGGCCATGTGGATCGGGACTGCAGTAGCTATGAGGAAGGAGGGCAACAGCAGCAATGATGGGGCAGATGGTTGAGGGTGTCACCGTGGAAACAACGCCGAGAAGAGACCTAGTGGGGAGAAGTCAGGGGAGTGGCGCAGAGGAAGCTGATGTTCAAGACAAAGGGAGCCTCGGGCGAGGCGAGTAGGATGGAGGTTGAGGAGGAAGGTAGCATCATCGGGGGGAGATGAGAGGTGGGTGAGGAAGGTAGAAGGGGGATGCTGGTCAGGAAGAGTTGTAGTTGGAGGTGGGAAGGGAGGGCGGTATGGGGGCGTAGGGAGGGGTTGGGGGTGTTGGCGGTAGGGGGCGACGAGACGCGGGACAGGGTGACGTCAGGAGACTGTCGGGGGAAGAACAGACTGTGACGATGGGGGTAAAGACAGGAGGAAGGAGGGATGATCCCCTGGGTAAGGGGATAGAGGTTCCAACGATGAGGGTGGAGGAGAAGTCAGTGGGGTTTTGCAAAGATGGAGGGAAAGGAATAGCGTCGCCAGCGGTGGAGGTAGTGAGAAGAACACAACAATAGTATGTTAGTGATACTGCTTGGGGGACGATGAAGGAGAGATCAAAAGTGTGCTACACAAAGTAGGAAATGTTGGGGTTGAACAGATGAGAACACATAGACGAGATAGCTCCGAAGGTGGACTCACTGGTAATAAAGGAGGAAACATCGTTCACTCATGCAGAACCCTCAAAGCACAGGAGGCAGCAGGTCTTGGAGGATGGAGCGTCGTCCCACTCACAAGGGTAGCAAACGAGGGAAAGAAAGAAGACAGGCATCGACCGCACTTTGGAGGCAGACCACCAGGCCCGACATGTGGAAGAAAGCAGGGAACATGAGAGAGTGAACAAGCAAGGACCAAAGCACGTTGAGGATGGCAACACATCTAAGAGCATCGAATCAAAAAGAGCTATCATGAGGGCTTAGAGAAAGAAAGAAGCAGGATCAAGAATGAAATAGGGAAACAAACCGACTAGGGGGAAAAAGAGACATCACCCATGGGTCTACAAGATGAGTAGAGGGGCAAGACTGGGAATTATAGAGGAGGAGGTGGTGTGGGAACAGGCAACAGGGAAGAGGGGGAGGGGTGGAGAGATCTGTGACATGGACCTTGATGATCTATCTACGTAAGCTTTGGGAGAAAAAAGATCCAGGATGTACAGTGAAGATGCATCAGGAAGAATTGGGGTCATCACGACTCAAGTAGCAGAGATTGGCGGTGCCCAATCCCGCAAAGGCCAATGAATATCTTCAACTGGAACTGTCATGGGTTGGGCAACCCTGACATATGCAATACTCTCCGAGCTTGGGTTTGGAGAGAGTGCCCGAACATAGTTTTCGTTATTGAAACTATGATAGAAGATAGGAAGTTAGATGATGTTAAGAGGAGATGTGGCTTTACCGATGGATTGTGCATATCTAGTGAGGGGAGGGTAGGAGGTCTGGGTTTCTGGTGGAAGGAGGTAGATGTGGAGGTGATTAACTATTCTCAGAGGCATGTGACAGTTGTGGTCAAGGATGCCAGGAATGGCATAAAGTGGAGAGTGGTGGGGATTTATGGGTGGGCCGACCAGGCAAACAAGTTTAATACTTAGGAGATCATGAGGAAGATCAAGGAAGAGGCAGAGGATCTAGTTATCTTTTTCGGTGATTTCAATGAGATAATGTCAAATTCTGAGAAGAAAGGGGGTCCCCTCAAAGATGATAAATTTATGCAGAATGTTCGTGACGTTATAGACGATTACGAGCTGCTGGATATTGGTTTTGAGGGAAACGTCTTCACAAGGAAACATGGTCTTACTGAAAGAACACTGGTTCAAGAGAGGCTAGACAGATTTCTTCCCGAGCTTGAATGGAGGAACCTTTTCACATACTGTAAGGTATTCCATCTCCCCATATACGAGTCAGATCATGCACCTATCATTCTAAAGGCAGACAGTAGGGACATCAACAAAAAGAAAAAGAAAGGGAACTTCATGTTTGATCCAATGTGGGTGGGTGAAGAGAGATGCACTACTATCATTAAGGAGGCTTGGGAAGCCACTGAAGGAAGCGAGTTGACAAATAAATTGATGAAATGCAAGGAGAATCTAAAAGCATGGGCTACTGGAAAGTTTAGAGAAAGAAGAAGGAAGGTAAAGGAATTGGAGAACGAGCTTAAGGGGCTGCAATCCCACCCTACGGACCAAACAAATCTTAATAGGGCGGAGGAAAAATCAAAAGAACTCCAATACTGGCTACATAAGAATGAGGAGTATTGGGCTGCCTAGGCATGGGTAAAAGAACTGAAAGAGGGAGACCATAACACTACATATTTCCATCAAAAAGCTACAAATAGGAGGCAGAGAAATAGGATTGACTACTTAGAAGATGAGCAAGGGGTCATGAGATCACAAGAGGGGGAGATCATAACAATCATCATGAGATACTTTGCCCAACTGTTTCATACTAGCAACCCTACGGGTTTTGCAAAGGCTACAATGGGGCTAGGGGAGATGATATCAGAGTCCCAATTGGAGGATCTAGAAAGGGATATCATGGATGAGGATATATGGACTGCACTGAAGCATATGCATCCAAATAAATCCCCCGGTCTGGATGGCATGAAGGAAATGTTCTACCAAAACTATTGGGGAATTGTTGGAAAGGATGTGGTGAGTTATATCAAAGGGTGGTAGAAAGGGGAAAGAAACATAGGGGTGGTAAATGATACTCTTGTTTTTCTTATCCCGAAGACGTACAAGCCCAAGACAATAGGAGATTTCATACCTATTACTCTATGTAACATGGTGTACAAGATTGCATCCAAAGTCCTGACGAACCGATTAAAGCCTCTTATGAACATCATTTTTTCTGAAAACCAAAGTGCTTTTGTCTAGGGGAGAATGATAATGGAAAATGCCCTCATAGCTTATGAAGTGTTCCATTCTATGAAGAGGGATAATGGGAGGAAAAAAGGCAGCCTCGCGTTGAAATTGGGCATGTCCAAAGCATACGACAGAGTGGAGTGGAGCTTTCTAGATGTAACTATGGAGAAGATGGGGTTTGGGCTGAAGTGGAGAAACAAAGTCCAAGAATGCATAACGTCCGTCCAACACGCTTTTTCCATTAATGGAGATAGGACCCAAAGCACAAAGCATGCACGTGGACTTCGCCAGGGTGACCCTCTATCTCCCTATCTTTTCATTTTGTGTGTCGAAGCTTTCTCTACTTTGATTTCCATTACTGCCCGCGATAACCTACTACATGGCATAAAGCCGAGTAGGGGTGCACCTTGTATCTCACATCTTTTCTTTGCAGATGATAGTATCCTTTTTGCTAGAGAGACCACTGCATAATGTCTAAAGGTAGTTGAGATCATCAGCCAGTATGAATAGGCATCAGGTCAAAAGATCAATTTCTCAAAGATAGAGGTTGTCTTCAACAAAGGGATAGAGGCAGATAAGCAGGAGGAGTTGAGGTAGCGCCTAGGTGTGAGAGTAGTGGACAGACACGCCAGTTATTTGGGCCTCCTGACAGCCATGGGAAGGTCCAAGAAGTAGGTGTTCAGCTTCAGTAGAGAAAGGATATGGTAGAAGCTTCAAGGGTGGTCAGAAAAGTTATTGTCCAAAGCAGGGAGGGAAGTCCCCATAAAAGTGGTTGCTCAGGCCATTCCCACATACATCATGAGCATCTTCCAGCTGTCGGTGGGTTCCATAGCTGAAATATAGAGGATGGTGGCTAGATTTTGATGGGGAGCAAAAGATAAAGAGAGGAAACTATCATGGATGAGCTGGGATAGAATGTGCAGGCCAAAGCGGCAGGGGGGTATTGGCTTCAGGGATTTCTAGACCTTTAACCAAGCCCTATTGGCTAGGCAACTATGGAGGATAGTCAATAACCTAGAATACATCATGACTAGATCCTTAAATCTAGGTACTTCCCAAGGAGGTCCATATGGGAAGCCAGACGGGGACATAACCCCGGCTATTCTTGGAGGAGTCTGTGGGGGAGCAAAAGCACTATTAAAGGAAGGGGCACAATGGAGAGTGGGTGACGGAACTAAGGTGAACATTTGGGAAGATTATTGGCTGCCTAGGGAGGATGACTCGCTTGCATGTTTTAAAAGGGAGAATGGTCCAAAATATAGCACAGTCTGTGAGCTTATGATAGAGGATGGATCTCAATGGGATAAGGGCAGAGTTAGAGAATGTTTCTCAGATTTCTATGTTAAAAGAATATGTGATTTCCAACTCAGCTTGAGGATACCTAAATACACTTTGATGTGGTGGCCCTCAAGGGACGGGAGTTCTCGGTCCTCTCTGCTTATTGGCTGGGTTTGTTGGGGAAAGAGGAAGCTAGGAGATTTGTGTATCGTCAAGGTGATACGTTACGGAAAAGAATATGGCACGCTGTGTGGAGTCCCAAAATAGCCCACTTTCTATGGAGGGTATGCACGGGATGCTTAGCAATGAGGTGGCACCTCTTCGATAGACATTGCTTGGAGGATGGCATTTGCATGCTTTGTGGGTCAGAGAAGGAGACTATACCTTACATGCTTTTCCGTTGTCCCAATGCGGTTGAAGTATGGGAGCAGACATCGAGAGGGGTGCAAGCATGGGTGGATGAAGCTAGGGATGAGGATATCATGTCGTCCTTGGGTTGTGCGCTAGAAAGGATGTCCATGCACGAGGATGAACTCTTAGTTGCTTCCATGTGGACTGTGTGGAGGGCTTGATGCATACGGACGTTCCAAAATAATGATGTACAAAGTGGCTACCTGCTGCGGAGTGCATTGACGATAGTGTGACGGGGCAGGCAGCGACATGGCCAGATGGGAGGAGGTGCCATTCGGGGAAACATCGTGCAACAATAGTGAGATAGGGAAGTCGACACACACTCGAGAGATGAGGGAGGATGTGTTGACCAGAAGAGGAGATACGAGGGGGACGGGGTATGGGGGAGGCGCGAAGGGGACGACGGTGTCCAGCAGAGGGGCATAGGGGGTGTTAGCGCTCACTAGGGGAGTGACGGGGGAGACGATGGGGTGTCAGCAGACAATGGACTTTGCGTCTGGAGGAAGCCAACACGGGGTAGAATCAAAATGAACGTTGTTGGCATTATGGGTGAGGATGAAGGGGTGGGAATTGGGATGGTAGCTAGAGACAATATAGGCAGGCTAGTGGGCACCGCGGGGGATAAGGTAAGCTCAGGGATGGACGTCGACATCACGGAAGCGCTAGTAGTGAGAGTAGCATTGCTATGGGCAAAGAAAGAGGGATATTACATCATTGAAGTAGAAATAGACTCTTTGGAGGTTGTCCATGCATGCACAAGCAAGAAGACGCGAAGGGACTACTTAGGAGTGATCGTTGAAGACTTCAAAGCTTTACAACTTTAGTTTTCCTTCTGTAGCTTAAATTATGTCAATCGCAGGTGTAATAGGGTTGCCCATGAGGTGGCCAACTCTGTCCATAGGGGCCAGGTAGCTAGTTTTTCCCTTACTCAATCTTTCCCTTTGAACCTTTTATCTCTTGTAAACCTTGATTTAGTTAGTTAATAGTAGTTACGGGGAGCCCCAACCATAGGGCTTCCCATCCCTCTTCAAAAAAAAACTGGAGGAATTGTTTGAATTAGTCAGCTTGAAGACATACTGATTGAATGACAAACCTAACTTAACCCTATGGCTTGTGTTATGACGATGATGTTTGAGTCCAAACCAAACAAACAGTAATGTGATCTTTAATGTGAATTCTAGAAATAAAATCTAAGGTTACCTTATTACACAAGTTGATAGAAGAGGGACATATCATGGTTGGGAAAAACAGTGTCTCTTAGTCATGCGATCTCATCCACCTGCCATTCATCTTCATTCACCACCATAGGATGATCAAGTTTAATCCAAGTTATTTTCCTCTTATATGCAATACATGGCATGATAGGAAGCATATAGTTAGTTCATTTAATTATTCATTATAAAAAGAAAAAAAATCATATAATCTCTTTTGAGCATTTGTAGTTTGCATAAAAAAATTTCATAGAGTTGCATTTGCATTGCATATTTCATAAGATGTTACATATTTATTATCTTCGACAGTCTTCTCTCATGAAAGAGTGTAAAAAAATTTGTATCTCCTTACTCCTTCTCCAAATAAAAAAAAATTAAAAAAAGCCCAAGCATGAACTATTTATCATGCTAGAATAAAAGGGCCAGAATAAAGAACTAAAAAAAGGAGAAAAGGGGGAAAAGTATTTTTAAGTTCAATTCCATACTCTCTCTAAGCAACAAAGAAGGGGATTGTTAATTTTTTTTTGTAAACACATTTCCAGTTATGCTCATCATTAGGATGAGACATCCATTGCATGCATCATTCCACAAAAATAAAAAAAATAGTCATTAAAAGTCATACATTCACATTTTATCTATCATACATGTGCATCATATTTTTATTTTTTGCATAAATAATTTGGATGATTCTTATGAATCTTATTTTCATAGCCACCCATCTTTTCCACCCATTTCTCTACATGGTAGGCCACCATCATAATTAATCCCCTCATCCGTGTTTATTTGGGGATATGTTTCTAAGTAGTTTATTTAGGTAGATCAGAGCAATGTAGATAGGGAGATCACATGGTGCATCAAGCATGTGTCCTACTGGCCATGATATTAACTATTGCATATTGATAGTGTTTTTCATTAATCTTATTGTGGACATATATTATGAACATTATTGATCTCTTTAGAGTAGTTACTTGTTCAGTGGTTGGCAAGGATCAGTTTGGGACCGACTGGTGGAGGGTGGTTAAAAAAAGTAATTCATATGTACTTGTCTTCTTGCTGACTTTTTAAAACAAATCCAAGAGTAGTGTTGCTCGAGGACAAGCAATATTCAAGCTTAGGGTGTGATGTATGCACGAATTGTCATTATTTTGATATCTAATTTGGTTATTTTATTTGTTAGTTGTGCTTAATTGAATATCGTTTTAATACATATTTTACCAAATTAGTAAAAATCACTTGTTCATCATTTCTTATATTTTTACATGTATTTTACATGCATTTTACATGTTTTAATTATTATAATAATTATTTGATTTGATTCATTGATTATTTTATTGCAAATAATTATTATTTACTGGAGCTAAGTTGATACCACTGACTTGCAACTCAGTGGCACCGACATGGCATCAGAGTCGAATATAATTTTGTTCCAGAACGAGAAGGAAATAGCAAAAAGTCAGTGATACCGACATAGAGACATACTGCCCAGATTAAACGCACTTCATTAATGAATTTAACATTGTACAAAATGTTATATATATATATATATATATATATATATATATATATATATATATATATAACTTTTGACCTAAAGTGTGGATGCCAGCCAAAAACCACACCATTAGATAGAGAATCTCGTTCTCTATCGGGAGGGGGCGAAAACCTAGACGAAAGGAAGAAGAAAAGTGGAGGAACCCTATCTGGAGGACCTTGGAGATATTTTTGTGACGGAGATGACGGCGGGACAACTTCTTCTTCTCCAAATCCCTTCCTCTACTATTTCTCCTATTTACTATATCTTGAAATCCATGTTTTGCATATTCTCGAGTTACTGTGATACCATGTCATCTATTTTCAGCTAAAAACCTTAATTCTTATGTCATCTCGGGTATGCATTGTGTTTTATTCTTATGAGTTAATATATATTTTCCTCTTAATTTTTGAATATGAATCTAGAAATTGCATGTCCTTATTGTTCTTGATCACCACAATTAGCTTGTCAGATCCTTAATTACTATTGAAAAGGGGATCAAGGGTTAGAAACACATAGGTTCACATGTTTATCGGCATCCCTTGGGAAATGTGGGGCATAAACGGGAGGAGATTACCCAGAGTTAAACCAAAAGAACCTAACTAATGAATCAATTAATATGAGAATGGAATTGGCTTTAGATTAGGTAGGGGAATAACATTGTGGAAGCAGGTAGTTTCTAGCTACATGCTCTTTATTCAAGATTAGGAGGGAGTTATATTAATAATTATGGATTAGATTTAGTGTTTCCCGTGGTGAAACCAAAAGTGCTAAGGAATTCATCCCTTTTTAATCACAACAACCTTAGTTAGATTTACTTTTTGTTCTTAGTTAAGTAAACAACCAATCAACTCTTGTTTTCGGCTTAGCTGATCATTCCTAATTAGTAATAGTCTTGAACATCACAACTCCATGTGTTCAATAACTCGGGACTCATAATATCATATTACTTCGACACGTACACTTGCATATTACACGCACATTATATGTGTGTCACTACGCCGTGTAGGAGCCATAGAATATGCTGGAACAACTGACCTAGCAAAAGCTTATTTATGGCTCACTGGGTTAAAAAAGGCTTTTAAAATCTTTAGTATCCCAGATGCTGACAAAGTCAAACATGTTGTTTACCTTTTGAAAGGTAGTGATGGCCAATGGTGGGCCATAGAAGAGGTAAAAAGGAATGATGAAGAGGTTAGTTGGGAGGAATTTTTTTGAGAATTCGTCAATAAGTATTTTCTACAAACATACTTAGACAAAAAGATCTCACAATTTGAGAAGGTTTGGCAAGAAACCATGTCAATTAATGAATATGAAGCTAGGTTCATGGAACTTTTGCGGTTTTATCCTCAAATGGCTCCTACTTAACAGGAGAAGATCTGACATTTTAAGAAATGATTGAATGTTGAGGTATCTATCTCAACATCTACATTAGAAGTTAGAGAGATATTCGCCACATTTGTGGAATTCGTCCGGAGGATAGAAAGATATGTGACAAATAAACATGAGACAAACCTCAAAAGAAAGTCTACACAGTCACAAGAATAGTTGATTAGTGGGACTAAATAGCCAAAACCTTCAGTATCACCGGTTCAAACACAATATAGTACACCAATGCAGCAGTCACCAAGTGGGGTTCGAGCTTGCCATAAATGTGGAAAGATAAGACATTTGAGGTGGCAGTGTCCAAGAATAAATAATAAGGTGACCCGACAGCTAAGACATTAGATAACCCATAAAAGGTAACATGTCAGATAGAACTTTTCATTCTGAATTATATTTTCCTTTTTCTTCTCTATGCCTACTGATTATAAGAAAGGTAGTTATTGTTTTGCTTCCTTTGATTAATCCTATGAGGATATGAGGAAGAGATAAAAAGGATGAGAACCCATATTCAGTCCAATATTCTCTCATATGTTTTGAATTTCTCTCTTCATGTAAAAAGGGAAGAGAAGTAAAAGAAACACCAAGAGGAAGTTAGAGATACTAAGTAGAAAAATCTAAAGAAATGATAAGAGTAAGAACCATAATATAAAACAATATGCATACTACCTAATTTTCAATTCTTGAATACCCTGTCCAGGTATTCATCTATTGAAGGCAAGGTAAGTATGGGACTCTTAGATTGATATATTTCTAATTACTCTGATCAAGTAGTCATTTTGAGACAATCTAAAGAGCATAATGAAGTTGGGAGATGTGGCATAGATATTTCTACCACATTCTAATTGTTATACGAAGAAATCTGAGTTAATCACAGATCAACTTATAAAGAAAAGAACATGTTTAGTATAATGTATACATTGGTCTGAGGACCTAGAGGTAACAGTTACTTGATGAGAGGTAACAATGTTCAGTGATGAACTAAGGGTTTGAATACCCATATCTAATAATTACGATGATGATAATGCTAAGGGATGATGACATGTAATCATCTCGATAATTCCTATGATGATGGCAAGGAACCTAAGAGGAAAAAAGATTGAATGACACATGAATAGTTGAAAGTTCATGCAATACTCAAAGTAGTTGATAATCTCTTTTCTTTAATAAACAACCCTAAATAATGGTGGCGTGATAGAAAGGACTATGTTTCCTCGTTCTTTTCCTTTCAGGGACATGACAATCAAGTAAGTCTTATGAAACAATGTGCATAGATTAGAAGTAATCTTTTAGATGGATACTTTGAAAAGTATCAGCTAGTCTTGAACTTTAGTTCCAAGACAAAGTATATGTGTTAGGTAATGTCTCATTGGTTTTGGTAATAACAACAGAGGATGGAAATGATAAGAATGTGATATGTTTTTCACATATGTAACTAATACCAAGGCAAGGAATTCTAGTGTCCAAGAAGTTTTAAAGATATGAGATGGTGAGGACATGACTCCTAATAATATTATTAATGTCTGGTTACCTAGAAAGGTCAACTTTGAGGTTAGTTTGATTACATATGATAATATGGACATCATATGTTAGGGGTTTATGCTTTGCATAAACATAACATCAATCAGAGATATTGAGATAGGATTTTCATTTTACGCTCACGTATGTAAACCCTAGCTGTCACCATCCTCAGGAGAGAAAGGAGAGCACCGTGACACTAGCACGTCATTGCATAGAAACTACTCCTTCCCTCCAGCTTAGGAAGTGTTGTATTAATTGAAGGAACATTTGTAGAATCATATTGGGAAAAGTTTATCAAGCTAAGATAACTTCTTAGAATATCCCTGACTAGATCTGTTGAGGCAGCTTATACATATAACATCTAGAGTTACCTCTGATAGTTATTCTTGATAAGTAGCCTCTCCTTGTGACAAGAAAATAAACCGCTAACGAGATGGTTGGTACAAGTCATAAGTAAGTTTAGTGTTGAGACAATAAGATTAGAGTGGCACAATAGAAGTATGATAAGACTTGTAGTCCCAAATTGATGATAGAATGTAACTCTAGTCTTTCCTTGGAGGTGAAATGCTAGACTAAGTGAGGGGTATGGAAAACTCCCAAGATCAAGGATCTTATTACATAAAGATGTAAGTTGAGAAGGTGAAAAGGCAATGAGGTTTGACAACCAAATTATTCAAAGTATGAATAATACTTCTCATATTTAGAAAGTGTTACCTGACACAGGATTGACACTGCAATCATTAATGGAAAGGAAAATTGAGTATGTGTCATGTATGACAGATTCTATGATAACCCGGTATGGGGGAACTTTATGCTGGTCAAAGTTCTATGGCATCTCCATGACATCAAGATGTTATGTGGAGGCTTGATGGTAACATGCATGAGTAACAAATGTCTCCCTTCATCTGGATTTTGGGGATAAAATCATTGTTAGGGGTTTATAACTTGTAACATCCCTGACCTGGGTTTAGGGATAACCCTATTTTTTTAGCCTAAATAAGTTGCTTAGAACTTTAATATAATCTTCTAAAGTGTTTTTTCATCAGGTGACAAACTTATGTTTCAAGTTTGGTCTTATTTGAATAATGTTTGAGCAATGTTCTATTCTTTTGGACCAAAATGAAATTTACCCAAACTAAGGGGTTATATTACAATATGTCATATGTTGAACATACCACATGTGTTTTAGAATCATATGAGAGAGAGTGGTGCAAGTTGGTGGCTTGTGGAAAGCCTAAATTCCAAGTTTGAACTTATTTGAATAATGCTAGTGCCTTGTGCATCAATTTTGGTACAAGTTGTAATTTTCCCAAAATGTAGGGTTGATATGCAAATTACCACCTCTAGAGTGTCCCTACTCCCTCCTAGTATCATCTATAGGAGAGAAAAAGAATGAGGCACCATGTTTGAATCATATTTGAATGATGGTATTCTTGGTGATGAAAAGACCAAGAAAGGGTTGAATGTGAAACCCTAATTTGAGCTTGTATTAGGTTGTAGAGTTCATATGAGGGTGCCTATCGGCCAAGGAGCCAAAGAGGGAATCCCATATCGGTTTTTGAACTCTTGGATTTGTCCATGATGATCTAAGCACCTCAAGGAGCTGAAGTGTATCAGTTTTCAACTTCCTTGGAAAAGTTGTATCGGGTTGTGAATAAAGTGGTGATTGAGTTGAGATATCTTATCCAACAAGATAAGTGATGGAAGAAATATCATCTCTAGATTATATTCAAGTGTTTTTCATGTCAAGATAAATATGAGTGTATTCAAGGACAAGTGTCAACCATGCATGGACACGTGGCACCTAGTAGCTTAAAATGATGACACCTAATATACACACTTTTTCATGAACCTCAAGTATATATGCCACTCCTTTCACCTATTAGTGGAATTTTTCGAATCTTACCACCCCGTTTGTAAGGCCCTTGAACTTACTTAATGAGTTTGATGAGCTTAATTACTATAATTGAATGCTTAGAACCCTAATATAACCTCTTGATATGTTTTCAAACCATAATACAAGCTTAAGTTTCAAATTTGGTCCAATTTGGACACTTTTTGAGCAAGTTATGCAATTTTCTGTACATTTTGGACTTTTTTGTAATTTACCCAATTGAGGGGTTTTATTTGAAATTTGTCACATAAATTATGTTCTTTAGTTATTATATTATCATTCTTGAGATTTTTGAACCATGGGGCTCCTATTTGAGCCATGGTTTGAAGGTGTTTTTATCAAGGGTATTTTAAGGTTTTTCCCTTCATGGATGAGCCACCTTTAGTAGCTATCAACTAAGGAATTATGTGATTGTATGGGAATTTCGCCAAAGGAAATCTAAGCAGGTCTAGAGGGACGGTGGGAGAGCTGCTTGTGTGTGTGCTTATGTATTTTTAATAATTTAAAGCCATGGACACTTGGATATATACTAGAATTGCAACTTTTTCTTTTTCTTAATATTAAAGTGTCATATACTTATCCAAAAGCCCCCAAACGAGCCATTTCCTCTCCATTATCTCTCTCCTTCTCCCAGATTCGTACTCCCTCTGTTCAGCTGTGATTTTTTCTGCCCAAGGAAGAAGAAAGTGGGGATTCTCTTGGAAAAAGAATTCTAGGGTTGAAATTGATTCTCTTTTTGGGTGTATGAAGCTTCCCCCTAGTGATATTGACCTAAAAGTGTAATTTTTTCCTTATTTCCTCCGTCTAATTCTTTGTTCCTCTTCCTCCTACATCTATCCAGTTCAGAACCATGGTTTTCCATGGTGAAAGTTCCCCTAGAACTCAAAACTCCTTCCTTCTTGTTTCTTTTCTAGGGTTTTGCTTGTTTGTGGAGAGAATTGCATAGTTGGCCAAGTTCAGATCTGAATCCAAGGTTTCCTTGCCCTATTTGCTCGAGATTTTTGCTGTTGGATATCTGACCTACTCTATAGAGTCGAGTTATATAACATTCTTCACTTATATTGCTTATTAGAAGCTTGTTGGTTCATGATTATACTTGAATGTGATGATCTAAGCATAGAGAAATCATGCTTGTTTAGAATTACGAATTTTATGGTGTTTCCTATTTTATTCCAGTTCTATATGAACCTGTAAATATGTGTACATCCTTTATAATGTGTAACATGATCTGGGACAGGTTGATAGCAACAACCTATGGTGCTATGTACAAAACAAATGATGGTTCAAATTAGGGTTTTCAAGCTATTTCCTTCCCTATCACATAACTGATTGTCTTACCATTCAACAACCAATAATGTTGGTATCTTGGCAACTGATGTTCATGATCAAGAGTGTCCAATTTATGGTGACAACCTATGGTCACCACCTTAGTTCAGGTTTTGACTCAATTAGACATTTAATTATCATCCACTAAGTATTTTAATGATGTTATCAATCGATGATGATATTGGCTTATTATTTGATGATATTAACTAAATGTATTACTGATCTAGCAATCAATGGTGACCTAATGATCAAAATTAATGGTGTATCAGGTCATCATCATATATGATGAATTAGGAATGTAATTGTAGATTTGACTATACCTTGAACCAATGGTCCCTTGGTTAAATTGATGTAATGGTTAGACCTATACTTCAATTGGTAACCTTGAACAATGAACCTGATCCAATGAATAATATTGGATGCTTTAACATCCAATGGATTAGAATAAATCACATGTTATTATATGTGGGTCATAGTTAAGATAATTCAATGGTTCAATACCATTAATTGGTAGTCTTACCTTTGCCATTATATAGTTATATTTGATAAATCAATGTAATGAGTGGATGCATAACTCCCATGTGATATAGCCTATTATACCTAACCTTGATGTAATTATATGATGTTGATTGGTTATAATCAGACCTCTTGAATGATTAATGTGATAATGAATTACATTCTTCTTATGTTGAAACCACAATGTAGTATTAATTGAATATCATAGTGCCTTGCCATGTTAAAATCTATGAACATACATGTGCTAATGATCTTTTGAGCCTTGTTTAAGGCATGGAATGATGATGATAACCTTATTATGAATAATGTGATGGTCTTAAAGACCTTTGGGCATGTTTGAAGCCATGATTGAGGTGAAATCCTCTTCATGTTCCAATAAGGGTTAAAACCCTGGAACTTGTGATAAGATATTTGTAGCTTGCAATAGTATGATGATAAGTGTGGTCTGTTAATTTGCAATGAATGATAGATGTGGTAATGTGATTAAGATTTATATCTCAAATGTTTTATATCTTTTGAAGTTGTTATACATATACTCTTGTTAGAAAAGAATTAGGGTTTGAATGTCCACTTGTATGATAAAGCCTTAATTCATTCAATTGGCAGTATTTAATCAAGTGCAACCTTAATCATGTAGAGCTCTGTGTCGTAGAGCCATCTTTAGTGTCAGAACTTACTGGATGGTGAAATGAGTATTCCCAAGGGAAACTCGAAGCGCATATTGTTGAGTATGCGGGGGTGGCAAGTTGAGGATATAAACTTGTCATCCACAATTGCAGGTTATGGAGGATGGCAATGGTCATGCCTCAAATATTTGATGTGATTGAGGTCAGCTGCGGTTGTACCTCAGATTAGAGGGTTTTGTATACCTTGTTTTCTAGTGTCATAACTTGTACCAAGTACGGACTAGTTGTTATCAGTCGACTATATGTCACTGTTGGCAGTTTGACTGGTATGTCACTACAGTTTACTCATACTGACCGAGGGGAAGAGATCTTAGGATACCGGCACTCCTAGATCTTACACGGAACTGAATAGCACTTCGCAGTGGTCAGTTGGACTTTGAGTGGTACGACTCAAACTCCCCAGGGCATAATAATAAAAGATATAATACCAACCGTGTAGTATAATTGCTAGGGTTTAATACGTATCACATTGGTTGATTAACCCTTGTCTTGTCTTTACACTACATAGTTCTTACATGATGCAAACTTATGACAATTGTACAATTCTACTTGATGTTACAACTTATTTGCTTAACTGCTTAGTATGCTTAAACAATTCAATATGTTCATATTGTTTATTCAATATCCTAACTGCTCAATGTATTTACTGTTAATTAATGTTATAATCAATATATGTTGGAGAGAGTTATATCTCTCACTGGGACTGGGTCTCACCCGTGGGTCACCACATTTGTTTTAGGTGGTCACGGGCAACGAGGTCGAGGTTGTGTTGTGAAAGAGAACCAACATGGTTATCAATAGATTTAGAAGGTTGGTTAGTTGTAGATGTTAGTCATAGATGTTAGTAGTAGAGTCCTAGTGTCATCCCTATACTCTCAGGTCCTGGTATGGGATGTGTTTTCTAGATGATATGTTTGTATCGACACGAGATTTTGGTATTATGCCAATGTTTGTAAATATATGGCACGTACATGTGAAATATCTTTTGTATGTAGGACGTGACTGAGGTCTTTGGACCCATATGCAAATTCTTGTTAAAGAATATGAGAATGGAACGATGGACCTTTTATAAATGTTCTAGAGTTTATTTACATTGTTGGAATCAGTTTTAATTATTTCACATTTTTGACTATGTGATTAATTAGCAGTTGATCGTGTTTTGTGCTTTGAGTAATCTCGTTTAGCGTGACGAGGTGTCACACCGTTGCTCTTAGATATCATGCATAGAGTCTTGGTATCATTTATAGATGAAGGATTATCGTGCATATAACCTTGGTATTGACCATAGCAAAGTGATATCGGCTAAGTGAAGGATATCAACCACAAGTCAGGGATATCGGCCACAAGTGGTGAGGTATCGTGTATAGTGCTAAGGAGTTCAAGTCTTGGACCTTTGATAAGCTCATCTTCAACCTTGGGAAAGTGAATATTTGGAGCTTGGAGCTTTGAAGTTGCTCTTGAGGTGCGTTATATAACTTGAACTCAATTATGCTATTATTTACCATCAATCTTGCCTTAGTTGATGATTTACTTTAAAATCTGAATTTTCTTGCATAGTTGATAAATCCATGAGTTCCATTAGTGACCTAGGACTGTTATCCATGGACTAGAACAATAAGAATAATAGTGTAGAAGTTGATGATGGTAACATCACCATGGTACAACCCGATATGGGGTTGAAGTACCTTAAACTCAATATGATAAACCCTAGATGATGGGTAACTCGATATAGCAATAAGTGATACCTCTTGATTGATATGAGTAATATATACATGCACCTTGTGCACGATATGAGGTCAAGTCCATACCTCATGCTCGATATGGTATCAATTTTACACTCTAAACCGATAGGGTATCAATTGTATACTCTAATCGATATAGTGATGAAAACCCTAGATGATAGAATGAAACCTGACACATCCTATCATTTTGTGTAATAGGTTGAAAGATAAGGGTTCAATCAGTTGTCTAGCCTATCACTCAAGTATATGATTGGTCTGATCCCTTGAAGGCATGAAAAGATATGATCATAATGGTCTAACCAACATGGTAACTGGATATGACAACCCAACATGGTAACCCGATATGACAACCCAACATGGTAATCCGATATGATAACCCAACATGGTAACCCAGTATGATAATCCAACATGGTAACACGATATGGTATTGAGTATATACTACTAAAAATGATACCTTGATAAAGTACATATCCAATGCACGACATTGTAATGAAGTGTACATCTTATGCACGATATGGGATCAAGCGTATACCTTAAACACGATATGGTGTTGAGTATACACCCTAACCCGATATGATGTTGAAACCCAACATGGTGTTGAGAAATCTGATATGCATTGGGACCCTATGCCCCCATCGATGTGTACATTTGAGCTAGTTGTGACTAATCAATTGTCTAGCTTATTACTCATCACATGATGAAGAATAGAATGATACCATGAATGTTTTGAAGAAGATATGAGCACAAGGGTCAAACTCGATATGTATACTCTAAAGGTTGAATAACCTGATATAGATGCACGATATGGAGATAAGGATATATCTCATGCACTATATGGTGATGAGGATACACCTCTATGCCCGATATGGAAGCATACCTACACCTCTATACCCGATATGGAGGAATCACCTCAACCTAATACACTTGATTGAGTGACACATGTAGTGAGTTATGTCAGATGACACATTGACACATCAAGAGTTTAGTGTACTTTGATTAAGTGGGCCAATGTACCTTGAAGAAAGGGGTTGAGCCAATTTAATATAATATGATGCAATCAACATCCTAGTGAGGATGAGAGAGAAACATATACATGTGTGATAATCATGTTATGAGCATACATTGATACTCCTAATATAAGTGGAGTATGAATAAGGGTTTGATTCCTGATAATATGATTTTGAAACCCTAATCGGCTAGAATGGGAAACCCTAACCCTAATGATGGGATGGATGTGTTTCCCTTGTATCACATAATTGATATAACTTGAAACCCTAATCAGTAAGTAAGGAGAACCCTAACCGTAATGGGAAGGTTGTATTTCTCTCATTGCATAGGCCTTGTGAGACATGTTAAATAATTGTATAATAAGTATAATGTTTATGTGGTCTGGTGAACTAAAAGATAGTTGTTGCCTAGTGAGAGGTGACAAGATGTCTAATGGGCCTTGTGAGCCATGTGAGATACTTGAATAACAAATATGATGTTTATATAGGTCTTATGACCTAGAGATGGTTGTTGCCTAGTGAGAGGTGATAAGATGTGTATATAGGTCTTATGACCTAGAGATGGATGTTTCCTAGTGAGAGGTGATAAGATGTTTATAAAAGTCTCATGATCTAAAGATTGATGTAAGAGATGGCAATGTTCAAAATAAACTAGGGAAATGGAAACTTGTAACATAACAATAATAATAATAAATGGTTATACTGATAATAATGAAATCTTGGTCATACATGATTTATAGTTATAGCCAAGCGAGGTCTATACTATTTTGAATATGCTAAAATGAGATAAGAGGAATACTTGTATCACATAAAGGATGAGAATGGGTATGATGGCTTGGCCGAGGTATAATGCCTACTAAAGATGATGTGGTATTCAATGATGAGTTCAAGGGATTGATATCCCATAATGGAAGTGAAAGGGAAAGATAAAGGCATCCTAACTACTATGGGATCCTTAGCAATGTGGCCATACTCTCACAGGATTGGTACAATCCAATACCTGGTTGTAATCTCACCGGATTGGTATAATCCAATACCTGGTTGTAATCACACATGATTGGTACAATCCAATACCTAGCTGTAATCACACAGGATTGGTATAATCCAATACATGGTTGTAATCACACAAGATTGGTACAATCCAATACCTGGATGTAATCACACACGATTGGTACAATCCAATACCTGGATGTAATCACACAAGATTGGTATAATCCAATACTTGGTTTTAATCTCACAGGATTGGTATAATCCAATACCTGGTTGTAATCTCATAGGATTGGTATAATATAATACCTGGTTGTAATCTCACATGATTGGTATAATCCAATACTTGGTTGTAATCACACATGATTGGTACAATTAAATACCTGGGTGTAATCACATAGGAATGGTATAATCCAATACCTAATTGTACTCTCACTGGATTGGTACAATCCAATATCTGGTTGTAATATCACAGGATTGGTATAATCTAATAACTGGTGTACTCTTACAATATTGGTATAAAGTTGGAACATGATATTGTATATTCACCAGATTGATAGAAATCAATATTTGGCTAGTAGATTGGTTGTGGCCAACAACTAGAAATGAGAATGATTGATGGATATCATACCCTGATAATATTAGCACAGGTTAAGCTTGATATGTTGGTATAATATGATGGGTAAATGATACACATGTTCTTCATATTCCTTATAAAGTGAATAGATGATTTATTTCTTTATCATAGACAGTTGCAATGCTTTAAAAAGATGATAATGTTCTAATCTACTTACCCATAGTGATTAATCTTATTTGTTAATATAAAATAACCTCTGCTCAGTTTTATATTATTTACCAATGATAATAACATAGTTGGAAGAGAGGTATATCTCTCGCTGGGACAATTGTCTCACCCCGTAGGACCCACAATTTTTAGGTGGACGTGTACGAGGAGGTAGAGACCATTCTACAGAGGAAGGACAACAATAGCAGGGACAACAGTGTCAGCTCAGGTTGAGTGTACTGTCTGTCGTGTCTTGTAGATAGGAGTCATATGTGTCGTCTCTGTACTCTCAGATCCTTGGATTTAGTATGTGGTGGTTTATGAACGATCTGAGATTTTGGCTTGATTGCCTCGAGGGTTTTATGTTGCTTATATATAGGTTTTAGCAAAGAAACTGTTACGTGTTATCCTTGAGATGAGATGGTACAATGTATGTACAATGTGAACCACGATGTATATAAATTTTGGTTTTTCATTTAAAGAGTTTTCCTGGAAATGGATCTCTTTGCAAAATGGTTTTAATTTTTAGTGATTTTTTTAATCTGTTGCTTATGATAATTCTACATAATTAAGTAATGATTTGGCTATCGGTTTGATGGCGGTTGTTTCAGAAACCATGGAAAGGTGTCCCAAGTCAAAAAGGAGTTGTTTGGGATATGTTTGTGACAATTAGACATTATACATGTTTTCAGGATTAATGTTTGCTTGATTGATTGATTGGCTTGCTTGATTGGACATATAGTTGGATTTTGATATACAGATTCTTTGAGATCTCCAAAATAGGTATGTGGTTACGCTTATGGTTAAATCGCTCTAGTTTCATAGTGATTTCCAAGGTTTTATCAGTTTTTTGGAAATAATTGCTTGGTTGACTTTTATTTCATGCAACTATAAAGTAACTATGACTATCACCATAAATATATGTGAATGACTAGCTCAGATGTTAGTCCTCCTCTGTAGCTTTGATGATGATGTGATGGATGACCTAGTACATGGTCTACCCTTGGGGTAGGATCATTAGGTTATCACCATTTGATGTGTTGGTCTATCTTTGGGTATGACCATACAACTATACAGCCCTATGTAGTGATCTACCAGTAAGGTAGGATCATGGGGGCTATTTGAGATCTACCATAGGAGAGAGGTAGTATCCATGTCCACTACAGGGGCAGCATAGAGGCAAGGATATGTAGGGATTGAGTAGTTATGTTTAATACGTAAAGTTTGATATGTTAAGCAATAATTTGGTTGCATTATGTTGTTACAAATAGATGCAAGATTTTGGTTCCCCCACATACCAGTATAATTCATTATACTGACCGACGTTTTGTTTGTCGGCATTTTAGGTATATCCAAAAGTGGACAAACAGTAAAGTGGCATTTGTGAAGAATACAGTTAATATTTTAAAGGAGGATTTAGTTAGTTATAACTCTTTAGTGGGTAGAAGTTACAGATTCTTATTTTTGAAAAGTATGTGAAAAGAAAATTTTATCTTGTTTCTAGATTAGTTGTGGTAGAATTTATTAATTATTTTTTATTATTTGCAAAACAATTGATTGTGATTTGGGGTAACACATCTGACTTTTTGGTTTTCCTTAATTGGGGGTTATCGGGAAGCAGGGTTGTTACAAATGGTATCAGAGCCAATTCTTCTCTAGTAGGTGGGGCCCACATGGGCTTGTGGCATGCCAGTCATTGAGTCGTACGATCCACGCATGTTGGAAAGGGATATCCAAGTTGATGGAGCCACTCATGTGCTGGTAGTGTTCAGGCATGTTGGAAAGGGCTATCTGAGTTGATGGAGTCGTCCTTGCGTTGGTAACCGTGATCGGGAGATGGGTGTACATGGGCCATTTGGGTCAGCATTGAAATGGGGAATGATTATGAGGCCTTATAGTTGAGCCTTAACGAGGACGTCAAGAGTCTAAGTGGGGGAGATTGTAACATCCCAAGATTTGAGGCCTTGGATAAGATGATCTTAAAAGGAATGATTGGACTACCCATATGACCAAGGTGTACCTCCTTTCTCAAGAGCCCATCACTAAAGAACTCCATAGTTAAGTGTGCTTAGCTTGGAGTAGTACTAGGATGGGTGACTAGTCGGGAAGTTAATCCTAGCTTGCGGTGAGTGAGGAAAAAACACGCAGTTAAGGCTAGTGGTAGTTTGTGGGGCAAGTCGTCATTCCTGAAACCCTACTAGAGCCTTGGGCAGTGGACCCAGGCATTATAGATCTAATATTATGTCCATGAAATCTAAGTTGTAGTGTGTTTATTTACAAAATTAATTGACTAATCAAACAATGTTTAAATAACATGAAATTTGACATGCAAGCTAAATTGGATATGAGGAATCCAATTCGTCCATCAATTTCATATTTTGAAAACACTTTGTATGAGATTTCATTATTTTCATATTAAGTACTGATTAAATGTATTTACTTCTCCTAATTTAAGCGATGGTGACTGTAACATACTGAATTATGGACTTTTGCCTTTTTGGTTCTCTTTCCATCTTTTCCTTTCATTTATATCCTCTTTGTCCTTTCTGTTTAATTTGTGGATAATATGATCGTTTAATGAATATTTGTTCACCTTTTATTCCAATATTTAGGTTTATGCACAAATACCTCAGTGGAAGCTTAGTAATGGGTCAAATATGAAAAATATCCACTTAAATAATAAAAATAATAAAATATTTCATCCTAGAACTTTATAGTGCTTTTTAGAATATGAAAAAGAAAGAAAATCCCAAAATATAAATAAAGGACATGATAAATGCAATAGTTGGGGATAATATGGGAAAAAGAAGGTAATGAAGAATATATTGTTCCAAAAATCCTAAATAGAAACCCAAGAAGATAATTTGGATAATAAATATATGAATTTCGTTTTCTTGACTTAAAAGTTTCTTAATGGCCAAGTATCATTTATAGTGGAACATAAATGTAAATATTAATGTCATTATCAAAAGAAAATAGGAAATAGGCCAATAAAGTGAAATAAAATACTTAGTGCTCTTAAATTAGAAAAATAAATCCATATTCATAATCTAAACATAAAATAAGCCTTTGGGCAAATTTGCATTTAATTTGGTCAATGTTTAATATTTTATGTTAATTTGGAGAGAGAAAATGACTTAAAGACCAAAAATATTAAGTATATTTTGAAAAAAATTAATTGATGTCACAAACATGTTCCTAATGTTTATTATTACTTGTATACCAAGTTTTATATTTTTAGAAAGTTTATAGATACCTTTAATAAATTAAAAGGATAAATAAGTGGTAAAATTTAAATGAATTAAATAAAATAATAAAAGTCTTCAAAAGAATAAAATAATACCAAATTCGTGTTCTACATGTTAAAATAGACCTTTGCATGAATTTTGAATCAATTTGGAAAATATTTGTTCAGAAGATAAATTAAGGAGAGAGAAAGTGTACAAAACTTTCAACTCATTATTAAAAATAATAAACAACTTCAACAAATAGAAATAATACCAAATTCGTGACTAACATACTCAATATGAGTTATGGGTGAAGTTTTGTAATTTTTGGATAATCATAGAGTCATTAATGCATGAAGAGAGAGAAAAACATTTAAATTAGATTATGCACTTTGTTCGAATTCTAATGTAAATAGAATTAAATGCCATACCCAGCCTTGGACTCATCCGCACAATCCAACGGTACGCGATCATCGGTGGACCCGAGTCCATTGATCCAACAGCTCCAGAGTTGTCTTCTACCTCAGTCCAAAGTGTATAGGACTCTCAAATTTAAAACGTGAATATCTTGAACTACGATCTACGGACTCGTCGTGAGATTACGCTTCTAATTATACTAAGGTTTTTATACTTTCTTGAACTTTTAGGAAACCCCCAAAATGGTCGAGGTGTGTCTCTCACCTCACATGGCTAAACCCTAAACCTAGGCCACTAACCTATAAATACCCCTACCCCTACGTGCGCCGACACGTTTGCAACTCAACCGCACCTTCGATTGCAATTTCCATCGCCTTTTGGACCCCGACGAGCTGCCAAAGCTCCATGCATTACGGTGCCTTTTTCTCTCTGCCCTTTCTACCATCCACCCAACTAAAGGTATCATTAGCTTCGTTTTGCTCTAAGCTTTGATTTGCATGTTTAAAATATGGATTTGATCGAGTATCAAGTTTTTTTCCCAAAACCATAAGCCAACAGTAGCTACGGCTGCGATATCAATTGGGGAAGAAGGTCGCTCGCCGATTTACCTCTTTACCCTCCGCTCATTTCCCTCTGACCTCTCTATCCCGCGTGAGGGATTGGTCTGTCCTTTTCCCTCCATTTTGACCGAGATGACCCGACCTTGACCGCGTGACTTGGCCACCCCTTATTGGGCCACGTCATAAGGTGGGCCCGAATCTCTCTTCTCTCTCCGGTTTTAAACGACTCTGCCTACGTGGTGAGTTCTGATTGGCTGATATTGTAAAATTGATATCTTTTTACTCGTTTGTCCAAAAATAGAAATAAAATATGTTTTGGAATCGTGAGAATGAGATCTATCTAACAAAAATACTTATATGGTTTGATTCTAAGTTTTTCGAATATGTATTTTTCGAGTTGATTTAATTAACTAATAAATATGGAAAATACTCTATAACGTCAGTAACACGAAAATATACAAACATATATGTTATTTTGATCAGAAGAATGTAACTAAGATAGTAGTGAGGTTTTTAGAGTCTAAATCGATCGTTTGTGAAAAAATTTGATGGTTTTGAGGTTTTAAGCCTTTAATGAATATACATATATCTAATACATAAATATGATGATCGTATTAGGGAAAGTGGATCTGATCTCGTGTAAAAGTTATGAAAAGTGATTATAGGATTCTAAAGAATAAGGTATGTGCTTAATACACCTCAGTTGGGAATTATTTGTGCCTTCACCTATGCTTTTCTGTAATGAGGCTTATTTGTACCTTATATCCTATCTTCATGGTTCTCTTGCTATACTTGCCTCATGATCAATTTGGAATATTATTCTTGGGTCTTGGTACCCCACTACTTTGTTCTATTTGATATTGCTATTACTTGCCATCTATTCTAGCATGTTGATTATATTAGACTAATTAACTAGTGTAGTGGTACTTGTATGTACAACCACCCATAGTTGGGGAATGTGTTATTTCTCCCCTGGGGAATATGATACTCTCCCCCGCACACAAAATGTGTGTAGGTGACTGGGAATGTGATACTCTCCCATCACCCTTTTTGGTTGAAGGTCCGGTAGGTGCCTCAACTCTACATAGTTAAGAGAGTCAATATTAATCATACATATAAAACCTTGGTTATATATTATTTAAGGCAAGCATCTATTGAAATATTCTTTTTATATATATGACCTCATTCTCTTGATTATCTTCATCTTATGATGAACCCTAGCATATTTTTACATGCTTTACTTATCTTTCCATCTTAGAATAGTTTTTGTAACACATACTTTTATTTTCCTTCCCTCTTGCTGGGTGCTTTCCAACCACCCAGATGTGGAGCAAGGTGATGGTTATGGAATGAAGAACTTAGCGTTGACATGGACTAGATGATGGATATGTTGCTTGGAGACAAAAGTGGAGTAGTCTAGACTTCCCTCTACTTAGATCCTCTTTTTGTATAAAGAATGTACACCCATATTGGGAGAATTTTTATGTACACTTTATTTAAATTGATATAGTCAAAATTTTATCTTCCGCTGCTATCTAAATTGGATTTTGTTTACCATTGTTATTAGTAGGGAGGTGGATTGATTTCACCTCTTTACAACTTGGTATCAGAGCCAATGGTAGTCGGATCTTTGACTATTTCGATTTGTCTCCCTAGTTAGAACCCTAGATTTACATAGTTCCTTTAGGTGACATGGTTACCCTAGATTTGATCTACCTTGATGATAGGTTGAATTAGGAACCAATAGTTCCACATTAGAACCTTGATGAATAAAATCCTAAAATATTTATAATTAAAATATGCATAATTTGATGTTTTTTGGTTTGCCTTTAGGAAACTATTAGGGCATGAAGTTGAAGCAAAGGTGTCTAGAAAGGATCAGGGTTTCGGGGGATGGAAATATTTTCCTCCACACCACTAGCTTGGTTTATGAGGACTCCCGTTCCCATATGATACCGGCCTGGCCTGAGCTAATACGAATTGCCCAAAATAGTTTGCTTTTAGGCAATAGTAACCTTAGACATATATGTTGGATATCTTTGAGAACCCTAAGTTGACTTGGTTGAGGATAAATATCAAGATAGTTTCCTTATGTCCCTCAAACCACAATCTTGGATAAGTTTATCCTTAGAACCTAGACCTTAGAGTTTGGGTGTTTTGGAAGATATTAGAGTGCGCAGTGGAAGCATGATGGATCTTGATAATGGTTTAGTTAGACTTATCATTTAACCCTAGTGTAGTAGGTTAAACCCTTTAAGGGGTGGAGTATGGTTAGTTGATGATGTTTGAGTAGTTAGATTTCGAGGACGAAATCCTCTTTAAGGGGATGGAACCCTATAACATCTTGATCTATCTTTAGAAACCCTAACTCCATAGATAGGAGGTTAGTATGCTCGAATCCTTAGTTTTGACCAAACAAGTTAATAGTTGTAACCCTAACGTGCTTGTTTATATATTAATGAACACATAATTATCATCTAAGGAATAAATCATATGCTTGAACCCTAATGAATATCCAATGCACATAATATGAATATCAATGCTAATTGTCAATAAGTAAGATGTTAATAATGTCATGAACCAATAAACCCTAATGATATGATGAGTAAGGTTATAATTCATAACTTAATGCATGCCAAGAAATGAATAAGTGCAAAATAATGGTCATGTTGACCTAAACCCTAAGTTGTAATATCTAACCCTAATCTATACATCTTTAATGCCTTTCATGATACATTGATGATGTTAAGTGCTACAATCAGTTAACATACTTTGATACACATAAATGATATATATATAATCATCTAACCACTTATTAATCAAGTCATTAATATAAAACACATGTTACCTTGTTAACTAATATACATGTTATTAGTCACTTAATGTGAATCAAATCATTAATATGACATATGTTCCACCTTGATCATTAAAATACTTATCATGGATTCAATATGAATATGATATTATTGGAATTCACATAAATGTGCAAAATCAATAACATAAATGAATAAATATGAATAATGATTAATGATGACATTAATGTGAGCAATAAAGATAATGTGACATGTGACAATGTTTAATATGAGTATAAGTAACAAATGTGACATTAATTGGAATAATTATATGCTTAACCACAAATTGAATAGAATGTCTTAATTCATGTAAAATAATTTGTTATAACTTAATAAAGTGGTAATATGAGGATAATGAAGTATAAATCCGAATTATTAAGGACAATGATCAAATATAATAATGAATGTTGAGATAATTGAGTAACCTCTAATTATGCATAATAATGAAATATAATTCTTTTTGGAAACTAAGTGAATGTGACATGACATAATTAAAATAATGATGACAATGTGTTTTTTTGGTGAACCTAGCGTGTGTCCCTTTTCCATTAATGAGAATAAAAAGTATGTATAATGCCTAGGGAAAAGCCCATATAGAAGAAAAGAAACAAAGGCAACCAAAAAAGAAACTAGACTAACTGTACAGAATCATCCATGGATCGATTTTGTATCTATACAAATTTGCTTCCAAATCTTTCCCGAACTCCTATTTGAATCGCTAAAGATCCATTGATTCCTTTCTTTCCACAACCTTTGAAAGATAAGGCCCGCAGAAATCTTCCTCTCCCCAGAGTATCTCAAAATATCTTCCAAACACCCAGGTTTGGCACCATACACACTATGAAAAGAGGCCCATATCTCAGAGCTGAAACAATAGGCGAAGATCAAGTGTTCCATATCTTCATCAGAACAGAAGAGAATACATTTGGATGCCATGGAAAAACCGATCCTCATCAGGTAGTCACATGTAGGAAGCTTTCTCAGAAAACACTTCCAAAGGAAACACGAGAAACTCCTCGGGAGGTTAGACTTCCACACCCATTTTGCTCAACTGACCTTTCCATTACTTCTTCTAGCAATATCCCAGTCGTCCCTCAACCTGAAATCATTTTTGCCTTTGCAAAGGATAGTATCTTTTTTCTCATTAAGATCATTCATTACAGAAACTACCCTTCTAATCCCTTCCACACCCCTTATGTTCGGGAGCTCCCACTTATCGTTCAACATACATTCAGAAATTCTACAGAAAGGCCCCTTCCCCATTCTAAGAATAAGATGATCATCACATATATCAAGTAGAGACCTTTTACCAGGGATCCATGGATCATACCAAAACAAAAACTTCTTACCATTCCCAACAGAAAAGTCAATATTAGTCTGAAGCAGACCGCTTACATTGAGCATTTTCCTCCATATCCAATTGGTCGTGGACTTACATCCAATCAAACAAACAGAAGTCTCCCTAATATACTTCTCATGCAACCATTTAACCCACATCGTCTCCTTCCTATTAGCAACATCCCATAAATTTTTAAGAAGACCAGCTTTGGACCAATCACCCACCAAGCGAACACCCAAACCACCTTCAGATTTAGGCTTACAAATCTGCTCCCGGGAGACCATATGTATCTTCTTATGATCATCAGAATCACCCCATATGAAGTTCCTCATATGTCTTTCAATATCCTTAATCACTTCTTTAGGCAGGGGAAAAGCAGCTGACCAAAAAATGTGATAAGTGGACAAGGTCAAGATGACTAGTTCCACCCTTCCTGCAAAAGAAAGTAATTTGCCTTTCCAAGCGTCCAACCTTTTCTTGACCTTATCAACTATGGGAACACACATAGATTTAGTTAATCGACCAGTAAAGAGAGGAAGACCCATATACCTTACTGGAAGATCACACCTCCTCACACCAAGAGTCTTTTCCAAATCATCAACCAACCTGGCAGCACCTTTGCTAAGAAACAGCTGACTCTTAAGATTATTGAGTCTGAGGCCCGAGATATGATAGAAAGTATCCAAGACTTTAGCAATCTGACTAGCATTGTTCATATCATCTTTGGTAAAGAGCAACAAATCATCCGCAAAAATAATGTGAGAAACCCCAAATTTGTCTGAAGCTTTGATAGGATTAATAAACTTAGCACTAATAGCAGACTCCATAACTGAGGTGAACCCCTGCATAGCAATCACAAACAGGTAGGGGGCTAAAGGGTCACCCTTCCTTACCCCATTGGAGGCTTCAAAAGGACTGGAAGGAGAACCATTGATAAGAACTTGGAAAGAAGCCGAATTGAAACAAGATCTTATCCAAGATATCCAACAGGACGGAAAATTCATCTTTTCCATAAGAAAAATCACATAGTCCCTTCTTACTGTATCATAAGCCTTCGATAAATCAGCTTTAAAACACATCATAGACGAGCCTTTGGGAGTAGAAAAATAACTCAGCAACTCATTAGCTAGAAGAATGGCATCACTAATACCTCTTCCCTTGACAAAATCAACTTGATTCTTAGACATCAGGTTGGGGAAAACATCATGCAACCTATTAGCCATGATCTTTGTGATAATCTTAAAGATGGCATTGCATAAGGATATAGGACGGAAATCTTTAAGACTGGAAGCACCATGGACTTTAGGGATAAGGGTTATAAATGACCTATTACATTCATGGAGAAGCTTGCTTGTATCAAAAAAGCTAAGAATAGCTTTAGTGACCTCCTCTCCTACAGTCGGCCAACAACATTTGAAGAAGGCTCCATTAAATCCGTCTGGACCTGGGGCCTTGTCCCCACTCATATTCCTGACCACAAAATCCACTTCTTCTCTAGTAACCCATCTTCTCAAATGCGTTCTCTACTCTTCTGAAAGAGTGGGAATCTCCCAATTAGCCTCCCAACCAACCATACTATTATTAGAAGAATTGAACAAATCCTTATAGAAACCCACAACACAGTCAAAGATACCTTTCTCATCACAGAGATGACATCATCGCCTTCTTGAAGCATAAAAATACCATTATGAATCCTTCTTGTATTCAGAGAGGCATAGAAGTAAGAAGTGTTCCTATCCCCTTCCTTAAGACAAATAGCCCTATACTTCTGTCACAGAAACAACTCTTCATCAAGCAAAGCTTTGCTTAAGGCTTTCCTCAACCCTGCTAACTGATTATGCAAGTCAGGAACATTAGGAGATTTATCAATGACCTTCTGCATCTCTAAAACATCAACCTCCAGCTCCTTCGCTTTAGATGAGAAATTGCCTACATGTTCCCTGTTCGATTTCAGCAACACATCCTTCACATCACTCAACTTCCTATACACTCTAAACATAGGAGCTCCCTCTACAATCTAGTTCTTCCAAGCATCATCCACCACACCATGGAACCCCGGCTGGGTGATCCAACTGTTGATGAATCTAAAAGGAGTACCCTTCTTCTTACTAGTTTGCAGATGCAATACCACCGAGCAATGATCACTAATAGTATTTGATACCACTTCACCCCACATAGCAGGAAACAACGATAGAAACTTGAGATCACATAACATTCTATCAATTCTGGAGAAAGTGCTAACACCTTTCTTACTATGACTGTCCCACGTGAAGAACGGACCCTTCGTAGGAATTTCAATGAGGCCGTTGAAATCCAGCGAGGCATTAAAGTCCCTCATGCTTCTGTTCGTAGGCGGTTGCTTCCCAAGCTTCTCAGACGAAAATCTAACCGCATTGACGTCCCCTAGGACACACCAAGTCAGATCCTTTGAGCAAGAAATGGAGTTCAAGGACTCCCACAACCTTCCTCTTTCACCGTCGTCATTAGAACCGTAGACTACAGATAGATAAAACCCAGTGTGTCTGCTAACAATATCAACCCGACAGTGAACAACTTGATCATTGTCCAACATCTTCTAAACATGGATGTCAGGATCTCTCCACAAAATAAGAATTCTAGTATAACTGTAATAGTCTTCATTAGAGATATAGGAATCTCCATTCCAAAGATCTTCGGCAACATTTATCAGATCCTCCTTATTGGTTCTAGATTCCAGGATAATCATAATGTCAGCCTTCACCCTACCTATCTCACCTCGAATGTGGGGTAGTTTATTGTGAATCCCCCACACATTCCAGGCACAAATCGATAGGGGTCTATCCATTTGGATGAAGAAATTCTTCCCCTCTTGCACAACCATTTCCATCCACACCTTCTCCCAAGTTAGCTAACAGAGAAAATTTATTTGGAGACAACTGTATATTCCTTACCCCAGATACAGGCTTCAAAGCTACTCTTGGAGGAGACTTGGATCTTCTCCTCTGCACCTCCCACTTTGGTGAGGAAACGGGCGTAATAGTAATTATATGATCATGCCGCCTTTTTTCCAAGACCTGTCCTTCCAGAGCACTACCAGGAGTATCAACAGCGTGGATAATGTCCTCAACCACGTCACTAAAGACCTCCGTCTCCTCATCTGCATTTGAATTGGGCATCAGCTTCCTCTTCGGCACCCACACCTACTTCAAAATCGATGGAACAACCACCTCTTCAGTATTCTTCTTCACCCAGCAGAGTCCAGGTTCATGCCCAAAGTTTCCGCACTCATTGCATATCTCAGGCCTCCACTCGTAATCAAAACGAATCCTGTCCATTTGGCCATCATCGCTTTGCAGCTCCAGATCTTCTGGAAAGGTGATATCTGTATCAACCAGAACTTGAAGTCTCGCATATTCCATACGAACAAGCTCCGATGTCAACTTATCAGTTCGCAACGGCTTGCCCAGAAAGGATCCGATTCTCAAAAACATTTCCTCATCCCATAGTTCTAGTGGTAGATCGTAGATCTTTAGCCATATCGGGATCTTAGTCATCTTTACTTTCTCCATCGGCTCACCCCTCTCCCACTTCTTAATGATTAATGGCTTTCCAGCAATGAACCATGGACCTCCATCGATTGCAGTGGCTATATCTTCCTCATTTGAAAATAAGAGAACAAAAAAACCCTTTCCTCTTGACTTAATCTCCAACGAGCCTTTCAATTTCCACAGCTATGCAAGGAAGCGCACCAAAAAAGTCTAATGAGGCATGAGTCCGACAATATAACCTACTGCTGCCAATCTCCACTTCTGAATGTTCCGCTCCGCAATGGATTTTGGATACAGAAGCTTTCCATTCTCGGTTTGGACTTCCACCTTTTTGAAGGATTTTCTTGTGGATTCTTTCTTTGAACTCACCAAATCTGCCCACGATCTCGGTTGCGACGACACTCCAATAGAGCCAAATCAAATGCTTCCCTGCTTCCCTAGATCCTTGATTTTCACCACGTTGCTCAGATCCACCACGTTTCCGACCTGTACAGCTTTAGGAAGAGAAGAGGTGCTCGTCAGAGCATCCCCATCTGCCATCAGAATCACCTCTCTGTTTGCCTCTGGAATCGCCCTAGCTCCTCTCATAGCTAGTCTAAACATTAGGTGATTATAGTTTTTGGATTGTCTATGATGACAATGTGTTATCATAATGAATATAATGTTAATAAGTCAAAAATGTAAATAAAGTTAAATCTCTGAAAAAGAATATGTTAATAATGGACCTTAGGTGATCCTTGAGAACCCAACCTATGTTGAGCTGTATGTGAAGTTTCTAAACCCTTAGGTGAAGTTGAAGTATAAGTTTTGGTGGAAGTCGTATGGTTGGAGGAACAACCTGAAGTTTTGGTGATGTGAGGTTGCACACTCACCCTACCCTACTAGTGATTTCGGGGACGAAATCCTCTTTAAGGGGTGGAATGTTGTAACATACTGAATTCTGGACTTTTGCCTTTTTGGTCCTCTTTCCATCTTTTCCTTTCATTTATATCCTCTTTGGCCTTTCTGTTTAATTTGTAGATAATATGATGGTTTAATGAATATTTGTTCACCTTTTATTCCAATATTTGGGTTTATGCACAAATACCTCAGTGGAAGCTTAGTAATGGGTCAAATATGCAAAATATCCACTTAAATAATAAAAATAATAAAATATTTCATCCTAGAACTTTCTAGTGCATTTTAGAATATGAAAAAGAAAGAAAATCCCGAAATATAAATAAAGGACATGATAAATGCAATAGTTGGGGATAATATGGGTAAAAGAAGGTAATGAAGAATATATTGTTCCAAAAATCCCAAATAGAAACCCTAGAAGATAATTTGGATAATAAATATATCAATTTTGTTTTCTTGACTTAAAAGTTGCTTAATGGCCAAGTATCATTTAAAGAGGAACATAAATGTAAATATTAATGTCATTATCAAAAGAAAATAGGAAATAGGCCAATAAAGTGAAATAAAATACTTAGTGCTCTCAAATTAGAAAAATAACTCCATATTCGTAATATAAACCTAAAATAATCCTTTGGGAAAATTTGCATTTAATTTGGTTAATGTTTAATATTTTATTTTAATCTGGAGAGAGAAAATGACTTAAAGACCAAAAATATTAAGTATATGTTCAAAAACTTAATTGATGCCAAAAACGTGTTCCTAACGTTTATCATTAATTGTATACCAAGTTTTATATTTTTAGAAAGTTTATAGATACCTCTAATAAATTAAAAGGATAAATAAGTGGTAAAATTTAAATGAATTAATTAAAAAAATAAAAGTCTTCAAAAAAATAAAATAATACCAAATTCGTGCTCTACATGTTAAAATAGACCTTTGCACGAATTTTGAATCAATTTGGAAAATATTTGTTGAGAAGATAAATTAAGGAGAGAGAAAGTGTATAAAACTTTTAACTCATTATTTAAAATAATAAACAACTTCAAAAAATGAAAATAATACCAAATGCATGACTAACATACTTAATATGAGTTATGGGTGAAGTTTTATAATTTTTGGATAATCATAGAGTCATTAATGCATGAAGAGAGAGAAAAACATTTAAATTAGATTATGCACTTTGTTCGAATTCTAATGTAAATAGAATTAAATGTCATACCCAGCCTTGGACTCATCTGTGCAATCCAACGGTTCGCGGTCGTCAGTGGACCCAAGTCCATTGATCCAACAACTCTAGAGTTGTCTTCTACCTCAGTCCAAAGTGTATAAGACTCTCAAATTTAAAACGTGAATATCTTGAGCTACGATTAACCAAATTCGACGATTTTTAGTTCTACAGATTCGTCGTGAGATTAAGCTTCTAATTATACTAAGGTTTTTATATTTTCTTGAAATTTTAGAAAACCCCCAAAACGGCCGAGGTGTGTCTCTCACCTCACATGCCTAAACCCTAAACCTAGGCCACTAACCTATAAATACCCCTACCCCTACGTGCGTCGGCACGTTCGCAACTCAACCGCACCTTCGATTGCAATTTCCAATACCTTTTGGACCCCGAAGAGCTGCCGAAGCTCCATGCATTGTGTTAAGACCTCATTTGAGCTTAATTGGTAAACTAGGGTTTACCTAGACAATCGCAAAGATTAATTAGAATAATCATTCTTGAAATCTAATTAATGACAATAACACAATTAGGATGTTTTAACTATGATAAGAAGTCTAATTGTTCTTTTGTCTTGAGAATTAGGGTTTGAGAAACATAAACCCTAATCGGCCCAAATAGGGTTTTAATGATGCATGAATACAGAATTTGATAAGTAGAATGTCTCACTAAATGATTTTTAGTATTTTATGTGTAACTCTGATTTACTTCAAATTTGGATATGATTTGTATATATAAAATGTGAACAATATTGGTAAATATCAGAATTTTTGAAGAATGCTCTGACCTGTTTATCGGCCGAGTTTCAAATTCGGCCGATCACATTTCCAGAATTTTACAGCAGTGTGGTAATTGAATTTTATATTTTTATTGGTATATCCAATTGATCTCAAATTTTAACTGTGCCTGCAAAACACAGTTTTAGACACTCTGTTAAATTTGCATAATTTTTGGATGACTTTTGAATCCCTACAGTAAGGGTGTCGGTCGAGTTTGTGCAGGACAAACTCGGCCAAATATTCTGCAGACTGCAATATAGAAGTGCACTGTTCGATTTTTAATTATTTATTGGTAATTCCAAATGATCTCAAATTTTAACTGAAGCGTTATAGAACAATTATTAACATCGTGATAAATTCCCATAATTGTTGGAGAATGTTTGATCTCTGAAATAAACGAATTACAGTAACTTTTGTATAACTGAATATTCAGCCAATATAATTAAAGTTAAGTGTTGGGTCAATATGCAATTGACCCAAGCAGCTCAATTGACTTATATGAGCAACCACACACACAAGCAGCTCTCATTCTTCGTCATTCACTCCAGAGAAACGAAAATCTAGAGAGAGAGGGAGAGTTAGGGCTTGACTGGAGAAAGTGGGGGAATTGCTGAATTAGGGTTCTGCGGTCCCAAGAATGGTGAAATCAAGTAAGTTTGGATCCTTTGCATAGACTTTTATGGTGAATCTTCTCTCTCATGTCAAGATTCCGTCCATGCTCTGATTTGATCCAAGAGGATGTCGAAATTTTCTCTTTTCTCACCCTTTCTTCATAATCCCTCATTTTCAAGGTTTCTGAGTTGAATGGAAGAAGAATTGGGAGATTTGCTAGGGATTTGATAGGAATTCGAGATTCCCTGAGTTGAGCTGCAGTTGTGAGGTGTTTTCACACCTTAGGGTGAGTGGGTTCTTCCTTCAAACATTCTAATGCACGAATTTGATTATAACATCCAAATCCCTAAATGCTTAGCATGTGAATTCGAAATCCTGAAATGTCCGTTTGATTTAAGTTATTGTAAATTGATATGATACGGATTCCTTCTTTGTTTGAATGACGTTTTGATGGCAGATTCATATCAGATACGTATACAATACTTCCTAGTGAGAATGCTTTTCAGATTTATATCAAATGATGTAATTAGGGTTTAACCTAATTGAGACATCACTAGTGTTTCAACCTTATTGAAAAGGACTAGTAATCCTATAAGTGGTTAGGATGTATCTCATGGGTTATCTTAATTGAATCTTATTCTTGATACATGATATCTCAGTAAATGATATGGAAAAATCTAAATTTAGTTAAGTTTCCATGATTTCATATCTATATTGATTATATATGATTTGTTGGAAACAGTCTTTATTTAGTGAATGCTTATATCTTATGAGATCATGATAAGAGCCATGTGACAAGTGAATGAGGAAAATGAAACCCTAAGAGTAGGGTGTTGGCATGTGATGAATGAATAAGGCAAATGAAACCCTAAGGATAGGGTGTTCAATGAATCATGTTATGGTGACATGAAAGGTCTCGATATGAGATGTGGTGATACTTAACTGTTGAATTGTATGTTTCTAGTGCATTTAACTTTATATGCTTGTTCTCTCTGAGTTGATATCTACATACTGCAGGGCTTCTTATATTTCAATACATATCTCGTAAATTGCAGGTGATGAGATATGACATGCCCTAGAAAGGGATGTTACTGAGATATGATATATGTTGAATACATGAGTTTTTACGTTGCTATGTGATATTCCTGTTTAATTGTTTATCTGTTAATTAATTAATAGACCTAGGTGCCCTAACACCGTAGAACCCCTAAGAGGTATCTGCAACTTAGGGGTGAAACTCGTGTTGCAACATCATCCGTGCGGAGTCAGGGAGACACGAGGACAGAGAGGCAGTGTCCAACAACAACGCATGCGGAGTCACGGTGGCACTGGAGGAAAAATGGGGGTTATTCAACATTAATCCGTGCGGAGTCACGGTGGTAACCCCGTGAGACTCTCCGCCTGTGTACTCAGGTTAGAGGAGGAGTCTAGAGCACTCAGAGTAGTGCATTGAGGCCGGAGAGCCTGTAGGCCGGAGAGCCAGTGGTCCTGTGGCAGAGCAGGGATGGTGTCAGACTTAGCATTTCCCGGGTGTGTCGCTAAGTCTTGTACGGTGGGACCGTAGCATGAACTTGTTGCGGATCTTCATATGTAGAGTACACTGCATATGTTTAGGTCATAATCTAAAATACGATCATATAGGTTCACAGAGTTCTTTATAAATGAAAGAGTTAAGGAAGACTAGAAGCATAGTCTTCTTGTAGTTATTATTTGGATGCAATATTTACATTCTTTGTTATTTCAATTATAATGTTTTAGAACTGCTCAGTGTAGTATTTATTGTTGTTAAATTTCATATCATTTATTCAAATTATATCTGTAATCACATTAGTGCATTAGTCTGTTTCCATGAAGTACTCATTCACTGAGCGAGTAGGCTCACCCCTCTACTCAAACATTTTTAGGGTTAACCGCGTGGACTTGATGATGGTCAGAGCATCAGTGTAGACCTGCCACAGGAGTCAAGTACGAGATTAGTTGAGTCAGTCGGTCCTTGTCACTCTAGGTCCTCAGTAAGAGTTTAGAGAGAGAGTTGTAATTTCAATGTGTAATATTGTTCCTCTTTGATATGTATGCTAGTTAACAAGTTTCATGTGCATAATGTGTGAAAGACATCGTGAATGCTTATACATGTTTCCTTACTATTAAAGTTTGATTAGTAAAGGAAATGTTCAGATTCCCTTGCTAAGATGTTTTATGTGGTTCAATGCGATGAAACAAGAGTTTTTTAAAAAAAGGAAAAAGTTAAGGGTGTTCTTTGTGTTACTTATAAATCCTATCTTACGCCCTAATCTCATGATTTGAGGAAATTGTGAGATCGGGGTGTAACAGCTTGGTATCAGATCTTAGGGTGAGTTGTCAAGGACCATTAAGTTAGTAAGTTAGAGTCCTAAGTTTGGCAGATAGGAGATGTTTGATGTTAGCTTTGGAGATTTGAGTATTTGGATATCCTGGCCCGATATCTGAGTACTTGGATCAGCCAGTACAAGCTGCTCTGTCTATTCTCTCACGTATACCCTGGCCAGGTATACAGTGGAAGAATGGGCTAGAGATGAACCCTAGAAAAGTTAGGGTTAGAAAACGAGAAAAGAAACAAGAATTAAGAGCATAAATGTAAAAGGAGATAGAACTTACATTTCATAATGTTGTTTTTGTTGGAAATGTACAGAAATGCTCTTATATGTTTGAATTGAAATATTTAATACCTTGAAATATGGGTCTTTAATATTTTTTGCACACTATGCAGTTGTTGCATTTATTGATTTCATTCTTTGTAACATGTAGATTAGAAATCATCTTGAAATGAGCTTTTGTTTCTATGGTTTTGCCCGCTGATTCGAGTGAAATTGATATCAGCAGGTCTGTTTAGGTTTTCAGTCTGTGCGCGGTTCGGCCGAGTTCCTTGTTTAGGATCTCAAACAGCGTTTTGGTCGGCCGAGTTTGGTCTTGAATCGGCCGAGTTGCTTTGTAGGTAAACAAGTAGTGTTTCGATCGGCCGAGTTCCCTAGAGGATCGGCCGAGTTTCCTGTTGATCGGCCGAAGTTGGTCGGCCGAGTTTCAGAATCTGGAAGGTGATCGGCCGAGTTCCAGAGTGATCGGCCAAGTTTCTGAGCTGTGAGTGGCAGTTCAGGAAGGATGTAATTCTTGTAGTTCTTGGCTTTAGGACTTCAGGCTTGGCCTGGTCCGGTTGGCAGGATGCGTTACTAGGATCTAATGACTCCTATCAATAGCATAATAAGAATAGAATTGGAATAATTAGACCTACATCAGAGTAAGAATGTATATACAGTAAGATGTTGAAACAGATGGGCAAGATCAGAACAACTAAGAATTAGTTGAAACTGATATCTGAAGTTCAACTTTGGGGTCTCAAATGTGAAACCCTTAATTGGGAATAATAGAACATGATATAAAGCTCATAATCAGTTTATTGATTAATTTTGCATGAACTATACATATGAAATATAGAAAAGATATGTGAAATGTATGTATGTATGGTTCAAGATAGCAAGAATCAATCATGAAGAATGGATCATATAATTGAGTATAATGCTTTTATGAACTCTAAAGCAAAGGCTAAGTAGAGAATAGGGTTGAGCTTTCAATAGGTCCATAAAAGTAAAGAGGATCGTATGAACATGCAATTCATAAGACTAGAACAACAAACTAGTTTCTAAGCAAAGAACATAGGTGTAGTTTAATGAATGAATAAGTCATACAAAGGTGGATTGTATTCAGAAGAGAAAAACTTGATTGAAAGAGAAACTATGTTTGACCCATGCATGATCCACTTGATTTAAAAATGAAGAATATGTAATGTATTCAACATGAGGGAAAACTAATAGAAGGACTATTAATTTAGAACGTTAACTTCACAATAGTATAAAGGTAAAGGAGGAAATATGTGTAACACGGTATACATGACCATACATATGAATAAGCAACATGGTCATAAAAGAAAAATTTAGAATTAAAGATGATAGGTTATAGAGTAGTATATGGTAAGAGGACTATGGAACATAGAAAGGGTTTGAAATATGATGGAGAAGTTATAAAATAAAGAGGTCGTGAGATTCAAGCAAGTGCTAATTAATCAAATATCTCTGTTGATAACTAAGTAAAACTACATACGAGAATGTATTAAGGGAATGCTTGAATACAAGAATTCTAAGTCTTAAAATCATCTTCTCTTTCATATATTCCTTAACAATAGCAAGATGGGAATGAAATGATAAGAAAATGAATCATATATGATGCATAACTACCTTGGTAGGGTCATCTAGTGAATGTAATAGTGACATACAATATGATGAAGTGCGATAAGAAATAAATTCTTGTGTGATAGCAAGAATGATGAATAATCTATTTCTATCTTAAATGCTTCAATGTTAATGATGTTTATTGTATATAATCATATGAAAAGGATAGGTAGCAAAAAGTAAAGAAGCAATGAATGAGCAGAGAGATATGGGAAAACACTAGCTTTGTGTAATATGTGAATTTGTTTTTACATGTATGATTTGTTGAAGGCATATTAAGGTATGAAAGCTGGTTCTATATATGATTTCAGTGTATTTGTGCAAGCTATATGTTAAATTAAAGGCGTATGATAGTTGTAGTAATTCATACCTGATATGCATCTTATCATTGTGTATTTGTAATATGGTGATACGGTTTGGATGATGTCAGAACACATGAAGGGATATCCTGAATAAGGTAGTTATACCTATTCACTCATATTAATAGAAAGGGATGATAATCAGATTGTCTGGACAAGTAACCCTAATGAGGTGTAGCTTGTTATACCTAGCTCTAATATAACTAAGTGATGGTAATTGAGTATGATTAATGCTTGAATGACTGATACAATTGTGGATTACCTTATTACTGTTGTTGAAACCCTAAAATGAGATAATACGATGGTTACACTTTGAATTGTGTGTGGGCCCATAACCCACAGGTCCCAGGATCGAAACAGGATAGTATGGAATGAGGTGATAATGCTTCACCTCATGCATCCATGACCCAATGGGGATGCTAAGAGTAGTATTGTACAATTGACTGTTGAATTTAGTCTTTTAATTTAAGACTGTTTTGCTATTTGAATAGCACTTGATTAAAGTTTAAAACAGCATGGTGAACTTGCTTTTGTTACTTAAAGGTGATATAGAACAATAGAACTCTCTGAGCAGCATAAGTTGAGATAGTTGTATCAGAGTATCAGAGTTGCGCAGTGAAAGCGTGGTGGTTTATCTTTGCATTCTATGTTTGACTGTGGCATAAATAATTTGCTTGATATCATTGAGAACTATTTGAAATATGTTGTGATTTAGTAAAGAACTAAAAGATCTAATGTTGAAAACTACATTCAGGTATGAAATACAAGAGTATAATGACATGGAAGGCTTTAGAAGCTTATAATAACCTTGAATGTATCTTTCTTGTAGGTCCATGTTTCGAGGACGAAACATTCTAAGGGGGGGAGAGTTGTTAAGACCCCATTTGAGCTTAATTGGTAAACTAGGGTTTACCTAGACAATCGCAAAGATTAATTAGAATAATCATTCTTGAAATCTAATTAATGACAATAACACAATTAGGATGTTTTAACTATGATAAGAAGTCTAATTGTTCTTTTGTCTTGAGAATTAGGGTTTGAGAAGCATAAACCCTAATCGGCCCAAATAGGGTTTTAATGATGCATGAATACAAAATTTGATAAGTAGAATGTATCACTAAATGATTTTTAGTATTTTATGTGTAACTCTGATTTACTTCAAATTTGGATATGATTTGTATATATAAAATGTGAATAATATTGGTAAATATCAAAATTTTTGAAGAATTCTCTGACCTGTTTATCGGCCGAGTTTCAAATTCGGCCGATCACATTTCCAGAATTTTACAGCAGTGTGGTAATTGAATTTTATCTTTTTATTGGTATATCCAATTGATCTCAAATTTTAACTGTGCCTGAAAAACATAGTTTTAGACACTCTGTTAAATTGTCATAATTTTTGGATGACTTTTGAATCCCTACAGTAAGGGTGTCGGTCGAGTTTGTGCAGGACAAACTCGGCCGAATATTCTGCAGACTGCAATATAGCAGTGCACTGTTCGATTTTTAATTATTTATTGGTAACTCCAAATTATCTCAAATTTTAACTGAAGTGTTATAGAACAATTATTAACAACATTCTAAATTCCCATAATTGTTGGAGAATGTTTGATCTCTTAAATAAACGAATTACAGTAACTTTTGTATAACTGAATATTCAGCCAATATAATTAAAGTTAAGTGTTGGGTCAATATGCAATTGACCCAAGCAGCTCAATTGACTTATATGAGCAACCACACACACAAGCAGCTCTCATTCTTCGTCATTCACTCCAGAGAAACGAAAATCTAGAGAGAGAGGGAGAGTTAGGGCTTGAGTGGAGAAAGTGGGGGAATTGCTGAATTAGGGTTCTGCGGTCCCAAGAATGGTGAAATCAAGTAAGTTTGGATCCTTTGCATAGACTTTTATGGTGAATCTTCTCTCTCATGTCAAGATTCCGTCCATGCTCTGATTTGATCCAAGAGGATGTCGAAATTTCCTCTTTTCTCACCCTTTCTTCATAATCCCTCATTTTCAAGGTTTCCGAGTTGAATGGAAGAAGAATTGGGTGATTTGCTAGGGATTTGATAGGAATTCGAGATTCCCTGAGTTGAGCTGCAGTTGTGAGGTGTTTTCACACCTTAGGGTGAGTGGGTTCTTCCTTCAAACATTCTAATGCACGAATTTGATTATAACATCCAAATCCCTAAATGCTTAGCATGTGAATTCTAAATCCTGAAATGTCCGTTTGATTTAAGTTATTGTAAATTGATATGATACGGATTCCTTCTTTGTTTGAATGACTTTTTGATGGTAGATTCATATCAGATACATATACAATACTTCCTAGTGAGAATGCTTTACAGATTTATATCAAATGATGTAATTAGGGTTTAACCTAATTGAGACATCACTAGTGTTTCAACCTTATTGAAAAGGACTAGTAATCCTATAAGTGGTTAGGATGTATCTCATGGGTTATCTTAATTGAATCTTATTCTTGATACATGATATCTCAGTAAATGATATGGAAAAATCTAAATTTAGTTAAGTTTCCATGATTTCATATCTATATTGATTATATATGATTTGTTGGAAACAGTCTTTATTTAGTGAATGCTTATATCTTATGAGATCATGATAAGAGCCATGTGACAAGTGAATGAGGCAAATGAAACCCTAAGAGTAGGGTGTTGGCATGTGATGAATGAATAAGGCGAATGAAACCCTAAAGATAGGGTGTTCAATGAATCATGTTATGGTGACATGAAAGGTCTCGATATGAGATGTGGTGATACTTAACTGTTGAATTGTATGTTTCTAGTGCATTTAACTTTATATGCTTGTTCTCTCTGAGTTGATATCTACATACTGCAGGGCTTCTTATATTTCAATACATATCTCGTAAATTGCAGGTGATGAGATATGACATGCCCTAGAAAGGGATGTTACTGAGATATGATATATGTTGAATACATGAGTTTTTATGTTGCTATGTGATATTCCTGTTTAATTGTTTATCTGTTAATTAATTAATAGACCTAGGTGCCCTAACACCGTAGAACCCCTAAGAGGTATCTGCAACTTAGGGGTGAAACTCGTGTTGCAACATCATCTGTGCGGAGTCAGGGAGACACGAGGACAGAGAGGCAGTGTCCAACAACAACGCGTGCGGAGTCACGGTGGCACTGTAGGAAAAATGGGGGTTATTCAACATTAATCCGTGCGGAGTCACGGTGGTAACCCCGTGAGACTCTCCGCCTGTGTACTCAGGTTAGAGGAGGAGTCTAGAGCACTCGGAGTAGTGCATTGAGGCCGGAGAGCCTGTAGGCCGGAGAGCCTGTGGTCCTGTGGCAGAGCAGGGCTGGCGTCAGACTTAGCATTTCCCAGGTGTGTCGCTAAGTCTTGTACGGTGGGACCGTAGCATGAACTTGTTGTGGATCTTCATATGCAGAGTACACTGCATATGTTTAGGGCATAATCTAAAATACGATCATATAGGTTCACAGAGTTCTTTATAAATGAAAGAGTTAAGGAAGACTAGAAGCATAGTCTTCTTGTAGTTATTCTTTGGATGCAATATTTACATTCTTTGTTATTTCAATTATAATGTTTTAGAACTGCTCAGTGTAGTATTTATTGTTGTTAAATTTCATATCATTTATTCAAATTATATCTGTAATCACATTAGTGCATTAGTCTGTTTCCATGAAGTACTCATTCACTGAGCGAGTAGGCTCACCCCTCTACTCAAACATTTTTAGGGTTAACCGCGTGGACTTGATGATGGTCAGAGCATCAGTGTAGACCTGCCACAGGAGTCAAGTACGAGATTAGTTGAGTCAGTCGGTCCTTGTCACTCTAGGTCCTCAGTAAGAGTTTAGAGAGAGAGTTGTAATTTCAATGTGTAATATTGTTCCTCTTTGATATGTATGCTAGTTAACAAGTTTCATGTGCATAATGTGTGAAAGACATCGTGAATGCTTATACATGTTTCCTTACTATTAAAGTTTGATTAGTAAAGGAAATGTTCAGATTCCCTTGCTAAGATGTTTTATGTGGTTCAATGCGATGAAACAAGAGTTTTTTAAAATAAGGAAAAAGTTAAGGGTGTTCTTTGTGTTACTTATAAATCCTATCTTACGCCCTAATCTCATGATTTGAGGAAATTGTGAGATCGGGGTGTAACACATTGCGGCACCCTTTTTTCTCTGCCCTCTCCACCATCGACCCAACTAAAGGTATCATTAGCTTCGTTTTGCTCTAAGCTTTAATTTGCATGTTTAAAATCTGGATTTAATCGAGTATCGAGTTTTTTCCCAAAATCATAAGCCAACAACAGCTACGGCTTCTGGTCATGGCATCGGGATCAATTGGGGAAGAAGGTCGCTCGCTGATTTACCTCTTTACCCTCCTCTCGTTTACCTCTGACCTCTCTGTCCCGCGTGAGGCATTGGTCTGTCCTTTTCCCTCCATTTTGACTGAGATGACCCGGCCTAGACCGTGTGACTTGGACGCCCCTTATTGGGCCAAGTCAGCAGGTGGGCCCGACTCTCTCTTTGCTCTCCGGTTTTAAACGACTCTGCCTACGTGTTGAGTTCTGATTGATTGATATTGTAAAATTGGTATCTTTTTACTCGTTTGTCCAAAAATAGAAATAAAATATGTTTTGGAATCGGGAGAATGAGATATATCTAACAAAAATACTTTCATGGTTTGATTCTAAGTTTTTTGAATATGTATTTTTCGAGTTGATTTAATTAACTAATAAATATGGAAAATGATCTAAAAAAGTAGTAACTTGAAAATATACAAACATATATGTTATTTTGATCAGAAGAACGTAACTAAGATAGTAGTGAGGTTTTTAGAGTCTAAATCGATCATTTGTGGAAAAAGTCGATGGTTTTGAGGTTTTAAGCCTTTAATGAATATACATATATCTAATACATAAATATGATGATCGTATGAGGGAAAGTGGATCTGATCTTGTGTAAAAGTTATGAAAAGTGATTCTAGGATTCTAAAGAATAAGGTATGTACTTAATACACCTCAGTTGGGAATTATTTGTGCCTTCACCTATGCTTTTCTATAATGAGGCTTATGTGTACCTTATATCCTATCTTCATGGTTCTCTTGTTATACTTGCCTCATGATCAATTTGGAATATTATTCTTGGGTTTTGGTACCCTACTACTTTGTTCTATTTGATATTGTTGTTACTTGCCATCTATTCTAGCATGTTGATTTTATTAGACTAATTAACTAGTGTAGTGGTACTTGTATGTACAACCACCCATAGTTGGGGAATGTGTAATTTCTCCCCTGGGGAATGTGATACTCCCACTCCCCCCCCCCCACACAAAATGTGTGTAGGTGACTGGGAATGTGATACTCTCCCCTCACCCTTTTTGGTTGAAGGTCCGGTTGGTGCCTCAACTCTACATAGTTAAGAGAGTCAATATTAATCATACATTTAAAACCTTGGTTATATATTATTTATGGCAAGAATCTATTGAAATATTCTTTTTATATATATGACCTCATTCTCTTGATTATCTTCAACTTATGATGAACCCTAGCCTGTTTTTACATGCTTTACTTATCTTTCCATCTTAGAATAGTTTTTGTAACACATACTTTTATTTTCCTTCTCTCTTGCTGGGTGCTTTTCCAACCACCCAGATGTGGAGCAAGGTGATGGTTATGGCATGAAGATCTTAGCATTGACATGGACTAGCTGATGGATATGTTCCTTAGAGACAAAAGTGGAGTAGTCTAGACTTTCCTCTACTTAGATCCTCTTTTTGTATAAAGCATGTACACCCATATTGGGAGAATTTTTATGTACACTTTATTTAAATTGATATAGTCAAATTTTATCTTCCGCTGCTATCTAAATTGGATTTTGTTTACCATTGTTATTAGTAGAGAGGTGGATTTATCCCACTCTTTACAGTGACACACTATATCATGTTGAATCAATTTCCTTGATCTTTTAACCCTATAATATTCTAGATGGACAAATGGGAATCAAATATATTTATGTGTATATTCATATATTGAATCCTATTTTCAATAAGATTGGCAATGTCATCCTGATATCTCATGTTGAAGGATTTGCCAACTATATTATGTTATTTGACTTCAAATATGATAATATATCTTAAATAGGAAAAAAAACTTTCCAAATATTAACATAATCATAAGGGGTCTAGAATATGAGAGGGATAAGCCATAAACCTAAATTTGGGTATGTTACACCCTAACCCAGTAATCCTGAAAAACTCACTCGGGGTGATGGCCAGCTCACCAAAAGCAATGTAAAAGGTACTGGTCTCCAATTGAAAGTGATCAATTAGAGGTATTAGATAGGGTCTATCTATGATCCCACACTAGCTAATGTTACCAAATCGAGTCTCCTCCAACAGCTCCACCTCCTTAGCAACTAGTCTCTCATACATATACCCCAACTCATTCCAATGGGTTTTCCAATATACATTCGACAATTCGAGACCCTAAAAGAACAAGGAAGAAGACAATGTCAAAATCATTGCTACATGGCAAAAATCCCAATTTAAGCTCAGCAAAGCAGAAAGATAATAACATGGATCCAAGTTTCCAAGTTATGCTAGATCGCTACTTGACAACCTTGGAGATGGAGATTCATCCATAGAGCATCTAGATGAAATATGAATCCTACAATCCTCCTTGTACCACCATGAGGCCTGCCTAGGGGAATCTTTAATCAAAATATTCATAGAGAAAATATGAATTCATCTGAAAAGGAAAGAACACATACCGTGGGTATGCCACGGATCCCACATCATAACCAACATCTTTCTCATCTACAAGGGGATCCACCTCATTCCAGTCATGAGCATCCATCTACGCAATAATGATGGAAAAATCACTAGCTTTCCACAACATCTGAAATTGGCTCGATCAGACAACAGACAGCTAAGAAAATAACAAAAAGATAAAATCGGCAAGATCGTAAAATAGAATTTGAATCTAGGTCATCTTCAACCTCCATACTAAGAACTTCCCTCAGATGGATGTAGTTGAGATCCACACTAAAACATCATTGGAGAGGGTGATATATAGATCCTCTACCGCCATGATGCCTCTACATGTAACATTGTTGGGAAGATCTCAAGGCTAGTGGATCAATGCAATTTGTCATCTCTCTTTCTCTCTCTTCTAGTCGCCATTGTTGCCTTTATCACCCTGAGCTAGTCACTATTGTCGTTGCTTCGTGCAAGAGAAGAAATGTTAATGGTTCTCAACCCTCCTTCCATTTACACTATTTCAAAGACAAAAACTTCTATAGAAATTACAAACATGTCCCTATGTTTTCAGTCAGAAACCTTATCAACATCATAGAAAAAATAAAATATCAAAAATTGGTAACAATAAAAAAATGTGAAATCTTGACTCAAAAAACTAAAACTCTATATTTTTATAAGAAAAATAATCATCATATCTAAGTACGATAACTAGGGCCCTGGACTATGACCTAAAACTGGACTGATCTTGAGCTACTTTTTCAATCTTTTAGGGTCCTAGATCATGACCTAAAATTGAACTAGCTCAAAGCTTCATCTTTCATATATGCATAAGGTCTACACTATGACCTTAAACTTGACCGACACGCTCTTCATCATCAATTCTTTTTTGGGTCCCTACTCATGACTATGACTGGAATCCAGATTGCCCTTTAGAACAATCATGACCAAGATTACCAGCTAATGCTTTCACTCACACATCCTTTGACAATCATGGATCATGACAAAAAAATGAACCAAATTGTCAAACCCACCTCATACTTGATTTATGGCTCAAATCTCTAAATTTCCAGGACTGATAACTAAAACGTTAAGGCTCGTCGCTCATCGATGTTGTAGAGGATAAAAGTCAAACCAGTAGGAGAACACGTCACGGAGTCTATCTTCCCCTGGATAATGGCCCAAACACCCAATCTTAGCTCCATCTAAAATACCTCAATCAGAAAAGCAACTAACAGATGCAATCACTGGCCATAAGGCCACCTTATATCTAAAAATCTTCTCTAAAACTCAATCAACAATCTTGACGATCTAATCCCTATGATGATAGGCAAAATCCTCATATAAAGCTTTTAAGAATTTTGGTCCCGGCTCTAAATCGGTCTACTAAAAAAATAAAGATGCATAGGAGGAGAGATAATTACTCTTTTTCTCCAAGATATATTTTTCAGGGGAAGTAGTTTCCACTATTTTCCAATGATCATAGACTCCTAATTATAATATCTTATTGAAAAACCACAACCTACATTTGCTTTTTCACATTCACCTTTTTTCACTAAGGCATGATTTAGTGGGTGAATCAAACACACACTAGTTTCAGAACTGAAGCAATGATGAGAGCCACTTTTGTGGTCGATAAACCTCTTAAGGCTCATTCAACCTCTAGGGGAATAGATTATTGGTCAAACATCGAAAATTGCCTAAGTGATAGCCTAACCTTACTCTAGAGAAGTCATTTCTTACCAATATTTTCCACACTAATTCATCTTTAGAAGGAAAGGACATCACACTCGCTTTTCACCCTCCATAAGGTTTTTTAGAACATCCTTGATGAGTCCTACCTTTTTGGCCTTCTGTGACCTAAAATGGGGGGGTCAGACTTGGCTCAAACCTACGATACTCACTCTTATCTCAAACCTTACCTTGAGAGGGGCAAACTATTGACACTCATTTTTACTCACTCGGCAAAAATTCACAATTAAATGTAAATCCTCTGGTTGATGATGGAATATACTCCACATTCTACTCATTTTCCACATATACCATTTTTCTACATTTTCCCATATGTTTTCCATACATTTTATCCACTCATTTTACCCACTTTCACCAAGTTTGATGATTTCTACAAAGATATTGTGTTTAAAATAGAAAGTGTAACTTGTCCTTCAATTATGCTTTATATAAACTATCTTTCAAGAATTTCCCATTTGAATCATCTGAAGTAAAATATGTCATTTTTCAACTGTCTTTCTAAAACAATATGAGAGATAATCCTGACTTATCATCATGTGAAAGTTTTCTTTGATTTTCTCCAAAAAAATCCTAAAATTACTAGGAAAATAATAAGTCACCATTTTATCTCCCAAGGATACCAGGTAGATTAGAGCCACATGCCACATGTCAGGTCACCTCGATTCATGCACCCTCCTATGTGTCACATCACGGTGATTTGTGGTATCTTCTAGAAGGTTCTTCTAGAACCTCAAACCCTAAACCCAGACTATAAATACCCCCCTACACCCACCATATTCCAGGCCCCTTTCGTCTATCCTGAAGCCAAATAATTACTACCTCCCTCTTTATTTTTTCATATTGCTTATGATTAGAGGATCCTTCCTTTGACCCTCCTGCTCTATTAGATATGTATAATGGTGAAGTTCTCTAATTGTTGCACCTAATTATTACTTCTATTATCTTGTTGTATCTGATAAATAACTGTTGCATTTGACCTAATATATTAATGCATCTGATCTATTATCTGCTACAATTTCCTTGTTGTTTTTATAACTACCGCTCTTTACTACATCTGGAAAATCAGATCAAATTTCCTTAGCATACACCTGCTAGTCATCCTCTAATATCCTACGTATCTGTCCTAATCACCAATGAGGGATCTCCATCATGGGTAATCCTGAGGTGATTAGGAACACAACACACCTAAAAATGAGGGCTTTCAGGGCAATGGTGGAAAGGACATAGCCATCTCCATCCTTGTAAGCCTATGTACCAATGAAATCATTTTTATGTGTTTTCTTTAGTTCAATCATCTTGAATCTCTCAATTTTATACAAGATAGGGTCTTGATAATGGTTTACCGGGCTATATGTGGGTGCAAATCATTCCTCACTCATAACTAGATCATCACATATGATCACTACTTTTGTTCTTTAATTTCTTATTTGTTAATCCAACATGGATAATCGCTCAGATCAACATCGTGGATTCAACGATCTATCTTTTTTCCTCATTTTTCACACAGATCATGGTGATAAATTTGATCACTATTTTTATGCAATGTTTCACTACCAAAAATAGTAGAGTTGCACGCTTGGTTCATAAAAAAAAGTAGATTTTAATTCTTCGAATATCTTCATTTCTTCTCCCTTTTGGGTAGGGTTAGACACCAGTATGAATTATAAGTTTTGCTAAAATAAGGGTAGAGTGGAAATTTTGAAAAAGAAAAAGAAATAGAAACGTATAAAGAGGTAAGGGATTTCTAAGTTCAACATCATATATCTCTAGGCAATAAACAAGGAGAATGTGAATATTCTTGATATAATATACCTTCTCACCGATGATAATCATTAGGAGGAGGCATGCACATCAAAACACCAAAAAGGAAATAGATAAAACATACAATTTTATTACATCCACCATTTGGGCACATCATATTTTATTTATTTTATAAACTATTTGGATTATTTTTGTGAACCCTATTTTCCCTCCACTCATTTTATCCACTCATTGCTTTTCAAGGTAGGCCACCACTGTGATTCTTCCCCTCATCCATATCTATTTGGGGAATCATTTCCATGTAGATTATATTTTTTATCAAATAAAAGTAGATAGGGAAGGCACATGGTGTGACAAGTGTGTGTCCTACTTACCATGATGTTATTCAACTATAAGTCAATTGTGTTTTTGTTGATCTTTTTGTTGTCATGTGTTATGAGCCGGTTGATCATTGTATAGTAGTTATCTATTTTTTGGATGGAAATGATCGGTTTGGGACAACCCATCAAAGGAAAATTAAGATTTAAGTTCATTTATATTGTCTTCTTCAAAACTTTTTCAACCAAATCCAAGATTAGTGTTACTCAAAGATAAGCAATATTCATGCTCAAGGGGTAATGATGCACACAAACTGTTCATTATTTCATATGCAATTTTATGTGATTTTTCATGATATTTGTTCTTAAAGATATGTGCTTTCACCTGTATTATGCAAAATTAGACTGTGATAATCTTGTGAATCAATTTCATCTTCTTATATGCTTTTTGTATAAAGTTATCAATTTATATGTCAAGCTGATGAAAGCTTTTTGTATCAGGGTTTTGGATATATTTAGCAATTCAACAACCCCGAGATCCATCTCGGTACCACCAACTTGCATTTGAAGTTTAAAAGTCAGAGAAAAGTTGAGTGCACAAAGAGCAATCTCGGTGCCACTGAGAAAGCATCTCAAAAATCATAGTAACTACTAGGCACCATCGACAACCCTATCGCTAGTAGCGACACACTTCTGAGGAGGCAAGGAAATAAGGAAGTCATTGGCACCATCTATGTCGGTACCACCAATGTAAAAGTATGGATGCCCATGAAATTAGCATAAAAATCAACGATTCTGATTTTACCTTGATGAATTAGGGTTTTATAAAATTTAAGTCATGACAAACACCAAAAACACATCAAAGAGCATCACATAATTGGCCCCAGAGTAGAAGGAGGAGAGAGGAAAATGAAGGAATGTATATAAAAGGTCATCCAAACACCTTCAAAGAGTGCTTTTGTGGCAGAAACATTTTCCATTCACACCCATCTTCAGAGGTATCATTATTCACAGTTTCCCAGTTCCATCTAGTTTTTTCCTTTAAAATATTTTTGATACCATGTTTAATATGCGGGGCTAGTTGCCTCTTATTTAGGACCTAGGATTAGCCCAATATTAATTTATAATTAACAATTTTAATCTACAAAATAAAATTGATTTCTTGAAATTTTGATGATAATGTTCTTAGTTTTTCCATATTCATGGTTGACCACCTTGTTCATGCATTATATGTTTTTTTAGCTTTAAAATAGGATTTAAATATTGAAAATATACCATTAAAATAATTAATGACACACTACAAAAGAGAGGCAACAATTGTGAGGTTAAGAATCCAATGAGAAATATTTAATCATTTAAGCTTTTACTTGAAGACTACAAAAATGAGTTTTAGTAGTGTACCACGTTGTGAAAGCGGATAACGGAAACTACAAATGCCTAATACTTTTCAAGTAGTGATTATTTATTTTTGGATAGATTAAAATCAATTGCATATTACATTATGGAGAAAACAATTATCATATAGAATCCATCTCTTGATTTCACAATAATTTAATTAGTCACTTTGTTAACTTTAATATTTAATCTACAACCAATCAACTCAATTTTTACTATCGGCCTAGCTGAATTTTTCTTGATTAGTAGTAGTTTAGCCTCCTGAGTTTGACACCCATAATAAAATTTTGGTATTACTTTGATGTCATGTGTAAATTCATATTTTACATGCTATTGGACGATCTATACACCTTCGAATTTGCATATTCTTTTTGTACACATGCATCCATTTCAACACATTACGGAAAAGCATTCTGAAAAATCAATTGTCCACCAAATATTTCATTCTTATATGGATTATATGACATGAAAAACTTATGAGAGGAGCAAGGGCGGAGCCAGACCTTGATATGTGGGGGGGGCAAAATAATAGTACTACCCGTGAAGAATTGATCCAAAGATCCTTTCAAAGTTAACACCAACTAAAGCCACTGCACTACATTCACATGTTGATGAGTTTGTATTATAACTGTAATATAAACACGTTGTTTGCACATTTGTTGGAAAAATAAAACACATATGTGCACATGGGGTATCAAACCCGCAACCTCATCCAAGGGAGAAGCACCACTAGCCACTAAACCAACTGTAAACTTGTGTTGTGTACACATTGTAATTATATATATTATTATACCATATCATAGACATATGTATATATATACTAAATTTTTTTTTTTTGGGGGGGCATGGCCCATGCTTGCCCCCCCCCACGGTGGCTCCGCCCCTGGAGAGCATAATATTGAACTACAAGGGGATTCCATAGACCAACTATTTTCATAATATGAAAATACTGAATACTTATTTTTCAATGAACACAAATAAGAAAAACCTATGGAACCATTATTTCTAAATCCACAAGGACATCAAAACCATTCACAGACTAACCTATACAAAACTCCATAGCCCATAATACAAACAACCTTTGACTGTAGTATCCTATGTAATGTTTAGACTAAAGGAAACATGATTCTTTTTATAACCAAATTATCTTAGACACAGACTTGCATAAATATATAACGTAACTATATGATGATGTTATCTTGACTCATATTTGATGTAGAAAATATGACTATGGAATCGAAACAAGGACACTCCCTTCAAGAGCAACTCAATGAACATGATGTCAAATGTGGTACATATGCATTGGACCAAATGATGGAGGACAGTGAAGAAGACTTGAGTAGAGTAACCATCCAAATCCAGTACTTTTGTAGTTGTAAAGTTTATCTCTATTCTAGTTCATATTAATATGTTAGTTTGAGGCATGTTATGGGTTGCCTCCCCCACCTTATCTCTGAGCTTTATTGTATAGATGTTGATGGTACTTGCTATACCTCAAATACTTATGACATACTCTTCTACCCTTGTGTAATCTTATTTCATGGACGTGATCTCAAAATTTTCTTTTATCACTAATACTATTTTTTTAACGAGGAACTCCTCTCGGGATCGACTACTATTGGACCCCACCCAACCAAGGATAAACCCCGGAACCAGCCGTGTACTTGGAGGCATCGCGGCATGCTCAGCAACGTGGGGCCTTAAATGCACCCCGAGGGTTTTCGCCTAGAGTCGAACCCGGGTCCCTTTATTGGGGATTGCCGAGATCTTCTTATACCTCGAAATGGACCTATCATTGCTTGGTTGAGTCATATGCACAAGCATTGTTCTCTTCATATGTATCTATCATATATAAGAAAGTTTATGGATGATTTTCTTTGTAATTTTCTTCTATTTAATGAATTACAAATTAATCCTTTATCCTAATCCAAACTATATAGAAAATAAAATAAAAGGTATTTATGCATACATATATATATATTGTTACAAATTAGCCTTCTATTCTAACAAAACAGTTGTGCAAAACGATTTAACTACACTTTTTCCTTTATATTTACAATTATAAATTTGGTTCTTGTGCAATCTAATAAGGCTATATGAAAGGCATTAGATGGCCTACCTTTATTTTTTCAAACATTAGATTGGTCTTTGTGTTATTATATATGAAATTTCATAAATAAGGTTACCACAAATTTTTTTACCTTTAATCTTTTTAATAAGAATTGGACTTTGTTTATTCAAATAAGGTTGTTTTTGTTCCACCGAGTAGGAGTTAGCTCCCATCAGCCACCGCACTCACACCGTCTTTTTACATATTCTATGGTTAAAATTGGCGCAATCAAAGTCGGAGGAGGTGAAAAATGTGGTCATTCTAACGTTACATAATGAAGAATCCATACGATGACATAAACCGCAATGTAGTTACTATTAATCTCCTCCCTGCTTATTTTTTATAGTCAGTCGATTTGTTCCCTAACTCTATGTCGGGGCGTAACAATTTTTAAACAAATTTTTTTCTTCCAGCTTTCAACGCTCACAACGTAATTATCTATAAATTCTACTTTTTCTATTTATTAATAATAAGGATCAATTACATCGAAGCAGAAGACAAGCGGGCAACAAGCTACGCCGCTAGTCCTTTCTGGATGGCAAAGCCAATCCTTTGAAATACTACATCCATACACTTAGGAGACATTACATTACTATTCATAAATTTTTGGACCCTCTTCAGAAGCTCCACAGCTTCGGTGCTAAGAATTCAAAAGTATCAAAAGCAAACGGGATAAAGGCGTGTTGATTCTCAATACATGCTTTCTCATGCTTGGCTACTTTGGCTGAAGCAGTTTTAAGAACAACATGTCCTGCTTTAAAAGTCTCACTTCTCAATCCCACTAATGGAGAAACCCCTATCAGATCCACACATGCATGTTTTCCTCCTATCCATCCAAAAACCAAAACATCAGCAGGTCTAAGTGTCGACCTCCCCTCTTGTGGATCAGTTAGAAAGTTCATTGGTGCCTCTTTCTTAGCAGCAACACATGCACGTTTGATAACATCAAAGAGAACATCTCTAACAAGATCATGTTTGTACTTAATCATCCCATGATCTTGCATGTATGGACTTGGCAAGAATAAATGCATTTATCATCTTGTATGTAGGACATGACAATATGATATGTGTTGGGTTTTAGGGGAGGCAGAGAAGACAGCGAAAACAAAATTTTCTTCTCCCCAAACTTAGTATAAAGGAACTGTGTCAACGTCTATACAATAGGAAGGATGGTTTGTAGAGACATACCTTGTCCCGAGACTTGGTCGACGACGTTACCTCGCGGCTTGCGTTGTCTTTACCTTCGGTCTTAGACGGTGTCTGTGCAGCTCCTAGTCTCACCGGGACTATCAGGATTAGTAGTTGTCCTCCGAGCAGCTGAAGTCTCCCACCTCTGAAGTAGTCCACACGGACCACCGGGAACTCCGATCGCCTTGTCACACAAGGCACCAGAAGGAGTCGCACCCTCCTGTCAGTGTACTAGTCACCGAAACACTCTCCTGCCACCAGTCACTTTTCTGTAGTTGTCTTTCCCTTGTTGTGCCTCCCTTATCAGGTAGCACTTGCTCAGGCTCTCCTGGTTACCACAACTAGAGAGAACGACAACTTTGTAGAGAAACTGGTGTTCTGAGTTGTACTGCCAGAGAAGCCCCCAATACCCCTATATATATAGGAGGGTCATGGGATAGGGTTCTCTACCCCGGGCAATGCGGGATTAAAGTAGGAGTAGAAGGGTTTGAGATTTTCCACAAAATCTGACAACACCTAATCATTTGATCCAATACCTTGAATACCATGATTTTGAGCTATCAATTGATTGGGTGTTTAATTGAACTACTAAACTCATTTAGTAATCAATCCAAACAAGATTTATGGAGAAACTCCTCTTCGAGGAACATGTCCTAGTGTGTGTGACTGTGCAGGTCCATTTCACGTTGGCAGGAAAGTCCATAGCACGTATGACTTCACAAGCAAAGAGCGGTGCCTAGTCGCACATCAGTGCTACCCAAGTGAAGTAGAAAGTTGGAGAACAACTTTCAATCCTACAATCCGTGAATGGTGTTACATTGAATGTATAATTCCTTTGTCACTAATGTCCTGAATGAACTCAAGGGATGGTACAGTCATCCTTTCAACGTTCATCCATTTCCTTGATCTCAGAGCAGACTTGGTGAGATGTGTGTGACATCAATATCACATATTGATTCACACATGCATGTGCATGCCTTTCTCAATCCTACTCATCAAGTGGCCATGGACATCAAACTCCCTTAGGAGGGACAAATCCCATATCTATCACTCACCCCTCAAAAGCCCCATGTGTCAAAGTCACCCAATCATCACCTTTATAACAACCCATGTTTCATGATTGCGTTTGATGATGTCAAATTGTACCCAATGACATGTGTTGAGTGTAGTGATTTCAGGTCAAAGAATCACACTCACCACCATCGCTGTGAGAGCTTACTGTGACTACCAAATCATGGTTCCATGTGTCACTCTCATGGTGGGTCTGTCCGGTACACTTGTTCTATAACAAGTACCTATGTGCTTGGTTTGATATCACTATATCATGACTAATGAGATTCTATCATCAACCAGAACACAATCTAGTCTTTAGTGTTATTGATGTCTATGGTTATTTCCACAATAACAATCCACTAGGGACTAAACAAGAATGTATACTCTTAACATCCGTATGATCTCATCATTTAGGTCCTTAACCTAAAAGCATACATCATTGAGTAAAACAATTCTTTAGACATCTATCATGTTACAGTATCATCTCAGAAATAGTTAAAACATATAGATCAGAAATTGCATTTATTATTATTCAAATCATTTACAAAGTATCCCATTACAATCATCACATGACTTGCTCTATGGGCATACATACCAACAGACTCCCACTTGCACTTAGAGCCAGTCACCTAGGAACCTAAGTCCCTGTGACCTAGCATGACCATCATGCTTCTGCTGAGAAAGGGCCTTAGTTAGTGGATCAGCTATGTTGTCTTCAGTTGGTATTTTGCAAATCTTCACATCTCCTCACTGTATGATCTCTCGTATGAGATGGAACTACCGCAGTATGTGCTTGGACCACTGATGTGATCTGGGCTCCTTAGCTTGAGCAATAGCTCCATTATTGTCACAATAAAGCTCAATTGCATCACAGCTTCTGGGAACTACACCAAGTTTAGTGATGAACTTCCTGATCCACACAGCCTCCTTTGTTGCATGTGAAGCAGCAATATACTCGGCCTCTGTAGTAGAATCGGCAACTATTTCTTGCTTGGAACTCTTCCAACTCACAACTCCATTATTTAGGCAAAATACAAATCCTTATTGCGATCTGTAATCATCTTTTTCGGTTTAGAAGCATGCATCGGTGTAACCCCTTACTACCAGTTCTTCCTCACCACCGTATATAAGGAACTGATCCTTAGTCCTTCGCAAGTACTTGAGGATGTTCTTTACGGCTGTCCAATGAGCATCCCCGGGATCTAACTGGTACCTGCTCATCATGCTGAGAGCATACGAGACATCTGGGCGTGTGCACAACATAGCATACATGATGGATCTGATGGCTGATGCATATGGGATCCCATTCATACGCTCCCTCTCTTCACAAGATTGGGGACATTAAGATCTAACGATTGTGACTCCATGTAGCATGGGGATGTTGCCTCTCTTTGAGTTCACCATGTTGAACTGCTTCAGCACTTTGTCAATGTACATACTTTGAATTAGTCCGAGAGGCCTTTTAGATCTATCTCTATAGATCTTAATACCTAGAATGTATGATGCTTCTCCTAAGTCCTTCATTGAGAAAGTATTCCCAAGCTAAGTCTTTACCTTCTCTAAGGCTGTGATATCATTCCCCATCAATAATATGTCATCCACATACAATATGAGGAATGTTGTCATGCTCCCACTAACCTTCTTGTACACACAAGGTTCATCTTCATTTTGAATAAAGCCAAAAACTTTGACTTCCTCATCACAACTGGAAATTTTACTTTGATAATATGGTCAAAGGGTTTGACTGATATGTCAAAGATAAAGAAGGGATCTGTGATTTAGTGGGAGCGTATTCACATTCCACATATTGATGAGGAATGAGATGTTCTAGAATGGAATCCTTTGTGGAAATGAGTTGCTTGTACTCAATCAATCATATTGATTAGTCCATTGCAACTTATAGACTTCTTTTGTATTAATGGATTCATAAACCTTATAGGTTGTGTCACGTACACATCCTTGTCTTATTCCTCATAGGAATGCGATTTTATTATCCATATGCCAAATCTCTTAGTCATTAAGTTGCAATCAACAGGCATGATCCTTCTCAAAATGTCATCCATGTGTCTTAATGCTTAAGACTCATTCACACTTATGGATTTTATCCCAATGGGTGCTACCATCAAGGTCATACCTTACGGTTCACATGGAAGTCATTTAGGATCTAATGGTCATAAACCATAGCTCAAAATCAGGTTCCTCAATATCGTCTAGATTGTTGACTCATCATATGACCAACTCATCATATAGATATTTGAGGTGTGTCTATTAAGGAATTTGATAACTCACAACACTTTGTGATTCCTAATATCCTTTATTAGTGTAAGGTATTATCTATTTAAGAAGAGTTTAGTTATTTGATAATCATCATCTAACTCCTTAGAGTATGACTCCTTTTGATTTAGACATCACTATGCCTTATAGGTGAGGTGATGGAGAAGCGACCGGGAGGAGGTTGTAGGTGCATGTGAGTCGGGAACAGAGGAGAGAGGAGAAGGTCAGGAAGATCACGACCAATGGTTGTAGCAGACAGAACCTGGTTGCAGTTGTTAGAGGGTGGAGAAGCCACGGGATCAAGGACAAGAGGCGGGGTGAAGGTCACAGTTAATTGTGATGAATTGATCATGTTCGGAGGCTAAGCCTCGGTCACGACTACTTTGCTGATGGTGGAAAGATAAGGTCGTGATCTTTGGTGTGGTGCAGGTCACGGTTAATTGAGTTCACGGTCGCGATCTTGGCTGACCGTGGGTGGGAGAGAGAAGAGGGTAGAGAAGTCGTGGCCACGGTTGTCTAGCTGGGGAACCGCGGGCATGGTAGGAGGATGCAAGGTCGCAGTACAAGGGGGAACAAAGACCGCAGACAGGTGGCTAGAGAAGATCAGGACCAGACTACATTAACCGCGATCGCAGTAAGGGTTAGCTGGGAGAAAAAGGACGCGACCGAGAAGGTGGGTCACAGTTGCATTTTGAATCAAGGAAGAACACAAGGTGTATGGGCCTCGGATAACTATTGAAGTGAAGAACGGCCCAATTAGATATGGTTGGGTATTCTTGGGCTCAACATGACCTGCAAAAAATGATGTAAAAATCCAACTAAATCGTGATGATTCAATTAAGCCCAATTACTCGCATATTAGAAGGTGTAGCTAATAAATGTGAAAAAGCAAGGAAAAACTGGGCCAGAAAGAGGTGATTGAACCCTCGATAATATGAAATCATCAAAATACCCCAAACTTAAACATTGCTCGTCCTCGAGTAGCACAAAATCTGGAACGGTCGTCAACAAATACTTTCAACTCGTGCGATTGCCTCATCTTCACATCACAATTGTTCCTTTTCTGCTTGGTATGACTAAGCATCTCAACATCCTGAGATCGCATAACATATCTTACTATATATTCATTCTTGAGCTCATTTCCCAACATCACTTCCTCTCCACTTTTTCCAACATCGAGCATGTCAAAGTTTCGTAGGAGTCTAGAGACACCCGCATAACAACAAGTGTGCACCTGATCTGACACTGGTGTTTTTGGGAATTTGGTAAGCGTAGGCATTCATTGTGCCTTTAGATGGAAAAGGGAGTGAAGGGTGGTATGGAAGGAAGAAATAAATCTCTCCTCTATTCGACTTGAGATTTTTATTATATGATTGCAATTTCATTGATTGCATTTTTTGTGTGCGAATCTCTCCTCTATTCGACTCGAGATTGCATTTTTGTGTGCACATTGGCATATTTTCTTGGTGATACGCCCCTATTACATAGCGAGGGGCATGGAAGAAGCGAATAAAGAGGGAGGAGGTGTGTCACCCCGAACTTAGGGTTAGGCACAATTTTGGCTGTTTTTGTTTCTTTTTGATGGACGAAGGGGTAAGAAGATGATGGAAGAAGTGTAGAAGAGAGTTCAGATCAGAATGCAACTTGATTTATAATTCAATGCACCGGGTTGTTCCCCTTATCATACTCTGCTCAAATAATGACTTGATGTGGATCTAGTGGAGATTCCATGCTATTGTTCCACTAGTCAGTTAGGAAGCACAATGTGTTTGATCCCTCTTAGTTCGATAGATACTTGCCATTTTTACTGATCATGATGTTAGGATTCATAAGCTTCACATGGTGATTTCTAACCATTGGCTAGTTTCAAAAATTGTCCCCCTCTAGGCTTCACTTCGAATAAGCAGGGTATAATGATTCAAAACTACATGGAAAAATGGGATAGCCGGCTAGGTAATGGCTTTGATTGAAACAAAAGCGTCAAAACTGCAGCAAGTTTCTATACATCTTCTTTGAGAACTTAAATTTTTTTTGAAAAATTTTGAAAAATTTTCTCAAAATTACAACGATGAAATCTTAAGTCTGAAACATATAGGAGTGGGTGGAAAGTAAAGTATGTACCACCCACCATCCACCCCAAACTTAGAAATTTTCTCATCTCGAGCAAACTCTAAATCCGAGATGGAGGGGAAAACTCATGCTGGTTGGACCATCAGATGTGGCTGCATTCCAATCAGCGTGTGTCCTCCATCTGAAATCTCAAAAAATGAAAATTATCAAGTAAGATTGCATCTTGCGATGCATTGTCTACCATGTGCAAACTTGTCTAATTTAAAACTGAAAATAAAAACTAAGTTAAGGATCAGGTTGCCTCTTGACAAGCACTTTTGTTTTACGTCGATGGCTCGACATGGTTTCTTCAGTTTTCTGGTAGATATGGCAGTTTGGACAAATTCATCAGTTCATCAGTACTAGTATCACTTGTGGTGAAATATCTCTTCAAGCGTTGGACATTTGCCACAAAATCTCCTGACATTTTACTCCATAAAGTAAATGCACCATATGGATAGATGCTCTTAACAATGTATGGTCCAGACCATCGAGAACGGAGTTTCCCTGGGAATAACCTCAGTCTCGAGTTGAACAGTAGAACTTGGTCTCCCACTTGAATGTCCTTCCTCTTCAGATTACCATCATGCCAAAGTTTCGTGCGTTCCTTATAGATTCTTGCATTCTCATAAGCTGTCATCCGGAGTTCTTCCAGCTCCTAGAGTTGTAGAATCCTGGCTTGGCTAGCTTTCTTCATGTCAAGATTCAACTACTTGATCACCCACCATGCTTTGTGTTCTAGTTCCACGGATAGGTGACATGATTTTCCAAAGATGAGTCTAAAGGGTGTTGTTCCAAGAGGAGTTTTGAACGCGGTTCGGTAGGCCCATAAAGCGTCAGTGATTCTCACTGACTAATCCTTTCAGTTGCATCCTACTGTCTTTTCCAGGATAGCTTTGAGTTGACAGTTTGAAACCTCTACCTACCCACTTGTTTGTGGGTGGTAGGGGGAAGCTACCTTGTGTGTAACACCATATTTCCTTAACAGTGCTTCGAAGCTTATTTCCATAAAATGAGAACCTCTGTCTGATATCACAGTGTGTGGGACTCCAAAATGGGGAAATATAATGTCTTTGAACATCTTGATAACTAGTTTGGAATCAATAGTGACATTTGGTATGGCCTCTACCCATTTAGAGACATAATCAACCACGACTAGGATGCAGGAAAATCCATGTGAGGATGGGAATGGACCCATGTAGTCCACTCCCCAAACATCAAAAATCTTTACTTCTTGCCAAAGCTTGAGTGGCATTTCATCTCTTTTCATAATATTACCCATTCTCTAACACTTGTCACATGATAGAACAAAATTGTATGCATCTCTGGATATGGTTGGCCAAAAGAATCCACATTGCAAAACCTTCAAAGAAGTTTTCTTGGAACTCATATGGCCTCCAGCTGGGCCTGAGTGGCATTGCTCTAAAATAAGTTGGGTTTCCTCCTCAACGATAAAATGTCTGTAGAGACCATCAGCACAAAGCTTAAAGAGGTATGGCTCATCCCAGTGATATTGCCTCATATCATGCATGAATTTCTTCAATGCATTGCCAGTACATTTGGGGTGGATGACACCAGCGACAAGGTAGTTCACGTAGTCCGAGTACTAAGGAGTAGCTTCTGAGACTTTCATGAGATGGTCATGTGGAAGAGATTCATTAAGAGGGGTAGTTTCAGTGTCCAGGGTGTGGATACGACTCAAGTGGTATGCTACAACATTCTCGGTACCTTTCTTATCTCTTATCTCTAGATCAAATTCTTGCAAGAGGAGAATCCATTTTATCAGCCTAGGCTTTGCATCTTTCTTTTTCAGGAGGTAATGAATAGCAGCATGATCTATATAGACAATGACCTTTGAACCAATGAGGTAGGATCTGAACTTGTCAAAGGCATACACGACTGCTAGGAGTTCCTTCTCAGTAGTTGCATAATTCCTTTGAGCTTCGTCAAGGGTCTTTGATGCATAGTAAATGACATGATGTTTCTTCTCTATACATTGTCCTAGAACGACACCCACAACGTAATCACTGGCATCACACATAATTTCAAATAGGTGATCCCCATCTAGAGCTCGGATGACGGGTGTTGTTTTAAGGGCGTGCTTTTGGTTTTTGAAACTTTTGATGCATTCTTCATCAAAATGGAAATTTGCATCCTTTAGTAACAAGTTGGTCATAGGCTTGGTTATCTTGGAGAAATATTTGATAAACCTTCTGTAAATCCTGCATGACCAAGGAATGTGCGAACCTCTCTTACATTGGTTGGGATAGAGAGTTTGGAGATCACTTTGATCTTGGCCTTGTCCACTTCAATTCCACGGTTGCTGACCCTATGGCCAAGGACAATGCCTTCTTTTACCATAAAGTGACATTTCTCCCAATTTAGCATAAGATGTGCTTCTTCACATTGTTTGAGGATGAGGGAGAGGTGCTTTAGACATGAATCATACAAATATCCATATACATAGAAATCATCCATACAAACTTCTATAATAGTTTCGGTTAGTCCAGCAAATATGGCTGCCATGCAGCGTTGGAAGGTTCTAGGTGCATTGCAAATCCCAAATGGCATCCTTCTGAACGCATAAGTTCCAAAGGGGCAAGTAAAAGTAGTTTTCTCTTGGTCATTTGGATGTATAGGAATTTGATAGAATCCAGAGTAACCGTCGAGATAGCAAAAATATTCTTGGTGAGCCAATCGCTCTAAAACTTGATCTAGAAAAGGCATAGGGAAATGGTCTTCGCGGGTGGCCTTGCTTAATTTCCTGTAGTCAATACACATCCTCCACCCAGTAACTGTTTGAGTTGGGATGAGTTCATTGTCTTCAATCTGTATCACAGTAGTGCCACCTTTCTTTGGGACAACATGTACCGGACTCACCCATGGTGAGTTAGATATAGGATAGATAATTCCGGTAGTGAGCAATTTGATGACTTCACGGCGAACTAATTCTTTCATATTTGGATTAAGATTTCATTGATGTTCAACAGTCGGCTTGTGGTCTTCCACCATAGGGATCTTATGCATGCAAAGTGCTTGACTGATCCCGGTGAGATCACTCATCTTGTAGCTGATAGATTTCTTTCTTTCCTTTAATTCTTTCAGGAGTTTATCTTCTTGTTCGGTCGTTAGATCGAAATTTATAATAATTGGACAAACCTTGAGATCATCCAAAAACACGTACTTCAATCCCTCGGGCAGGGGCTTCATTTCAGGGGCTTCTGTCTTATCACATGGCTCTTCAGTTACATTCACAGCTTTGAGTTCCTCGAACCTAGCTTCAGGATCTTCTTCTACAGAGTCAAGGTGACGGATACAATCCTTAACTTGTTCACTGATGGAATTATCAGCAGATGGGTTTATTAGAGCCACTTCTAAAGGATCGTCTTATTCATATTCCTCTTGTATGAGGAGTGACATTTGCTCAATGCAATCAATCAAATAGACTTCTTCCTGCATGCTCGGTCTTCGCATGCTTTCAAAAACTTTGAACTCGAGGGTTTCTTTACCTAGTCTGAGCAGCAAGGTCCCTGCTTCAACATCAATCAAAGCTCTTGCAGTGGCGAGGAATGGACGGCCAAAGATAAGAGGGTATCTGGTGTTTTCCTTTATGTCCATGATGACAAAGTCACATGGGACATAAGAGTCTTTTCCAACCCTGACCGGGACATCTTTGATGATTCCTAATGGAAAAGTCATACTACAAGCTGTATGGTCATGCCAGTTGGAAGCAGTTATGCAAACCCTAGCCTCTTACAAAGGTTAAGTGGCATGATAGAGATGCTCACACCAAGATCGACCAATCCCTTCTTACATGAAGAGTCACCAATATGACATGATATCCCAAAGAATCCTAGATCTTTCTGCTTCTTGGGCATCTTGCTCTGGATGATATCGGAAGTGGTTATTTCTAACTTAACTATCTCATATTCTTTGGTTATATACTTCCTTGTGAGGAGAGACTTCAAGTACTTCGTCCAGGATGATATCTCAGCCAACGCATCAAGAAAGGGTATATCAACATGAAGTTTCTTCATAGCTTCCTTGATCTTATTGAAATGAGTATCAAGCTTTGTCTGCTTCAAACGAGCTGGGAAAGGAGGACGAGGCTTGTATACTGGCACATCTGGCTCAGGTGTGTTTTGAGCCTCTTCAACAATAGGTTCCTCCAAACTAGCTTTGTTTGTCTTATCAGCAGTTGGTGGTTCCTTTGGTTGAGACTCATGTATTGTAGAGTCTTGGATAGTCACAAAGTCATCATCGTTTGTTGCTACTATTGGTATATTGGTAGGGGGTCAGAGTATTTTTCCCAGACCTGGTGGTAACAACCTTCAGTTGTTCAGGATGCTTAGGATTGTTCTCTGGTTGGCCAATGAAAGTTCCAGCAGGTGGCTTGAGGCTAGCTGACAGTTGAGCTAGTTGAGATTCAATAGCCTTCTGATGGGCTTGTTGGTTCTCAATCATAGTCTGTTGTGACTGCAACATCTTCTCAATGGATGAGAGTTTGTCATTGCGAGATATGGGACCGACTTGTTGCCCTTGTTGTTGATTCTGGTAAGGGACTTGGTTGGGATTCTATAATTGAGAGTTATTCTGATAATTGTTGTAGTTACTATTCTAAAAGTTACTCCTAAAGTTCCCTTGATTCTCAAAATTTGGTTGTTGGTTATACCGGAATCCTGGCGGGCCTCATTGTTGATTATTTGAACCAAGTTGTCATGAGTTTTCCACTCCAGAAGGATTTTCATACTGAAAACCAGGATGATTCCTAGTCTGATTCGGATTATAGTATTCTTGACTAGGGATGGTGATGATGGCGTTCAGACTTTCCATCTGACCATTATCTCCTTGGGCACATGTATTTCTCAAAACAACATCATAGAGAATGTTACAGGCTAGAGTAGAATGATCAGTTCCTTTACATGCTTCACAGAAATGTGAGGCTGACTTAACTTGTTCTTGTTGTCGAGGGGGTGAGCGTCTTCTTTCATAGGCGGCAAAAGATGATTCAAGTTGGTCTTGCTTGGAAACAAGAAGCTTTAGGGATTCAGCGATAGACTTGTACTCAAGAGTAGCTTCTGCCATAGCTACCTTCAACACTCCTTTACTTACGGGTCTACCCCAGTTGGCTTGATTTTCAGCTCCAAGGGTGACAACCTTCCATGCACTATCATAACTTTGACACATGAAGTTTCCTCCACATGAGGAGTCTAAAAACTTCTTGATGTCATCATCCACACCCCTATAAAAGATTTCGATGAGTTTGTTCTTAGGGATGCCATGGTGTGGAAACTTGCGTAGGAGCTCTTTGTATCTTTCCCATGCTTCAGCAAAGGATTCTCCAGGGACCTGAGTGAACTGTGTTATTCGGCCCCTAATTTCATAGGTGAGAGAAGGAGGATATAATTTTTCTAGAAAAACATTTTGAAGTTGTTCCCAAGTGGTAATGGGTTCACATTTCAAGGAGTTATACCAACTCATGTCTCTATTAGCGAGAGAATACTTTAAGAGACGGAGTCTGATGGCATCATCAGAGACTCTGTTTTGCTTTGTCATAGCACACAGATCAATAAACCTCAGAAGATGTTCTTGACTATCTTCTCCTTGCTTACCATAGAAAGGGATATTTTGAAGCAGTGTAATCGAATGTGCTCTCATCTCAAAATTAGGAGCATTGATGGGAGGAGGTTGAACTGGGTGATGAATGTCAACAACTTTAGGGATCAAGAATTCTCTAAGGTCCTTTTGTAACTCAACTTGTTGAGTTGCTGCTTGGGCTTCTTGGATTTCCTCTTGAACTGTAGCTCGGGCTTCTTGCATAAGCCTGTCTCTTTACGCATTAAGGGCTTGAGCTACCCTTCAGGCAATTTCCTCCTCTTGTGCCATCCTTGCTTGGTTCTCTCTGTACTGTCGACGAAAGGTTACTGTCTATCTCAGGGTCAAAGCTAGCAGAGAGTCCGGGACTGTCCGAACGGCGCATACACTAGACTTTGTGGGTACCTAGGATGGAAAGATCTTTCAGTAGTAAGATGGATAGAGTAGGACCGAATTCAAGTATATATGATCGATAGTATCAAAAGGTAAAAGAAAAATCCTAGATTAGCCTTAATAGAACTAGATTTAAAATAGATGATTCAGTTGTCCCTGACAACGGTGCCAGAATTTGACGTGGAATATTATTGCACTAACAAACTCACTTAGGGTTGAAATCCCTAAGCTTTTACCAAAACCTTGTGCAATAATACCACCCGCAATTGGACGAGTTTTATCGTAGTATAGTTAAGGATCGAATCCCAAGGGACAACATTCTTAAGAATCTTTTACTAGTCAAATCTAGTTGAATCAAGACTAATATTTAGAACAAAGTTTGGTTGATTTGAGTTTAATAAAACTAAATGCGAGGAAAGTAAAGAGCGGGATTAAAAGTTGATTAAATATTAATGATATGGAATCGCTGGGATGGTCCCAGATTTTTCCACCACTACACATGCAAACACATCCAATCACAAACATCCATGCAAGATATGACTATCCAAATAGAGCTGCTGCAAAACACCCCATACGGGCGTCAGGTTCGCATAAGCATCACCATAGGTATCAGATGTCTCGTTGACGTGTATTTTACTACGCGCTAAAATGCAAGTATACGCGTCGAGTAATATAGGCCTTTGTGAGGCCCGAGTCGAACTCAGGGATACATGAATTATTGGAGACTCCTACTAACTAATCGCAATCAGCTAGGCCGGATAACAAAGTTGGGTTTGTTGTCAAAATTAAAAGAAAATAAAGTGAACAAAGAAAAGAATCGATTAAAGGTTAATTTAATCAATTCAAAAGAGTATCTTTATGATTGCGGTTTCACCGCGGGTCAACATTGCATTAGGTTTTATATAATTACTCACTCTTCTCTCTCTATCCGGGTAGTGGCCTGAAAACAGAATTACCCACTGTCGTGGTGTAATTCACTACTTAGGTTTAGGTTGATTCCACTGTCATAGTAATCATTCCCCTAAACTAAGCGCATTACAAACGGTCTCTCAGTTTCCACCATTAATTTTACAACTCCTTTGTCAAGGGTTTTATCGATTAATGTAGGTTTCGTCTCTTTTCAACCGTTAATCCTTCTGTCGAATTGATTAAGGGCATTAGGTTATTATTATGGTGATCAGGCATAACAATATATATGGAGAAAATGAAACTATACCACGGATTTAAGAGAGAAAATATGAATTATCAATATAAAATTGTCATACAATGCATTTCCGGGCTACTCCCGGTCCTAAAGATGGAGGGTTTTAGCCTCTCATGTTCATCTCACACGAATACATGGTAGAAATAAGGGAATTCATAAGAAAAACGTGAAACAAGTGGGAAAACCCCTGAACAGAGAAGAACCGGTAGATCCTTGGCGTAGAACACGAGCTTCCCCGCCTGTCGGTGGTGGAATTCGTCTTCGGCAGCGTCCCAAATCGACTAGGATGAGCTTCTGGCCTCCGTTCTCCTTTTCTCTCCTTCCTTGGCACTCGTGCAATGACAAAAATAGATCCTCTCTTGTGTGGGTGGCCGTCATTACGTATAAGTCCCTAATTAGGTCGTCCAATAACTCCAGCCATCCGATCGAGATCAAAACAGATCCAACGCATATCTCCCGACGTCGATACCATCGACGCGGGTCGATGGTATCGACCCAGCGTATTAGCGGAAGCCTTCTTTTCTTTTCGTCTGAGTGCTTGTGATCATCTCGATACCATCGACTTGGGTCGATGGTATCAACTCTCTTTAGCATCGGTTGTTGTCATTTAGCGACGTTGTAGCCTCAATGTGTCGATGGCATCGACTTGGGTCGATGGTATCGACGGATTCCTCGCCAGCAACCTGAAGGGATCTCGATGCCATCGACTTGGGTGTCAATGGTATCGACTCTGTGCTGCTCCTCTCGGCTGGCAACCTGTGGCTTGGTCGATGGTATCGACTTCCGTCGATGGTATCGACGGAAGCAGATACTTGTTTTTCCTGAAATTCCACAACAAGACCAAGTAAATCCACACAAATTATGATAATATGATAAATAATGCTCAAAATGATACAACTAAGGGGATTTGACATAAAATGATGGCAAAGACCGAAATGAGTGAATTATGCAATATTATCCATAAAAATGACTAATTAGAGCATAAAACACATATGAAAAAGGTCTATAAATGCGACTCAAAATCATCGCATCAAACTCCCCTAAGCTTAAACACTGCTCGCCTTCGAGCAACTAATCCTTAGAATAGAATTGCAGATGTCAACTAAAAATCAACACACCACCCCAACATCCCATGTGACTCCCACTGAACGTTCTCAAACCGGCCTTCTCTAACCACAGAATAGTAATTACCCTAAAGGCGACAATAATCATCCATAAAAGAAATTATCCTTAAAACCGATGAACACTATCACATAAGGCAGTTAACATAATAAAACTTGCCGATTCAGCATTGGTGCATCTTGTGATCGCCTATACTACATTGCTCGCCCTAACTACCATCTACATGGAAGCAGTTCTCCTGATAATCATTAGTGAGGAGAAATTCACGGTGGCCTACCAATCCGAGCAACGGGTGGATGGAAATGGGTGTTTCATGGAAGAACTTGGAAGTATTGTACAAATTCAAAATGCATAAAACAAAAATGTCCTAAATGATGCAAATGTACATTAGAAATGCCCTAATGCCTAAAATTGGGTGAAATGATGTGTGCACTAACCTTCCACCCCAGAATGAGATGGAAATCTACTTAAGCTACATCATGTACTCAATTTTCCTGTAATGCAAGTGATATCATGTTCCTTTCTCCCTCTTATTCCACTTCCTTCTAAATTCTCTTTTTTTTCTTTCTTTTCTAATTTAATTTTTTTCTTTTTTTTCAGAATTTTTTCTTCACTTTAGCCCACGTATCCATAATTGCTTAGAGATAAGTGTATTGGGCTATTTACTTCATGCTTGGAAATCTTTGCAATATTTCGAAGGTATAGAACAGTTTAGATCACTTTTGAGGAAAAATTGAGATACATGGTGTACTTTATGCATGAAAATCATGAGTGCAACTACATGACATGCACCTAAAGGTAATGTGCATGAATCCCTATATTTTTCTCTTTTTATGCAAAAGTATGGAAAATATCAATGCAATTCCTATCTAAATGCTATGCACACAAGAAGAAATTGAAACTGCACTTTACTTCCAATTCTTAGGTGGATTATGGAAAAATGGCGTGGAATGATCACAAGATTAAATGACTGAACCTTAGAAAAGTATTATGTGTCCCTCCTTACTAACATGCGTAGTAGTTTAGAGGGTTCTCTCTCTTACATCCAATTAAGGTCTCATTACCATTTGATTAGGTTAGGCTCAAACAACCGTTACTATCCACTTTTCATGAGTCAATGGGAGTAAAGGTGTGAAATGTTGTTTTAAAGTTGACATAATCAATCATTTTCATAGGATAAGTTCCTCAAAGACAACCGAGTCAAGCTATCCAAAAGACACAAAAAATTTTAAAATTCCCTTAAATTTCCCATGAATTAACATCAAGATAACAAACTTTTATGACATCCACAGTTACACTAGATAGCACGTGGATCCTACCAAAACTAAAAATGCAAGAAACAAATAACACTGCTAAAAACTAAAAACAATGAAAGAAAAGATAGAGTTGTTCCAACTACCCCCCTAAGCTTGAATTCGACTATGGCCTCATAGTCAAAAATAATCTTAAGAGTGGAACAGAGATACCCTGATCATTCTTGTGGAGGCGGAGGTGGGTACTGTGGGGCCGTAGGATCCCAAGAAAGATACTCCCCCTGGAAGCTCGGATCGTAATCGGTCCTCGGCGGAGGCTGTGGATAGCCTCCAAAGTAGCTCTGACTCCAGTAATGGTCGTAAAAGGGCTCCTGTTGCATCTCCATCCTTTGCAACCGGTTGTGTATCTGCTGTTGGTTGTCGAGGAGGAGACGTTCATTCTCGAACATCGCCCTTTGGTTGTCAAGTAACCAGTTCGTAGTATCCTGAATACCGGTATACATCTCTAGATGCTGCTGCTGTGTCTGATGGATGTCCTACAGCATCGTGTACATTCCTTGCGTTGAGTAGGCATCCTCGCCTGGCTGCGAGGGCTGTGGTGATGGCGGCGGGGGCTGTGATGATGAAGACGCACCCGGATGCATCCTAGGATGCTTCCGTGGTGCTACTCGTGCGCGAAGAGGTGTGAAAGCCTCCTCTTCCTCCTCAGCCTCGCCTTCTTGGTCATCGTTACCGCCTTCTTCTTCATCGGACTCGACGGCTATGATCGGCCACCGGAAGTGTTGTGCACCCTCGATGTGGAAGATGGCATCCGGCAGTGCGCACTCCTGATAAGCATGGTTGACGTGGCAGTGTGCGTGCGCCAACCCATCCCATAGAAGGATAAGGTTTGAACGGTGCAGATGCTGCACGTTCACCTTACTCCTCGTGGAAATCGGAGTCATGGACTGTAAATTCAGCCCCAAGTACATCGCCAATTTGGTGATGAGCCCACTAAAATGGATCGGAGCCTTCCTTGTACTCCTCTTCACCGCCAGGACGCGCTGCAGAAAGAACGCACCCCAGTTGCATTCTTGTCGCTTCAGGAGCATGTAGAGGAAGAAAAGATCGCTCTCCTGAAACTTGCTCAATGCTAAATCGCTCCGAGCAAAGAACGTAAGGCTCAACATCCAGTGTAGCACCCGGACGAAGGGATGCTCGATGTTCGCTACCGCAGCATTATGGTAGCTCACAGTCTTTCCCGCCGGCACTGTGACTAGCTCGGCGAAGATCTTGTCGTAGTCGGTGCGGGCATCTGGGCGTCGGTGATCATTGCGACCGTGGTTCCAATTGAAGATTTCGTTGAACTACTCCAACGTGATGTTGTAGTTGTTGTTGAACAGTCGGAAGGACACCCTCCCCTTGATCCACTCACGGTCCGACGCCACCATGTCGTTGGGTACGACGCAGACGTCGAGGGACGCCATAAACTCCGCCACCAATTCCTTATAGGTGGGCCATTCGCCGAAGAATGGCTGCCCATCCGCATGGTACTCCAGTTGATCGTGACGGCGGCTGGTGTGACGCGCTTGCCCGGCCAGCACATAGGCCAAGTTGGCCTCGAATCCCAGCTCCTGGAGCATACCCCGGTCCACATACCGGGTCGGCTCAATCTTCCGCTTCATTATTTCCTCATAGACCTTCCTCACCTCCGCGGATGGGTGAACCAGGCGCGGACGTGAGACTGAAGGAGTAGGGGGTGGAACAAACTCCACGATCTCCATGGGGTTCGCGCGCGAGGACGAAGCTCTGGCAACATGCACCATGGTTGCAAGAAAGATGGGATTAGAAGAAGAGAGCTCTGGGAAGATGGAGAAGTGTTTCTCCGCTCGGTGAAGATCCTTGCTTGATGTTGTTGTTCTTCAGTTGCTCGAGGGCTCGGGGAAGTGCTCGGCGCAAAGGAGGATGTTTGCTCTGAAGGTGTGACGTCAAATGACGTTGCAATTCTCCTTAAATAGACTTGGTCGGCGCCACTGTTGACCTATCGATACCATCGACTAGGGTCGATGGTATCGACACGTCTCGCTGGTATCCGCCTCTCTCGCGAGTATCGACGGCTGACGTTTGCTGGATCGGGAAACCCGGATTGCTGACCTATCGATACCATCGACGCCAGTCGATAGTATCGACGCAGCACCCGGATCGCTGACGTGGACTCGCGATCGCCGTCGATGTCTTTGTGCGGATCGGTGACATGGATGTCGATACCATCGAGGAGGGTCGATGGTATCGACTTGCCTTCATTGCAACACCGCCACTTTTTTCATTTCAACCTGTGATCATGTCGATACCATCGAAGAGGCCGTCGATGGTATCGACTTGACTGAGCAAAATCATTCTGAACTTCTCCAGAGATCTCGATGGTATCGACGGGTGTGTCGATACCATCGAGAATTATTGCGCGACCTGCCTGTTGGTATGTCGATACCATCGACGGGAGTGTCGATAGTATCGACTCAGAGCGATTTCTACAGCTGTCAACCTGAACCTATGTCGATACCATCGACCAGTGTGTCGATGGTATCGACCCTGCCTGTTCCTGCACATTAAACAAACGGATCAAGGTATCTTCTTTACACTAGAATTTAAATGAAATGAAAGCAATCTATGACTATAATTAAACTATCCTAATGTACCAATGGTTGGGTTGCCTCCCAACAAGCGCCCTTCTTTAACGTCTTAGGCTAGATGGTATGAAGCTCATCATCTCTTCACATTGGAGACTGCGCTTAGAGGATCATGCGGTAATTTGAATTCAACTCGATCTCCTCCAATTCCCAATGACAAAGTACCTCTCCCTAAGGCAGTCACGACGTCCGCTGTTGCTTGAAACGGTCTTCCTAGAAGAATTTCACAGCTTTGGAGCGGTGGCATATCAATAACAACAAAATCCACCGGGAATATGAATCTATCCACTTTGACGAGCACATCCTCACACACTCCATATGGTCTCACGATAGACCCATCCGCCAATTCAATTGTTGCGGCCAACTTCTTTATCTCTTTTAACCCCAGCTTTTGAAATGTAGCCAAAGACATGAGATTTATGCTAGCGCCGGAATCACATTGCGCTTTAGGGAAATGTTGACCACCTATTGAACACGGAATGTAAAAACCTCCTGGGTCTTTTCTCTTCTTTGGTGAATTCCCGTGAATCATAGAGCTCACCGTCTCATTCATCCAATAAATTTCATCGTCTTTTATCTACCTCTTCTTAGTGATAATTTCCTTGATGAACCTCCCATAAGCTGGTACTTTCTCAATCATCTCCACTAATGGAATATTGATGTGGAGTTTTCGAAATATCTCCAGGAATTTCTTAAAGTGACGATGATCTTTCTTTGACTTCGGATTGATCGGATCCGAAACATCAGCTGCATCAACACGCCTGTGAGGTAGCACATATGAGCTTTTCGGGGGTACCTCCCCTAAGCTTGCTTCAATCACTCCCTCCGACGTGGGCTTTGGCAAGACAACCTCAATGGTAGCAGCTTGTTGTGGTTTCTCTCTCACGTTCGCTGTCTCCGCACGTGCACAAACAACCTGCAATTCATCTTCTTGCCTACATGGAGATACAATATTCATAACTCTCTCTGATTTTCTGAAGAAATGGTTTCCGCCCGGCAATCCATAGTAAGTGCGTGGATACGGTATTGCCGGTGTTGCATTCACATTGAAAGTCATTTTTCTTTCTTCTACAACTTCTTGCACCTGAGATTCCTCCTCAGTGCTTACCACAGACATGTACTTGACTTGATGGTGTGCCTGAGCCACATTTGCATTCTCGGATGGTTTCTGTTGATTGGCGTGCTTGATGGATGCCACTTCACTCGAAATCTATGCCACGGTGATTTCCAATGCCCGCATTTGTGCTCCATGGCTTTGCAGCGTCTGCCCAAACTTGGTTAGAATATCACCTTGAGATTGCAATTGCTTACCAAACATGGCCATCATCTCTTGGTTTTGTTGTACCATTTGACTCAGTAGTTCAGTGTTCTTATCCTCGGCTTTCTGCTGTGTCTTGGCATCCGGATCCTGTAGAAAATTATTCAGATCCTTCCATGAAAACTTTTTATCTTTCCTCCATGCATATTCATTGTTCCTGTAGCCCTGTTGTTGCATGAATTTCACTTGGGCCTCCTCATCGTCAGATGCATCCTCCTTAGTTAGCAGCTTCTTGGCTAGAAGATCTAACTTATCATTCAGCTCCCTCACTATTCTGGATTCACCAGCAGCCTTGACCTGTTCCACTGCACCTCTGTCGCCCCATGACTATTTCCTAGCCATGTTCTTTAGTATCTCCCAACATCTGGTATCCGTATTATTCAGAAAGAATCCGGATCCGGCTGAATCAAGATTACTTCTATCGTGCTCGGAGAGAGCAAAATAAAATATTTTCACTTGTGTTTCCCTGTCCAGCCCATGATGTGGGCACCTCCTCAACATAACCTGGAATCGCTCCCAGGTCTCAGAATATGTTTCACCCGCCTGTTGGGTGAAATTGTGAATCTTCCTAATCATGTCGTTGGTCTTCTCAGGAGGGAAAACCTCTCGAAGAAAACTTCCACCATATGATCCCAAGACTGAACAAATTCGTCATCGAGGTTATGGAGCCACTCTCTTGCTGCTCCTGCCAAGGAACTTGGGAACAGCTTGAGGTACAACGCATCTTGTGGAAATCGGTCTATCTTCACCATATTACAGTTCTCCACGAACTGACTGATGTGTGCCACTGGATCTTCATTCTTCGGCCCGTGAAATGCGTTTGATTTACCAAGTTAATCAATGTCGGATCGATCTTATATGTTGGTATATTAACCGCCTGCTTCTTTATAGGCCCCTTTGAAGCTGATGAAGAAGAGGCTTTGATCTTCTCCCATATGGTCTGTGGCTCGGCCATTTCTTCTGCTTTAGATTCAGAATTTATTTCCTCTTGGTGCTCTTGCTTGTAGTAATCCTCGTCCTCTGGTCCCGGAGGAGGAACCTCGGGTGTGTGGTTCGCGTAGTCTGTACTACGTGTATGCACCATGAAAAGTACCTGAAATAAGAAAATTAAGGTTCAGTACTATGCTTTGAAAAAGTAAATATAATTATAAAGAAATTTAGGAATATTTAAAGTTGTTTCAAAATAAAAAAATGTGGCCTAGAGTGGCCACTCTTAGCACTCGAAGTGCCAACAATTCGACGTATCCCTGGCAACGGCGCCAAAAACTTGACATGTATTTTACTACGCGCCAAAACGCAAGTATACGCGTCGAGTAATATAGGCCTTTGTGAGGCCCGAGTCGAACTCAGGGATACGTGAATTATTGGAGACTCCTACTAACTAATCACAATCAGCTAGGCCGGATAACAAAGTAGGGTTTGTTGTCGAAATTAAAAGAAAATAAAGTAAACAAAGAAAACAATCGATTAAAGGTTAATTTAATCAATTCAAAAGAGTATCTTTAGGATTGTGGTTTCACCGCGGGTCAACATTGCATTAGGTTTTATATAATTACTCACTCTTCTCTCTCTATCCGGGTAGTGGCCTGAAAACAGAATTACCCACTGTCGTGGTGTAATTCACTAATTAGGTTTAGGTTGATTCCACCGTCGTAGTAATCATTCCCGTAAACTAAGCGCATTACAAACGGTCTCTCAGTTTCCACCATTAATTTTACAACTCCTTTGTCAAGGGTTTTATCGATTAATGTAGGTTTCGTCTCTTTTCAACCATTAATCCTTCTGTCGAAGTGATTAAGGGCATTAGGTTATTATTATGGTGATCAGGTATAACAATATATATGGAGAAAATGAAACTATACCACGGATTTAAGAGAGAAAATATGAATTATCAATATAAAATTGTCATACAATGCATTCCCGGGCTACTCCCGGTCCTAAAGATGGAGGGTTTTAGCCTCTCCTGTTCATCTCACACGAATACATGGTAGAAATAGGGGAATTCATAAGAAAAACGTGAAACAAGTGGGAAAACCCCTGAACGGAGAAGAACCGGTAGATCCTTGGCGTAGAACACGAGCTTCCCCGCCTGTCGGTGGAGGAATTCGTCTTCGGCAGCGTCTGAATCGACCGGGATGAGCTTCTGGCCTCCGTTCTCCTTTTCTCTCCTTCCTTGGCACTCGTGCAATGACAAAATTAGATCCTCTCTCGTGTGGGCGGACGTCATTAGGTATACGTCCCTAATTAGGTCGTCCAATAACTCCAGCCGTCCGATCGAGATCAAAACAGATCCAACGCATATCTGTTGGTGTCGATACCATCGACGCGGGTCGATGGTATCAACCCAGTGTATTAGCGGCAGCCTTCTTTTCTTTTCGTCTGAGTGCTTGTGATCATCTCGATACCATCGACTTGGGTCGCTGGCATCGACTCTCTTTAGCGTCGGTTGTTGTCGTTTAGCGACGCTGTAGCCTCAATGTGTCGATGGCATCGACTTGGGTCGATGGTATCGACGGATTCCTCGCCAGCAACCTGAAGGGATCTCGATGCCATCGACTTGGGTGTCGATGGTATCGACTCTGTGCTGCTCCTCTCGGCTGGCAACCTGTGGCTTGGTCGATGGTATCGACGGAAGCAGATACTTGTTTTTCCTGAAATTCCACAACAACACCAAGTAAATCCACACAAATTATGATAATATGATAAATAATGCTCAAAATGATACAACTAAGGGGATTTGACATAAAATGATGGCAAAGACCGAAATGAGTGAATTATGCAATATTATCCATAAAAATGACTAATTAGAGCATAAAACACATATGAAAAAGGTCTATAAATGCGACTCAAAATCATCGCATCACTCGTCACCATCCGGATCACATACTTACCGCTCTGAAGATACAGATATCCAACTAAAGTTACGAGACCCCTGTACGGGCGTCAGGCACACATAAGCGTCATTGTGGGCTAGATGTCTCGTCACCTCACAGATCACACACTTACGACTTCAGGGAATCCCATCTGATTTCTCATTAGGGAGTCAACCGCGTTAATCAACATTCAACTCATACGTATTGAAGTTCTCACAACATAGGAAAAGAACAAGATAAATGTAAGTAGGTGATCAATCTACAAGCACACATCAAAAATTAACAATGAAATGAAAAGTTCTATACATGCCATGGAATGTTTAATAAAAGGACATGTAAGCATGGGTAGCAGGGCTAGTCCCCACACCCCAGTGAAAGGAAACTACTCGCTCATGGTGAGAGAAATAAGAAGAACAAGAGAGAGAGAAGATTCACCATGATCATGGTGGAGAAGATGATTGCAACTCAGTGGAGAAACGGTCTTCTACACAACGTCGGGGCAGATCTAGACGAGGAGGGAAGAACACCACGGTAGACGGGTCAGATTTTCTCTTTCCACCTTCTCTTTCTTCTCATAGTCCTCTCTCGCAACAAGAGGACCAGCTCGTGGACGTGATGGCGGTGTAGGCACGGTGTGGATGCAACAGATCTAGATTCAGATCTAGATCTAGATCTGGATGGGGTGGCTTGTAGATCTGAGTTTCCACTTCAGATATGGGTGAGCAGGGTGCAAGACCACCACGAAGGCAGGCTCTTGGCTGTGGAGATCATCCCCTTTTGTCTCAGGGCAGACCTGCAGCCTAACGACATCTGGAGATCCTGTCTAATGGGCTGGGGGGTCACGTTCTATTTATAGGCAGGCTGGCACTGACTCACTTTCGTGACCTTGGTAATTTGCAGCAGGTCGCAACTTTTGCATGCCGAGGTCGTGACTTTTTCTATTGCTGCCAGCAGGTCCCGATTACTTTTGGTCACGGTCTTCCATCTTTGTTTAGCAGGTCACAGTTATGCTCTCATGACGGCTTGGTCATGATCTGCTACACAGTGCTGATCGCTGTCTGCTTATTCTACAGGCTAGGGTTGCAGGTAGTTGTAGGTAATGGTTGCTTCTAGGGTAGGCAGTAGGGGTAAGAAGGGTAGGTGGCGATGCTGATGGGGTTGGGATTTGTAGGGTGATCATGACCCAGGTTGAGAAGTGACCCCTCTCCACCGCAAGAACGGTGTGGTAGTGGCTCGATCACAATTTGCAAACACCACGATCGTAGTACTATGAGGATTGGTCACGGTTTTGGCGAGATGAGGGAGGTTGCAATGCTGCAAGGCTTAGTTGTAATTCTTGAACTGACATGCCCGCGATCTTTGAGTGGGTGCATGTCGCAGTTACTTGGAATCGCGGTCGCGATCCCTGGGAGTCGTAGACAGGTATCCATGATCGGGTGGCGGGCGGACGTTGGTGGAGAAGAGATCACGGGTGTTGTCGGAGGCAATCGTGGTTGATGCAGAAGGAGAGAGAGTTGATTGCGACGATGTTGGCAGGGAGAAAAGAAGAACCACGGAGACCAGGTCATGATTATGGAATCACGGTCGTGATTTTGAGATAGGTCATGGTTCTCTAGAGGTCACGATTATGCGTAGAGGACCGCAGGTGGTTGGCGTCAGTGATGATCAGTAGAAAGGTTGATCGGGGTGTTGAGGCTAGCAGGTGGATGGTGGAAGTCACTGCTGTTGTTGCAGCTAGGGTGAGCAAAGGTAGAGGGGTGAGGCAGGAAGGTGATGGCGGATCGCGATGATGGAAACGGGAGTAGGTGGCCGCGATTCTAAGGGAGGAGCAGAACACCGTGGGTGCGGTCATGGCAGATCATGGTCGTCATCGTGAAGCCACGGTCGCGATGTGTTGTAGGTGAGGCAATTGAGGAGCGATCGGGAAGAGGTTGCGGGTGCATGTGAGTCGAGAACAAAGGAGAGAGGAGAAGGTCGGGCAGATCGCGACCAGTGGTTGTAGCAGACAGAACCTAGTTGTGGTTGTTTGAGGGTGGAGAAGCTGCAGGCTCAAGGATAGGAGGCGGGGTGAAGGTCGTGGTTAATTGTAATGAAGTGATCGCAGTCGGAGGCTAAGCCACGGTCGCGGCTACTTTGCTGATGGTGGAAAGATAAGGTCGTGATTTTTGGCATTGTACAGGTCGCGGTCCCAATTTTAGCTGACTGTGGATGGGAGAGAGCAGAGGGTAGAGAAGTCGCGTTCGCAGTTATCTAGCTGGGGAACTGTCGATGTGGTAGGAGGATGCAAGGTTGCAGTACGAGGGGGAACAAATACCACAAACAGGTGGCTAGAGAAGATCGCGACCCGACTGCATTAACCGTGATCGCAATTAGGGTTAGCTGGGAGAAAAAGGACGCAACCGAGAAGGTGAGTCATAGTTGCATTTTGAATCAACGAAGAGCACAAGGTTGATGGGCCTCGGATAACTGTTGAGGTGAAGAAAGGCCCAATTAGCTATGGTTGGGTATTCTTGGGCTCAACATGACCTGCAAAAAATGATGTAAAAATCCAATTAAATCGTGATGATTCAATTAAGCCCAATTACTTGCATAATAAAAGGTGTAGCTAATAAACGTGAAAAAGCAAGGCAAAACTGGGCCAGAAAGAGGCAACTGAACCCTCGATAATATGCAATGATCAATTGTCAATGCAGTTCTCAATCAATCTGACATCCAAATCAATTAGTCAAACACTTGAACATGGTGATTCTGAGTCAAGTCAATTAATTAAATGTTTAATTGAAATACTAAACTGTAATGACCACCATCAAACCGACAAACAAATTGTTACTAATTAAGAAAAATAGACATTATCAACTGAATAACTAAAATAACTAAAAATTTAAACCATTTTGCAAAGAGATCCATTTCCAAGAAACTCTTAAGACTCGAACCAAAGTACTTTATACAACATGGTTCACATTGTACATACATTGTACATCCCATCTTAAGGATAACATAAAACGGATGCATTGCCAAAACTACACGATGTTTTCCGTATTCGATCCTTAAGTAGATATGTTAATCGGATGAACATATTTTACAATCACACTTATGCCCCGAGGAGATGAAGTATACCCCGTTCATCTCCAACTGGCCACAAACTTCTCACAAGTCGGTACCATACAAGGTCAATGGAAGAGCCGGTTGGCATGACCTCGACTCGTCTCGGTCAGTGTGAGACTACTGGTCATGACATCTCGTGTCAATCTGTAAAAGAACACGCTAGGGTATAAAGGCATCTACACTTAGAGTTACAGCGTTCTACTACATTCTCTTAGGGGAACATCTACTACAACTTTCCCCCGTTATGAAATTACTAAGTCATGGCATGCTACCATAATCTGAGTCACGAGCCAGTTCACCGTGCTCAATTAGAGTACGTGAGGGATCGGCTCACATCTGGCCATCTTACTTATGCCCCCACATATTAAAAAAATATGCATTCTAGTTTATGCCGCGGGAAACCCGTTTCACCATTCAACACATTCTGACACTGATGGATCTATGGTCAGGGCAACGTTTTATAGTTTATAGTGGTATATTACATGCATTACAATATTCTTTTAGCATCAAACAAGTTATAAGCATCAATCATAAATAAATGCTACAAAGAAAGATGTAACACATCTATTGAGTACTTTTCAAACCTTTAGAACACATTTAGATACATAACATCTGGGATTCCAGTCCCTTATTGCATTACTGGGAATTCTTATCCCTTCATATTATCATTATCATGATTACTAGATCTGAATATTCAAACCCTTAGTTCATCACTAAACACAATTACCACTCATTAGGTAACTATTACCTCTAGGTCCTCAAACCATGGTATACATGATACTTATTACACAAGTATTTCATATGGCTCACAAGGCCCATTTAAATATCTTGCCACCTTTTACTAGGCAACAACTACTCACATGGCTCACAAGGCCCATTTATCATCTTGTCACCTTTCAATAGGAAACAACTACTCACATGGCTCACAAGGCCCATTTATCATCTTGTCACCTTTCACAAGGCAACAACTACTCACATGGCTCACAAGGCCCATTTATCATCTTGTCACCTTTCACTAGGCAACAACTACTCACATGGCTCACAAGGCCCATTTATCATTTTGTCACCTTTCACTAGGCAACAAATATCTTTTAGGTCATTAGACCATATAAACATTATACTTGTTGTACAAGTATTCAACACGGCTCATAAAGCCTATTAAAATTTGTATCACACAAAACATCATAGCTCATACCTGGCTATGCTCATCATCTCATGATATCTGCATGGTAAGTATTTCATGATATCATTAGTATCAAATACACATCAATACCATGCAATACAAGAGTAATATCACTATCCCATCATTGGGACTAGAGTTTCCCTTATTATCATTTAGGGATTTCAAGTACATACCATCACCCTTCATTAGGGTTAGGATTTATCTTTGTCAATTGATTAGAATAACTAATCATATCATTACCCTTCATTAGGGTTAGGGTTTCCTACAATTATCCCATTATGATTCCAAATCATAACATCACTCTTCATTAGGGTTAGAGTTTTTCATTATCAATTGATTCAGATTACTAATCATATCATCACCCTTCATTAGGGTTAGGATTTCCCTTCATTAATCAATTATGATTCCAACTCATAACATCACCCTTCATTAGGGTTAAGGTTTCTCATTATCAATTAGTTAGAATAACTAATCACAACATTACCCTTTATTAGGGTTAGGCTTTTCTTTCAATTCCCAATTATGATTCCAAATCATAATATCACCCTTTACTAGGGTTAGGGTTCCCTTTATTAATCAGTTAGGGTTTTGAGTCATATCCTCACCCTTTATTAAGGTTAGAGTTTACCTTTTATAATCAATGAGAATTTCAAAATCATATCATCAATGATCAAACCCTAATTCATGCTCTATACATATCATGAGTATCAATGTATGCTCATTTCATGATCATCATACAAGTATGAGTTTCTCTTTCATACTCACTGGGATGTTGATTACTGATGCGATGATTTTAAGTTGCATTTATAGACTTGTTTTACTTGCATTTTATGTGTTTATTGGTCACTTTGGTGGTTAATATTGCATAATTCACTTACTTTAGTCTATGATTCTTCTCAGTGTCACATCTCACTTATTTTATCATTTCGAGCATAAATGATTATAATTATAGGTTTTATGTCGACTGATTTGGTTTTGTTGTGCAATTTCAGGAAAAACACATATCTGCAGTTGTCGATACCATCGACATCGGTCGATACTATCGACACAGCCACAAGCAGGCAGCTGCAAGGAGCAGTGCAGAGTCGATACCATTGACTGGGAAGTCGATGGTAGTGAGTTACCATTAGGTTTCCAACGACTAGCCAGTCAATACTATCGACCACGAAGTCGATACTATCGACACTTATAGCTTCAGCGACGGAAAAGGAGTAAAACCAATGCCTAAGGGTGTAGATACCATCGATAAGCGTCGATGGTATCGAGTCAGCATCAGGTGGGACGAAAAAAAAGAAAGAAGGCTTGCCAATATCGTGAGGAGTCGATACCATCGATCTAAATGGAGGCAACTCTCCTGGTCCTATCTACGTTGCTCGTCCTAACTACCATCTTGTGATCTTCTATCTACATTGCTTGTCCTAACTACCATCTAAATGCAACACAAGTGACCAATATTACGCCTGTCAAGTTTGGCAGTTTGTCAAGTTGTCGACCTTGACTCGGGCCTCACAAGGCCTATATTACATAGATACATATACTTGCGTTTGCATGCACGATTTATGCGTGTCAAGTTTTTAAAATTTAAAAAAAAATTGAAAAACAAAAGAAAGAAAAAAAATATTGAGAAGTAAGTAAGAATGAGAGGTGATGCGATGATTTTGAGTCCCATTTATAGACCTGTTTGATATGTGTTTTATGCTTTTATTAGTCATTTTTATGGTTAATGATGCATAATTCATCCACTTTGGTCTTTGCTACTATTTTATGTCAAATCCCCTTTATTTCATCATTTTGAGCATTAATTGTCAAAATATTATTATTTGTGTGAATGTATGTGGTTTCGTGTTTGAATTTCAGGGAAAACAAGTATCTGATTCCGTCGATACCATCGACGGAAGTCAATACCATCGACCGGACCACAGGTTGCCAACCGCAAGTATCAGCAAAGAGTCGATACTATTGACAGGGATGTCGATGGTATCGAGCTACCATCAGGTTGTTGGCGAGAAAGCAGTCGATAGTATCGACACCAAGTCGATACCATCGACGCACGGAGGCTACAGCGACGTAAAACGACAAAACCATCGCTACAGGTTCGTCGATACCATCGACCCGCGTCGATGGTATCGAGATTTCATAAGGCGCTCAGACGAAAGGAAAGAAGGGTTGCCGCTACCACACTGAGTCGATACCATCGACTCGCGTCGATGGTATCGACACCGTAATATATGCGTTTGCTTTGGAATGATCTTAATCGTACAGTCGTGGTTAATTAGCGACCTAATGAGGGAGATATACCTAATGATGGCCGCCCGGACGTGAGGGGGATCTGATTAGCCATTGCACAAGTACCGAGGAGCAGTAGAGAGGAGAACGGAGGCCAGAAGCCCATACCAGTTGATCCGGACACCGAAGAAGACGGATTCTACCATCGAAAGGTGGGAGAGCACGTGTTCTACGTGGAGGATCGACCGGTTCTTCTCCGTTCAGGGGTTTCACCTCTCATTTCACGTTTTTCATATGATTTCCCCTATCTCTACCATGTACTTGCTTGAGATGAACATGCGGGGCTAATCCCCTTCGTCTTTAGGACCGGGAGTAGCCCGGGAATTCATTGTATGACAATTTTATAATAGTAATTCATATTTTATCTCCTAAATCCGTGGTATGATTTTGTTTTCTCAATATATTGTTATGCTTGATCACTATAATAATAACCTAATGCCCTTAATCACTTTGAAAGAAGGATTAACGGCTGAAAAGAGACAGAATTCACATTAATCAACAAATCCCTTGAACAAGGTGGTGTAAAATTAATGGTGGATACTGAGAGATCGTTCATAATGCACCTAGTTTAGGGTATAGGTTACTACGACGGTGGAACCGACCTAGATTTAGGTAGTGAATTGCACCACGACAGTGGGCAATTCTATTTTCAGGCCACTACTCGGATAGAGAGATAAAATTGAGGCATTATATAAAATCTAATACAATGAAAACTCGCGGTGAAACCGCAATCCTAAAGATACCCTTTTGAATTGATTAAATCAACATTTAATCGATCATTTGTTTTGTTTTGTTTTTATTTTCTTTTAATTTCAACAACAACTCTCAACTTGTTAATCGGATTAGCTGATCGCGAGTAGTTAGTAGGAGTCCCCAATGATTGTATGTATCCCTGAGTTCGACTCGGGCCTCACAAAGGCCTGTACTACTCGACGCGTTCACTTGCGTTTCAGCGCACAGTAAATCTGCATCAAGTTTTTGGCGTCGTTGCCGGGGATACGGCAATTTGTTGGAACTTCGAGTGCTGTGAGCGACCACTCTAGGCCACCTTTTTATTTTTTTTTATCATTCCAAAAATTCATAATCTATTTTCTGAGTATTTGCAATCGTCAGGCACAGTACTAAGTTAAATTTTCCATTTTCAGGTACTGTGCATGGTGCAGACGCGTAGTACTAACTACGCAGGTCGCGCACCAGAGGTTCCGCTACCGGGACCAGAAGACGAGGAAAGCCACAATCAAGACCAGTTAGAAGAAACAGAGTCAAAACTTGAACAAGAAGATATGGACGAGCCACAGACAATATGGTAGAAGATCAAGGCTTCTTCCGCATCCGCGTTAAAAGGGACTATAAAGAAGCAAGCAATTAACATACCTACCTATAAGATTGATCCGGCTTTGATAAATCTGGTGAATTATAATGCTTTTCATGGGCTCAAGAATGAGGACCATGTCGCGCACATAAGTCAGTTTGTTGAGAACTATGACATGGTTAAAATCGACAGGTTTCCACAGGATGCACTTTATCTTAAGCTTTTCCCGAGTTCATTGGCAGGAGCCACGCGAGAATGGCTACACAATTTAGATGATGAGTTTGTGGAGTCCTGGGACCATATGGTGGAGGTTTTCTTTGAGAGGTTCTTTCCTCCTGAGAAGACCAACGACATGATCAGGAAGATCCATAACTTTACCCAACAGGCAGGTGAGACATATTCTGAGACCTGGGAGAGGTTTCAAGTCATGCTGAGACGGTGCCCGCATCACGGGCTGGATAAAGAAATACAGGTAAAGATCTTCTATTTTGCTCTCTCCGAGCACGATAGGAGCAACCTTGATTCAGCTGGGTCAGGATTCTTTTTGAACAACACAGACACCAGGTGTTGGGAGATATTAAAGAATATGGCTAGGAAACAATCATGGGGCGAAAGAGGCGTCGTAGAGTAGGTCCGAGCAGTAGGAGAATCAAAGGCAATAAAATAACTGAATGAGAAGATGGATCTTCTCGTAAAGAAATTTCTTGCAAAGGAGGATACTGAGTTCGAGGACGAGGCTCAAGTGAAATTTATGAGGCAGCAGCCAGGTTACAGGAACAACGACTACGCATGGAGAAAAGACAAGAAGTTCTCGTGGAAGGATCCAAACAATTTTCTGCATGATCTGGATGCCAAACCCCAGCCAGTAGCAGAGGATAAGAGCACAGAGCTGCTCAATCAGGTGATAAAGCAAAATCAAGAACTCATGAGTACGTTCGGCCAACAAATTAAACAGCAAGGGGAGTTTATGAATCAGTTTGGGCAAACACTGCAGAGCCATGGGGCACAAATGAGGACCATTGAGACATCTATGGCACAGATGGCAGCAGAGATAGCCAGTTTGAAGAAATCGGTGCATCCAGGTTTTCTGGGAAACACTAATGTTCCAGGGGGAAACCAGCAAGCAAAGGCCATCTTGCTAAGAAGAGGCAAGAAATTGTTAAATCCAAGGGTCGAGGAGACAAGCACACCACAAGATGAAGTAGAAGGTGAAGCCAATGAGGAGCAGCCCGCGCCGGTCACAAATCCAGTCAATGACACCGTTGTGGATTCTACTGAAGACCCGATTGTAGAGGAGGAAGGACCTCAGAAAACAACACCCTATGTGCCACCGCATCAAAGGGCACAAGCGGTCCCGGTCCCTTATCCAAACAGTGCCAAGGCAAGGAAGGTAGATGCACAATTTAAGAAGTTCTTAGACAGTTTCAGGAAGCTTTCAGTCAATATCCTTCTATTGGAAGCCATTGAGCAAATCCCGTCTTACGGGAAATTTCTAAAGGACATCATTACTAAGAAAAGGAAAATTCCGGATACAGAGGTTGTCGTGCTCAAAGAGCAAGTGAGTGCCTTCATCATGGGCACTTTGCCGCCAAAGAGGCAAGATCCAGGCTATTTTAACATTTCTTGTTATATTGGATAAGTCAAATTTGGTGAAGCATTATGTGACTCAGGGGCAAGCATCAACTTGATGCCCCTTTCTACATTCAAAAAGCTGGGACTGAAGGAGTCACGGCCAAGCAACATGATTGTTCAATTGGCAGACAATTCGGTGGTAAAGCCATATGGAATCTGTGAAGATGTGTTAGTGAAAGTAGACATATTTGTTTTTCCAGCAGATTTTGTAGTCATGGAGATGCAGAATGAACATGGCAACGAACTCTTACTTGGACGTCCTTTCCAAGCTACAGCCGACATGATTTTAGAGATGGGGAGAGGTTGTTTGACCTTGGGTATATCCAATGACCGATTTGAGATGGTCATGCCCTCTAGTACCGTGTCGTCTAAAGCAAAGGAACAATGTCGTGTGGTAAAACATCTGGATAATAATATTTCACTTTGTCTTGGGAAGCCATTTCTGGACATGGCTCATGTGATGAGCAAAGTGGACAAGGGAACTTTGGCTGTGGACATCATGGAACAGACCAAGGTAGTATCTCTATGTAAAGTTGTAGGGTTCCCTAATGATGAGGATGAGGACATTCCGCCTTCTACGGAAGATGATGTTATTGTAATTTCTATTTTTGATGCATATCTTGAATTACCATTGGAGGCTTGCTTGGTAAATATTACACATGATTGGATGCGGAGCAAATCACTCAAGGAGTGCGCCAAAATACTTCAGATGCTTCCATGCTTCTATGCAAGGCATTATGAAGATTTAGGTGAACTTCCCCCGCCGCTTCAATTATCGCTGATCAGCCTGCCGGAGTTAGAATTGAAGCCACTGCCACCGCATCTCAAATATGTCTTTCTAGCTGAGGAAGACAAGTTACCTGTGATCATTTCTACTTATTTAAGTGTGGATGAGGAGGAACAGTTTTTGATAGTGCTGAAAAACCACCGGAGAGCTTTTGGGTGGTCTGTTGCAGATATCAAGGGGATTTCCCCTACATTGTGTCAGCATAAGATTCGGCTCGAGGAGGGAGCCAAGCCCGTGATCCAACCTCAACGACGTCTCAATCCAAGCATGATGGAGGTTGTGAAGAAGGAGGTTATTAAACTTCTTGCTGCAGGTATCATTTACGCAATATCAGACTCGACCTGGGTGAGTCCCACACAGGTAGTCCCTAAAAAGGGGGCATTACTGTTACCAAAACTATTTTTAATGAACCTGTCACCACCCGATTGGTAACTGGGTGGCGAGTTTGTATTGATTACCGCCGTCTGAATGTCACTACGCTAAAGGATCATTTTCCTTTACCTTTTATCGATCAAATTCTAGAGAGTCTCGCCGGCCGATCGCACTTCTGTTTTCTTGACGGGTACTCGGGGTACAACCAGATTTCAATTGATCCTTTGGACAAGGAGAAATATACTTTCACTTGTCCCTATGGGACTTTCGTGTATCGCCGAATGCCTTTTGGTTTATGCAATGCACCTGTGACTTTTCAGCGTTGTATTCTCACTATCTTTTCTGACATGGTAGAATGATGTCTTGAGGTGTTTATGGATGACTTTTCGGTGTATGGTGCATCGTTTGACGAATGTCTCTACAATCTGGACAAAGTTTTACAGCACTGCGAGGACACACATTTGGTACTCAACTGGGAAAAATGTCACATGATGGTGATTGAGGGGATAGTGCTAGGACACAAGGTGTCTAGCAAAGGTTTAGAGGTGGATCCGGTAAAAATTGAAGTTATTTCCAAGTTACCCCCACCAAATTTTGTTAAAGGGGTAAGGAGTTTCTTGGGACATGCCAGATTTTATCATCGGTTTATAAAAGACTTTTCAAAAATCGTGAAACCTCTATCCGAACTACTTGAGAAGGACGCTATATTTGATTTCAATGAAAAATGTCTACATGCATTCGACGTGTTGAAGGAGAAACAGATTTCTGCGCCGGTTGTTCAAACGCCGGATTGGACTAAACCATTCGAACTCATGTGTGATGCTTCTGACTTTGCGGTAGGAGCCGTGTTGGGGCAGCGGGTGAACAATAAACCCATCGGGATTTTCTACACTTCAAAGACTCTGAGTGACGCCCAATTAAATTATACAACTACTAAAAAAGAATTACTCGCAGTTGTTTTAGCTTTTGAAAAAATTCGGCAATATTTAGTTGGATCTAAAGTAGTTGTTTGGACTGACCATGCCGCAATTAAATATTTAATGGAGAAAAAAGACTCAAAGCCTAGATTAATTAGGTGGATTTTGCTCTTACAAGAATTTGACATCGAAATCAAGGATAAAGTTGCGATTGAAAATGTTGTGGCGGATCATCTGTCTAGGTTAGAGAGGGTGGATGAAAAAGATTTACATATACCCATAACCGAGACATTTCCGGATGAACAGATTTTGAAAGTTAATTCTAAAGACCCTTGGTTTGCTGAGATTGTGAATTATTTGGCTTGCGGGATCATCCCGAAAGATTGGTCATATCAAGAGAAGAAAAGATTTTTCCATTCTTTACGATATTATTTTTGGGATGACCCGATTCTTCTTAAGCAATGCAGGGATGGTATCCTACGCAGGTGTGTGCCTGAGGTGGAGTACGAGAGCATTCTCCGTCATTGCCATGCACTACCTACGGGAGGACACCATGCGAGCTCTCGTACAACAGCTAAAGTTTTGGAGAGTGGCTTTTATTGGCCAACCTTGTTTCGAGATGCCTATGAGTTTATAAGGCAATGTGACTCCTGCCAACGAGTAGGTAATATTTCAAAGAGACAGGAAATGCCCCTAAATGTGTTCCAAGAAGTGGGTAGAAGCAATACCCACCAGGACTAACGATTCCACTGTAGTGTGCAGGTTTGTGAAAGAAAACATTTTCTACAGGTTTGGAGTGCCCCGAATGATCATCAGTGATGGGGGTACACATTTTAGGAATCAGAAGTTCTCGGCATTGTTGAAGAAATATGGGGTCAAACACAACATAGGTACCCCATATCACCCGCAGACTCAAGGACAGGTGGAGGTCTCCAATCGTGAAATTAAGAAGATTTTGGAGCGTACGGTGGCGTCCACGAGGAAGAATTGGAGTGCCCTACTACCGGATGCATTGTGGGCGTACAGGACGGCTTACAAAACACCTATAGGCACCACGCCTTTTAGGTTAGCATATGGTCGGGCTTGTCACTTACCGGTAGAGTTAGAGCACAAAGCACATTGGGCGCTTAGAAGGCTCAACTTGAATTACGATGAAGCGGAGAGGAAGAGATTGCTTGAACTGAATGAGTTGGATGAGTTGCGGATGATGGTATACGAGAACTCGCGGATATACAAGGAGCGCACCAAGTTAATCCAAGATCGCCACATCTAGTTGCGCACGTTCAAGAAAGGAGATAGTGTATTGATGTTCAATTCACGACTGAAGTTGCATCCCGGGAAGCTCAAATCCCAATGGAGTGGGTCGTTCGTGGTAGAAGAGGTCAAACCACACGGTGCAATCTTGGTGCGTGATGGTGAGACCATGTTCTTGGTGAATGGACAGAGATTGAAGCTCTACTTTGGTGCAAATTACAAGAGGAAGGTGAATGAGGTCAAACTCATTTCACTTTCGGATGCATGAGGTGCCCAAAAGTCGTCTAGCCTAAGACGTTAAATAAGGGTGCTTGTTGGGAGGCAACCCAACCATCGGTACCTTAGTTTAGTTCATGTACATTCGTAGGTTGATTTGTTTTGGTTTAATTTTTAGTGTAAAAAAGATACTGTGATCGATTTGTTCTTTATGCAGGATGAGGCAGAGTCGATACCATCGACACGCTGGTTGATGGTATCGACCATGGAACAGGTTGATGACTACAGATTTTGCACTGCGTCGATACTATCGACGGCCTCGTCGATGGTATCGACATACCTACAGGCAGATCGTAAAATCAAGGTCGATGGTATCGAGATGCCTATCGATACCATCGAGATCTCTGAAGATTTACAAAAGAAATCGACTCAGGAAAGTCGATACCATCGACGGCATGTTGATGGTATCGACACATTCAAGTGAACAAGGCGGCGGTCGGGCCTCGCGAGGATTTTCCCTAATTAGAGGGTCGATAATATCGACTCCCGTCGATGGTATCGACCATCCACGTCACCAATCCACGCGAACAAATCAACGGCAATCGAGGCATCAAGACGGTCGATCCGGGTGCAGCGTCGATACCATTGACCCATGTTGATGGTATCGACACATCAGCGATCAGGGTTTCAAGATCCAGCCATCGACGACCGTTGATACCAGTGAGGGGGCGGATAGCATCGACAAGTGTCGATACCATAGACGCGCGTCGATGGTATCGACGGGTCAACAGTGGTGTCGGCCACATCTATTTAACGGGAGTGATTGCGTCAGTTGACGTCACGCTTCTAGAGCAAACTCCTTCTCTTGTGCCGAGCGATCCCCCGAGCCGTCCAAGCCCGACGAAGAGCAGCACCGAGTGAAGGTCTTCATCGAGCAGAGAGTCAACTCTCCAATCTTCACCAAGCTCTCTTTCTGATCCCCATTTCTCGTCGCAAACATGGCGTATGTGGCCGGAGCTTCCTCCTCGCGTGCAAATCCGATGGACATTCCAGAATTCGTGCCACCACCGCCATCGTCGATCGGACATCCCCGAATTGTCCATCCTTCCTCGGAGGTCTGGAAGATCTACAAGGAGATCATGCGGAGGAAGATAGAGCCCACCCGATATGTGGATCGAGAAATGATCCGAGATCTCGGATTCGAGGCCAACTTGGCCTACGTTCTGAAGGGGCAGGCCCACCACACACCAATAAGGCCTGGCGAGCTGGAATTTCATGCAGATGGCCAGTCGTTCTTCGGTGACTGGCCCACGTACAAAGAGTTGGTGGCAGAGTTCATGGCGTCGTTGGACGTCTGTGTCGTGCCCAACGACATTGTAACTACCGATCGTGAGTGGATCAAGGGTCGGGTGTCTTTCCGGTTGTACAACCACGACTACACCCTCACGCTCAAGTAGTTCAATAGGATCTTCAACTAGAACCATTCGCAGTACGACCACCAGCGGCCGGACAACCGCACCGACTATGACGCCATCTTCTCCGAGCTGGTGACAGTGTCGCAAGGGAAGTCGATGATCTACCACAATGCCGCGGTAGCCGATTTCGAGCACCCTTTCGTCCGAGTATTGCACCGGATGCTGAGTTCTACACTTTTTGCCCGAGGTGATCTGGCCCTCAGCAAATTTCAGGGGTCGGACCTATTCTTTCTGTATAAACTCATGAAGAGACAAGAATGCAATTGGGGTGCCTTCTTTCTGCAGCGAGTATTGGACGTGAAGAGCAGTACGAGGAAAGCCCCGATTCACTTTGGCGGTCTTATCACTAAGCTGGCCATCTACCTGGGGTTGAATCTCGAGCAGCTGACTCCTCTCTCTACAAGAAGCAAGGTGAACTTGCAACATCTACACCGGTCCAATCTCCTACTTCTTTGAGATGGTTTGGCATATGCGCATTGCCACGTCAACCATGCCTATCAGGAGTGCTCGTTGCCTGATCTGGTCTTCAACATCGAGGGGGCGCAACACTTCCGGTGGCCAATCATAGCCATCTCCGACTCTAATGACGAAGGCGGCAATGACGGTGGCGACGACGGAAATGACGACGAGGCTGAGGAGGAAGAGGAGGCATACACACCTCTTCGGGCACGAGTGGCACCACGGAAGTGTCCTCGGATGCATCCGGGTGCATCTTCATCATCACAGCCTACGCCGCCACCACCACCGCCCTCGCAACCAAGCGAGGATGCCTATTCTATGCAGGGCATGTACGCGATGCTGCAAGACATCCAGCAGACCCAGCATAGCCACACAGCCACCTATGCGAGTATTGAAGATACTACCAACCGACTCTTTATAAATCAGCAGGCGATTTTTGAGAATGAGCGCCTTCTTTTTGAGAATCAGCAGAACATCCATGATAGGTTGCACAGGATGGAGGTGCAACAACAACCGTTTTTCGATCATTACTAGAGCCAGAATTATTTTGGGGGGTATCCACAGCCTCCGCCGATGCCCCAGTACGATCTGACATTCCAGGGGCAGTACCCGTCTTGGGACCCCACGGTGCCGCAGTACCCGCCTCCACCACCACAGGACTGATCTGGTATCACTGTTCCAATCTTTAAGTTTGTTTTTGACTATGAGGTCATAGTCGAATTCAAGCTTAGGGGGGTAGTTGGAACAGCTTTATCTTTTATTGTTTTTTAGTTTTTAACTTTATTGTTTTTGTTCTTGTTATTTGTTTCTTGCAATTTTAGTTTTTGTAGGATCCACATGATATCTAGTGTAATTGTGGATGTCATAAAGTTTGTGTCATCTCATTAATTGTGCATGGGAAAATCAAGGGAAATTTAAAATTTTTGTGTGTTTGGAAAGCTTGTCTTGTTTAACCTTGGGCACATATCCTACGAAAATGATTGGTTTTGTCAACTTTAAAACAAAATTTCACAACTGTACTCCTAATGATTCATGAAAGTGGACGGAAATGGTTGTTTGAGCCTAAACTGACCAAATGGTAATGAGACTCTAATTGGATGTAAGAGAGAGAAACCTCTTAACTACTACACAGGTCGGTAAGGAGGGACACATAATATCTATCTAAGGTTTAGTCATCTAGTCTTGTGATCTTTCCACCTCTTCACTTTTCACAATCCACCACAAGAATTTGAAGTACTTTACAGTTTTAACTTCTTTGACAGCATTGCATATAGATAGGTCCTGCATTGAATTTATTTCCATATGTTTTGCATAAAAAGAAAGAAAAAAATTAGAATAGTGATACATGCACATTACCCTTAGGTGCATGCCATGTAGTTGCATTCATAATTTTCATGCATAAAGTATATCATGTATCTCAATTTTTCTCCAATGGTGAATTAAATTGTTCCATACCTTCTAAATAGTGCAAATTTCTGAAGTATGAAGAAAAATAAGCCCACTAAAATATTCATTAACAATTATGGATATAAGGGTTGAAAAATGAAAAAAAAGAGAAAAATCTGAAAAAATTGCATAATGAAAAAAAGAAGAGTTATGTAGAAGCAACAATAATAAGAAGGAGAAAGGAACATAATATCACCTGCATTTCAAGATAATTGAGTACATGATGTAGCTTAATTAGATGTCCATTTCGTTTTGAGATGGATGGTTAGTACATGCATCATTTCACCCAATTTTAGGCATTAGGGCATTTTTCATGTGCATTTGCATCATTTAGGACATTTTTGTTTCATGCATGTTGAAACTGTATAATACTTCCACTTTCTTCCATGAACCACCCATCTTCATCCACTCGTTGCTCAGATTGATAGACCACCGTGAAATTCTCCTCACTAAGGTATATCAGGAGAACTGCTTCCATGTAGATGGTAGTTAGGGCGAGCAACGTAGTATAGGAGATCACAAGATGCACCAAGTCTGAACCGGTGAGTTTTATTATGTTAACTGCCTTATGTGATAGTGTTCATCAGTTTTGAGGTCAATTTCTTTTATGGATGATTATTGTCGCCTTCAGGGTAATTACCGTTCCGTGGTTAGAGAGGGCCGGTATGTGAATGTCTGGTGGAAGTCATATGGGATGTTGGTTGTGGTGTCTTGTTCTTCAGTTGACATTAGCAATTCTATTCTAAGGATTAGTTGCTCGAGGGCGAGCAACGTTCAAGCTTAGGGGAGTTTGATGCGATGATTTTGAGTCGCATTTATAGACCTGTTTGATATGTGTTTTATGCTTTTATTAGTCATTTTTATGGTTAATGTTGCATAATTCATCCACTTTGGTCTTTGCTACTATTTTATGTCAAATCCCCTTTATTTCATCATTTTGAGCATTAATTGTCAAAATATTATTATTTGTGTGAATTTATGTGGTTTCGTGTTTGAATTTCAGGGAAAACAAGTATCTGGTATCTGCTTCCGTCGATACCATCGACGGAAGTCGATACCATCGATCGGACCACAGGTTGCCAGCCGCGAGTATCAGCAAAGAGTCGATACTATCGACAGGGATGTCGATGGTATCGAGCTACCATCAGGTTGCTGGCGAGAAAGCAGTCGATAGTATCGACACCAAGTCGATACCATCGACGCACGGAGGCTACAACGACGCAAAACGACAAAACCGTCGCTACAGGTTCGTCGATACCATCAGCCCGCGTCGATGGTATCGAGATTTCATCAGGCGCTCAGACGAAAGGAAAGAAGGGTTGCCGCTACCACACTGAGTCGATACCATCGACTCGCGTCGATGGTATCGACACCGTAAGATATGTGTTTGCTTTGGAATGATCTTAATCGGACGGTCGTGGTTAATTAGCAACCTAATGAGGGAGATATACCTAATGACGGCCGCCCGGACGTGAGGGGGATCTGATTAGCCATTGCACAAGTACCGAGGAGCAGTAGAGAGGAGAACGGAGGCTAGAAGCCCATACCAGTTGATCCGGACACCGAAGAAGACGGATTCCACCACCAAAAGGTGGGAGAGCACATGTTCTACGCGGAGGATCGACCGGTTCTTCTCCGTTCAGGGGTTTCACCTCTCATTTCACGTTTTTCATATGATTTCCCCTATCTCTACCATGTACTTGCTTGAGATGAACATGCGGGGCTAATCCCCTTCGTCTTTAGGACCGGGAGTAGCCCGGGAATTCATTGTATGACAATTTTATAATAGTAATTCATATTTTATCTCCTAAATATGTGGTATGATTTCGTTTTCTCAATATATTGTTATGCTTGATCACCATAATAATAACCTAATGCCCTTAATCACTTTGAAAGAAGGATTAACGGCTGAAAAGAGATGGAATTCACATTAATCGACAAATCCCTTGAACAAGGTGGTGTAAAATTAATGGTGGATACTGAGAGATCGTTCATAATGCACCTAGTTTAGGGTATAGGTTACTACGACGGTGGAACCGACCTATATTTAGGTAGTGAATTGCACCACGACAGTGGGCAATTCTATTTTCAGGCCACTACTCGGATAGAGAGACAAAATTGAGGCATTATATAAAATCTAATACAATGAAAACTATCGGTGAAATCGCAATCCTAAAGATACCCTTTTGAATTGATTAAATCAACATTTAATCGGCCCTTTATTTTGTTTTGTTTTTATTTTCTTTTAATTTCAACAACAACTCTCAACTTGTTAATCGGCTTAGCTGATCACGAGTAGTTAGTACGAGTCCCCGACGATTGCACGTATCCCTAAGTTTGACTCGTGCCTCACAAAGGCATGTACTACTCGACACGTTCACTTGCGTTTCAGCGCACAGTAAATCTGCGTCAAGAGGGAGAAAGGAACATGTTCTCACTTGAATCCTAAGAAGAATAAGTGCATGGTGTAGTTTCTTAGATATTCCATCTCACCTGGAGATGGAATGATAGTGCATATGCATCATTCCACCTAAATGTAGGCATTATGGCATTTCTATTTGCATATGCATCATTTAGATCATTATTGTTCTTGTGCATGTTAAAACTGTATAATGCTTCCATTTATTCCACAGCCACCTATTCCATCTACCCGTTGCTTGAATTGGTAGGCCACTGTGATTTTCTCCTCACTCATTATGACCAGGAGAGCTGCTTCCATTTAGATGGTAGTTAGGATGAGCAACGTAGATAGAAGATCACAAGATGCACCGAGTCTCGACACAGCCACAAGCAGGCAGCCGCAAGGAGCAGTGCAGAGTCAATACCATCGAATGGGAAGTTGATGGTAGCGAGTTACCATCAGGTTGCCAGCGACCAGCCAGTCGATACTATCGACCCCAAAGTCGATACTATCGACACTTATAGCTTCAGCGAAAGAATAGGAGTAAAACCGACGCCTAAGGGTGTCGATACCATCGACAAGTGTCGATGGTATCGAGTCAACATCAGGTGGGATGACATAAAAGAAAGAAGGATTGTCGATATCGCGAGGGGCTAGCTGATTGTGAGCAGTTAATAGTAGTCTACCGATAATTTATTGTCCCTGAGTTCGACTTGGGCCTCACAAGGGCCTATACTACATTGACGCGTGCTCTTGCATTATACGCATGGTAAAAGCGTGTCAAGTTTTTGGCACTGTTGTCGGGGACACGACAATTATCGGCACTACGACTGTTGTAAGCGGCCACTCTAGGCCACATTTTATTTTATTAATAATTTTGAAATTCAACGATTATATTTTTTAATTTAGAAATCGTCTAGCACGGTACTGAACCTAAATTATTATTTTGCAGGTACTAGTGCTTGGCGAGGATGCATAGCACAGACTACACGCAGTTATCACCAGAGGTTCCACTATTGGGACCAGACGACGAGGAGAACAACATTCAAAACTGACCTGAAGATATAGATTCAGACTCTGAACCAGTAGCTATGGCTGAGGAACAGACAATCTGGGAGAAGATAAAGGCATCTTCTGCATCTGCATCTAAAGGGCCGATCAAGAGGCAGGCTATCAACATTCCCAACTATAAGATCGATCCAGGCCTAATAAATTTGGTCAAATCAAATGCATTTCACGGGCTCAAAAATGAAGACCCGGTGACTCACATTAGCTAGTTCGTGGAGAACTGCGACATGATCAAGATAGACAGGTTTCCACAGGAGACATTGTACTTGAATTTGTTCCCCAGCTCTCTGGCGGGAAATGCACGAGAATGGCTACATAATCTTGATTATGAGTATGTGGAATCGTGGGATCATATGGTCGAGGTGTTCTTTGGGAGATTCTTTCCACCCAAGAAGACCAAAGATCTGGTACAGAAGATCCATAACTTCAGTCAAAAGGTCGGGGAGACTTACTCTGAGACTTGGGAGTGTTTCCAAATCATGCTGAGGAGGTGCCCACATCATGGGCTTGACAAGGAGAAACAAGTTAAAATCTTCTATTTCTCTCTTTCTGAGCATGATAGAAGTAATCTGGATTCAGTAGGTTCAAGTTTCATCTTAAACAACACAGGCGCAAGGTGTTGGGAAATTTTAAAGAACATGGCCAAAAAGCAATCTTGGGGCGACAGAGACACAGTAGAACATGTTCGGGCTGCAGGTGAGTCAAAGGTCATCAAAGAGCAAAATGAGAAGATGGACCTTCTCGTCAAGAAACTACTTGCAAAAGAAGATATAGAATTCGAGGATGAAGCTCAAGTGAAATTTATGCGCCAACAGTAGGGGTACAGAAACAACGACTATTCTTGGAGGAAAGATAAGAAATTTTCATAGAAGGACCCAAATAATTTCTTACAGGACCTTGACGTAAAACCCCAATTGGCGGTGGAGGATAAGAGCAATGAGTTGCTCAACCAAGTAATCAAGCAGAATCAATAACTCATGAGCACGTTTGGCCAGCAGATTAAGCAACAAGGATAATTTATGAATCAATTTGGACAGACCTTATAAAGTCATGGGGCTCAGATGAGGACAATAGAGACATATTTGGCGCAGATGGCAGCTGAGATAGAAAATCTAAAAAACCAGCGCAATAAGGTTTTCCCAGAAATACAAACATTCCAGGAGGAAACCAACAAGCTAAGGCAATTCTGCTACGGAGCGGTAAGAAGATTTTAAACCCCAGGGCCGATGAACCAAGCAAACCTCATTCAGAAACCACAGGTGAGGCCGCAGAGGAGGTTTTGATTCCAATCACAGAGCTGATAGAGGATGTGGTAGAGGATGTCGCAATAGAACATGTCATTACTGAGGAGGAGACATTGAAGAAGACACCATATGTGCCGCCACATCAAAGGGCACAGACTGTCCCAGTCCCATATCCAAATAGCGTGAAAGCCAAGAAAGTGGATGCTCAGTTCAAGAAGTTCCTAGATAGCTTTAGGAAGCTTTCTGTCAACATTCCATTGTTGGAAGCAATAGAGAAGATTCCCTCTTACAACAAGTTTCTGAAAGACATAATCACAAAGAAGAGGAAGATTCCTGATACCGAGGTCATGGTTCTTAAGTAACGGGTGAGTGCTTTCATTATGGGTACATTGCCACCTAAAAGGCAGGCTCCGGGCTGCTTCAATATTTCATGTTACATTGGTAAAGTGAAATTCGGCGAAGCACTGTGTGACTCCGGGGCAAGTATAAATCTGAAGCCTCTCTCTACGTTCAAGAAGCTGGGACTGAAAGAATCAAGGCCAAGAAATATGATGATTCAGTTAGCAGACAATTCTATGGTGAATCTGTACGGTATTTGCGAGGATGTGTTGGTTAAAGTAGATCGGTTTGTATTTCCAGTAGACTTTGTGGTAATGGAAATGCAGGACGAACAAGGAAATGAGTTACTCCTTGGAAGACCCTTCCAAGCTACTGCATATATGATACTTGAGATGGGAAGAGGCCGTTTGACCTTGGGTATCGCTGATGAACGATTTGAAATGGTTATGCCCTCAAGCACAACGCAACCTAAAGAAAAGGAGAAATACCACATGGTGAAGCACTTTGATCAGTGTATTTCTCTCTGTCTAGGGAAGTCATTTCTAGATATGGCTCATGTAATGACTAAGGTACAGAAGGGGACACTGGTTGTAGACATTATGGAGCATACCAAATTTGTTTCTCTTAGCAAGGCTGTGGGTTTTCTGAATGATGAAGAGGAGGACATCCCTCCTTCTACTGAAGATGATGCCATAGCGAGTTCTGTTCTCGATGCATATCCAGAATTGCCTCTTGAAGCTTATCTGGTCAATATAACACATGATTGGATGAGAAGCAAATCACTAAAAGAATGTGTCAAGATGCTTCAAGTGCTGCCTTGTTTTTATGCTAGGTACTATGAAGATCTTGGAGAACTCCCACCACTGCTTCAGTCATCCTTGATCAGTCCTCCAGAGTTAGACTTGAAGCCACTGCCGCCTCACTTGAAATATGCATTTCTAGTCGAGGGTGAAAAGCTACCAGTGATTATTTCGGCATATCTGAGTGCCGAGGAGGAGGATCAACTGATGATCGTGCTGAAGAACTACCAAGGTGCATTTGGGTGGTCGGTCGCGGACATCAAGGGGATCTCCCCTACATTGTGCCAGCATAAGATCTGGCTCGAGGAAGGATCCAAACTTGTAATTCAACCACAACACCGACTAAATCCAAGCATGATGGAGGTCATCAAGAAGGAGGTGATCAAGCTCCTTTCCACAGGCATCATCTATGCTATCTCCGACTCGACGTGGGTAAGCCCCACATAGGTAGTCCCTAAGAAGGGGGGAATTACTGTTACTCATAATCTGTTAAATGAGCTGGTCATGACCCGTCTAGTAACCGGGTGGCGTGTGTGTATCGATTACCGTAGATTGAATGCTGCTACGTTGAAGGATCATTTTCCTCTTCCATTCATTGATCAGATTTTAGAGCGATTAGCAGGTCAATCTCACTTTTATTTTCTAGATGGTTATTCGGGCTATAATCAGATTTCCATTGATCCTAAGGACCAAGATAAGTCCACCTTCACTTGTCCTTATGGAACATTTGCATACCGCCATATGCCCTTTGGTTAGTGTAATGCACCAGCAACCTTTCAGCATTGCATGCTTGTCATTTTCTCTGATATGGTTGAGCACTGTTTGGAGGTCTTCATGGACGATTTTTCGTCCATGGTGCGTCTTTCGATGAATGTTTGTATAACTTGGATAAAGTTTTACAACGATGTGAGGACACGCATTTGGTCCTCAACTGGGAAAAATGCCATATGATGGTTAGTGAAGGGATTGTGCTTGGACATAAAGTGTCTAGCAAGGGGTTGGAGGTAGATCCGGTTAAAATTGAGGTTATTTCCAAATTACCCCCACCGAACTCGATTAAAGGGGTACGGAGTTTTCTCAGTCACGCAGGATTTTACCGCCGCTTTATAAAAGATTTTTCAAAATTCGCTAAACCATTATCTGAGCTGTTGGAGAAAGATGCGGTGTTTGATTTTAATGAGAAGTGTTTGCATGCTTTCAATGTGCTTAAAGAGAAATTAATTTCTACACCAGTTGTGCAAACACCGGATTGGACAAAGCCGTTTGAATTAATGTGTGATGCGTCGGATTTCGCAGTAGGGGTTGTTTTAGGACAATGTGTGGATAACAAGCCCACTGTGATTTTCTATGCATCCAAAACTTTAAATGAGGCACAACTTAATTACACTACAATGGAAAAAGAGCTTCTCGCTATCGTTTTTGCATTTGAAAATTTTCGGCAATATCTTGTCGGATTAAAAGTCATGGTATGGACGGACCATGACGCCATAAAATATTTGATGGAAAAGAAAGATGCCAAACCTAGATTGATTAGGCGGATCTTACTTTTACAAGAATTTTATATCAAAATTAATGATAAGGCGGGAATAGAGAATGTGGTTGCAGACCATTTGTCTAGGTTGGAACGGGTTGATGAGAAGGACATTCATATACCCATTACCGAGACATTCCCTGATGAATAACTTCTTTCTGTAAAATCTAAAGATCCATGGTTTTCTTATATTGTTAATTATCTTTCTTGCAAAATTATCCCAGATGATTGGACATATCAAGAGAAAAAGAAAATTTTCCATTCTTTGATATATTATTTCTGGGATGACCCCATTTTGTTGAAGCAATGCAGGGATGGTGTGTTGCGCAGGTGCGTACCAGAGGTTGAGTATGATAGTGTACTTCATCATTGTCATACTCTACCCATGGGAGGTCATCATGCTAGTTCTAGAACAGCGGCCAAGGTACTTGAGAGTGGCCTTTACTGGCCTACATTGTTTCGAGACGCATATGACTATGTGCGGTGATGCGACTCCTGCCAACGGGCAGGTAATATTTCAAAGTGACAGGAGATGCCACTCAATGTATTTCAAGAAGTTGAGGTGTTTGATCTGTGGGGTATTGATTTCATGGGACCCTTTGTGTCCTCAAACTCTAACTTGTACATTTTATTGGCTGTTGACTATGCATCGAAGTGGGTAGAGGCAATGCCCACTAGGACTAATGATGCTACTGTAGTGTGCAGGTTCGTAAAAGACTATATTTTCTACAGGTTTGGCGTACCAAGGATGATTATCAGTGATGGAGGTACCCACTTCAGAAATCAAAAGTTTGCTGCATTGTTGAGGAAGTATGGGGTAAAGCACAACATTGGTACCCCATACCACCCCCAGACACAGGGGCAAGTCGAAGTCTCCACTAGGGAAATTAAGAAAATCCTGGAGCGTACAGTGGCTTCGATACAAAAGAACTGGAGCACCTTACTACCAGACGCTTTATGGGCATATAGGACGGCGTTTAAGACACCTATAGGCACTACGCCTTTTAGGTTGTCTTATGGGCGGGCCTTCCATTTACTGGTAGAGTTGGAGCATAAGGTGCACTGGGCGCTAAGGAAGCTGAACTTGAATTATGATGAAGCAGGAAAGAAATGCTTGCTAGAGCTGAATGAACTTGACGAGCTGAGGATGAATGCATATGAAAGTTCACGGATTTACAAAGAGTGAACAAAGTTGATTCACGATCGACACATTCAACTACGTGTCTTCAAGAAGGGAAATCGTGTGCTCTTGTTCAACTCAAGGTTGAATATGCATCCCGGGAAATTGAAATCCCGGTGGAGTGGACCTTTCATTATAGAGGAGGTCCGGCCACATGGAGCAATCATGGTGCGTGATGGGGAGACAACATTTCTGGTTAATGGACAGAGGTTGAAGTTGTACTTGGGTGAGGATTACACAAGGAAAGTGCATGAGGTCAAACTCATTGCACTCAAGGATGTGTGATATGCTTGATTTCATCTAGCCTACAACGTTAAATAAGGGTGTTTGTTGGGAGGCAACCCAACCATTGGTAGTGTCATCTACTTTTGTTTGCATTTACAAGTTAGTTTGGTTTAATTTTGTTGTTAGTGTAAAAATCATACCTTGATTGTTTGTTCAGTGTGCATGTCTGAGGTAGGGTCGATACCATAGACCATTGTGTCGATGGTATCGACATGGGCACAGTTAGGCGACTGCAAAAATTTCTCTAAGTCGATACTATCGACGGCCTCATCGATGGTATCGACCTACCATCAGTAACACTGAGGAAATCACCAGAGCGGGGTTGATAGTATCGACATGGGTGTCAATACTCGTGAGATCCTTGAAGATTTTCAGACAAAATTTGTCTCAGTGAAGTCGATACCATCGACGGGCCGGTCGATGGTATCGACCCGGTTGCAAGCAGAAAGTGGCGGTCGGGCCTCGCGAGGGTGTTTTCCCTAAGAAGAGTCGATACTATCGACACGCGTCGATGGTATCAACACGACACATCACCAATCCGCGAGAGGAAATCAACGGAGATCGCTACATCAAGGAAGTCGATCCGTTCGAGGGGTCGATACCATCGACCCGCGTCGATTGTATTGACGCGTCATCGATCCGGGCCCCCACATCAGGCTATCGACAGCCGTTGATACTCGCGAAATAAGGATTGTGCTACAGGAGTCGATACCATCGACACCCCGTCAATGGTATCGACAGGTGCACTATAGTGATGGATGAAGTTATAAAACGAGGGATTGTTCGTCAAATTTCTTCACACCTTTAGAGCTTCTTCCCTCTACTTGTGCATTAAGCATTGTTGTGCAACCGGAGGCCTGCTACAAATGTCTAAGGATCGTGATCTTCACTGAGCCTGCACTGAGCGGAGATCATCTTCTCTGACCTTCACCGAGCTCCATCTCCTATCTTTTTCTTTCTCGGCGACAATGGTGCGTACAGCTGGTGCATCTTCTTCACACGCGGCCCCAATGGAGATCCCTGAATTCATTCCTCCACCACCCACGTCGATTCCTCATCCAAGGATTGTCCACCCTTCTACAGAGATCCGGAAGGTATAAAAGGAGCTGATGAAGAGAAAAATTGAGGCCACCCACTACGTCGACCGGGACATGGTTCTTTACCTTGGGTTCGAGCCCAATCTTGCCTATGTCCTGAAGGGGCAGGCGAGACACACGACCATGAGGCCCGACGAGTTGGAGTACCACACTGACGGCCAACCATATCTCGACGAGTGGCCAACTTACAAGGAACTCGTGGCGGAGTTCATGGCATCATTGGATGTCAATGTGGTGCCCAATGACTTGATCGCCACTGACAGAGAGTGGAAGAAAGGGCGGGTGTCGTTCAGACTCTACAACAACAATTACACCCTTACTCTCGCCCATTGTAATTTTGTGTATAACGGGTATCATGATGATTACCAACATTGGAGGCCAGACAACCGGACGGACTACGATGCCATCTTCGCCCAGCTGGTGACTACGCCTCTGGGCAAATCCGTCAGCTACCACAACGCTACATTTGTCGACTTCGAGCATTCGTTTGTGTGGATTCTGCACCACATGCTCTACACCACACTCTTCGCTCGTAGTGACTTGTCTCTTAGCAAATTCCAAGAGATGGATTTGTTATTTTTGCACATACTGCTAAAGCGCGAGGAGTGAAACTGGGGCGCGTTCTTATTGACGCGCGTGTTAACCGTGAGGAGGAGTACACGGAAGGCTCCTATCCACTTTGAAGGGCTCATCACACCGATGGTGGTCTACCTTGGTTTGGATTTTTCCCAACTTACTCCCCTTTCCAATAGGCATAAGGTCAACCTCCATCATCTACACCGCTCCAACCTCCTCCTGCTTCGTGATGGCTTGGCTTATGCACATTTCCACGTCAATCACGCATATCAAGAATGTGCACTTCCGGACCCCATCTTCAACATTGAGGGAGCTCAGCATTTCCGATGGCTTGTCATCGCCATCGATGACTCTGATAAAGACGGCGGTGATGATGACAACAATGATGAAGACGACGAGCATGATGAGGAAGAGGAGGATTTCACTCCTCTTTGGGTACGAGTAGCACCCCGGAAGCATCCCCGCATGCATTCGGGTGCATCATCTTGTTCACAGCCTCTACCACCTCAACCCTCTCATCAAGGAGAGGATGTCTATTCAATGCATGGGATGTACACAATGTTGTAAGAGATTCAGCAGACCCAACTACAGCATACAACATCCCACGCCGGTATTCAGGATACCACGAACCGACTGTTAGAGAACTAGAGGGCAATGTTTGAGAATGAGCGCCTCCTCCTCGACAACCAACAGAACATACATGACAGGTTGTATAGGATGGAGATACAGCAACAGCCCTTCTACGACAACTACTGGAGCCAGAATTATTTTGGGGGGTATCCACAACCTCCACCAATGCCCCAGTATGATCCGAGCTTCCAGGGGCAGTACCCATCATGGGACCCCACAGCCCCACAGTACCCGCATCCACCTACAGAATGATAGGTATCACTGTTCCACCCTTTAAGGTTGTTTTTTACTATGAGGCCATAGTCGAATTCAAGCTTGCGGGGGGAGAGTTGGAACAATTTCTATCATTTATTTTTCCTAGTTTTTAGTTTTTAGTTTTTAGTTTTTAGTGCTTTGTCTTTTGTCTTTTATTTCTCGTAGTTATTAGTTTGTTTTTAGGATCCACACTCTATCTAGTGTAATTGTAGATGTCTAATGTCATACGTCATCTCGTTGTTTTTACAAGGGAATCAGGGGCAATTTTGAAAAATTTTAGTGCTTTTGCAAGCTTGTGTTGTTTAACTTTGAGCACATAACTTAAGGAAATAATTGGGGTTGTCAACTCTAAAATAGGAAACCACAACTGTACATTCCTATGATTGATGAAAGTGCACGGAATTGGTTGTTTGAGCCTAAACTGACCAAATGATAATGAGACCTTAATTTGAAATAAGAGAGAGAAACCTCTTAATTACTACACAGGTCAGTAAGGAGGGACACATAATATTTTCCAAAGGTTCAGTCAGTTAATCTTGTGATCTATCCACCCCATTGTTTTCATACTCCGCCATAAGAATTGGAAGTACATTACGATTTTCATCTCTTTGATTGCATCTCATGTAGATAGGTCTTGCATTGCAACTATTTTCACATATTTTTGCATGAAAAGAAAAAAAGATAGAGTATTTATACATGCACATTATCTTTAGGTGTGTGTCATTTAGTTGCATAGCTAGCAATTTGTAGCTGCATTCACATTTTTGTGCACATAGCACATCATGCATCTTATGTCTTCTGAAACATTAAAGGTGATGAACGTGTTCCATACCTTCTGAATGCTTCAAGTGTATAAGTTATGTAGCAATAAGTGAGCCCGATAAATAATTCATTGTCATCTATGAAAATAAGGGCTTGAAAGAAAAAAAATTGAAAAACAAAAGAAAGAAAAAAAATATTGAGAAGTAAGAATGAGAGGGAGAAAGGAACATTTTCTCACTTGCATCTCAAGAAGAATAAGTGCATGGTGTAGTTTCTTAGATATTCCATCTCACCTGGAGATGGAATGATAGTGCATGCATCATTCCACCTAAATGTAGGCATTAGGGCATTTCTATTTGCATATGCATCATTTAGGTCATTATTGTTCTTGTGCATGTTAAAACCGTATAATGCTTCCATTTCTTCCACAACCACCTATTCCATCTACCCGTTGCTCGAATTGGTAGGCCACCGTGATTTTATCCTCACTCATTAAGATCAGGAGATCTGCTTCCATTTAGATGGTAGTTAGGACGAGCAACGTAGACAGAAGATCACAAGATGCACCGAGTCTGGACCGAATGATTTTATTATGTTAACGGCCTTACATGATAGTGTTCATCAATTTTGAGGTAGATATCTTTTATGGATAATTATTGTCACCTTTAGGGTTATTATCATTCTATGGTTAGTAAGGGTCGGAATGTGAATGTCTGGCGGGGGTCATATGGTGCAGTCTGTCGTGATAATCTGTTCTTTAGTTGACTCTCGCAATTCTATTCTAGAGTTTTGTTGCTCGAGGACGAGCAATGTTCAAGCTTAGGGGTGTTTGATGCGATGATTTTGAGTCGCATTTATAGACTTTTTTTACTTGTGTTTTATGTGTTTATTGGTCACTTTAGTGGTTAATATTGCATAATTCACTACTTTAGTCTATGATTCTTCTCAGTGTCACAACTCTCTTATTTTATCATTTTGAGCATAAATGATTATAATTATAGGTTTTATCTCGGTTGATTTGGTTTTTTGTGCAATTTCAGGAAAAACACATATCTGCAGTTGTCGATACAATCGACATCAGTCGATACTATCGACACAGCCACAGGCAGGTAGCCACAAGGAGCAGCACAGAGTCGATACCATCGACTGGGAAGTCGATGGTAGCGAGTTACCATCAGGTTGCCAGTGACCAGACAGTCGATACTATCGACCCCAAAGTCGATACTATCGACACTTATAGCTTCAGTGACGGAAAAGGAGTAAAACCAACACCTAAGGGTGTCGATACCATTGACAAGCGTCAATGGTATCGAGTCAGCATCAGGTGGGATGACATAAAAGTAAGAAGGCTTTTCGATATCATGAGGGGTCGATACCATCGACCCGCGTCGATGGTATCAACACTGTCAGATTAGAGTTTGCTTCACATCGACCCAAATCCAACAGATGTGATATTTTGGCAACCTAACTCAGTGTTAATACCTAATGACGGTGGCCAGGAGGGATCTATCACGTCATTATCCGCTGCACACGTTCCGAGAAGGTGTGGAGAGAAGAACGGAGCCCAGAAGCATGCCCCGATCATTCCGGAAGCCGAAGAAGATGTTTTCCACCGCCGAAAGGTTGTAGACCGCGCACTCTACGCCGAGGAATAATTGGATCTTCTCCGTTTAGGGGTTTCATCACTTTAGTCACGTTTTTATCCATGTTTCCCCTTTCTTCAATCATGTCTTGCTCTGAGATGAACATACGGGGCTAATCCCCTTTATCTTTAGGACTAGGAGTAGCCCGAGGAAGCAGTGTATGACATTTTTATCATAGTAATTCTTAATTTGTCTCTTAAATCCGTGGTATGATTTCGTTTTCTCAATTATATTATTATGCTTGATCACCATAATGATAAACTAATGCCCTTAATTAGTTTGAAAGAAAAAATAACGGTTGAAAAGAGACAAAATTCACATTAATTAACAAATCCCTTGAACAAGGTGATGTACGGTTAATGGTGGAAACCCATAGGTCGATTATCATGCACCTAGTTTAGGGTATAGGTTACTACGACCGTGGAACCGACCTAGACTTAGGTAGTGAATTGTATCACGACAGTGAACAATTCTGACTACAGCCCACTACCCCGATTGAGAGATGAATCTGATTAACTATGTGGAAATTCATACAATGACAACCCGCGGTGAAACCACAATCCTAAAGATCTCCATTTGAATTGGTTAAACTAAACACTTAATCGATTGCTTTGTTTTATTTTATTTTCTTTTATTTTACAACAATTCTCAGAACCTTTTAACTGGTCTAGCTGATTGCGAGCAGTTAATAGTAGTCTACCGATAATTCAGTGTCCCTAAGTTCAACTTGGGCCTCACAAGGGCCTATACTACATTGATGTGTGCACTTGCGTTATACGCACGGTAAAAGCGTTTCAATTACTTCATACTTTATTAAGTTGGTTCAACCTTCTCTTTAAGGTAAATTGTCCTACACTTATCAAAGTGCATTAAACTCATTACATCTTAATGTAACAATTGTCATGACACACTTCATGTGTTACTCATCCAGGTATATTGGATTTGACATGCATCAAGGTGTATCAACCTTGAGGTGCTAGATGTGATATTTATCATCCCCTAGAAAATAACTTCCCTCATCACTTTTAACTTACTTAAGATCATCAAATCATCTTGTATTAGGGTATTTCTCATCCTAATACTTTGTACACTAACCCATCACACTTGTTCTGTAGTGTATTGGCCGTAATTCACACATATTGAATTATCCAACCGTCATCAAGTGGTAAGGACTCATCTTGTATTAAGACATTGTCCACTTAGGTGTTGCACCTATCAAGATATTAGTCACACCATTGCTTAGCATTACACTCATTACTTCTAGGAGTGTTTTACCCTCACCTTTACAAGGTGTCTCAGGTTGGGGGTGTGCATATGTTCACCATATCGGGTTGTAGGTGTATAGATATCACCATTTCAGGTTGTAGGTATATACATACCCATCATATCGGGTTGTAGGTGTATAGACACTCACCATATCAGGCTGAAGGTGTATGGACACTCACCATATCGGGCTGGAGGTGTATGGACACTCACCATATCGGGCTACCATCTTGATCACCATATCGGGTTGGCATCTTGGTCACCATATCGGGTTACCATCTTAGTTTAGGGTATCTCTTTGATACCATATTGGGTTCAAGGTGTATGTTTGACCATATATCGTGCACAAGGTGTTTGTATGTGTCACCCATGTTGTTTATGAGGTATTAACCCATCACCATGTCGGGCTAGAAGTGCATTCAATCACCATATCGTGTTAGTCACCCTCTATGGTTTGCCATATTGGTTTAACCCTACTTGTGCTTATCTCTTTTCCTCCCTCAAAGGTACTATCCTATATTTAGGATGAGTTACAGGATAAAAAATTGGTTGGACTCTTCTCAACCCATTACACAAACCGATAGGAGTATAGGGTACCAAATCATGTCAAGCTACATCTTCCCATATCGGGTTACAACTTCAGAATGGGTTAGGGTTGGTCATATCAGGCACATGGTGTATACTTTACCGTATATCGGGCACAAGATGTATATATATATGTCTCCCATATCATCCATGATATATAAACTCATCTCTATATCATGTTAGAAGTACATTCAAGTCACCATATCAAGCTAGGTTTTGCCATGTCGGGTTAGGGTTTACACTTGACTTCATATCGGGCATGAGGTGTCTTCTTGACATTGTATCGGGAACATGATGTATGCTTGACACCATATCAGTTTAGAGGTGTGTACTACCTCATTATATCATGAATAAGGTGTATAAAACCTTGGTGTATCGTTTTAGAGATGTGTTCTTTTCAATCATATCATGTTACATGTCATCTAGGGTTGTCATATCGGGTTAGGATTACCTCAACCTGATATTGGGCTAAACCTTGATGATGTCATCATCTTCAACCTCTAGACTCAAAATCTTACTATTATAATCCATATACAACAGTATTATGAAGTTTCTAGAGCTCAAAAGCCCATCAATTATTCAAAGAATTTGGAATTTGAAGTAGATCAACAATTATGATAAAATTGAAGGTGCATAATAATAAAATTGGGTTCAAGTTATATAACCCGCCTTAAGAACCACTTCAAATCTCCAAGCTCCAAAGATCCACGTTCCCAAGGTTGAGGATGAAATTATCAACTCCTCTATATGCAAAGAATCACCATGGATAAGCAATTGGTGAAGGAGAAAAGAAAGGAAGATCATAACACTAATTCCATGCTTCAATTCAAGCTTGAAGATGATCACGGCTTACCTTAGGGTTAGGATTTGAGATCCTTAGCACCTTGGTCGATACCCTACCACTGTTGCATGATATGGCCTTACTTGTGTCCTATACCCTTTTTCTTGTGGTCGATATCTCTCTCTTATGGCCGATATCACCTTCCTAGGCTGATATCACCTTGCTTGGCTGATATCACCTAGCTTGGCCGATATCACCTTGCTCTGTCTGATACACCAAGCTCTATGCCCAATATCGCCTTGATTATGTATGACACAAGAACTCTATAGCTGATATGGGAGAGAATGGATATGGTAAATTTTGAAAATGTTCATAAGGAAGTGAAGAGAGGGGTATTTATACTTGAAATCCATGGAAAAGTGTGTAATAAGGTGTCTTCCTCTTAAGCTACTTGTTGCCACGTGTCCATGCATTCTTGCCAAATGTAATAGAATGCATGCATAATTATCTTGACATGCAAAAATGTTGGGGATTATCTATACATCAAAATTCGTCCATCACTTATCCATTTGGATAGGTCATATCAGCTTAATCACCATTTTAGGTCAAGCCGATACACTTTTTCTAAGGAAACTTGTAACACATCAAACCTCACCTTCCTAAGGTGCTTAGCCTGTCATGGGCAAGGTTAGTTGATCACAAACCGATATTGGCCTCCCTCCATGGGTCCTTGGCCAATATACTCACCCATATCAACTCTACAAGCCGATATAAGCTCAAATTAGGGTTTCAATCTAACCCTTACATGGTCTTTTCGTTACCAAGAGTACTATCTCTTCAATGTGACTCAAACATGGTGTATCCTTCTTTCTCTCTCCTCTATATGATACTAAGAGGGAGTAGGAACACTTTAGAGGTGGTAATTTGCATATCCACCCCACATTTTGGGTAAATAACAAATTGTACCAAAATTGGTGCCTAAAACAAGCATTATTCAAACAAATTTCAACTTGCAATTGAGGATTTCCACAAGCCTCCCCTTAGCACCAATCTCTCTATTATGATGCTAAAACACATAAGGCACATTCGACATGTGACAATTTGTATCATAACCCCTCATATTGGGTAAATTGCACTTTTTACCCAAACTATCAAATAATGCACAAATAGCTTGCAAATAAGCTCAAACTTGAAATTTGGACTCTACAAGAGTCTTAATTACTTTTCAAAAGATTACATCAAGTTTGTAAACAAATTACTTAAGCAAAACATCTAGGGTTAAGGCATAACCCAGGTCAGGGGTGTTACAATTATAAATTGCTAACAAGGATTTCATCCCCGAAATCCCAGATGAAGGAAGATGATTGTCATTCATGCATCATATCATCATCCCAGATGAAAGTTGATTATTATTACACAATTAATAATCCCACACGATGCATAACACTCCCCGCTCTCTACCCTAGCACCACTAGGGTTCTTCCTCCATAGGCGGCTGGCTGGGGGGAGGGGGTTTGGCCGCCGCAAAGCGGTGCCCCGCTCCCCCTCGACCTCTTCTCGCCCATCATCAGCAGGGTCTCTTCTTCAGGAGGTGTGTGAGGGTGGTGTCTTTGGAGGCAACGGTCTTCTTCCCCCCTGTCGTTGAGCCCGGCTGCGATGAGTTTCCTATCCCCTTTCTCTTTTACTGCTTTATGTTTAGATTGTTCTCTTTTTTTGTCTATCTCGCAGTTAATCAGCATTGCTTTCTCTTCTCATGGTAGATTTTTCTTTCTTGGTCAATTTTGTTGTGGAGTTTGTATAGCAGCAAGTGCAGGAAAAATATCCTTTTGGAACACCGATCTGGTGCAGGTACTCTACCACATATACATACTCAGGTTGAAGGTATTCCTCATAGAAAGTTGCCTTAGCCAGCGAAGGAGAAGAGGGATCTATACATCATTGTCCTTATCAGATTTCGATATGAGTTTTTGTGGTGGTTTGTATCTATTCTTGAACTTTTTGTGGTCTTTTAGTTTATTTTTCTCCTCATGTAGATGTTGTATGGCTCCTCCATAATGAAATTTGTATGTTTAACTTCAAAAAAAAAATCATCCCAGATGAAGGAAGATGATTGTCATTCATGCATCATATCATCAAGTCTCTACATAACATATTAATGTCATGGATATTCCACATGACTTTGATAAGCACAAGGTTCTTCCATTCATGGTCATTAGAGAATTTGTCATACAAGACATATACTCATATGTCCTTTTCATTATTGACTACAAAGTCAATTCTATGTCAGGTCATACTTTCTTAGTCAAAGAAGTACTATACATACTTTTTATAACTCGGGTGTCATTCTTCATTGATTTGTCACCTTCTCAACTTACATCTTTTAAGTAATAAGATTCTTGACCAAGGGAATTTTCCATACCCCACACTTGTCTTATCATTTCCTCTCCAAGCAAAGACTAGAATTACATTCTGTCACCCAATTGGGACTATAAGTCTTATCATGCTTCTATTATGACATTCTAGTCTGCTGATACAACATTATCTTCCTTATGACTTGTACCAACTTTCCCATTTAGCTATTTATTTTCTTGTCCTAAGGAGAGTTTACTTATCAAAAAGAACTTATCTCAAAGGTGACTCTAGATGTCCATGTATAAGCTGCTTCAATAGATCTAGATGGGGATATTTTAAGGAATTACTTTTAGCTTGATAGGATTTTCCCAAAACAATTCTACAATTGTTCCTTCAATTAATACATCCTTATCAATGTTATGTTTATGTAGAGCATAAACCCCTAACATGTGATGTCCATACTGTAGTATGTGACTAGATTGATCTCATAGTTGGCCCTTCCAGGAAACCAACATTAATCATTTCATCATGAGTCATGTTCTCACTTTGTCATACCACTAAAACTTATTGGATACTAGGATTCCATACCTTGGAATCCATTATATGTGCCAAAACCACATCACATCCTCATCATTTCCATCTTTCTGTTGCTATTACCAAAACCAATCATACAATAGAACCTTTGTTTCATTTTGGGACATTATTTATCACTCATAACTTTGGATTGGAACCAAAATCCGAGGCTAGCTGATACTTTTCAAAGTATCCATTAAAGGATAACTTCTAATTCATGTACATCAAGTATCATAAAACTTGATTGTCATGTCCCTAAAAGAAAATAACATAAGGAAACATATTCCTTTTACCACCCATCATTACCCAAGGTTGTTTGTCAAAGAGAAGAGATTATCACCTCTTTGATATCTACATGAATTTTCAATAGTTCATGTGTCATTCAATCTTGTTTCATCTTAGGTTCCTTGCCATTAGCATAGGAATTATCAAGATGATCACATCTCATCATCACTTTCTCTATTATTGTCAAGTATGTTCATGAACATTTTCTAACTTTATTTATTTTCACATTATAGAGAAGATCTTTATTATTCACACATTCTTTATCGAACAAGGATCATTTCCCTTGTTCCCTTTATCTTATCATGAGGATTGTACTTTTTACTTCCTCATACACCCAATTTGTTTGAGATAATCTCAATTCTTATTTCATTACAGTTAGGATGTGATAGAAATATCCATGTCATATTTTCAATTTCATTATGCTCTTTAGATTGTCTCAAAATGACTACTTGATCAGAGTAATCAGAAAGATAACAATATAAGAGTTCATACTTACCTCTCCTTCAATAGATGAATACTTGGTCAGGGTATACAAGTACTGAGATTAGGTAGTATGCACCACGTTTTACTTGTATACTTTACCTTTCATATCATCCAAGCCACTTGACTTAATATTCTTGGATTTTCCAGGCATCTCATTTACATTTGTGCCTATTTTATATAGACAAAAGCAATTCTAAAGCATTTAAAAGAATACTGGACAGAATATAAATTCTAGTCCTCATTATTTCTTCCCCATGTTCCCATAGGACAACCAAAGGAAAGTTATCAACAACAATCCTTCTTATGATTATCTGATAAAATCAAGAAAAGGTGTATCAGAATGAAAAAGCTCTTTTGATTGTCAGATCTCGTGGTCATCTACCACTTTAGGTTGACTTCAAAACATAGAGTCTCACTGTGTCATGTTGTTGCTTCTGCCTTTTTACACTATTGGGCTGTAACTTTCGTAAGCCCTACCGAGTCTGTCTCGGTTATTGAGTCATTTCCTCCTTCCCTTTTTGAACAAAAGGGTTTAGTATTCTCAACGTGTCCATATCTTGTCCTTGTATCGTGGTCTTATCGATTTTATTACCAATGTAAAAGCTAAATCAAGAGTTCTTATAGGTGGAAAGTTAGGAATTTTTCCTTTACTTAGTGACTACTGCCCTGGTTCACTAGGCATTTATTGCACTGGTGGCACCAAAAACTTTGGCTTTTTATAACACTAGGAAAATTCCTCTAGATTTGTAGAGAACTTTCCTTAACTCTCAGCTTATTGCCCCTCCTTGGGCATTTCCATCACAGATTTACTATCTGTATGTACTTATGGCAGAGTCTATTCTCTTTCCATATGTTAATCTTTTCCACATTTTCCATTATTTCAATATGACTATGTCATTCAAGAACCCTTTCAAAACCTAAAGTTTCTACATTGAGGGCTGGTAATCTAGATTGTATTGCTAGTATCATGTCCTCTACATTCATCATTGTTGTCCTAACCTACCCATAAGAGCATAAAACATAGGATTCTCTATCCTGATTGGGTCAAGATGGGAATTTTCAGGCACTCGTTCTCTTCTTTCCTGATCCCTTGAACCTTCTTCTGGTGCAACAACATTGCTCTTAGCAACATGTTCCTCATATTCTCCAGTTATTTTTAAACTTCACCCTCTCTTCTGCATAAGCAGAAGTCACTATAGGGTATACTTGGAGGATACTAGAACAAACTTAACACCTTAATCCTATGTCTCTGTAGACTCAGCGAACCTTAAGCTCTGGTACCAAATTTGTAATGATCATCATCAAACCGACAAACAAATCATTACTAATCAAGTGGAATAAAAATTATCAGCAGAATAACCAAAATCACTAAAAATTTAAACAATTTTGCAAAGAGATCCATTTCCAAGAAACTCTTAAGATTTGAACCAAAGTACTTTATACAACATGGTTCCCAATGTGCATACATTGTACATCCCATCTCGAGGATAACACAAAACTGATGCTTTGCTAAAATTACACATAAGCAACAGAAAACCTTGAGGCATACAAGCCAAATCTCATATTGTTAATAAAACCATTTAATACTGACTCCTACGACTTGAGAGTACAGAGACGACACATAGGACTACTATTTATAGACACAACATATAGTATACTCAACCTGAGCTATTACTGCTATCCCTGATGATGTTGTTCTTCCTCTGCAATATGATCTCTACCTCCTCGTTCGCATCCACCTAAAAATGTTGGTGACCAATGGGGTGAGACACAAGTCCCAGAGAGAGATATAACTCTTCGCCAACAATATTATTACATAGATAAACAATATAAAACTGAGCAGGGGATTCTTTTATATTAGCAGGCAGAATTAACCATTGTATGAACAGAATAAGATAATCTCCTTTCTTAAGGAGAACATCACATCTACCCATGGTAGAAATATAAGTCATCTATCTAATTTGCAAGGAATATAGAGAAACATAAATAGCATCTATCAACTAAGATGTATAACTATATTGCGCATCAAACAATGTTTTTCGTATTCGATCCTTAAGCAGATATGTTAATCGGCTGAACATATTTTACAATCACACTTAAGCCCTAAGGAGATGAAGTATAGCCTGTCCATCTCCAACCAACTGCAAACTTCTCACAAGTCGGTACCATACAAGGTCAATGGAAGAGCTGGTTGCCATGACCTCAACTCATCTCGGTCAGTGCGAGACTACTGGCAGTGACATCTCGTGTCAATCTCCAAAAGAGCGAGCCAGGGTATAAAGGCATCTACGCTCAGAGTTATAGCGTTCTACTGCACTCTCTTAGGGAAAACATCTACTACAACAATCCCCAATTATGAAATTACCGAGTCATGGCATGCTACCATACTCCAAGTCACGTGCCAGTTCACCATGCTCAATTAGAGTATGTAAGGGGATCAACTCACATCTGGCCGTCCTTACTTATGCCCCCACATATTAAAAAATATGCATTTCGGATTATGCCACGGGAAACCTGTTTCACCATTCAGCACATTCTGACACTGATGGATCTATGGTCAGGGCAACATTTTATAGTTTCTAGTGGTATATTGCGTGCATTACAATATTCTTTTAGCATCAAACAAGTTATAAGCATCAATCATAAACAAATGCTACAAAGAAAGCTGTAACACATCTATTGAGTACTTTTCAAATCTTTAGAACACATTTAGATACATAACATCTGGGATTCCAGTCCCTTATTGCATTACTGGGAATTCTTATCCCTTCACATTATCATTATCATGATTATTGGATCTGGGTATTCAAACCCTTAGTTCATCACTGAACACTGGTACCACTCATTAGGTAACTATTACCTCTAGGACCTCAGACCAAGGTATACATGATACTTATTGCACAAGTATTTCATATGGCTCATAAGGCCCATTTAAATCTCTTGTCACCTTTCACTAGGCAACAACTACTCACATGGCTCACAAGGACCATTTATCATCTTGTCACCTTTCACTAGGCAACAACTACTCACATGGCTCACAAGGCCCATTTATCATCTTGTCACCTTTCACTAGGCAATAACTACTCACATGGCTCACAAGGCCCATTCATCATCTTGTCACCTTTCACTAGGCAGAAACTACTCACATGGCTCACAAGGCCCATTTATCATTTTGTCACCTTTCACTAGGCAACAAATATCTTTTAGGTCATTAGACCATATAAACATTATACTTGTTGTACAAGTATTCAACATGGTTCATAAATACTATTAAAATTTGTATCACACAAAACATCATAGCTCATACCTGGCTATACTCATCATCTCATGATATTTGCATGGTAAGTATTTTGTGATATCATTAATACCAAATACACATCAATACCATGCAATACAAGAGTAATACCACTATCCCATCATTGGGACTAGGGTTTCTCTTATTATCATTTTGGTATTTCAAGTACATACCATCACCCTTCATTAGGGTTAGGATTTATCTTTGTCAATTGATTAGAATAACTAATAATATCATTACCCTTCATTAGGGTTAGGGTTTCCTTCAATTATCCAATTATGATTCCAAATCATAACATCACTCTTCATTATGGTTAGAGTTTCTCATTATTAATTGATTAGGATTACTAATCATATCATCACCCTTCATTAGGATAAGGGTTTCCCTTCATTAATCAATTAGGATTCCAACTCATAACATCACCCTTCATTAGGGTTAAGGTTTCTCATTATCAATTAGTTAGAATAACTAATCACAACATTACCCTTCATTAGGGTTAGGATTTTCTTTCAATTCCCAATTATGATTCCAAATCATAATATCACCCTTTACTAGGGTTAGGGTTCCCTTTATTAATCAGTTAGGGTTTTGAGTCATATCATCACCCTTTATTAAGGTTAGAGTTTCCCTTTTATAATCAATGAGGGTTTCAAAATCATATCATCAATGATCAAACCCTAATTCATGCTCTATACATATCATGAGTATCAATGTATGCTCATTTCATGATCATCGTACAAGTATGAGTTTCTCTTTCATACTCACTAGGATGTTGATTACTTCATACTTTATTAAGTTGGTTCAACCTTCTCTTCAAGGTACATTATCCTACACTTATCAAAGTGCATTAAACTCATTACATCTTAATGTAACAATTGTCATGACACACTTCATGTGTTACTCATCCAGGTATATTGGATTTGACATGCATCAAGGTGTATCAACCTTGAGGTGCTAGATGTGATATTTATCATCCCCAAGAAAATCACTTCCCTCATCACTTTCAACTTACTTAAGATTATCAAATCATCTTGTATTAGGGTATTTCTCATCCTAATACTTTGTACACTAACCCATCACACTTGTTCTGTAGTGTATTGGTCGTAATTCACACATCTTGAATTATCGAACCATCATCAAGTGGTAAGGACTCATCTTGTATTAAGACATTGTCCACTTAGGTGTTGCACCTATCAAGATATTAGTCACACCATTGCTTAGCATTACACTCATTACTTCTAGGAGTGTTTTACCCTCAACTTTATAAGGTATCTCAGGTTGGGGGTGTGCATATGTTCACCATATCAGGTTGTAGGTGTATAGGTACCACCATTTCGGGTTGTATGTATATACATACCCATCATATCGGGTTGTAGGTGTATAGACACTCACCATATCGGGCTGGAGGTGTATGGACACTCACCATATCAGGCTGGAGGTGTATGGACACTCACCATATGTTTTTTTTAATTAAGCCAGAGGGTTCTCTATTCATCCCACCCCTCTCTTGTGGGCGAAACCATCAACAGAATACATCTCCTGCTTATGTGTCCGCATGTTTGTTCCTCCCAGAAGACCAGATAAAAAAACCTCACAACCCAGACAAAGAAACAGCTAAAAAACATCTATGATTCATCAAGCGTCGATCCTCTGCAGGTGCACGTAGGGAATGCACCTTTTCTCCAAAGTTGCCATGCCTCGAATTCTATTCTGTATCATCCTTCTTTCCGTAATAACTGTCATCTCTGAAAATCTTTTCCCCCATCTCCCAATCTCTCTGGGTATAGAGTTAGCAACTTTGTGAACCATTGACCCAGTAATACTAGATCTAACCAACTCGGACCTCAGCTCTCTAACAAACGGCTTGGTCCTCCACGGTTCTATAGCATCCTTCCACAGAATATCATAGACTTCCTGGTCATCAATCTCAATACATGAAACTCGTAGCATATGATCATCTGCCAGTTTCAGTCCAACAATGCATGCATGTACATATGCTAGGACGAAGTCTGGTGCCTTGAGCCATGCATGGAACACCATGCATATATCTGCATTTTGATTTCATATCAGGCCTGCCACCCACCTCCTACATACCCCATCTTCTCCCCTATCTCTTCCTATAGTCAAGTTCATTTTCAAGTTATGCAAGTCAGGCTTCATCCACCTTATCAGTTGAATCTCTCTCATTCTCATCGTAGGCTCAGTAATCCCGCCATCTCTCATCCTATTGTAAATGTTCGATCCATGTTCAACGGAGAAGGATCTATGTTGAATCGTGTTGTTCACAGAAGAGATGATTTGATTCCATTCAAACTCCCAACCTCGCAGTTTGTCCCCAAATCTAGATGCACAACGTATCCTCCAAATGTTGTGGGGTATGTTAACTGCTAACCTTCCTGCAATCCAATCTGAGATCCTCCTGGAGTAACCTTTCTCACAAGTATCAAGAAGTGATTGTATATCATGAGGTGCCTGCATCTATGTCAAATGGGAGAATCTGTTCCAGAAGAACATGGCAACCTGTCCATGGAAGAAAAGGTGATCAACATCTTCTACTCTCAGATCATCACAAAAATTACACCTCAATACAAGGGGGATGCAACATTTATGTTGAACATTATCATCCATAGGAATAGCTTTTTTAGTCAGCTTCCATATGATAGCACTCGCCTTAGGGGCGTCCATGCCCCATATTTTTCCTAGAGCATCCGGTCCTCCCGCTCTTGGTTGCATTAGAATCTTTTTCACTGATTTCATAGTGAAGCGACCCTTCTGGTCAACACCCCACACCAATTCATCATCTGCGTTCGTTATCCAAGCACCTGCCTTTTTTATCAGCTCCACACCCTGGTCATCAACCACCTTTTGGATCGTCTCCCAATCCCATCCATCTTCTTCATTCTAGAAATCTCTAACCAAGAACGGCTGCCTTCTATCACTAGCAAAGATGGCATGGTTAGTGAGTCTCTCATCACACCACCATGAGTCCCAGAAAGGGATATTACCTCTCCCAATCGACCATCTACAAAAAGGAAACATTCTAGTGAACATGTCCCATATCTTCTTCCAGAAAGGGGACAGACAACTACTAATCTTTAAGTGATTAGGATAGTTTTCGGACCTGCCTGTAGCAAGGTTAGCATACTTATCTCTGCAAAAAGATGCCCACAAAGTCTCAGTATTGAGAATTTCCCAGCACGCCTTAGCAACAAAGGCATCATTAATCATCTTCAAGGAAGTGAGACCAAGACCCCCATCTATCAGTGGCGTAGCAACTCTTTCCCATCCGATCCATGCTTTTCTCTGGTGATTCTCCCTATCCGCCCATAGAAAACTCGAAAATTTTCTCTCTATACACTGGATGATACCTGCTGGAATTCCCACCGCCGCTGCCGTGTAGAAAGTAATGGACGACAGCACATGAGCAACCAGTAGTCTTTATCCTACAAAAGATAGCAATCTAGATTTCCATGCAGCCACTTTAAAGTTCACTTTTCTAACAAGAAACTCGTAGTCAATTAATTTTGTCCTTCCTTTAGAAATCGGTATGCCTAGGTAAATAAAAGAGCAAGTCGCCTTCTCCACTCCAAAGCCCTTTGCTATGTCATCTTCCTTTGCTTGATCATACCCGCCAATCACACAAACAGATTTCTGTCTATTGATTATCTGACCAGTTGCCTTTTCATATAGCTCGAATGTACTTTTAACTGTATTGATTGTCCGCTGGTCCGCATTGAAGAACATCAGAAGATCATCAGCATAGAGGGGCATTGGAGGTGCCACCCCATATCCTCTTATACAAAAATTGGCAATGGACCGATCATTCGCCAATCTACTAATCCTTCTGCAAATAAGTTCCTCAAAGATAATGAACATGAATGGTGATATAGCATTACCTTGCTTTAAGCCTCTTCCAATCTGAAAAAAACTAGTTGTATCCCCACCAATAGTAACTGTAGCCCAGGTGTGTTTAAAGAAACTCATACATAGATCGATCACCTCAGGTAGAAATCCAAAAGCAGCAAGACATTTACACATCACCTACCAATCCACTCTGTCATATGCTCTTGACATATTGAACTTAACCACAGAATTAGGAAATTCCCGACCTTGATTGATATCATGCATCAACTCTCTAGCCAGTCTGACATGATGAGTAATATCATTCCCTTTCAAGAAGGCTCCCCGTGGACGGGATATCATTTGGGTCATCAATGGAGCCAACCTGTTACTAAATATTCTCGCAAGGATTCTTAGGGTCAGATTCTCAATCGATATAGGTCTGAAATCAGCGGATAACTTCTTGGGAGAGTCGACCTTCGGAATAAGGAGGATTCTACAGCAGAACAAACCTCTATGACATATCTACCCTCTAAAGAAACCATCTTCCAGAGCGAGGAAGTCGTCACTAATAATATGCCACGCATCTGAAAAGAAAGGTAGGGTAAATCCATCCGGCCCAGGGGCTGTATTTGGGTCCATTTCCTTCAATGTCTTCAGAATCTCGTCCTCATGAGGGGTGGTCATCAGAAAGCAGCTATCATATGTCGAGATAGTCTCTGGGATGTCCTGTAGAAACTGTTCTAAGGCAATGCTATCTATCTCAACTTCCTCATTGTATTGTTGTTGGTAATGTGTCGCCGCCTTCTCCGCCATCTCAGCAGGGTTCGTTATCACAGTACCATCAGGCAGTGTCAATGCATTTAGCCTCCCATGTCTTCGCCTAGTTTTGACCACCGAATGATAAAACTGAGTGTTGCGCTCACCATCTTTTAGCCAACTAATTCTGGCCTTCTCCCTCCAAATAGCCTCTTCCACATCTAGCAGCTGCTCAAGCTCATTCTCTACAGTCTTTAAGTTTGACTCATTGAGTGGAGTTGGATTTTCATCAAATGCAGCATGTGTAGTGAACACCACATCCTCTAAATCTTTTATACGTTGATTATTGTCTCCAAACTTTATCTTACTCCAGGCTCTGAGAGCACCTCTTACTTTCTTCAATTTATGATAGAAAACGAATGATGAATTTCCCACAACTCTCTCTTCCCAGATCTGCTCAACAATCTTCAGACATTCAGCCTCCCTTAGCCATGTCGACATGAATGAGAAGTGATCTTTCCTATCAGTAGTAGCATGTGCACCCGGTATAGTTATAATAGGGCAGTGATCTGACACCCGAGATCTAGTAAGGTGTATAGAACGAGTCGTGGGTTTCTTTGCAAACCATGTTCCATTCATAAGAACCCTATCTAACCTCTCCCAAACAGTAGGCGTGAGTATCTGTTTGTTAACCCAAGTAAACCGGCTTCCTTCAAAAGGCACCTCCTTCAAGAGAGCATCAGCAATAAGAGCATTGAAATCAAACATTTCCTGATAAGTTGGAGCATTTCCCCCACGTTTCTCCTGGGCCTCTCGTACAACATTAAAATCACATGCTATGATCCATTTCATATCACCTATCTCAGAAGACATGATGATAATATCTTCCCAGAGATCTCTCCGGTGGGCACAATCACAACTTGCATACACAGCTGTAACAAACAAGAATGAACCATATGAGGCCTCACATCTAACAGTAATGTGTTGTCTATGTCTTCCAAAAATCACTGGATTTAGGTTTAGGTCTGCATATACCCATATCTTACCTTCCTCTATATGGTTTTTAGCCACCCAATCTAGGCGTACCACATCTAACAGCTCAATAGCTTGTTCAGCATGTAAGAAAGGTTCAAAGAGGCAAACAATGCCCGGTTTGAATCTGCTACAAAGTCTCCTCAGCACCCTTCTTGTTGGGTTGTTTACAGCCCCTCTAATATTCCAGAAAATTGACTTACTGTCCATATGAAAAGAAAAACTACTCTTCTCATCTCAGTCACTATCAAGTCAGTGACTAAACCTCCACTCATCCTCATCGCTATAATCAGCGTAGGCAGCACGTCTCTCATCCTTCGATTGTCTCCTCCTAGAGCTACCACACCTGGTATAAGCACGTTCTTGGATAGTGTTGCGTCCCCGATCAGTAAACTCAACTCTCCTCGAGCCAGATCTGTATCTTCTTCTATCTGTTCTTCTACGTTCTCTGTCACGGGCATCCTCAAAGTATATAAAGTCCTCCAACCTTTTATTCGAAAGGAATTGTCTGTTGCCTTCTCGATCAACTATAACTCTTCTCGGAGATCTATCCTCTCTTTGACGTTGTCTGTCCAGAGATGGTCCCCGTGATCTAGGTCTCTCCACCGGAGACGGCGGTCTAGTAATCATTGTAGCCTCAGAAACAGGTCCTTCCCTATTCTTTTTCACAACGAGAGATTCTCTTGGTATTCCATATTCACTGCCTGCTTCAGTAAGGATAGAGTCTTCTGCACCCATTTTTCCTCTAGCTACCATGATAAGATGAACTGAGGTCCTCCTCGATCCGTATGTAAGGGATATGAATTGCGGTACATCTTCACTAAAGGCCTCCACGAGCATGAGTATACCTGATAGATCATCTTCTCCCTTCTGCCAGTCTGATATATGTATTAGTTTACCAAACAGTTTGACAATGGTTGTAACAGATTCATCATCCCAGCACACCATGGGAAGGTCTGCCACCCAAAACCAGAAGACTTCTTTGCATCCATGTCGCTCCCCTCCAATCATGTGCCTCGTGTCAATCCTAGACCCTCTAAAGGTAGGTACCCCTTTTGCCGCATTTTCCTTTGCTTCGTTGGGGCGGGAGAAAAAGGCAATCGCTTTTCTATCTGCAAAACGATATAAGTCCGCCGCACATGGCCAACATTGTCTTAAGAATGGGCAGAGAGCCGTCCATGATATTTCACTGGGCCAAGAAATCTCCACCGCCCTCTTAAGAGCAGTGATCTTGCTTCTTCTCATATCGTCATCAGGGCCTATATCCACCGAAATCCTCTTTGGGATGTGATGTGGTGTACCCCTAGCTGGTCATCCTGACGGTAGGGGAGGGAACACCATTCTTGATAGTATATCTGGTACTCTTACCTGACAGAACATTTGATTGCATCTCGCCGCAATATGTACAGGCCTACGACATTTATAGCACACCTTGTTCCTCCTGCATTGTGATTGCCAATGTCCTCTGCCAAGGCACCGGAAACAAGTGTCGTGAGGTATGCCATACAGTGGTTTCTTCGTCGATGGATGTTTGTGCGTCTTGGAGGCTGACCCATTGTGTTGTGCTGCCGAAGACGGCGTATAACCGGGCTGCATTGTTGATCTTGGTCTCTGAGCTGATCTCTGGTTTGCTATAACCATTTCTTCAGTTGCATTCATCGTAGGGGACCGCTGAGGTATCCCATGGAGAGCCGTCATATCTTCTTGGGGAGGCGACTACATGGTATTCATTCCTTGTGGCTGCTCGACCATCAGATGAGGCGTATGGTTCACTTCTTGTGCCAGCTCATTCATCAGTTGATGTGTAGTGTTCTCTTGTGACGCTTGCCATGCGCTTGTCTGTGGAGGAGAAAAAGAGTTCGTCCTCATCTCTGGACTCGGCGTCGGCATGCTGATCAGGGGGTGTGCATCCTCAGCCATCGTCATATGCGTGGGTGATTGAAGAAAGTTCCTAATGTGTGGGATCACTGCATCCGGAGGTGTGGATTCGGAGGCAAAAACTTCTCGTCGCTCAGCGACAACCCCTTGCTCCTGTCTCACGCTCTGTCGCGTAACCCTACGGAGCAGCGGTGAGGGTAGCATCAAGACTTATCGTAGCAAGCTTTTCGTATTCGAGGGCTGTATCGGTCTAACCCAGCATCGGATTGTCACGGAAGAAATCTGTATCGGTCTCTAGTTAACACGATACGATTGCCACACACGATACGAGTGGGAAATATGCCTACTCCATATCGGTTTGTTACCTTGTCAGGACAGAAGCTGTATCGGTCTCCAGCTAACACGATACGAGAGCCTCACAGCCATAATGATGTTACACTTCTCCTCAGCTCACCTCATCAGGAAGGAAGCTAACACCTGTGTCGAACGCCAACTAGCACGATATGAGAGCTCCCCCCAAGAGCTACCACCGGATTCCGCTGCAGTTCAATCCAAGCGGGTACACTTGAAGGGTAGCACGTGAGGAGAGCCCGACACGGATGGAGATATTAAAAAACTCCTGACAATGCAGCACCTAACACGTTATGAGATCAGCTACCACAGAATGATATCTCCCACCATTAAGAGAGCCTCCTCAGTTGCACGATACGAGAGCACTCCTGTAGCATCCTGTGGATTTCTGCCCAGTATGGAATTCAGTTCTTCTTACGTATCGGCCACCAACCTGTGTCGGCCTCCAGCCAACCCGATATGAGGCTTCCCCCATGATACGAGAGCTCCCCCCCCCCACGATACGAGAGCCACCTCAGTTGCACGATGCCTGTTACTCAAACGAACCAAAACATGTCTTCCTTGATGAAGAAAAATTATGTCCCATTTACAATGACACTCACCATATCGGGCTACCATCTTGATCACCATATTGAGTTGGCATCTTGGCCACCATATTGGGTTACCATCTTAGTTTAGGGTATCTCTTTGATACCATATTTGGTTCAAGGTGTATGTTACTCATCCAAGTATATTGGATTTGAGATGCATCAAGGTGTATCAACCTTGAGGTGCTAGATGTGATATTTATCATGCCCTAGAATATCACTTCCCTCATCACTTTCACCTTAAGATCATCAAATCATCTTGTATTAGGGTATTTCTCATCCTAATACTTTGTACACTAGCCCATCACACTTGTTCTGTAGTGTATTGGCTGTAATTCACACATCTTGAATTATCCAACCATCATCAAGTGGTAAGGACTCATCTTGGATTAAGACATTATCCACTTAGGTGTTGCACATATCAAGATATTAGTCACACCATTGCTTAGCATTACACTCATTACTTCTAGGAGTGTTTTACCCTCACCTTTACAAGGTGTATCGGGTTGGGGGTGTGCATATGTTCACCATATCTGGTTGTAGGTGTATAGATACCACCATATCGGGTTGTAGGTGTATACATACCCATCATATCGGGTTGTAGGTGCATGGACACTCACCATTTAACGACCTCCATCAAACTAATGAACAAATCGTTACTAATTAAGCGGAATAAACATAAATAGTGGATTAACAAAAATCACTAAAATTTAAAACCATTTTGTAAGGAGATCCTTATCCAGAAAACCTTTATTGAAAGATCCAAAGCTCATACATATTATGATTTACATTGTACAACATTTTTTCATCTCATCTCGAGGAAAACATATAACAGTTGCTCTATCAAAACACATACTGGAGCAACATAAAACCTCGAAGCATACTAGACAAAACCTCATATTGTTCATAAAACAAACACGTACTAAATCCAAGGACCTGAGAGTATAGAGACAACACCTAGGACTTATATCTACAAGACACGACAGATAGTATACTCAACCTGAGCTATTACTATTGTCCCTACTGATGTTCCTCCTCTACAGAAAGGTCTTCACCGCCTTGTGCACGTCCACCTAAAATTTTTGGATCCCACGGGGTGAGACAATTCTCCCAGCGAGAGATATAACTCTCCGCCGACCATATTATTATTGTAGATAAACGTTATAAAACTAAGTGAAGGATAAGCAACATGAGAAATATATGTTTAAGTGTAATAACATTGAAGCCAGCATCATTAGAAATAAACAAGTATGGAAATAAAATCCTCACTATATTCAATATTACATTTAAAGAACAACTGTTGCAAAACTAAAATCAAAGCTTTCTTAACTCTTCTTCCTTATAAGAAACACTTTAAACTTATATTATCACATTTTAGCTTATGCCCTGATCATATGCAGTGTACTCTACATATGAGACTTGCATTGCACTACGATCACACCGTACAAAACTTAGTTGACACACCCAGGGAAAAGCTAAGTCTAACTGCTGTCCTGGTCTGCTACAGGAAAACTAGCTCTCTAGCCTCGACACTCCTATGGTGTCGTAAACTAGACTCCTCCTCTAACATGAACACATAGGCGGAGAGTCAAGTCGTGCCACCAGGATGTCTGGTTAATGTTGGACACACTTTTTTGTACTCTAGTGCCACCAGGATGTCTGGTTAATATTGGACACTACATTCTGTAATTTCAGGAGACTTTCACTAGGGCTTCATCCCCCGTACCACCTGTTGGTATGATCCAACCCCCGTATACTGGTCACTGCCAGGGTTAGGTCATTTCACCCCTAAGGTGCAGACCTCTAAGAGGGGTTCTACGGTGTTCAGGGCTCCTAAGTCTATTATAACTTAATTATATCTTTCACTTATACTGATTTCTTTTAACTTTGTATCTTACTGACAACTCAGACTACAAAACTGATTTCAGTGATAATACTAAACTGAATGTTCAACATATCATTTACCCTTTTCTTAGGGTTTCATTTACCTCATTCACTTATCACATGGCAACACCCTATCCTTAGGGTTTCAGTTACCTCATTCACTTATCATTGGCTTTCATAAAGATTTCATACGACATAAACATTCACTGGATAAAGATTGCTTAAATCATATAGAATCAATATATGTATGAAACCTTAAAACTGAGCTGAATTTAGATTTTCATGCCATTCACTAAGATATCAAGCATCAAGAATAAAATTGAATAAATAAAGTCTTATCATGTTAAGAAAATCCCTTCAAATGGATTTCACGATATCTATTTGTAAATATCCAACTTTCCTCACATCTAGGGTTCCACCCTTCTTAACTGAGATATCAAACAAACACCATTCACCCTTGACAAAATTCAAGATATTATCTGACATATATGTATTGGACATTACATATATTAGGGTACTAACCACCTTGCCACTCTTGTCATATAGTGTATTGGGTTACCCACCATCTCATTTAAGAGATATGTACTCAACACCATATCGTCCAATAGGTGTATACTTAACCAGATATAAGTTTAAAGGTGTATACTTGCTACCCATATCACCTAGAGGTGTATGTGTTCTTACCATATCGACCTTGAGGTGTATGTATGCTTCCATATCACTTTTGAGGTGTGTGTGTGCTTCACACCATATCGGGCAGAGAGGTGTGTGTGCTTCACACCATATCGGGCAGAGAGGTGTGTGTGTGCTTCACACCATATCGGGCAGAGATGTGTGTGTGTGTGCTTCACACCATATCGGGCAGAGAGGTGTAAAATCATATCCATATCATTTTAGTGAGGTAGGTGCATCATCATATCAGGTTAGAGGTGCTTGCTTGTGTGCTTACACCCGATATCACTTTTATAAGGTGATACCATCATCTTCAAGCTATAGACCTTCGTTCTAACTGTTATAGTTCATGGGAACAGGTCTAATAAACGACTAGAACTCATAATTTCATCAACTATTTCAGAAAATTTCGGAATTAAAAGTAGTTCATTAAGTATAGCAATTTAGGTGATGAATTATAACATGGTTGAGTTCAAGTTATATAACCCACCTTAAGAACAACTTCAAAGCTCCAAGATCTAAAGCTCCATGTTACTAAGGTTGAAGATGACTTATCAAAAGTCCAAGGCTCGTTCACAACTCCTTCTTATATAAGGAATCACCATGGTTAAGCAATTGGTGAAGAAGAAAAGAAAAGAAGATCAAAACCCTAAAATCATGCTTTAATCCAAGGTTGAAGATGATCATGGCCTCACCTTAGGGTTAAGTATTGAGATCCTTCTTTCTATAGAACCTTTGCACGATACCCCACTCCTTATGCATGATATTCCACCACTCTTGGCCGATATCCCCCTCTCTTGAGGTCAAAATACTCCACTATGGCCGATATCACCATACTAGGCCGATATCACCTTGCATGGCCGATATGAACTTGCTATGGATGATAACCAAGGCCATATGCATGATACCACTTCACTCCTACACTATAAAATGACCCTATGCACGATATCTAAGAGCAAGGAAGTGGTAGGATTCGAAAAGGTTCACTAAGGGGTGGAAGAAGGAGTATATATACTTGTTGTTCATCAAGAAGTGTGAAAATGAGGTGTCATCAATTTGAGCTACTAGGTGCCACGTGTCCATGCATGGTTGACAAGTGTACAGACATGCATTAAAATTTATCTTGTCATGAAAAACACTTGAAAGTAATCCATGGATGAATTTTCGTCCATTACTTATCCCTTTGAATAAAATATATCAATAAAATCACCACTTTATTCACAACCCGATACAACTTTTCTAAGGAAGTTGTAAACCGATACACTTCACCTCCTTGAGGTGCTTTGCATGAAATGGCCTTTTCTAAGAGTCCAAAGACCGATATAAAACTCCTCCTATGGCTCCTTGGCTGATAGGCACTCATATATAAGCTTTTCAACTTGATACAACTCAAGTTAGGGTTTCATATTCACCCTTTTCTTGGTCATTTCATCACCAAGAGTACCATCATTCATAATTGATTCAAACATGGTGTCTCATTCAGTCTCTCTCCTCTAAATGATATATAAAGGATGTAGGAACACTCTATAGGTGGTAATTTGCATTTCAACCCTACATTTTGGGTAAATTACAATTTGTACCAAAATTGGTGCACAATGCACTAACATTATTCAAACAAGTTGAAACTTGAAATTTAGGATTTCCACAAGCCACCACTTAGCATAATTCTCTCTCTTATGATGCTAAAACACTTAATACACGTTCAACATGTGATATATTGCAATATAACCCCTCATCTTGGGTAAATTGCACTTTGGTCCAAAACAAAGGCACATTGCTCAAACATCATTCAATCATGACCAAACTTGGAACATAAGTTTGTCACATGATAAAAAAACACCTTAGAGGATTATCTTAAATTTCAAATCAACTTACTTAGCCAAAACAAACATGGTTACCTCTTAACCTAGGTCAGGGTCATTACAAGTTATAAACCCCTAACAAAGATTTCATCCCCAAAATCTCAGATAAAGGGAGACAGATATAATTCATTCATCATATTATCAAGTCTCCACATAACGTCTTAATATCGTGGAGATGTCATAGAACTTTGATCAACACAAAGTTCTTTCACATAAAGTTATCATAGAATCTGTCATACATGACACATACTCCACTATCCTTTTCATTATTGGTTGTAGAGTCAACTATGTGTCAGGTAACATTTTCATTATTCAGATAATCATTATACATACCTTATTTAACTTAGGTGTCAAACCTCACTGATTTGTCACCTTTTCAACTTACATATTATGTAATAAGATCCTTGATCTTGGGAGTTTTCCATACCCCTTACTCAGTTTGTCATTTCTCTTTCAAAGAAAGACCAGAGTTGTGTTCAGTCACCCACTTGGGATTACAAGTCTTATCATGCATCTGTTGTGCCACTCAAATCTACTAACACAACACTATACTTTCTGATGACTTGTATCAATTATCCCTTTAGTTGTTTATTTTCTTGTCATAAGGAGAGGCTATTCATTAAAGAGGAACTATCTTAGAGGTATCTCTAGATGTTATGTATATGCTACCTTAACAATATAAATAGAGATATTCTAAGAAGTTATCTTTAGCTTGATCAACTTTTCCCAAAACAATTCTATAATTATTCCTTCAACCCACTCATCCTTGCTGATGTCATGTTTATGCGAGGCATAAACCCCTAACATGTGGTGTCCATACTATAGTATATAACTAGGCTAATCTCAAAGTTGGCCCTTCTAGGTAACCAACATAAATCATCTGATTAGGAGTTATGCTTTTACTTTCCCATACCACCTAATATTTCTTAGATACCAGATTTCCTTACCTTGGTATCTATCACATGTGTCGAAAACACATCACATCCTCATCATTTCCATCTCTCTATTGTTATTACGAAAGACACATATATAAAAGGATTCTCTCTTTCATCTTTGGGACATTATTTATTACACATATCTTTATCTTGGAACCAAAGTCCAAGACGAACTGATACCTTTCTAAGTATCCATCAATGGATTATTTCTAATCCATGCACATCAAGTGTCATAGTACTCACTTGATTGCCATGTCCCTAAAAGAAGAGAACACAAAGAAACATATTCCTCTTATTGCCCCATCATTACCCAGGGTTTTTTATCAAAGAGAAGGGATTATCATCTCCTCTAATTATTGCATGAACTTTCAACTGTTCATGAGTCACTTACTCTTGTTTCATCCTAGGTTCCTTGCCATCAGCATAGGAATTATAAGGATGATTACATGTCATCACTCCTTTCTTTGTTATTGTCTAGCATGTTCATGAACATTTTGTGACTTTATCACATTTCCCATTTCCACATCATGGGAAAAGATCTTTACTATTCACACATACTTTATCAAACAAGGATCATCTCCCTTGTTCTCATTCTCATTTCATGAGGATTATACTTTTACTTCCTCATACACACAGATTAATCTGAGATCATCTCAGATTCCACTTTATTGCACTTAGGATGTGATACAAATGTCCATACCATATTTCCAATTTCATTATACTCGCTAGATTGTCTCAGAATGACTACTTGATCAGAGTAATCAGAAACATAACAATCTAAGAGTTCCATACTCACCTTATCTTCAATAGTTGAATACCTGGCCAGGGTATACAAGTACTGAGATTAGGTAGTATACACTTTGTGTACTATCATATTCCTTACTTTTCGTATCATCACAAACACATGATTTAATATTCCTAAATTTTCTCCAGGCATCACTTCTATATCTCATCCTCTTTCACACAGATAAGAGAAATTATAGAACATTTAAAAGAATACCGAATAGAATATAAATTCTAATTCTCATCATTTCTTCCATATGTTCCCATAAAGCAATAAATAGGGAGGTCCATAATAGCAATCCTTTTTATGATTATCAGATAACATCAAGATAAGGCATATCGACATGAAAAAGTCTCTATCTAACTGTTACCCCTCGTGGTCATCCACCGCTTTAGGTTGACTCAACACATAGAGTCTAGTTGTTTCATGTTGTTGCTCTTGCCTTTTTACTTTATTGGGTTGTAACTTTCATAAGCCCTGCCGAGTCTGCCTCAGTTGTTGGGTCATTTCCTCCCTTCTTATTAAACAATAGAGTTTAGTATGCTCAACATGTCCATATCTATAACATGTCTTATCCATGTACCATGGTCTTATCGGTCTTATTACCATTGTAAAAGCTAAGCCAAGAGTTCTTACTGGTGGAAAGTTAGGGCTTTTACCTTTATATAGTGATTACTGCCCTGGTGCACTAGGCATTTATTGCACTGGTGGAACTTTGTCATTTTAGAACAACTAGGAAAATGTCTCTAGAATTGTAGGGACTTTTCCTTAATTCTCAGCTTATTGCCCCTCCTTGAGCATTTTCATCACATATATACTATCTGTCTATACTTATGGTAGAGTCTATTTTCTTTCCATATGTTAATCTTTCCCATGTTTCGATTGTTCCAACATGAACATGTCATTCAGGAACCCTTTTTAAATCTCAGAGTTTTTGCATTAAGAACTGGTAACCTAGGTTGTAATGCTAATATCCAGTCTACTATATGTATCATTGTTGTCTGAACCTGTCTATCAAGAGCATAATCATAGGATTCTCTATCCTGATCTGATCATGATGAGAATTATCAGGCACTGATTCTTCTCTTACCTGATCCCTTGCACCCTTTCTTGGTGCAACAACATTACCCTCAGCAATGTGTTCCTCGTGTTCTTCAGTCATTTTTAAACTTCACCCTTTCTTATGCATAAAAAGAAGTCACTACAGGGTATACTAGAGGATACTAGAACAAACTCAACACCTAAGTCCTATGTCTCTGTAGACTCAGCAAACATTAATCTCTAATACCAAAACTTGTAACGACCGCCATCAAACCGACACACAAATTATTACTAATTAAGCGGAATAAACATAAACAACGAATTAACAAAAACCACTAAAATTCAAAACCATTTTGTAAGGAGATCCTTATCCAGAAAACCTTTATTGAAAGATCCAAAGCTCATGCATATCATGATTTACATTGTACAATATTGTTTCATCTCATCTCGAGGACAACTATAATACTTGCTCTATCAAAACACATACTGGAGCAACATAAAACCTCGAGGCATACTAGCCAAAACCTCATATTGTTCACAAAACAAACATGTACTAAATCCAAGGACCTGAGAGTACAAAGACGACACCTAGGACTTCTATCTACAAGACACGACAGACAGTATACTCAACTTCAGCTATTACTGTTGCCCCTGCTGCTGTTCCTCCTCTGCAAAAAGGTCTTCACCGCCTCATGCACGTCCACCTAAAAATTTTGGATCCCACGGGGTGAGACAATTGTCCTAGCGAGAGATATAACTCTCCGCTGACCATATTATTATTGCAGATAAATGTTATAAAACTGAGCAAAGGATAAGAAACATGAAAAAGATATGTTTAAGTGTAATAACATTGAAGCATGCATCACTAGAAATAAACAAGTCTAGAAATAAAATCATCAATATACTCAATATTACATTTAAAGAATAACTGCTGCGAAACTAAAATCAAAGCTTTCTTAACTCTTTTTCCTTATAAGAAACACTTTGATCATATGCAATGTACTCTACATATGAGACTCGAAGTGCACTACGATCACACTGTACAATACTTGGCTGACACACCCGGGAAAAAGCTAAGTCTGTATGTTGTCCTGGTCTGCTACAGGAAAACTGGCTCTCTGGCCTCGACACTCCTATGATTTCGTAAACTGGACTCGTCCTCTAACCTGAGCACATAGGTGGAGAGTCAAGCCGTTCCACCAGGACTTCTAGTTAATGTTGGACATGATTTTTGTACTATAGTGCCACCAAGACATTTGGTTAATGTTGGACACTAAATTCTATAATTTCAAGAGACTTCCACTATGTCTTCGTCCCCCGTACCACCTGTTGGTATGATCCGACCCCCGTATACTAAACACTGCCAGGGTTAGGTCATTTCACCCCTAAGATGCAGACCTCTCAGAGGGGTTCTACGGTGTTCAAGGCTCCTAAGTCTATTATAACTTAATTATATCTTTCACTTAGACTTATTTCTTTTAACTATGTATCTTACTGACTACTCAGACTACAAAATTGATTTCACTGATAATATTGAACTGAATGCTCAACATATTATTTACCCTTTTCTTAGGGTTTCATTTACCTCATTCACTTATCACATGGCAACACCCAATCCTTAGGGTTTCAGTTACCTCATTCACTTATCACTTGGCTCTCATAAAGATTTCATACGACATAAACATTCACTGAATAAAAACTATTTAAATCATGTACAATCAATATATGTATGAAATCTTAAAACTGGGCTGAATTTAGATTTTCATGCCATTCACTGAGATATCATGCATCAAGAATAAAATTGAATAAATAAAGTCTTATCATGTCAAAAAAATCCCTTCAAATGGATTTCACGATATCCATTTGTAAATATCCAACTTTCCTCGCATCTAGGGTTCCACCCTTCTTTACTGAGATATCAAACAAACACCATTCACCCTTGATGAAATTCAAGATAGTATCTGACATATATGTATTGGCCATTACATGTATTAGGGTACTAACCACCTTGCCACTCTTGTCATCTAGTGTATTGGGTTACCCACCATCTCATTTTAGAGATATGTACTCAACACCATATCGTCCAATAGGTGTATGCTTAACCCAATATCATTTTAAAGGTGTATACTTGCTACCCATATCACCTAGAGGTGTATGTGTTCTTACCATATCGACCTTGAGGTGTATGTATGCTTGCATATCACTTTTGAGGTGTGTGTGTGCTTTAGACCATATCGGGCAGAGAGGTGTGTGTGTGTGCTTCACACTATATCGGGCAAAGAGGTGTGTGTGTTCTTCACACCATATCGGGAAGAGAGATGTAAAATCATATCCATATCATTTTAGTGAGTTAGGTGCATCATCAGATCGGGTTAGAGGTGCTTGCTTGTGTGCTTGCACCTGATATCACTTTTATAAGGTGATACCATCATCTTCAAGCTATAGGCCTTCGTTCTAACTGTTATAGTTCATGGAAACAGGTCTAATAAATGACTAGAACTCATAATTGCATCAAATATTTTAGAAAATTTCGGAATTAAAAGTAGTTCATTAAGTATAGCAATTTAGGTGATGAATTATAACATGGTTGAGTTCAAGTTATATAACCCGCCTTAAGAACAACTTCAAAGCTCCAAGATCCAAAGCTCCATGTTACTAAGGTTGAAGATGACTTATCAAAAGTCCAAGGCTCGTTCACAACTCCTTCTTATATAAGTAATCACCATGGTTAAGCAATTGGTGAAGAAGAAAAGAAAAGAAGATCAAAACCCTAAAATCATGCTTTAATCCAAGGTTGAAGATGATCATGGCCTCACCTTAGGGTTAAGTATTGAGATCCTTCTTTCTCTAGAACCTTTGCACGATACCCCACTCCTTATGCATGATATGCCACCACTCTTGGCCGATATCCCCCTCTCTTGAGGTCAAAATACTCCACTATGGCTGATATCACCATACTAGGCCGATATCACCTTGCATGGCCGATATGAACTTGCTATGGACGATAACCAAGGCCTTATGCATGATAACACTTCACTACTACACGATACAAGGACCCTATGCATGATATCTAAGAGCAAGGAAGTGGTAGGATTCGAAAAAGTTCACTAAGGGGTGGAAGAAGGGGTATATATACTTGTTGTTCATCAAGAAGTGTGAAAATGAGGTGTCATCAATTTGAGCTACTAGGTGCCACGTGTCCATGCATGGTTGACACGTGTACATACATGCATTAACATTTATATTGTCATGAAAAACACTTGAAAGTAATCTAGGGATGAATTTTCTTCCATTACTTATCCCTTTGAATAAAATATATCAATAAAATCACCACTTTATTCACAACCCAATACAACTTTTCTACGGAAGTTGTAAACCGATACACTTCACCTCCTTGAGGTGCTTTATACGACATGGCCTTTTTGAAGAGTCCAAAGACCGATATAAAACTCCTCCTATGGCTCCTTGGCTGATAGGCACTCATATATAATCTTTTCAACTTGATACAACTCAAGTTAGGGTTTCATATTCACCCTTTTCTTGGTCATTTCATCACCAAGAGTACCATCATTCATAATTGATTCAAACATTGTGTCTCATTCAATATCTCTCCTCTAAATGATACATAGAGGAAGTAGGAACACTCTATATGTGGTAATTTGCATTTCAACCCTACATTTTGGGTATATTACAATTTGTACCAAAATTGGTGCACAATGCACTAACATTATTCAAACAAGTTGAAACTTGAAATTTAGGATTTCACAAGCCACCACTTAGCATAATTCTCTCTATTATGATGCTAAAACACTTAAGGCACGTTCAAAATGTGATATATTGTAATATAACCCCTCATCTTGGGTAAATTGCACTTTGGTCCAAAACAAAGGAACATTGCTTAAACATCATTCAATCAGGACCAAACTTGGAACATAAGTCTACCACATGATAACAAAACACCTTAGAGGATTATCTTAAAGTTCAAAGAAACTTACTTAGCCAAAACAAACAGGGTTACCTCTTAACCTAGGTCAGGGTCATTACACACCATATTGGGCTGCAGGTGTATGGACTCACCATATCGGGCTGGAGGTGTATGGACACTCACCATATCGGGCTACCATTTTGATCGCCATATCGGGTTGGCATCTTGGCCACCATATCGGGTTACCATCTCGGGTTAGGGTATCTCTTTGATACTATATCGGGTTCAAGGTGTATGTTTGACCCTATATCGTGTACAAGGTGTATGTATGTGTCACCCATGTTGTTTATGAGGTATTAACCCATCACCATGTTGGGATAGAAGTGCATTCAATCACCATATCGGGTTAGTCACCCTCTAGGGTTTGCCATATCGGTTTAACCCTACTTGTGCTTATTTCTTTTCCTCCCTCAAAGGTACCATCCTATCTTTAGGATGAGTGATAGGATAAACCAATTGGTTGGACTCTTCTCAACCCATTACACAAACCAATAGGAATATAGGGTACCAAATCATGTTGGGCTACATCTTCCCATATCGGGTTACAACTTCATATCGGGATAGTGTTGGTCATATCGAGCACATGGTGTATACTTGACCCTATATCAGGCACAAGATGTATATATATATGTCACCCATATCATCCATGAGATATAAACTCATATCTATATCATGCTAGAAGTACATTCAAGTCATCATATCAGGCTAGGTTTTTCCATGTCGGTTAGGGTTTACACTTGACTTCATATCGGGCATGAGGTGTCTTCTTGACCTTGTATCGGGTACATGATGTATGCTTGACACCATATCAGTTTAGAGGTGTGTACTACCTCATTATATCATTCAAACAATGTATAAAACCTTGGTGTATCGTTTTAGAGATTTTTTTCAATCATATCAGGTTACATGTCATCTAGGGTTGTCATATCGGGTTGCCATATCGGGTTAGGATTACCTCAACCCGATATCGGGCTAAACCTTGATGATGTCATTATATTCAACCTCTAGACTCAAAATATTACTATTCTAATCCATAGACAATAGTATTATGAAGTTCCTATAGTTCAAAAGCCCATCAATTATTCAAAGAATTTAGAATTTGAAGTAGATCAACAATTATGATAAAATTGAAGGTGCATAATAATAAAATTGGGTTCAAGTTATATAACCCGCCATAAGAACCACTTCAAAGATCCAAGCTCCAAACTTACATGCTCCCAAGGTTGAGGATGAACTTCTTAACTCCTCTATATGCAAAGAATCACCATGGATAAGCAATCAGTGAAGGAGAAAAGAAAGGAAGATCATAACCCTAATTCCATGCTTCAATTCAAGCTTGAAGATGATCATGGCTTACCTTAGGGTTAGGATTTGAGCTCCTTAGCACATTGGCCGACACCCTACCACTCTTGCACGATATGGCCTTCCTTGTGGCCGATACCCTTTTGCTTGTGGATGATATCTCTCTCTTATGGCCGATATCACCTTCCTAGGCTGATATCACCTTGCTTGTCTGATATCACCTTGCTTGGCCGATATCACCTTACTTTGGATGATACACCAAGCTCTATGCCCTATATCACCTTCCCTATGGACGACAAAAGAACTCTATGGCCAATATGGGAGAGAATGGAGGTAGTAAATTTTGAAAACGTTCATACGGAAGTGAAGAGAGGGGTATTTATACTTGAAATCCATGGAAAAGTGTGTAATGAGGTGTCTTCCTCTTAAGCTACGTGTTGCCATGTGTCCATGAATGCTTGCCACGTGTACTTTCATGCATGAATAATTATATTGACATGAAAAAATGTTAAGGATTATCTAGACATCAAAATTCGTCCATCACTTGTCCATTTGGATAGGTCATATCGGCTTAATCACCATTTTAGGTTAAGTCGATACACTTTTTCTAAGGAAACTTGTAACCCAACACACCTCACCTTCTTGAGGTGCTTAGCCCATCATGGGAAAGGTTATATGATCAAAAACTAATATCGGCCTCCCTCCATGGGTCCTTGGCCAATATGTTCACCCATATCAACTCTACAAGTCGATACAAGCTCAAATTAGGGTTTCAATTCAACCCTTACATGGTCTTTTCATTAACAAGAGTACTATCACTTCAATGTGACTCAAACATGGTGTCTCCTTCTTTATCTCTACTCTAGATGATACTAATAGTGAGTAGGAACACTCTATAGGTGGTAATTTGCATATCAACCCCACATTTTTGATAAATTACAAATTGTACCAAAATTGGTGCCTAAAACACAAGCATTATTCAAACAAATTTCAACTAGCAATTGAGGCTTTCCACAAGCCACCCCTTAGCACCACTCTCTCTCTCTCTCATGATGCTAAAACACATAAGGCACATTCAACATGTGACATTTTGCATCATAATCCCTCATATTGGGTAAATTGCACTTTTTACCCAAACTATCAAATAATGCACAAACAACTTACAAATAAGCTCAAACTTGAAATTTAAACTCTACAAGAGTCTTAATTAATTTTCAAAAGATTACATCAAGTTTGTAAACAACTTACTTAACAAAAACATATAGGGTTAAGGCATAACCCAGGTCAGGGGTATTACATAAACACCTTTAGTAATCAATCTAAACATCATTCGTGGATAAACTCCTCTTCCAGGTTAAATCCTATGTGTGTGACCCTACAGGCCCATTTCACGTTGGCAGTGAAAGTCCATAACACATGACTTCACAAGCAAAGAGTGGTGGCTAGTCGCACATCAATGCTACCCAAGTGAAAAGAGAAAGTTGGAGAACAACTTTCAATCCTACAATCCGTGAATGGTGTTACTGTGAATGCATAATTCCTTTGTCACTAATATCCCGAATGAACTCAAGGTATGGAACAATCATCCTATCAATGTTCATTCACTTTCTTGATCTCAGAGTAGACTAGATGAGATATGTCTGACATCAACATCCCATATTGATTCACACATGCATGTGTGCCTTTCTTAGTCCTACTCATCAAGTGGCCATGGATATCAAACTCCCTCAGGAGGGACAAATCCCATATCTATCACTCACCCCTCAAAAGCCCCATGTGTCAAATTTACCCAATCATCACCTTTATAACAATTTGTATTTTGAGACTGCGTTTGATGATGTCAAAGTGTACCCAACGACATGTGTTAAGTGTAGTGATTTCAGGTCAAAGAATCACATTCACCACCATCACTGTGAGAGCTGACTGTGACTACCAAGTCATGGTTCCATGTGTCACTCTCACGGTGGGTCTGTCCGATATACTTGTTCTCTAACAAGTACCTATGTGTTTGGTTTGATATCACCATATCATGACTAAAAAGACTCTGTCATCAACCAATACACAATCTAGTATTTAGTGTTATTGATGTCTATGGTTATTTCCACAATAACAACCGACTAGGGACAAAACTGAGAATATACACACTCTTACAATCCGCATGGTCTTATCATTCAACTCACGTACTTGAAAGCATACGTCATTGAGTGTTGTCATTCTGTAGACATCTATCATGTTATACCATCATCTCAAAATAGTTAAACATATAGATTGGAAATTGTCTTTATTATTATTCAAATCATTTACAAAGTATCCCATTACAATCATCACATGACTTTCTCTATGGGCATACATACCAACAGTAACTCTTATAAGTGAATATATAGAGATAAACACACTTAGAAATCCTAGAGGATGACCTCTCTAGGTAGTGGACTGACTCTCTCATAGTTTGGAGAGTGGAACCACTGTAAAACAACTTGTTAATTGGTGCATGTTCAATCTCTCTCATCCTTGCTATGTGTGTTTAGTTGCACTCAAATTTCCTATTTAGCAACCTTATCTTGTGATATAATTTGAAGGTCTAATGAATTTTGTTTAAGTGCATTCAACTCTATTCACCCCCCTCTAGAGCATCCAATCACCCATCTAGGATCCAACAATTGGTATCAGAGCAGGTCCTTCTCAAAGCATACTTCCACAAGTAGGAGAAGATGGGTGACTACCAAGGCTCGATATACTTGATCAACCTCCAATCTTTGATGGGAGAAATTTCCTCTATTGGAAAAGAAGGCTACAATTCTACATCCAAGGATTGAGTTTTGAGCTATGGCAAATGGTGGACCATTGACACAATTTCACCGTGTGTATAATGCAAGTGCACGCGTCAGAGTAATATAGGCCTTTGTGAGGCCTGATTTGAACACAGGGACACTGAAATGTCGGTAGACTACTTACTAACTACTCGCGATCAGCTAGACCAATTAAAAGGTTTTGAGAGTTGATTGAAAAAGAAAATAAAAATAAAAGAAAACAAAGCAATCGATTAAATGTTTAGTTTAATCAATTTAGATGTGAATATTTAGGATTGCGGTTTCACCACAGGTTCTCGTTGTATTCATTCCTACATAGTTAATCAAATCCGTCTCTCATTCTGGGTAGTGGCCTCTATTCAGAATTGTTCATTGTCGTGATACAATTCACTACCTAAATCTAGGTCGGTTCCACGGTAGTAGTAACCTATACCCTAAACTAGGTGCATGAAGGCCAAACTCTGGATTTCCACCATTAATCGTACATCACCTTGTTCAAAGGATTTATTAGTTAATGTGAATTTTGCCTCTTTTCAACCGTTAATTCTTGTTTTAAAGTAATTAAAGGCATTAGATTATCATTAGGGTGATCAATCATAATGATATATTGGAGAAAACGAAATCATACCACAGATTTAAGAGACAAAATATGAATTACTATGGTAAAAATGTCATACAACGATTACCCGGGCTACTCGCGGTCCTAAAGACAAAGGGGATTAGCCCCGCATGTTCATCTCAACGAAAGGCATGATGAGAAAGGGAAAACATGGAGAAAACGGGAATGAAAGTGATGTAAACCCATGAACGGAGGAGATTTGGGCATTCCTTGATGTAGAATGCGCGATCTACAGCCTTCTGGCAGTGGAAAACGTCTTCTGCGGCTCTCGGAACGATCAGGGCATGATTCTGGCCTCCGTTCTTCTCTCCACCTCTCCTTGAGACTTGTGCAATGACTAATGATGTGATACCCTGCTTAGGGATGTCGAAATTAGGTATATGGACCACTTTAGGTCGCCAAAAGATCACCACCATCTGGTTAGAATCGATTTGAAACAAAACCTATCCTGACGGCGTCGATACCATCGACGCGGGTTGATGTTATCGACCCATCATAATATCAGCAAGTTTTCTTTTTCTCTGACGTTCCCCCTGATGCAGACTCGATACCATCGACTTTAGTGTTGATGGTATCGACACCTTTAGGCGTCGATTTTATCACCAATCCGACGCTGAAGCTGGGCAATGTCGATAGTTTCGACTTTGTGTCGATAGTATCAACGGGTTGATTGCTGGCTCGCTATAGGTATCTCGCTACCATCGACTTCCCAGTCGATGGTATCGACTCATCTTGGCTCCTTGCGACTGTATCACTGTGACTGTGTCGATACTATCGACGGATGTCGATGGTATCGACAGCTGTGTATATCCGTTCTTCCTGAAATTTCAAGATAAAGCCAAATCAGCTATGCTAAAACATATCAATATGATCATTTATAATAAAAAAGATAAAATATGAGAGATTTGATACAGAAAGAGATTATAGACTAAAATGAGTGAATCATGCGATATTAACCACAAATGTGACTAATAAACACATAAAACACATGTAATACTATTCTATAAAAGTGACTCAAAATCCTCGCATTAAACTCCCCTAAGCTTGAACATTGCTCGTCCTCGAGCAGCAAAGCTATAGAATAAAATTGCGAGGGTCAACTAAAGAACATATTATCACAACAGACATTGTCATATGATCCCCACCAGCCATTCACATACCGGCCCTCACTAACCACAGAATGATAATTACCCTCTAGGTGACAATGATCATCCATAAGAGATATCCACCTCAAGATTGGTGAGCACTATCAAATAAGGCAGTTAATATAATAAAATCCTCTGGTTCAGGCTTGGTGCATCTTTGTGATCTCCTATCTACGTTGCTTGTTTCCTAACTACCATCTAAATGGAAGCAGATCTCCTGATATTAATGAATGAGGTGATAATCACAGGTGGCCTACCAATTAGAGCAACGGGTGGATGGAATAGGTGGCTGTGAAATAAATGGAAGCACATAAAGTCAATCATGCAACACAAAACTTAATGACCTATCATGATGCAAAATGCACGTGAAAATGTCCTAATGCTACATTTTAGGTGGAATGATTCATGCACTATCATTCTATCCCAACAAGAGACAAAATATCTACAAAACTACACATGTGCTTGTTCTTCTTATTATGCATGTGAACAAGTTCCTTCCTCTTCCTGATTTTCACTTACTTATTATTTTTTTTCTTCTTCTTTTTTCTTCAGCCCTCACTTTTGTTCATGAACTAAGATGAAATTCACACATATTTGTCTTGGGCTTATTTTCATAACTACTATATTTTTTTATATATATCTTCAGAAAGTATGAAACAAGTTCCTCATTTTCCGAAGAAGCAAGGCACATCATGTAGCAAAATGGTTAAGATTATGCAAAATGCAACTAAAATGACATTGACATGCATTCTAAAATTTGTGCATGCATGACTATAATGCACCATTTTTTTCTTTCTTTCTTTTTCAATGCAACAATTGTAAACACTAACTACAATGCAATCCTATCTACATGATATGCAATCAAGAGATGACAAACTGTATAGTGCTCCCAATTCTTATGGTGGAGTGTAGATAAGATGAAGTGGATAGATCACAAGATTAATTGACAGAACCATTGGAAGATATTATATGTCCCTCCTTACTAACATGTGTAAAATCAAGAGGTTTCTCTCTCTTATTTCAGATTAAAGTCTCATTACCATTTGGTCAGTTTACGCTCAACATCTAATTCCGTCCACTTTTCTTGAATCATAGGAATGTACAGTTGTGGTCTTATTTTTTAAAGTTGACAAACCCAATTATTTTCATAAGTCATATGCTCAAGTTCAACCAAAGCAAGCTTGCAATTTCATTAAAAAAATTCAAATTGACCCGTGACTCCCATGTGACAAACAAAGAGATGACACATTAAATTAGACATCCACGGATACACTAGATAGCATGTGGATCCTAAAAACTAAGAAAATTGCTAGAATAAAATAAAAGGCAATAAATGATAAAAACGAAAAATAAAAGATAGAAAATGTTCCATCTCCCTAACTCCCCTAAGCTTGAATCCGACTATAGCCTCATAGTCAAAAAAATCTTAACAGGTGGAAAAATGATACTAGTCATTGTTCAGGTGGTGGGTACAGCGGGGCGGTGGGATCCCATGATGGATATTGCCCCTGAAAAGTAGGATCATATGGGGGCATCGGTGGAGGTTGAGGATATCCCCCAAAGTAATTCTGGCTCCAGTAATGATCATAGAATGGTTGTTGTTGCATCTCCATCCTATGCAACCTATCGTGAATATTTACTTGGTTGGTGAAGAGGAGGCGCTCGTTCTCATAAATGGCCTACTGATTTAAGAATAGCCAGTTCGTAGTTTCCTGAATACCGGCAAAGGAGGCAGTGGGTTGCTGCTGGGTCTGCTGGATATCCTGCAGCATGGAGTACATACCCTACATGGAATAGACATCCTCTCCTTATGGAGAGGGTTGTGGTGGCGGAGGCTGCGAAGATGATGATGCACCCGGGTAGAAGTGTGGACACTTCCGCGGTGCCACTCGTGTATGAAGAGGAGTGAAAGCCTCCTCTTCCTCCTCATGCTCATCGTCGTCTTCATTGTTGTTGTTGTTACCGTCTTCTTCTTCATCGGAGTCATCGATGGTGATTATGGGCCACCGAAAGTGCTGAGCTCCCTGGATGTGGAAGACGGGATCTGGAAGCTCACACTCTTGGTACTCCTGGTTGACATGGCAATGTGCATAGACCACGCCATCACGGAGCGTAAGAAGATTGTAGCGATGTAGGTGATGCAGATTGACTTTATTCTTATTGCTCAACAGAGTGAGTTGGGAAAAATCCAACCCAAGATAGAGAGAAAGTGGTGTGATAAGCCCCCCAAAGTGGATAGGGGCTTGTCTAGTACTCCTCCACACGACCATCACACGCGTTAAGAAAAACGCACCCCAGTTGAGATCTTCTCTTTTCGATAGCTTATAAAGAAAGAACAAGTCCGTCTCCTGAAACTTACTTAGCGAAAGGTCGCCTCGAGCAAATAAAGTAGTGCACAACATGCGATGCAGAATCCACACAAATGGATGCTCGAAGTCAGTGACGGTTGCGTTATGATAGCTGACAGACTTGCCTGGAGGCGCGGTCACCAGCTTGGCAAAGATTTCATCATAATCAGTCCAGCTGTCCGGCCTCATGTGCTGTTCGGGATCATGATACCAATTATAGATAGAATTGAACTGGTCAAGGGTGAGGGTGTAGTTGTTGTTGTAGATCCAGAAAGATACTCTCCCTTTGATCCACTCCCTATCAGTGGTGATAAGGTCATTAGGCACGACGCATATGTCAAGTGATGCCATAAACTCCGCCACCAGTTCTTTGTACGTCGGTCACTCGCTGAAAAATAGGTGGCCCTCAGCATGGTATTCGACCTCATCAGACATCCTTCCCGTATGCTTTGCTTGCCCCTGAAGGACATAAGCGAGGGTGGCCTCAAGCCCGAGGTCACAGATCATGGCCCGATCAACATATTGGGTTGGTTCAATTTTTCTCTTGAGCAGCTCCTTGTAGATCTTCTTTACATTTGCCGGGGGATGAAAAATCCTCAGACGAGGAATGGAGCTGGGTGGTGGAGGAACGAATGTCACAATCTCCATCGGGGCTTCCTGTGAAGACGATGAAGCTCCTGCCATCCTCACCATCGTGAATAGAAAGGAATGGAGAAGAAGAAATAGAGCTCGATGAAGGTCGGATAAGAAGATCTCCGCTCGGTGAAGAGCTCAAAGAAGATATCTCGATCCCTTGACGCTCGATGAAGGCCTCCAGTCACGCAGTAATGAAAAAGTTGAGGGGATTCACTCTGAAGGTGTGAATAGAATTGAGAAACAACCCTTCCTTTTATAATTGATCTCGTTGCTCCTGTTACTCCGTCGATACCATTGACGGGGTGTCGATGGTATTGACACCTGTAGCGCAATCTGGGTCTTCGCTACTATCGACGGTCATCGATCGCTGGATGTGGGGGCCCGGATCGGTGACGCGTCGATACTATCGACATTTGTCGATGGTATCGACACATCCCACAGATCGACTTCTGAAATTGGCGGGCTCCGTTGATTTCTTCTCACGGATCGGTGACGTGTCGCGTCGATACTATCGACAGGGTGTCGATGGTATCGACTCTTCATGGTTTGATTACCCTCGCGAGGCTCGGGCACCGCTTCCCCACTGTTTTCGTGTCGATACCATCGACAGGGTCGTCGATGGTATCGATATCACTGAGACGAATTCTTCTGTAAATCTTTAGGGATCTCGCACGTATCGACTTCCCAGTCGATACTATCGACCTGGAGCTATCTTTTTCTTCGACATCGCTGATGGTAGGTTGATACCATTGACAAGGCCGTCGATGGTATCGACTCAAAAAAATTTCTGCAACCGCTTCCCTGTACCCACGTCACTATCATCGACACTGTGGTCGATGGTATCGACTCTGACTCAGTAGTGCACATTGAACAAAATTATTAAGGTATCATTTTTACACACAAAAATGAAATTAAACAAAACTAACTTGTAAATGCGAAAGAAAATGAAAGAACTAAAAATTAAAACTACTGATGGTTGGGTTGCCTCCCAACAAGCGCCCTACTTTAACGTCTTAGGCTAGACGCAATAAAGCTCTTCATTAAACCTTAAGTGCCATGAGTTTAACCTCATGTACTTTTCTTGTGTAGTCCTCACCAAAGTAAAGCTTCAATCTTTGACCATTAACTAGGAATGTCAACTCTCCATCTCGCACCATAATCGCACCATGTGGGCACACCTCCTCCACAACAAAAGGTCCACTCCACCGGGATTTCAATTTCCAGGGATGCAACTTCAACCTCGAATTAAACAGTAACACACGATCTCCCTTTTTTAAAATACGCAGTTGAATGTGACGATCGTGAATTTGTTTTGTTCTTTCTTTGTAAATCCTCGAGTTTTCATAAGCGTTCATCCTCAGCTCATTGAGCTCTAGCTTTCTCTTCTTCCCTGCCTCATCATAACTCAAATTAAGCTTCCGTAGCGCCCAATGCGCCTTGTGTTCCAACTCTACCGGCAAATGGCAGGCCCGCCCATAAACCAACCTAAAAGGCGTAGTTCCTATAGGTGTCTTAAATGCGGTCCTATACACCCATAATTCATCTGGTAGTAGTGTACTCCAATTCTTTCTTGTCGAAGCCACCGTGCACTCCAAAATTTTCTTAATTTCTCAATTCAACACTTCAACCTACCCTTGTGTTTGCGGGTGGTACGGGGTACCAACATTATGCTTCACCCCATACTTTCTCAATAACGCAACAAACTTGTGATTCTTGAAGTGGGTGCCTCCATCGCTAATAATCATCCTTGGCACACCAAATCTGCATAAAATATGATATTTTACAAACCTACACACTACAACAGCGTCGTTAGTCCTTGTGGGTATTTCCTCTACCCACTTTGATACATAATCAACAACAAGTAAAATGTATAAATTAGAACTCGAGGACACAAAGGGTCCCATAAAATCGATGCCCCACAGATCAAATACCTCAACTTCTTGAAACACGTTGAGGGGCATCTCTTGGCGCTTGGAAATATTACCTGTCCTTTGACAAGAATCACATCTTCTCACATAGTCGTAGGCGTCCCGAAAGAGTGTAGGCCAATAAAGACCACTCTCTAGCACCTTGGCCGTCGTTCTTGAACTCGCATGATGACCACTGGTTGGTAGTGTATGACAGTGCCTAAGTACACTGTCATATTCTATCTCTGATACACACCTGTGCAAAACGTCGTCCCTGCATTGCTTCAACAAGATAGGATCATCCCAGAAATAATATCTCAAAGAATGGAAATTTTTCTTTTTCTCTTGATAAGTCCAATCATCTGGGATTATTTTACATGCAATATAATTAACAATGTATGAAAACTATGGGTCCTTGGATTTTAAAGAAAGGATTTTCTCATTAGGAAATGTCTCGATAATGTGTATATTAATATCCTTCTCATCTACCCGCTCTAATCTAGACAAGTGGTCTGCAACCACATTCTCAATTCCCACCTTATCTTTAATTTCAATGTCAAATTCTTGTAACAATAAGATCCACCTAATCAATCTAGGTTTGGCATCTTTCTTTTCCATCAAGTATTTTATGGTGGCGTGGTCTGTCCACACCACAACTTTTGACCCTACTAGATATTGCTGAAATTTTTTGAATGCAAAAACCATGGCGAGAAGTTCCTTTTCAGTTGTGGTGTAGTTAAGTTGTGCCTTGTTTAATGTCTTTGATGCATAGAAAATCACCGCGGGTTTGTTCTCAAAACGCTGCCCAAGAACAACCCCTATTGCAAAATCTAAAGCATCGCACATGAGCTCGAAAGGCTTAGTCCAATCTGACGTTTGAACAACCGGTGCAGAAATTAACTTTTCCTTAAGTACATTAAAATCATGCAAGCATTTTTCATTGAAATCAAACATCACATCTTTTCCAAGCAATTCAGACAACGGTTTAGCGATTTTCGAGAAATCTTTGATAAAGCGGCGATAAAATCCTGCATGACCGAGAAAACTCCTTACGCCTTTAACCAAATTAGGTGGGGGTAATTTTGAAATAACCTCAATCTTGACTGGATCCACCTCCAGCCCCTTGCTAGACACCTTGTGTCCAAGCACAATTCCTTCACTAACCATCATATGAAACTTTTCCCAGTTGAGAACTAAATGTGTGTCCTCACACCTTTGTAAAACTTTATCCAAATTGTACAGGCACTCATCAAATGATGCACCATAGATGGAAAAATTGTCCATGAAAACCTCCAAACAGCGTTCAACCATATCAGAAAAAATAGCAAGCATACAACGCTGAAAGGTTGCTGGTGCGTTGCACAAGTCAAAAGGCATACGGCGGTATGCGAAAGTTCTGTAAGGACAAGTGAATGTAGACTTCTCTTGGTCCTTAGGATCAATGGAGATCTGATTGTAGCTGGAGTAGCCATCTAAAAAGCAAAAATGAGATCGACCAGCTAGTCTCTCTAAAATTTGATCGATGAATGGAAGAGGAAAATGATCTTTTAACGTAGCGGAGTTCAAGCGATGGTAGTCAATGCACACACGCCACCCAGTTACCAATCGGGTCGTGACCGGTTCGTTTAACATAACTGGACATATCTCGTCGACCGGAAACAAGGGAATCATGAGACGATATTTGAGGATACTACGATACTCCACTGGAGACATGTGCAGACCAAGTTCATCAATAGGTATAGTAAGAAGAAAATCTTGAGTATGATCAGCTTGTAGACACTCAAAAACTATTTTTTTGTCGAATGATCATAGCAAACTTAACTTCCATATCCTCAATTATTTTACTAAAAAGAACACTCACCAAAGCATTTTGTGCCTTTGGGGAGACGGTGTCTTTTTAGAAAAATAACTGAGATCAAAGGAAGGAATCATGACACGAAGATGATCTAGGGCGAAATCGAAGTCAGTGTCCATACTGTGAATCTCACTACCTCACAAGATGTGATCGTGAAGCACCCAAGATTGGGTCCTAGATGCCACAAAAGTATACGAAAAAGCTTCAACAGCTGAACTAAATCCCAAACTACCAAGACGGATCGGCAATGAAGCCAACCTCCATTGGAAGTCCTCCAAAAAGGGACCTCCACATTATGCAATGTCTTCAATAGATGCTCGCAACTCTCTATCAAATAAGACAATATTAACACAGCGTTTATGGAAAATATTTCCAAACCCATTCAATATGTTTGAGAGTTTTTATATTTAAGACTCCAGTTGTTTTTGCTTGTAATCTTCTCGAACTACTTTGCAATCGGTTCTATGCTCCATGTAGAGTCAAAGTTTGTCTGATGTGGCCTTCATAGCTAGCGTTGCATCCATTGCCCACCGTACTCTTCTGGAACTTTTCTTTCCAATGGCACAAAGCTCCTCTAAAAAAAACAATGACCGCATACCCAGCTTGGTCATGAAACATCATCCTAGCCAAACGCCTCCACGATCTCCAGAAACGACACTACAGCAGATATCCGTTTCCTTAATCACAGAATTGTATTACATGTATTATGATCCAGCCTTGGTTTGGCAGAATCCAATCCGTCTATTACTTTTCGTAATTCCCGATCTGGCTTGGCAGAAATGTGTTTGTCAATATCATCCGTAGTAGTGCCCCTTCTCTTGTGGTCCAGTATGGTCATTTTGATTTTGTAAAAGAGATAGGACCGGCCAGACGTTGCAAAGATGAGTCGCGTACAAGAAAAGATACAGCTGCTTGGGTGTCGAGTGCCAACTATTCCGGGTTCACGGTCAAGAATCTTGACCAGACCGGAAAGGCGTGAACAACCATGATTGTGCAGTTGTTCCCCAACAGTGTCTCGCCCATCCATGCATCCAACATTTGCCATCACGCCAAAAGCATCCGGTGCACCTCTTTCTTTCACGCCAACAAGCGAAAGAAAACCTCACCGGAATCGAGTAAAGATCAGGATCGCTTTCGCAGCTCACAAGGAGGTTGTGAGGGGAGAAAGAATCCTATTCTCTGTCTATCTCTTTGCTTTTCCTTTTTTAGCCCATGCAACAGAACCTTGTCTATATAAAATTTACACAGCTAATGGGGGGAAAAGATGAGAGGGTAAACAAGTTGTCGCGATGATGAGAAGCACTGACGCCACCCAGGGCGACCATCACGAGCTATGCTATCATATTAATAACATCAAAGGGATGAGTGAGAGAGAGACGATAGAAGAAAAGCAACTATATTAGCCTATATATTCTTATCGGGTATTACAATACTAGAGAATATCTTTGCCAGAAGGCATCTCTATCTGCTTTTGAGGGGGTTTTCCTTTCTTTTACTTTCTCTTTTTTTCCTTGAATCCGATGCCCTCATCTCGAATTCCTTCCAGCTTTAGCTTTCCTGGATGCTTTTGAGTCATGCGAGAAGCATTCTTTCTTTCGACCGTTTGATTGCCGTACGTCTTTGAACACACATTCAGACAGGAAACGCGGTCCCACCTCACCTGGGCCCGGATAGCTCCATCTCTTCCACGTCATCCATGGACGACCTCCCGTCGTCGTCCTCCTCCGTGCTATTATCGTCCCGTGGCCGGTCGGGGCTCGACGACACCTGCTTCTTATCCTTGACGTCGCCGTGCCCGTGATCGTGGTGAAGCTGGGCGGCAGGGAGGAGGACGCCGTCGAGCGAGGGTGGGCGGTTGGTCGCTTCCCATTTCTCCGCGAGGCCGTCTCCCTCGAGCATCCGAAGGACCTCGGACATCTTTGGGCGGTGTGCGGGGAGGTACTGCGTGCACAGCAGTGAAACCTGGACCATCTCACCCGCCTCTATCCTGTCGTAGCTTCCCTTGAGGTCCCTGTCAATCAGAAGCTCAAGCTTCTTCTCCTGATGCACGCGCCGAACCTGTAGAATTAGGAAATAACAACATGAATCAAATCTTAATTGATACATACGGAGTGGAGTGGTGCCGAAAGCGTGCGTCCGTATGAACAAACAAACAAACAAACAAACGTACCCAGTCCAGCATGGCTCCCTTGTGCTTGGTCCCTTTTCCAAACTCCAGCACCCTGAGTCCACTGACCAGCTCCAAAAGCAGTATCCCGAACCCGAACACGTCCGTCTTGTCGGACGACTGGCCGGTGGACAGGTATTCGGGGGCGATGTGCCCTACGGTTCCACGGACAGCCGTGGTCACGTGGGAGTCGCCGTGGTCCAGTAGCTTGGCCAGGCCGAAGTCGCCGATCACGGCCTCGCAGAAATCGTCAAGAAGCACGTTGGCAGCCTTGACGTCCCTGTGGATGATCTTGGGGTCGCACTGCTCGTGGAGGTACAGCAAGCCTCGTGCGGCTCCCACGGCAATGCGCTTCCGGGCAGCCCAGTCTAGAGCCGGTTTGCCTGGTACATACGTGGTGGGCAAGGTGAGTGAGTAGGAAAGATGGTAGCAGAATTGTAACACAACAGGCGGTAATAATATCATCATCTCATTGATTGATAGACCATGCGTTAATCATGATGGTGAATCGGAAAGTAATGCAAAACGATTGAAGCAATATGCATCATTGAGATGCATGAAACCACATCTTGCACGCCAAGTATAATTAAGGATGCATAATGGAAGCATGGGCCGGGTGGGGGTCCTATTGCTGTTTGGTGGGATTTCTGCTGCACTGCATCGGTACGGTAGAAATTAAAGAAACTCGACGGTAAGAGCTTTATCTGTTTATCGTCAGCATGGAACGAAGACCGATCGCAGTCTGGTCTGGTCCAACCTGCCTAGGTGGAGGCAGAGGGTCGGTCGGCGTAGGTCCGGGAAATGGAGCAGGTAGCCGGGGTGGCGCTCTGACAAAAACGGCCAAACATATACGACCAGCCTAGCTACCAGACCCACAACAATTCCAAATGACGTAGAAATTGAGAAACTCGACTTAAAGTCAAGTAACTGAAATGATTCAGTTGAGAAAATAAGAATCGATCAATATTTTATTTTACTTTATAAAAAAAAAAATCAACCAACCGACTTGCTGTCGCGGCAAGCAAAGCCCACATCTCGTGACTGACTGCTGACAAACTTGGCACAGTGATCATACCTCTGAGCCTGGACGCGACGCTCCCATTGGACATGAATGGGTACACTAGTATCCTCTCATTAGCCGCCGCGCAATACCCTATGAGTCTTAGCAAGTTCCGGTGGACAGCCAAGCTGATCATCTCCACCTCGGTCCGGAACTGCGCCTCACCGGAGGAGCACACGTCCTTGAGCCTCTTGACGGCCACGACGGTCCCGTCTCCGAGCCTCCCACGGTACACGTTCCCGAACCCTCCTTTGCCGAGTATGTTCTTGGGGTGGAAGTTGTCGGTGGCGGACTGGAGCTCGCGGAGGCCGAACTGGCGGAGGTTGCCTAGCCCGCCACCTCCGACGCCGGCAGCGGCTGCCTCTTCCTCTGCGCAGGTGGGAAACAACGCATTAACAAAACTAGAATGGTTGGACCACGGTTATATAAGACTGCAGGCTGCTATATGGGGGGCTGGGTTATCTTTTGGCCGGGCGTGCGTGGGATCGATTAGAGAAATGTTGCTATCGCCGCTCTGTCCCAACCCCACGCCCACCAGCAGCCAAGCCAAATCCACCGAGTGAGGGGGACACAGCTAGCCGGCCGGCGTGTGAGGGAACAAAACAACACCAATAAATAAATGCACCTCCCCAACCTGGACCCCCGTCGCTTGCTTGGCTTACCATTAATCCCGAGAATGAACTGCTGTGACTTGTTGCGTCTGCACCATAGGAAGAGGGAGAGTCCCAGCAGGAGCAGGGTGGTCACGCCGAGGCTGGTCCCGACTGCAATCGCAAGCTTCTGGTGTTTTGTGCTCTCTGAAATATCGTGAGGAAGGAAATTGAATATATAGTCAGCAAAAACAGAGGAGAGTTAGGAAGAGATTAGCGAGAGGATTGAGTAATTATTGTACGTACTGGGTGGTGAATCCACGAGGAACGGCAGCGGGACCGGTGCTAGAGCCTTGGAGCATTCCTGCGTGGAGCGGTTGCCGCATATGAGGGGGTTTCCCATAACACTGCGATTTGGGCAAGTTAGTGTTTTGAATTTTAGTAACAAACTACAGGGAGGAAGGAATGAGATGCTAACAACGCACTTGAACGTCCTTGCTGGAAACAGCGTGACTGGGCCGGAGAGGTTGTTGAATGACAGATCACTGCACCAACAAGCAGAAACAACACACAAACATAAGAAGCGAACAGCAAAGCCGTCCCGCTTTGACCGCGGCATAAAGAAGAAAACGGCAAACAGATAGCAGCAAGTGTTCATCGAAACATGCACAACGAGAAAGGAATGAACAAGTGTGTTTATTTCTTCTTACAGGAACGACAGCACGGGCATCTTGGACAACGACGCGGGGAGCGGCCGGACAAGGTGTTGTTATTAAGCCTCCTGCGTAGACAAATCCAACAAACAAACAGACAGATCAGGTTATTAATATTTAAAATATCCTCTCATTCCTTGTCAGGGAGGGATTAGCGGATAGAAACCCCGATACGCTTAATTCCTGGGGCTCTCTCACCCAAAACACAACGTTGTCGTTTCCGAGCTGGATTTTGTGATATGATTGCGTTGGGGGGAACGAGAGAGGAGAATGGCGAGAGGTAAGAGGGGAACTGGTCGGGTGTGGGATTAATAACGGGTGCCAACTGATGATGATGGAAAGAGTGGGGAGGAACACACTTACAGGTAGCGGAGGCTGGCGAGCTGTCCGAGCGACTCGGGTATGGCGCCAGAGAGGCCATTGTTGGAGAGGTCCAAGGTCTGTAGCTTGGGGAGCGAACCTAGCTCCGCCGGGATCGGACCCGTTATGTTGTTGTTCTGGAGGAGGCTGTAGACGGGGGGAGGATGAAATGAAACAGAGGAGGAGACTCAGCCTGTCAGTTAGTAGTAATCCAACTAAAAGGAGAAGACAAGGATCAAATGTGTTTCCGTAGAGAGAGAGAGATACACACACACTTACACTTGCTGTAGGTTCTTGAGATCGCCGATCTTGTCGGACAACGTCCCGGACAAGCCCCCGCTGGGCGCTCCCCTGTTGCACAACGAGATATTTTCATCTTAGGAGCAAGCGTTCGTATTAGAATAGGCAATGGAGAGGATAGGTCCAGAAAAAACTTACAGGCCAATGACGAGGTTGTCCGAGGAGCAAGTGATCGTCGCCCAGCTACAAGGGTCGACGGAGTCCTGGTCCCAGTTGCTGAGCACGCCATGGGGGTCAATCAGGGACTTGCGGACGCTGATCAGAGCCTCAACTGAGAAGGAAAGATTAGAAGAGCCTTTAGATGAATAAAAACAGCGAAGCAGTACTAGTAGTACACATGGTCAATCTACTGGAACTAGTAGTTGTATGCCGGTCGGCTGCTTACCTTCGTGGTTGAGCGGCTCGAAGGCTCGAACGTTTCGGGCGGCAAGGCAGCAGAGCGCGATCACGAAGGCGAAGCACCATAGCGCCATATCTACGAGACAAGTACATGAGGAAGAGGAAGCAGCCATGATCGCGGCCTCGCCAGGCAAGCAGCAACCCCTGTGAAGCGGAGAACTGGGAACACGCACGGGAAGAGCAGTAGTATTAATTAATACCAGGACTGGTGGTGCATGACAATCATCACCGCCGACAGCAGGTGCGCGGGCTACAGTATCAGGGGAGGGAAAATGATGGCTCGGCAGGGCACGGGTGTGGGGAGGACGAATGAATGAGGATGAAACAGGGCGAGAACAAAGTAGATGATCGATCGATGGAGTTTGTGGTGGTACGCTGCCTCCTGTTGTGTTTCCCCTTATGATGGGTGCAGCATGGGCGTGGGAAGGCGGAGTCGATCTTAGCAGGCAGGCTTGGGAAGAAGGGAAAGGAGGGGGATGAGGATTGAGGAGGTAGAAGAAGGCCGAGAGCGGACAGCGGAATTAGGGTGTCAGTTGCGAGGGGATTGATTCGGGGGGGAGGTGTCAGAGGGAGCCCAGCGCAGAATTCTAGAGGGAGTGTGGTGGGGGTTGGGAGAGAGAGACGAGAGAGTGAGCAGGCTGGGCTTGGTGCAGTCAGGGCAGGATGCGCAGTCCGTCGTGGAAGTGGTGATGTTTGTGGTATGGCATGGTGATCGTGGAGCTACTGTAGCAGTTGCGTTCCTGCGCTCTCTCTCTCAGTCTACTGCCGAGCCATCGAACCGGGGTGGCAATCAAAGTGGGGTGGGGTGGGGTGGCAAAAGCAAAGCACAATTAGCTATAAAGGGAGAAAAAAACACAGAGAGAGAGAGGAGAGGGTCATGTGCGCCAAAGTTGAGAAAAAAGCAGGGCTTTGCATTATAAATTTCACCGTACATTACGCAATATAGTTTGTTTTTCGAAAAGCAAAAGACTATGGAAAGAGAAGAGAAACGTGGCTTTTAACTATATCTAAAATGAAAAGTGAAAGTCGGGGGAGATTTCTGTAAAGCGTACGTGAAACGAAGAGAGAGAGAGGGAGAGAAAGAGATATAATAACAGAGAGAGAGAGAGAGAGGTGTTCTCGGCTCGGGTGGGACTGTAGGAGTGGGGGCACGCCCGGCCGTTGATGGGGTCAATCGCAATGTAGTACTAGTACCGTCCGACCCGTTCCACGCTTTTCTCCCCCTTTTGTTAGAGGCTCATGGAGTTATGGATGGGTACGACGTGAGAGTCAGCTACTGTCGTACTTATATGCCTACTGCACTGCAAAGAGTGCAAACAACACCATCGTCGTGTTTCTTTTCCTGTCTCAAACCAAGCCAAACCTTCTCTCTATCTAGTCTGTTGAATCTCGAATCCTACGGCTAGAGGCCGAGGCAGGCACAACCTGATGTGACGACCATCCCTCCCACATTCTCAGCGGGAATCAGGGGGTCAAGCAAACGTTTATGTTGATTTCTTGTTCGGGCAAGGCACCACCTGATTTTGAATGGTTAGAGCAGATTGTTTTTTTCTTGTTTGAGGAGACTTTCTCTACAATCATGTAAGTTAGGATGTTGTCTGCTTGACTACTTGCCTCTTGTGTGAGAGAGAGAGATAATCTGAGTTTGGGATATCATCTTTGGGGATCCAAGAGCCGGTTCGTGTGGCTTTATCGTCGTGATCCGATTATAAGAGTTGAGACAGACTAACCTTGTATCTATCTTCTTTGATTATTATTTTTTACCCATTGAGCTTGAGGGATGAAGTTTTTACTGCGGGCCCTTACAGCTGCCTCAACCAAAATGGCAAAATATGAGAAATCGTTGCATTGACAATTAACATGTTTTCAAATCTTATGTATTTTAAAAACTTTTCAAAAAGATTCAAAAGCTTATGAATATTAATGTTATGACCCAAAGGCTATGGATGTAGTTTTCCGTAGAATTAACTTTGTCATTGAAAAATGAAAGCAGCGCAGTTTGTTGCCCGCCTAAAAATATTTATATTAATTTTTTATACATGATAAATTTATATTACTATAAAATTGACGGAATCCTCCCTGTAAGATTTTTAGAAGAAAAAAAAATGTTTGAACGGTCGCACTCCTACGGTCGGGGGGAACCCATAGGTTAAAATTGTACCACACAAATAATAATTTGAGATGAAAAGCAACAATAGTTTGCAAACATTCTACCACAAATATTTTTTTTATTTCTATACGATGTTGGTTAAAGGGGAAAGTTGAGCGAATAAAGACAGGATGGTGGTGTTCTAAAGCAAAAGGAAGAGAAGTGGGATTGGATCGGATTCTTCCCCGTCCCGCGGTCCCCCAACCAGATCCCTGCCTGCAGCAGCAAGCTGTGTTGTTTTTGCGATTTTGTTCCCACCCTCAAATAAAACATTTTATCGGAATGCAAAACCCCATGCTCTCTGTCTGGAGACAGTTTCTCTCTTTTTGGTACAGCAGCTAGGGATAGACCGTGGACGCTCCGAGAGCGTGTTACTCATTTTTTTCAATCATCAGCTCTCCATCTAGCGTTAGCATATTTCCCTCATTTAAGGAGGAAAATGACAAAAAGGAAGAACCCGTACATACTACATATCCTCTCCGAGGTCAGTCAACCTGTAATACATATCCCTCTACTTGTAACCTTTGTCGTCCCCGCACAAACCAATTAAATATCGCAATGTTGATAAACACTTCCATAGCTTCCTCAAACTCTTCGGAGATCACATTACCATACCTTCTTGCTTTTTTCTAGATTGGGATGAGAACGGCCACAGTTAGAGACGACTATCGGGCCCGGTCATGTCATGTCTTGCTGATTCCATATCCACACTAATATGGATTGATGTGCGCACGGGTCTAGGACTATTTTTTCTTTTCTTTTTTAGAATTATGGGGAATTATATTCATCCCATTCAAGTAAAAAGTTTTAATTACAATAGGAACCAGATTAACTCCAAAAATGGGCCCTCAACTCGAGACTCAGGCCAAAGGAGAAAAATGTCTATGTGTCCTCAGCCACAAATGCCTCTCACCTCAAAGAAGTGACTCCCCAGAATTCTAACTTGCCCCTTATGGGGGGAGGCGTGGATCTAAGGTCTCTAAAAGAGTAAGGATGCTCTAAACCAACCCCGTAAACAACTAGTTGGACAGCCAAAACGGTTTGCTTCTCTGTGGATAAATGTGATGTCACAAGTTTTAGCTTGCATAAGACCATGGATTCTCTGAAGAGATAGGGGAGGCATAGATCTAAGGTCTCTAAAAGAGTAAGGATGCTCTAAACAAGCCCCGTAAACAACTAGTTGGATAGCCAAAACGGTTTGCTTCTCTATGGATAAAGGTGATGTCACAAGTTCTAGCTCGCATAAGATCATGGATTCTCTGAAGAGATATTTTCACCCTCCACGGGATCGGGGAGGTCCCATTTAAAAGAGAGAGAGAGAGAGAGAGAGAGAGAGAGAGAGAGAGAGGGAGAGAGTCAGGCTAGAATACACTCGAGTGTACATATCGCACAAATACACTCACGTGTGTTTGCATATCAAGACTATTTTTTACAAGATGTAAACCATTGATCTTCACTGTCATAATATAACTAGGCTACAGACAAATTTTGAGCCCATTTGGATGAGTGTAAGTCACTCATCTAAGGGCAACAAAATCGACGCGCGAAACTAATTTGAAATGCATAATTTTTGCGGTCTTATAACATGACCTATAAATGTCCAAATGTGCTCAAATTTTGCGTATGAGCTATTCATAAGATGTTTAAGAAGATCAACGGATTCGATTTTTGAATAAAAAATAATGCATCATGAAAAACTACTTCCATATCCACACTCCACGGGATCGGGGAGGTCCCATTTAAAAGGGAGATAAGCCGTCGGTCATCACATTCTATGGTTATGTCCGCCAAAGGGGGGGGCACCACGACACCAACTTCAACCGCCTTGAGAAGATATTCTGGGTGGGATGAGCCTCAGGCTGGGTTAGAGAATCTAACTATGATATTTCTGCTAGAAGATCTAATGATGCCACAAAAGGCTCTTCCTTTTAGGCCCACCCCACCCCCCTTTCCAAGAAACATTCGTCAGGTTGAGCTTAACACATCCTATCCTCAGGGTCTACCAAAAGATGGGGTGAAGTACAAAACTTTAGACCTTGAGGTGAGGGGAGATTCCTCTCTCCCTCGACAAATCAGTTGTGCAACCCTCAAATCCAAGAAGCTTGGGGGAAGTGTTTTCACTTATAGATTGGCAAATGTGGCAAACTCTTCTCTAAATTCTCTTGATATCCATGCTCTTACTGTCAAACCTACTCCCACATCTATCCACCTAGATGCACCAAAGGAGAGTAAGGGGAGAATCCCTTGGAGGAACCCAAGCCACAACTTTTGGTCTGAAAGGGACCAACAGTGATGTAATGCACCAATGTCCAATGATCAATGTCCATACCTAAGAGGCTAGAAGCATACCTCACAAGAGAAGACATAGTGGATGTTGTAATTAAAAAAACTGCCCATAGGAGCATATAAATAGGGAATGGACAATAATTAGTAAAAGGATATCGGTATTATCAAGGCTTCCATCAAAAAGAAAAAGTAAAAATTCAAATCGATATCAAAGAGAAATAAGTTAAAGAAGATAATCGTTAAGAGATTTTCTTGCCATATAAATTTCCATTAACAACATGGTAAATGTAAAAAGTGCATGCAAACAATATTAGACTAAGATTATTTAAAGTAGGGTTGGGACATCATAGGATCTCAACCAAAAAAGGACAGAATAGAACACTCTGGGCGGAATAAGTACTCCCATATATATATATATATATATATATATATAGAGAGGGAGAGAGAGAGAGAGTCAGGCTAGAATACACTCGAGTGTACATATCGCACAAATACACTCACGTGTGTTTGCATATCAATATTATTTTTTACAAGATGTAAACCATTGATCTTCACTGTCATAATATAACTAGGCTACAGACAAATTTTGATCCCATTTGGACGAGTGTAAGTCACTCATCTAAGGGCAACAAAATCGACGCGCGAAAATAATTTGAAATGCATAATTTTTGCGGTCTTTATAACATGAACTATAAATGTCCAAATGTGCTCAAATTTTACGTATGAGCTATTAAGATGTTTAAGAAGATCAACAGATTTGATTTTTGAAAAAAATATTGCAACATGAAAAACTACTTGAGTGTATTCTGCACCTAAGACACTCGAGTGTATTCTAGCCTCTCTCTCTCTCTCTCTCTCTATATATATATATATATATATATATATATATATATATATATATATATATATATATATTATTTATTTATTTATATATATATATATTGATATATATATTTATATATATACACACACACATACACACATATACATACATATATATATACATATATATATACACACACACAGATATATATATGTACACACACACACACATATATATATATATATATATCAACCAAAATATGACCCCAACATAGTTGGGACTGAGGCTTATATGGTGTGTGTGTGTGTGTGTATATATATATATATATATATATATATATATATATATATATATATATATATATATATATATATATATATATATATATATATATACTCGGTCGATGAAAATATCCAATCGATTGATTAGAATGCTTTCCTATTCACAAATATATTGGCTTTCAATGCGGTGATCAATGCACGTCATGACGTCATCATCAATCCTTGATCCAGTCTTACTAATCATCCAGTCGGTCGACTAGACACTGCAATCAGCCAACCGTCAGTCAATGTTGTTTAAGTTGATTACCCAAACACTTTAGTAATCAAGTCGAACCTTATTCAAGAGTAAACTCCTATTCTTGGTTAATCCTATTCGTGTAACCCTATAGGTCCCAAATTAGATTGGTAGTGAATGTTTATAACTAGATTATTACATCAGAATCAATGAGCGGCATCTAGAAATACATCATTGCTACCCAAGTAATTGCCAAGTTTGAGAACAACTTCAACCTACAATTCATGATTAGTGTTATTCACATCTCCTCATTCTACAATCTCTCATATGAGATAAAACTGTCGTTGTATGTGCTTGAACAGTAATGTGATCTAGGTTTCTTAGCTTATGTTATAGCTCAATTGTTGTCAAAATACAACTCTATTGCATCACTAATGCTTGGAACCATCCTAACTCTAATGACAAATTTATTAATCCAAACAACTTACTTTTCTGCATTGGAGGCGACAATGTACTCGACCTTTGTTGTAGAATCAACAACTATTTCTTGTTTGAAGCTCTTCTACCTTACAACTATGTTGTTGAGGCAAAACACAAATCTAGATTGTGATTTAAAATCATCTTTGTCAGTTTGAAAGCTTGAATTGGTGTAACACTTTACGACCAACTCTTCATCACCACCTTAGACAAGGAACTGATCCTTAGTTTTTCTCAAGTACTTAAGGATGTTCTTTACAGAAGTCCAATGACTTTCACATGGATCTAAGTGATATCTTCTCATCATGCTCAAGGCATACAAGACATCAGGATGAGTACCATAACATTTTGTACATGATAGATCTAATTGTAGATGCATATGGAATCTTACTCATGCAATCATGTTCTTCACAAGACTAGGACATTGATCTCTAGAGATATTAACACCATGAGACACGGGTAAGTTTCCTCTCTTCGAGCTCTCCATGCTAAACCTTTTCAGCACTTTGTCAATGTATATGCTATGGCTTAGGCCAAGAAGCCTTCTAGATCCATCTCTATAGTCGTGATTCCTAAAATATAGGATTCTTTGCCTTAGACCTGCATAGAGAATGTATTTCCCAGCCATGTTTTTACCATTTGTAAAGTAGGGTTGGCATTCATCATTAATAGCATGTCATCTACATATAATATGAGGAATACAATAATGCTCCCACTAACCATATTGTAAATACACGGTTCATCTTCATTTTGACTAAAGCAAAACTCTTTGACTATTTTGTCAAATCAAAGATTCCATCTCCGAGATGCTTTTTTCAATTCATAGTTTGACCTTTGTAACTTACCAACTTTGTTGGATTCCTTTAGATTTATAAAACCCTCGGGTGGTGTCATGTACACATCCTCAATCAGATTCTACTTAAGGAATGTGGTTTTAACATCCATCTACCATATATCATAGTCATAATAAGTTGCAACCACAGACATGATCATGATGGACTTATCCATGGGAACTAGAGCAAAGATTTCGTCATAGTCAACACCTATAACTTGTTTGAAACCCTTTTACAACCAATCGACCTTTATAATTTTGTCCATTACCATCTATGTCAGCATTCTTCTTGAAGACCCATTTGCACCCTACGGGCTTTATCCCTTCAGGTGCATCCACCAAGGTCCATACCTTGTTGGCGTACATGGATTCCATCTCAGATCTCATGGCCTCAAACCACTTCTCAGACTCTAGCCCCTTAACAAATTCTAGGTTGGTTGTTGGCACATCATCTATGACCAACTCATTGCCTTCTTGAGTTACAAGATAACCAAATCTTTCAGGCTCAAGGCATGTCCTACTCGATTTGTGAGGTTCATGTGTTACATGGGGAACTTGAGATTCTGTAATAGTTTGTGACTCTTCATGTTCCTTTTGTACCTCTATAGGTTCAATGTTTGCTTGTTGGTATCAAACCTCTTTGAGTTCCACTTTCCTCCCACTACTTCCTTTGGAAATAAATTCATTTTCTAGGAATACAACATCCCTGGTAATAAATACTTTGTTGTCTGATGGAGTATAAAAGTTGTATCCTTTGGTTTCCATAGGATATCCAACAAAATAACATTTATCTGATTTGGGTCTAAGTTTTTGGGAAACTTATTTCTCAAATAAGCTTCCATCCCCAAATCTTCCTAAAAGACACATTAGGACGCTTCCCATACCATATCTCATTTGGTGTCTTTTGAACCGATTTAGATGGTACACTGTTAAGTGTATATGTTGTGGTTTCTAGATCATATCCCCATAAGGGAATCTAGAAGACTAGCAAAACTCATCATTGATTGCACCATATCTAGTAATATATGGTTCCTTCTTTCTAATACACCATTATGTTGCGGTATTCTAGGTGGAGTCCATTGTGATACGATACCACAGTCTTGCAGAAGATCCTCAAACTCTTGGCTTAAGTATTCTTCACCCCAATTAGAATGAAATGCTTTAATACTTTTACCAAGCTGGTTCTGTACTTCATTCCTGAAATCCTTGAACTTTTCAAGGCTTTGTGACTTATGTTCATTAGGTATACATGGCCATACCTATTGAAGTCATTAGTAAAGGTAATGAGGTACTCACAACCACCTCTAGAATTTATTCCAAAAGGGTTACATACATCAGTATGTATGAGTCCTAATAGATCATTTGCTCTCTCACTATTATTAGTTAAAGGATTTTTCATCATCTTGCCCAATAAAAAAGACTCACATGCCTCTATTAATTCAAGATCAAAAGAGTCTAGATAACCATCTTTACAGACTCTAGAAATGTGTATCTCATTGATGTGCCCTAGACAATAATGTCAAAGGTATGTTTTGTTTGAGTTACTGAGTTTTCAACTTTTGATATTTATGTTATAAAAACTTGCCTCTAGATCTAATAAGTAAAGACCATAGGACATGGGGGCACTTTCATAAAAGATCTCATCTTTTGAAATAGAACATCGACCATTCTTAATATAAAATTCTAATTCATTCTTGTCCATACAAGATACAAAAATGATGTTTATGTTAATGCCACGTACAAAATAGCATTTCTCTAACTCTATTATAAGCTCACTAGGAAGAGATAAATGATAGGTTCCAACTGCAATGACAACAACTCTTTCTCCATTTGCAACGCGTAGTTTGACCTTGCCCTTTCTTAAAGGTTTACTTCTTTTTAGATCTTACATATTTTAATATATGTGAGATCCACATCTGGTATCTAGTATATAAGATGAAGAAGTAGACACATTTATCTCAATAACATATATACCTAAAGTGGAAATCTCTATCCCTTGCTTCTTCCTTGATTAGTCTAGGTAAAGAGGGAAATTCCTTTTCCAGTGTCCAAACTGGTGACAGTGGTGATAACTGCCTTTCTTATTCACTCCTCTCTTTGCTTTAAGTGCAGAAGGCTTGGATTTCTGGACATCTTTAGAACTCTTCTCATCCTTGCCTTTGACCTTGGACTTCACTTTTCCTCTATTGATCATCATCACATATTTGGGCTTGTCCTTCTTCATTTTTACTCCAACAATTCTCAACATGCTAAGCAATTTTGACAACGCCTTCTCAAATTGTTCATGTTGTACTTCATGATAAATTGGCTATATGATATCGGCAGTGATTGCAAATTCACATATGTGACCAACTCTTAGCCCAAGGGAAATCCCAGTCTTGCTAGGTTCTCCACATACCCAATCAACTTGAGCACATGGGTCCCCATTGGATCTCCTTCAGCCATATTGCACTTGAATAAAGCCTTTGAGACATCATATCTCTCTTTTCTTGCTTGATCTTGGTACATATTATTAAGATGTGTAACCATCTCAAGGACATCCATGTTCTCCTGATGTCTTTGCAACGCATAGTTGACTGATCATCATCAGGCACTTGACATCTATGACATCTTCCAAGTGCTTCTTGTAAGCATCCATGTCATCCTTAGGTGTGGTGGGAGTGGGTTCATCTGGATCTAGTGTCTCTAGGACATAGAGCTTGTTCTCTTGTGTGAGAACAATTCCAATATCTTGAACCAATCATGAAAGTTATTTTGGTTCAACTTGTCCTTCTCAAGGACCATTCACAAAGACTTTGCCATTTGTTTCTACAAAAGAAATTTGCATTTGTCAAAATCCTTTTTATATGATTTGATTAAATGAAAAGTTTGATGATATTAATTATGTCTTTAATTGATTATCTCTCCCACCATTTTGTTCAAATTGATAGCACTCACTTATAAATTTAGAAGATTGCAGTGTAAGACCTTTTAGCAAAACAAGACTTAAAATAATTAAGTTATTACCCAACCAACACCGACATCCATAACCAATTATTAAGGTAGGAAACATTTATCATTGTATCTCATGCAATTCTTAGATAGATAATATACACAACTCTTTGTCATATTACATCTATATGCTTCTAGGCACTTAATCTCATTAAGGTCGCCTACCATTGCACTTTTACGAGATAGATGAGACACCACTTGGCATGCCCACGCTTACTCAATCAAGCTTTTCATATGTGTTGCTTGTGGAAAGCATCTAACACTTAATATTTGATTAAGGGATTTTTTTTATAATACATTTACATATCCAATCACCACATTCTTATAATATGTATCATATACATATTATATCCACAAACAAAACATGCAATCATAAAACATGAGTGATGGTTATAGACATACTAATACAATTATTTGGAACCACACAAACTTTCTATCCACCTAAGGTCAAACATCACATGTTGCAACTTACATAGAAAATTAGCTGGAAACAAGCCAGTCAGTCAAATGGATTCTTCCAATCTCGATCGATTCATCCACCAGTCGGTCAATTGGCCTCCATCACTCAGTTGACTTCAAATTGGCTCAAGCAGCTGTCTGGAATCCTCTAGTTGGTCAATCGGGCCTCCACTCAATTGATTTTCTCCTTGTGTTTTTAGCCTCTTCAATCCTCTAGTCGATTGGCTCGTCAGGTGTAGAACGTCTTCTCTTTTTTCAGAACAGAAAGTAAAACTATCCTATTTAAAGTATTACATTGTATAAGTGAAACCTTAAGTTTGAGGGTAGTATAGGGAGGACAACATTAAATAACATTTGGAGAAAGAGAGAGAGGCTCTGTATGCAAACTAAATTTGAAAGAGCAAAAAGTAAACCATTAAACCCTACACATATTTTGTGTATTGACCATAACTATGCTTACGTACACCATCAAAACCGATTTTAGGGTGACGTATATATTACATATATATCATATTATACATAGGATCTACGGGACATTCCCTAACATATGTGGTATTTAATCTGATGTGCACATTAATAATTTATATTTGCATCACAAGTAATAAATAAATGATAAAACCAAAAACTGATCATATCAAATAAATCCCAAAATGTAGTAAATTAACGTGACTCTAATACTATTATAGGGAAATATGGAGACAGTATGGCAGCAGAAAAAAAAATTTCTTGCCATAATTCCCGTTAAACCAATAGATCACATCAACAACTATGAGTTGGGAAGGAAGGTTGCAAGGCATATATCTAGTCTTGGAGTAAGTCCAACAATAGTCCTTGTAGCAACATGCTTCTTTCTCAAGAAGCACCCCGACGGTTGTTGGCGGCGGCCTCCTGGTACAGCACCACAAATGACAGTTGACAACATCCTCCTAGCATGGTGGAAACAGACGCAATGCCTTTATATAGTCTATACAAACCCCCAGGAACTCTTGTCATTCTTCTAGAACTATGGGAAGGAGTTGTTCGTAGTATTGTCAACGTACTAGTGTCAACTTTCTCCCCTTTGACTATCTCTCCCTTTTATGGATAAGATGCTTCTGGCTCTCACGTTACCACAACACTGAGATGAGGAGACTTGTATTGAGAGCCTTGGATGGGTCAGGATTTTCAAAAACCAGGGGGACACGAGGAGACAAAATTTATGAATTTTTGGCTGTTGCAAATCACAAGTTGATCGTCTGGACTCCCAGTCTAACGAATGGAACCCCAGTTAGTTGATTGGAATGTCTTCTTACTTTGAGTCAGTCTTACTGATCATCTAGTCAGTCGAGTGGACTTCTTAGTCAGATTCTTAGACACTCCTCTCAATCCTAGTCGGTCGATTGGACACTCTAGTCAGCCATGTGTCAACAAATGTTGTTTATGTTGATTCCCAAACACTTCAGTAATCAAGTCAAACATTGTCCATGAGTAAACTCCTATTTTAGGTGCATACTATTTGTGTGACCCTATAGGTCCCAAATTATGTTGGCTGTGAATGTCCATAACTAAATTATAACATCACAAACAATGAGCGGTATCTAGTAACACATCATTGCTACCCAAGTAGTTGAAATTTGAAGAACAAATTCAACCTACAATTTGTGATTAGTGTTACAGTGATTGTATAGTTTCCATGTCCCTGATATCTAGAATGAACTCAAGGCATGGAATCGTCATCCTCGTAATATACAATCCATGTTCCTTGAACTAGCACAGACTATCTAAGATGCATGTGAGATCTCATATCACATATTGATTCACATGAGTATGGACATACATTTCTCAATCTCGCTTATCAAATGGACATCATATCAACTCTGGTAGGAATGACAAATTCCATCTACATCACTCACAATCAATCCCCATGTGTCACAACATACCTAGACATCACATGTATGGTAACCCTTATTCAAGGTGACATTGGATGGTGTCAAAGTACATCGAACAACATGTGGTAAGTGTAGTGACTTCAGGACTAAGAACCACAATCATCACTATCTCTATGGGAGCTGATTTGGACTACCAGTCAATGGTTTCCATGGATCACTCTCAAGGTGGGTCTATTTGATACACTTTTCTCTAACAAGTACCTATGTGTTCGGATTGATATCACATATCATGACAAATGAGATTCTATCACCAGTCGATACACATTCTAGTCTTATGTATTACCGATGTCTATATTGTTTCCACAATAATATCCTAATATGGATAAATAAGAATGTATATACTTTTATCATACATATAATCTCATTGTTCAAGTCATCAACCTGAAGACATATGTCATCAAGTAATATCAATCTTCTAGACATCTATCATGTTAAACCATAATCTTATAATTGAACAAACATATAGATGAAAGATTGTCTTTGTTATTAATCAAATCTATTACATGATGCCTGATTACAATCATCGAATGACTGACTCTATGGGCATACATACTAACTATTATCCCATTAGTTCCTTTTAAGATATTTTATATCAATTTTACATTGTTGGAGGTGATTTATCATGTTTTAGGAATTATTAAATACATGATTTACTTTTTATTACATATCATATGCAACTATTTATTGCTTAAATGAAGTTTTCAATCTTTTAAGATGTCTTAGCTTTCCAGTGAAAACATACCATCTCTGCTATGTTGGTATGTATGCTCAGAGATCCAATCATATGATGATTATAATGTAGCATAAGATACATGATTTGATAATAATAGAGGTAATTTTGTCTATTATGCATGTCTCTATTGTGAGATGGTGACAAATATATAGCAAATGTCTAAATTTTTTTATTACTTGATGACATATGTCTTTAGGTTGATGCCTTGAACAATGAGATCATATGTATGATAAGATTACATACATTCTTGTTATGTCCCTAGTCGAATATTACCGTGGAAGAAAAATAGACAACAATAATGTATAAGACTAGAGCGTGCGTTGACTGATGACAGAGTCTCATTAGTCATGATATGTGATATCAACTCAAGCACATAAGTACATGTTAGAGAATAGTGTATAAGGCAAACCCACCATGACAGTGATACACAGATACCATTGAATGGAAGTCAGAATCAACTCTCATAGTGATAGTGGTTCTTAGACCTAAAGTCACTACACTCATCACATGCTATTCATTGTATTTAGATATCATCCAACATGACCTTAAATAAGAGTTTCCATTAAGGTGATGCTCAAGTGCTTTGTGACACGTGGGAGTTGAGTGTGAGTGATGTAGATGGGATTTTTCCCTCCTACAGGAGATTGATATCCATGATTCCACATAAGAAAAAATAATAAATGTAAGGCCATACTCATGTGACTCAATATAATATATGTGAACTCACATTTATCCCAAATAGACTTATCTAGTTCAAGGAACATAGATTGAATGTTGAAGAGGGTGACAATTCCAGGCCTCGAGTTCAATCTTGATATCAAAGACAAAGGAACTATACTATCATGGTAGCAATGATCATGGATTGTAGGTTGAAGTTTTTCTCCAACTTTACAAACTAATTGGGTAGCAATGATGTGTTTCTAGACACCACTCAATGCTTGTGATGTCATAAGTTGGTTATGGACATTCACATCACACGTAATTTGGGACCTATAGGATCACACACATAGGATGAACTTGGAATAGGAGTTTATTCTTGAATGATATTTAACTTGAGTTTTTAGGTATTCAATCAAATAATTGAGGTTTAAAAATTGACTGACTGGACTCTAAACTAACCAGTTCAAGTGTTGAACTGATCGGTTTGAGTGTTAGGTTAATTGGACACACAATACGAAATGACCATTTCATGATGTGAACCGATCAGTTCATCATCTGGGTTGTCCAGTCCAATGATCAATTCAATTGGATCAAGGATTTGATGCTGGCATCATGCTTTGCATTAATTGAATATTGAATGCCAATTTCATTCTAAAGAGGAAAGCTACTGAGCCAACAAGTTGAAGGATGATCCGACCAGTTCACCATGTCAACCAACGGGTTGGGTAGCGAACCAAAAGTTCACCATTTTTAGTTTCCAAAAAATTCATGAACTTCGTCTCTTTGACTCCCAAACCGACTGGAAACCCTGATGCTAGCCTCTCCTATAAATAGAGGGGTGGTGAGGGCTTCCCAGACACAACAGTAAGCTCTAACAATTGTTCTCCTCTCTGGTTGTGGTAACCAATAGAGAGCCTGAGCAAGTCCTACCCATAAAAGGGAGGGATAGCTAGGGAGAAACAATTGTGGGAGAGAAAATTGAGTACTAGTACAGTGACACTCGAAGGGACACATCCTTCTCGTTGGTTCTGGTAGTACGACGTGGAGTTCCCGGTAGTCCGTGTGGACTACTCTACAGGCGAGGTGATTTCACCTCCTAGGAGGACACCATCAACCACCGTTCGTGGTGTTGCACTAGGATGTTGTTGGTGATGACTGATAGAGTGTTGTTGCCTGAAGAAGAACCATGTTGTTTCTTGGAGAAGAAGCACAATACTACATCAATAGTTGTCACTGGACTTGCTCTAGTACCAAGTATAACTCTTGTTACCTTCCTTACTAAATACATTGTTGTTGACACGATCTTCTAGTTAGGGAATCATGCTTTAAGTTTTTTTTCTATTGCCTAATCTGTCGCCCCGATTTTTCAATAGCTGTATCAAAGCCACACCAATTTACGATGTATCTAGATTTAAATTGATATGATCATATTTATTTTATTGCATATACAATGTGAATATTAAAACAGTTAATGTGCATATCCGATTAAGTACCACATACAATCCCAATATATATATATATATATATATATATAGAGAGAGAGAGAGAGAGAGAGAGAGAGTGAGAGAGTCAGGCTAGAATACACTCGAGTGTATAGATCAAACACTACACTCAAGTGGTGTTTGCATATCAAGACTATTTTTTTACAAAATGTTAACCAATGATCTTTTTCATACTATAATCAGGCTGCATATAAATTTTGAGCCCATTTGGATGAGTGTAATTCACTCATCCGAGGGTAACAAAATCGAGCATAAAACTAATTTGAAATGCATAATTTTTTTTATCTTGATAACGTGAGCTATAAATGTCCAAATGGGCTCAAATTTTATATATGAGCTATTCACAAGATGTTTAAGAAGATCAACAGATTTGATTTTAGAAAAGAAATGTTGCATCATGAAAAACTACTTGAGTGTATTCTGCTATGAATACACTCGAGTGTATTCTAGCCTGACTATATATATATATATATATATATATATACATATATATATACATATATATATATATGCAATTTACATGCATCATCGTAAAATTGGTTTTTATGGTGGATGTTAGCATGGTTATGGCCAATAACCCTATATATGTGTGTGAATGATTGTGGTTGTTTATTCCTATCTATAACTCATTTTGTATACCCAACCTCTTTCCTCCTTTAAAAATATAAATTAATGCTCTTCTTCCTATTTTCCCTCAAATGTAAGTCAAGATTTTCCCTATTACAATGTAATAAGAAATAGGATAGTTTTAACTTATGTTTCATCAAGTGAAGATGTTTTTCACTAGAGAACTGATCGGGTCGTGAGATGAACTGATCGGTTGGAGGACCAAGGATGCCAGATGACATGAGGATAAAATGATTGACTGGTGGCCCAACCAATCAACTGGAGGAGTCCAAACATAGGTTGAACTTGAAACCAGGTGACCATTTCAAGAGCCCAACTGAGCGGCCAGGAGGCAAGCTGGTCGGTTCAAGAGTTGAACCAATCAACCTGGATTGGTTAGAACATATATATTCACAAACAATAGGTTGTTGCATATGATGTAGACCTTAGATGGTAGTAATTACTTGTGGCTCTAATGAATTATAATAGTATGGCCATAACCATCGCTTGTGTTTATTATTGCATGTTTTTGTTGTGGTTATAGAATGTAAATGATACATAAGTATGTGGTGATTGGATATTTATATGTATTTATATAAAATCCCTCAATCAAATATTAAGTCTTAGATGCTTTCCATAAGAAACACACATGAAAAGCTTGATTGTCTATACGTGGGCACGCTAAGCGTGGTGCGATATCTATCTCGTGGAAGTGTGATCATAGTTATGTGAGCCTTCCAAGCAGGGTGCATTTCTGTCGTGTTGGATTTTGGGTCAAACTTAACTAGGTGATCTTAATGAGATTAAGCACCTAGAAGCATGTAGACGGAATATGGAAAAGAGTTGTGCATACTATCTATGCAAGAATTGCATAACATGCAATCGACAAAAGTTGCCTACCTTAATAATTGGTTATGGACATTAGCATTGGTCGAGTAATAATTCAATTTTTTTGGGCCTTGGATCACTGGAAGATTGTATGCTACAATCTTTCAAATTGGTAGTGAGGGATATCAATTTAAACAAAATATGGGAGCAACAATTAATTAAAGGGCTAATAAATATCTCCAATATAATCAAATTAAATCAAAACATTTTTACAAAATAGCAATATTTCTTTTATATAATCTAATAACAAACATAAATACGTAATCATTAGGATTAGTCCTTGAGTAGGATAGACTAAATCAGATTTACTTCCACATATGGTTTAGGACTTTGAGAAGCGTTCTCACCAATTAGTGAAAACTCTATGTCCTTGAAAGACCAGAAATGGAGGAACTCACTCCAAGTGCACCTAAGGCTGAAATGGATGCTTGCTTGAAGCATGCCAATGATGTAAGAGACATCAAAAACCTTATGCTGAGTTGTATGAACTATGAGTTGCATGAAAAACATGAATATTCTTGAGATGGTAACATATCTTAAGAATCATGTAAAGCAAACAATATATAATGTCTCCAAAGCACTATTTGAGTGCAAACACACAGAGGGAGATCCACTAGAGCCCCATGTGCTCAATATGATTGGGCATGTGGAAAGAGTGCGATTTCTATTAGGTCAAGAGTTGGCCATGGATATGATTCAACAATAATTTCCTGAATCATATAGCCAGTTTATCGAGTGCTATCACTTGAATAACTTGTACAAACCACTGTCTGAATTGCTTGGCATATTGATTAAAGTCGAAGCATGAATGAAAATAGACAAATCCGTGATGATGATAAGCAGAACAGAGTCCAAGGGAAAAGGTAAGGTCGAGAAGAGTTCTGAGGCTAAGATGAAGTTCAAGTCTTCAACATCAAGACTAGGAGAAGGGTAACTACAAAAGGAATATGTCCTTTATACTTAAATGAGAAAGAAGGAAAGTGCCACCATTATCACCATGAGATAGAACTGCCATTGTATGTGCTTGAACGGTAATGTGATTTAGGTTTCTTAGCTTATGCTATAGCTCAATTGTTGTCAAAATACAACTTTATTGTGTCACTAATGCTTGGAACCATCCCAAGTCCAATGACAAATTTCTTAATCCAAACAACTTCCTTTGCTGCATTGGAGGTGACAATGTACTCGACCTTTGTTGTAGAATCAACAACAATTTCTTGCTTGAAGCTCTTCTACCTCACAACTATGTTGTTGAGGCAAAACACAAATCTAGATTGCGATCTAAAGTCATCTTTGTCAGTTTGAAAGCTTGCATTGGTGTAACACTTTATGACCAACTCTTCATCACCACCTTAGATAAGGAACTGATCCTTAGTTTTTCTCAAGTACTTAAGGATGTTCTTTACAGTAGTCCAGTGACTTTCACATGGATCTAAGTGATATTTGATCGTCATGCTCAAGTTATACAAGACATCAGGATGAGTATCATAACATTTTGTACATGATAGATCCAATTACAGATGCATATGGAATCTTACTCATGCAATCATGTTCTTCACAAGAACTAGGACATTGATCTCTAGAGATACTAACACCATGAGACACGGGTAAGTTTCCTCTCTTCAATCTCTCCATGCTAAACCTTTTTAGTACTTTGTCAATGTATATGCTATGTCTTAGGCCAAGAAGCCTTCTAGATCCATCTCTATAGTCTTGATTCCTAAAATATAGGATTCTTCGCCTTAGACCTTCATAGAGAATGTATTTCCCAGCCATGTTTTTACCATTTGTAAAGTAGGGTTGGCATTCACCATCAATAGCATGTCATCTACATATAATATGAGGAATACAATTATGCTCCCACTAACCATCTTGTAAATACACAGTTCATCTTCATTTTGACTAAAGCAAAACTCTTTGACTATGTTGTCAAATCAAAGATTCCATCTCCGAGATGCTTTTTTCAATTCATAGTTTGACATTTGTAACTTAAAAACTTTGTTAGATTCCTTGGGATTTATAAAACCCTCGGGTGGTGTCATGTACACATCCTCAATCAGATTCCCATTAAGGAATGTGGTTTTAACATCCATCTACCATATATCATAGTCATAATAAGTTGCAACAACATGCACGATCATGATGGACTTAACCATGGGAACTGGAGCAAAGGTTTCGTCATACTCAACACCTCGAACTTGTTTGAAACCCTTTTACAACCAATCGACCTTTATAATTTTGTACATTACCATCTATGTCAGCATTCTTCTTGAAGACCCATTTGCACCCTACGGGCTTTACCCCTTCAAGTGCATCCACCAAGGTCCATACCTTGTTGGTGTACATGGATTCCATCTCAGATCTCATGGCCTCAAACCACTTGTTAGACTCTGGTCCCTTAACAACTTCTAGGTAGGTTGTTGGCACATCATTGATGACCAACTCATTTCCTTCTTGAGTTACAAGATAACCAAATCTTTCAGGCTCAAGGCACGTCCTACTAGATTTGTGTGGTTCATGTGTTACATGGGGAACTTGAGATTCTATAACAATTTGTGACTCTTCATGTTCCTTTTGTACCTCTATAGGTTCAATTTTTTCTTATTGGTCTCAAACCTCTTCGAGTTCCACTTTCCTTCCACTGCTTCCTTTAGAAATAAATTCATTTTCTAGGAATACAACATCCCTGGTAATAAATACTTTGTTGTCTGATGGAGTATAAAAGTTGTATCCTTTGGTTTCCCTAGGATATCCAACAAAAAAATATTTATCTGATTCAGGTCTAAGTTTTTGGGAAACTTATTTCTCAAATAAGCTTCCATCCCCAAATCTTCCTAAAAGACACATTAGGACACTTCCCATACCATATCTTATTTGGTGTCTTTTGAACCAATTTATATGGTACACGATTAAGTGTAAATGTTGCGGTTTCTAGAGCATATCCCCATAAGGGAATCTAGAAGACTAGTAAAACTCATCATTGACTACACCATATCTAGTAATGTAGGGTTCCTTCTTTCTAATACACCATTATGTTGTGGTGTTCTAGGTTGAGTCTATTGTGATACGATACCACAGTCTTGCAGAAGGTCCTCAAACTCTTGGCTTAAGTATTCTTCACCTCAATTAGAATGAAATGCTTTAATACTTTTACCAAGATGGTTTTGTAATTCTTTCATGCAATCCTTGAACTTTTCAAGGGTATGTGACTTATGTTCATTAGGTATTCATGGCCATACCTATTGAAGTCATTAGTAAAGGAAATGAGGTACTCATAACCACCTCTAGAATTTGTTCCAAAAGGGTTACATACATCAGTATGTATGAGTCCTAATAGATCACTTGCTCTCTCACTATTATCAGTTACATGATTTTTCGTCATCTTGCCCAACAAACAAGACTCACATGTCTGTATTAATTCAAGATCAAAAGAGTCTAGATAACCATCTTTAAAGACTCTAGAAATGTGTATCTCATTGATGTGCCCTAGACGATAATGTCAAAGGTATGTTTTGTTTGAGTTATTGAGTTTTCAACTTTTGATATTTATGTTATAAAAATTTACCTCTAGATCTTATAAGTAAAGACCATAGGACATGGGGGCACTTCCATAAAAAATCTCATCTTTTGAAATAGAACATCGACCATTCTTTATATAAAATTCTAATCCATTCTTGTCCATACAAGATAAAAAAATGATGTTTCTGTTAATATCACGTACAAAATAGCATTTCTCTAACTCTATTATAAACCCAGTAGGAAGAGATAGATGATAGGCTCCAACTGTAATTACAAAAACTCTTGCTCCATTTGCAACACACAGTTTGACCTTGTCCTTTCTTAAAGGTTTACTTCTTTTTAGATCTTACATATTTTAACACATGTGAGATCCACATCTGGTATCTAGCAGATAAGATGAAGAAGTAGACATATTTATCTCAATAACATATATACCTAAAGTGGAAATATCTATCCCTTGCTTCTTACTCGATTCCTCCAGGTAAAGAGGGCAATTCCTTTTCCAGTGTCCAAACTGGTGACAGTGGTGATAATTTCCTTTCTTATTCACTCCTCTCTTTGCTTTAAGTGCAGAAGGCTTGGATTTTTGGACATCTTTAGAACTCTTCTCATCCTTGCCTTTGACCTTGGAGTTCAATTTTCCTCTATTGATCATCATCACATATTTGGGCTTGTCCTTCTTCATTTGTGCTTCAACAATTCTCAACATGCTAAGCAATTTTGACAATGCCTTCTCAAATTGTTCATGTTGTACATCATGATAAATTGGCTATATGATATCGACAGTGATTGCAAATTCACATCTGTGACCAACTCTTGGCCCAAGGGAAATCCCAGTCTTGCTAGGTTCTCCACATACCCTATCAACTTGAGCACATGGGTCCCCATTGGATCTCCTTCAGCCATATTGCACTTGAATACAGCCTTTGAGACATCATATCTCCCTTTTCTTGCTTGATCTTGGTACATATTATTAAGATGTGTAACCATCTCAAGGACATCTGTGTTCTCTTGATGTCTTTGCAACACATAGTTGACTGATCATCATCAGGCACTTGACATCTATGACACCTTCCAAGTGCTTCTTGTAAGCATTCATGTCATCCTTAGGTGTGGTGAGAGCGGGTTCATCTGGCTCTAGTGTCTCTAGGACATAGAGCTTGTTCTCCTGTGTGAGAACAATTCCAATATCTTGAATCAATCATGAAAGTTATTCCCATTCAACTTGTCCTTCTCAAGGACCATTCACAAAGACTTTTCCATTTGTTTCTACAAAAGAAATTTGCATTTGTTAAAATCCTTTTTATTTGATTTTATTAAATGAAAATTTTGATGATTATAATTTAGGCCTTTAATTGATTATCTCTCCCACCATTTTGTTCAAATTGATAGCACTCACTTATAAATTCAGAAGATTGTAGTGTAAGACCTTTTAGCGAAACAAGACTTCAAATAATTAAGTTATTACCCAGCCAACATCAACATCCATAACCAATTATTAAGGTAGGAAACATTTATCATTGTATCTCATGCAATTCTTAGATATGATATACACAACTCTTTGTCATATTACATCTATATGCTTCTAGGAACTTAATCTCATTAAGGTCGCCTACCATTGCACTTTTACGAGATAGATGACACACCACTTGGCGTGCCCACGCTTAGTCAATCAAGCTTTTCATATGTGTTTCTTGTGGAAAGCATCTAACACTTAATATTTGATTGTGGGATTTTATTTATAATACATATACATATCCAATCACCACATTCTTATAATATGTATCATATACATACTATATCCACAAACAAAACATGCAATCATAAAACATGAGCGATGGTTATAGACACACTAATACAATTAATTGGAACCACACAGACTTTCTATCCACCTAAGGTCAAACATCACATTTTGCAACTTACATAGAAAATTAGCTGGAAACAAGCTAGTCAGTCAAATGGATTCTTCCAATCGATCGATTCATCCACCAGTCGGTCAATTGGCCTCCATCGCTCAGTTGACTTCAACTTGGCTCAAGCAGCTGTCTAGAATCCTCTAGTTGGTTGACCAGGCCTCCACTCAATCGATTTGCTCCTTGTATTTTTAGCCTCTTCAATCCTCTAGTCGATTGGCTCGCCAAGTGCAGAACGTCTTCTCTTTTTTCATAAAAGAAAGTAAAACTAACCTATTTAAAGTATTACATTGTATAAGTGAAACTTTAAGTTAAGTTTGAGGGTAGTATAGGGAGGACAACATTAAATTACATTTGGAGAAAGAGAGAGAGGCTCTTTATGCAAACTAAATTTAAAAGAGAAAAAAGTAAACCGTCAAACCCTACACATATTTTGTGTATTGACCATAACTACGCTTACATCCACCATCAAAACCAATTTTAGGGTGACTTCTAAATTACATATATATCATATTATATATAGGATCTACGGGACATTCCCTAACATATGTGGTATTTCATCTGATGTGCACATTAATAATTTATATTTGCATCACAAGTAATAAATAAATGATAAAACCAAAAACTAATCATATCAAATAAATCCAAAAATGTAGTAAATTAACATGACTCTGATACTACTATAGGGAAATCTGGAGACAATATGGCAGCGGAAACAAAAATTCTTGCCATAATTCCCATTAAACCAATAGATCACATCAACAACTATGAGTTGGGAAGGAAGGTTGCAAGGCATGTATCTAGTCTTGGAGTAAGTCCAACAATAGTCCTTGTAGCAACATGCTTCTTTCTCAAGCAACACCCCGATGGTTGTCGGTGGCGGCCTCCTGGTGCAGCACCACAAACGACAATTGACAACATCCTCCTAGCATGGTGGAAACAGACTCAATGCCTTTATATAGTCCATGCAAACCCCCAGGAACTCTTGTCATTCTTCTAGAACTATGGGAAGGAGTTGTTCGTAGTATTGTCAACGTGCTAGTGTCAACTTTCTCCCCTTTGGATATCTCTCCCTTTTATGGATAAGATGCTTCTGGATCTCATGTTACCACAACACTGAGATGAGGAGACTTGTATTGAGAGCCTTTGACACCTCCATTATATAGGAGTGGATGGGTCAGGGTTTCCAAAAACCAGGGGGACACGAGGAGACAAATTTTATGAATTTTTGGTTGCTGCAAATCACAAGTTGATCGTCTGGACTCCCAGTCTGACGAATGGTACACCAACCAGTTGATTGGAATGTCTTCTTACTTTGAGTCAGTCTTACTGATCATCTAGTCTGTCGAGTGGACTTCTTAGTCAGATGATTGGACACTCCTGTCGATCCCAGTCGGTCTACTGGACACTCTAGTCATCCATGTGTCAACAAATGGTGTTTATGTTGATTTCCCAAACACTTCAGTAATCAAGTCAAACATTGTCCATGAGTAAACTCCTATTTCATATGCATCCTATTTGTCTGACCCTATAGGTCCCAAATTATGTTGGCTATGAATGTCCATAACTAAATTATAACATCACAAACAATGATCGGTATCTAGCAACACATGATTTCTACCCAAGTAGTTGAAATTTGAAGAACAAATTCAACCTACAATTTGTGATTAGTGTTATAGTGATTGTATAGTTTCCATGTCCTTGATATCCAGATTGAACTCGAGGCATGGAACTGTCATCCTCGTAATATTCAATCCATCTTCCTTGAACTAGCACAGACTATCTAATATGCATGTGAGATCTCATATCACATATTGATTCACATGAGTATGGACATACATTTCTCAATCTCACTTATCAAATGGACATCATATCAACTCTGGTAGGAATGACAAATCCCATCTACATCACTCACAGTCAATCCCCATGTGTCACAACATACCTGAACATCACCTATATGGTAACCCTTATTCAAGGTGACATTGGATGGTGTCAAAGTACATCGAACAACATGTGGTAAGTGTAGTGACTTCAGGTCTAAGAACCACAATCATCACTATCTCTATGGGAGCTGATTTTGACTACCAGTCAATGGTTTCCATGGATCACTCTCAAGGTGGGTCTGTCTGATACACTGTTCTCTAACAAGTACCTATGTGTTCGGATTGATATCACATATCATGACAAATGAGATTCTATCACCAGTCGATACACATTCTAGTCTTATGTATTGTCGATGTCTATATTGTTTCCACAATAATATCCTAATATGGACAAAATAAGAATGTATATACTTTTATCATACATATAATCTCATTGTTCAAGTCATCAACCTGAAGACATATGTCATCAAGTAATATCATTCTTCTAGACATCTATCATGTTATACCATAATCTTATAATTGAACAAACATAAAGACGAAAGATTGCCTTTTGTATTAATCAAATCTATTACATGATGCCTGATTACAATCATTGTATGACTGGCTCTCTGGGCATACATACTAACTATTATCCCATTAGTTCCTTTTAAGATATTTTATATCAATTTAACATTGTTGGAGGTGATTTATCATTTTTTGAAATTATTAAATACATAATTTACTTTTTATTACATATCATATGCAACTATTTATTGCTTAAATGAAGTTTTCAATCTTTTAAGATGTCTTAGCTTTCCAGTGAAAACATACCGTATCCACTATGTTGGTATGTATGCCCAGAGATCCAATCATATGATGATTATAATGTGGCATAAGATACATGATTTGATAATAATAGAGGTAATTCTGTATATTATGCATGTCTCAATTGTGAGATGATGACACATACATAGAAAATGTCTAAAAAATTTTGTTACTTGATGACATATGTATTTAGGTTGATGACTCGAACAATGAGATCATATGTATGATAAGATTACATACATTCTTGTTATGTCCCTAGTCAGATATTACTGTGGAAGAAAAATAGACAACAATAATGCATAAGACTAGAGCGTGTGTTGACTGATGATAGAGTCTCATTAGTCATGATATGTGGTATCAACTCAAGCACACAAGTACATGTTAGAGAACAGTGTATAAGGCAAACCCACCATGACAATGATACACAAATACCATTGAATGGAAAGAATCAACTCTTATAGTGATTGTGGTTCTTAGACCTGAAGTCACTACACTCATCACATGTTGTTCATTGTATTTAGACATCATCCAACATGACCTTGAATAAGAGTTGCCATTAAGGTGATGCTCAAGTGCATTGTGACATGTGGGAGTTGAGTGTCAGTGATGTAGATGGGATTTGTCCCTCCTATAAGAGACTGACATCCATGATTCCATATAATCAAAAGTAATAAATGTAAGGCCATACTCATGTGACTTAATAGAAGATATGTGAACTCACATTTATCTCAAACAAACTTATCTACTTCAAGGAACATGGATTGAATGTTGAAGAGGATGACAATTCTATGCCTCGAGTTCAATCTTGATATCAAAGACAAAGGAACTATACTATCATAGTAACAATGATCATGGATTGTAGGTTGAAGTTGTTCTCCAACTTTACAAACTACTTGGGTAGCAATGATGCGTTTCTAGATACCACTAATGCTTGTGATGTCATAAGTTGGTTATGGACATTCACTACACACGTAATTTGGGACTTATAGGATCACACGCATAGGATGAACTTGGAATAGGAGTTTATTCTTGAATGATATTTAACTTAAGTTTTTAGGTATTCAATTAAATAACTGAGGTTTAAAAATTGACTGACTGGACTCTAAACTGACTAGTTCAAGTGTTGAATTGATCGGTTTGAGTGTTAGGTTAATTGGACACACAATTGGCTGAATATTTACCTAAATTGGATATGTGAAATGACCATTTCACATATCAAATGACCATTTCATGATGTGAAAGGATCATTTTATGATGTGAACCAATCGGTTCATCATCTAGGTTGTCCAGTCCAATGATCAATTCAATTGGATCAAGGATTTGATGCTGGCATCATGCTTTGCATTAATTGAATATTGAATGCCAATTTAATTCTAAAGAGGAAAGGTACTGAGCCAACATGTTGAAGGATGATTCGACCGGTTCACCATATCAACCAACGGGTTGGGTAGCAAACCAAAAGGTTCACCATTTTTAGTTTCCATAAAATTCATGAACTTCGTCTCTTTGACTCCCGAACCAACTGGAAACCCTGATGCTAGCCTCTCCTATAAATAGAGGGGTAGTGAGGGCTTCCCAGACACAACAATAAGCTCTAACAATTGTTCTCCTCTCTAGTTGTGGTAACCAATAGAGAGCTCGAGCAAGTCCTACCCGTAAAAGGGAGGAATAGTAAGGGAGAAACAATTGTGGGAGAGCAAATTGAGTGCTAGTACAGTGACGCTCGAAGGGACAACTCCTTCCCATTGTCTCTGGTAGTACAACATGGAGTTCTCGGTAGTCTGTGTGGACTACACTATAGGCAAGGTGATTTCACTTGCTAGGAGGACACCATCAACCACCATCCGTGGTGCTGCACCAGGATGTTGTTGGTGATGACTGATCGAGTGTTACTGCCTGAAGAAGAACCATGTTGTTGTTTGGAGAAGAAGCACAATACTACATCAAAAGTTGTCTCTGGACTTTCTCTAGGACCAAGTATAACTCTTGTTACCTTCCTTTCTAGATACATTGTTGTTGACACGATCTGCTAGTTAGGGAGTCATGCTTTAAGTTTTTTTTTCTATTGCCTTATCTATCGCCCCATTTTTCCAATAGATGTATCAAAGCCACACCAATTTACGGTGTATCTTGATTTAAATTGATATGATGATATTTATTTTATTGCATACAATGTGAATATTAAAATGGTTAATGTGCTTATCCAATTAAATACCACATACAATCCCAATATATATATATATATATATATATATATATATATATATATATAGAGAGAGAGAGAGAGAGAGAGAGAGAGAGAGAGAGTATGTGTCAGGCTAGAATACACTCGAGTGTATAGATCACACGCTACATTCAAGTGGTGTTTGCATATCAAGACTATTTTTTTACAAAATGTAAACCAATGATCTTTTTCATACTATAATTAGGCTGCATACAAGTTTTGATCCCATTTGGATGAGTGTAATTCACTCATCCGAGGGTATCAAAATTGACCATAAAACTAATTTGAAATGCATAATTTTTTTTATCTTCATAACGTGAGCTATAAATGTCCAAAAGGGCTCAAATTTTATATATGAGTTGTTCACAAGATGTTCAAGAAGATCAACAGATTTTATTTTAAAAAAATGTTGCATCATGAAAAACTACTTGAGTGTATTATGCTCTGAATACACTCGAGTATATTCTAGCATGCATCATCATAAAATTGGTTTTGATGGTGGATGTTAGCATGGTTATGGCTAATAACCATATATATGTGTGTGCATGATTGTGGTTGTTTATTCCTGTCTATATCTCATTTTGCATACCCAGCCTCTTTCCTCATTTACAAATATAAGTTAATTCTCTTCTTCCTATTTTCCCTCAAATTTAAGTCGAGGTTTTCCCTATTACGATGTAATAAGAAATAGGATAGTTTTAACTTATGTTTCATCAAGTGAAGATGTTTTGCACTAGAGAATTGATCAGGTAGTGAGATGAACTGATCGACTGGAGGACCGAGGATGCCAGATGACATGAGGATAAAATGATTGACTGATGGCCCAACCAATCAACTGGAGGAGTCCAAACATAGGCTGAACTTGAAACCAGGCGACCGTTTCAAGAGCCCAACTGAGCGGCCAGGAGGTAAGCCGATCGGTTCAAGAGTTGAACCAATCAACCTGGATTGGTTAGAACATAGATATTCACAAACAATAGGTTGTTACATATGATGTAGACTTTAGGTGGTAGTAATTACTTATGGCTCTAATGAATTATAATAGTATGGCCATAACCATCACTTGTGTTTATTATTGCATGTTTTGTTGTGGTTATAGAATGTAAATGATACATAAGTATGTGGTGATTGGATATGTATATATATTTATATAAAATCCCTCAATCAAATATTAAGTCTTAGATGCTTTCCATAAGAAACACCCATGAAAAGCTTGATCGTCTATGTGTGGGCACGCCAAGCGTGGTGCGATATCTATCTCGTGGAAGTGTGATCGTAGTTATGTGAGCCTACCAAGAAGGGTGCATTTCTGTCGTGTTGGCTTTTGGGTCAAACTTAACTAGGTGATCTTAATGAGATTAATCACCTAGAAGCATGCAGACGGAATATGGAAAAGAGTTGTGCATACTATCTATGCAAGAATTGCATAGCATGCAATCGGCAAAAGTTGCCTACCTTAATAATTGGTTATGGACATTGGCATTGATCGAGTAATAATTCAATTTTTTTGGGTCTTGGATCACTGGAAGATTGTATGTTGCAATCTTTCAAATTGGTAGTGAGGGATATCAATTTGAATAAAATATGGGAGAAAAAATAAATTAAAGGCCTAATAAATATCTCCAATATAATCAAATCAAATCAAAACATTTTTACAAAATAGCAATATTTCTTTGGTATAATCTAATAACAAACATAAATACGTAATCATTAGGATTAGTCCTTGAGTAGGACAGACTAAATGGGATTTACTTCCACATATGGTTTAGGACTTTGAGAAGCGTTCTCACCAATTAGTGAAAACTCTATGTCCTTGAAAGACCAGAAACAGAGGAACTTGCTCCAAATGCACCTAAGGCTGAAATGGATTCTTACTTGAAGCATGCCAATGATGTAAGAGACATCAAAAACCTTATGCTGAGTTGTATGAACTATGAGTTACATGAAAAACATGAATATTCTTGAGATGGTAACATATCTTAAGAATCATGTAAAGCAAACAATATATAACGTCTCCAAAGCATTATTTGAGTGCAAACAGATAGAGGGATATCCACTAGAGCCCCATGTGCTCAATATGAATGGGCATGTGGAAAGAGTGGGATTTCTATTAGGTCAAGAGTTAGCCATGGATATGATTCAACAATAATTTCCTGAATCATATAGCCAGTTTATCGAGTGATATCACTTGAATAGCTTGTCCAAACCACTGTCTGAATTACTTGGTTGATTAATGCCGAAGCATGAATGAAAATAGACAAACCGATGATGATGATAAGCAGAACAGAGTCCAAGGGCAAAGGTAAGGTCGAGAAGAGTTCTGAGGCTAAGCTGAAGTTCAAGTCTTCAACATCAAGAGTAGGATAAGGGTAACTATAAAAGGAATATGTCCTTTATACTTAAATGAGAAAGAAGGAAAGTGTCACCATTATCACCTGCATGGATACTGGAAAGGAATTGTCCTCTTTATATAGAGGATCTCAGGAAAAAGAAGGAGATAGAGATATCCACTTCAGGACCTGAGAAGCAGTAAGCTAGAAACAGTGCAGAGTAAGGGTTGCTACCACTGCATTTGGAAGTTGTCATTCATAGGCATGTAATAGAATTAGTAAATTGATATTGTGTACATGTCTTTAATGAAAACTTCGTGTATCTTGTATAGACAAGAATATTATGAATAAATTGATGTTTCATTTTAAAAAATGAGATCTTATATGGCAACACCCTATGTCATAGTTTTAAAAAGTGGTATGCGTTATGCGTGTGGAGAGGTCACCTTATAGAGTATAAGCGGTATGCGGGATAATATGTGGGAGTATATGCATTTTTTGATTTTTTTAATAAATTAATTATATATAGAATACACACACATATATATATATATATTAAGCATAGAAATTATATATTTTATTTGTAATACAAAAAATTATGTATATTTATAAGTGTTTCCATACAAATATAGATGTATAATATAATTAACTATTCATATATGTGTACATATAAATAGCATATGTGAAATATGTATGTGTATTATATGTAGATATATACATATTGACATGTAAATATATATACAATATATGCATATATGCTGAAATACACATGTAGATGCTAATATATATCAAATAATCATGTACATATATACTAAAATGCATATACGTAAAATAGAATATTACACATTTGATAATGTTTGTGTACTATATTTAAGTATCCTATTGATATATTACTCTACAAGATAGATAGATATTGAAATATAACAATACATATACATATAATACATATGTACATGCGTGTGTGGGTAAATAAGTAGTTTAAATCAAATTGAAACCAATAAAGTTGAAAAAAAAGTATGTAGAACTTTTAATTAAAAAAAGCCGCATATACCCCGCTTATGCCCCACACAGGACCACATATGTGGCCATGACCGCATACTGGGCCGCATATGCATATGCAGTCTGACAAGAGGGGCACACCGCATAAGCAGTTGCATATGCCCCGCATAAATATGCTTTTTGAAACACAACCCTGTGTCTCATAATGTATACTAGATAGTTGTAGAGACAAATGTGTATGACACATATGTTGAATGACTTGATGACTGAAACAATGAATACCTATAGCATTGTCATCTAGAGCGCATAAATGAGAAATGCATTCCTAGAATTAATAATGATGGTTATCTGGGATCTTTTGGTTATTAAACCAATAGAGACATGCAAGTAGCATATTCAGTAGATGTTGTGGGAGAGAGACTATTCTATTAGGGATCATACATACTAATGTATATAGACCTTTAAGAATGAATTCTAAAGGTAGTTACTAGTACCTCATTGTATTTACCGATGATCTTAGTAGATATTGTAATTTGTATTTTATAAAATACAAGTATGGATCTCTTGAAGTGTTCAAGGAGATCATGAATAAAATATTAATCCAACTTGGTAAACATATTAAGAAACTTCTATATGATTGATGTTGAAATATTTTAAGCTAAGAGTTTGATGACCTTCTGGAGAGACTGTGATAGTGTAACACAATGAACTCCACTTGATACATAATGATGTGTTAAAAGAAGGTATCACACCCTATTAGTCATGGTGCAATCATCAATAAATCTAGCCGGTCTTCCAAATTCCTTTTGGCACATGCTTTACACTAAAACAAAGTACCGTCTAAAATGGTTCAAAAGACACCATATGAGATATGGTATGGGAAGTGCCCCAATATTTCTTTATAGTGATTAGAGATGAATGCTTATATAAGATAAAAGTTTCTTCTAAAGCTTTGTCCACAAATGAAATAAATGTTATTTTGTTGAATACTATTTTTATATTCCAACCCAGCAACAAAATTGTTTGTGGCTAGGATGGATGGATTCCTTAAGAGGAATTTAATTCTAAAGGATTAGTGGGAGTAAAGTAAAACTCAAAAAGTTTGAGACAAACAAGAAAACATTGAACCTAAAGAGTTACAATAGGAACAAGGAGAATCATAAATTTTTGTAGAATCACAACTTCCTTATGTTACATAGAACCTCTTAGTTCTAGTAGAATACACCTTAAATTCCAAAATATTATGATATCTTATAACTCAAAAAGGTGGTGAGTTGATCATATATGATGATTCAATGACCTACCTAAAAGCTATTGAGGGACCAGAATCTAAGAAATGGCTTGAGGCCATGAGATCCAAGATGGAGTCCATGTATACCAACAAGGTATGACCTTGGTGGATCCACCTAAAGGGGTCAAAATCATAGGATGCATATGGGTCATCAAGAAGAAGACCAACATGGAAGGGTATATTGGTTGCAAATATTTTTAAATAGGTTCAAGGTGTTGAACATGATAAAATCCTTTCATCAATTACCATGGTAAAATCCATCAGGATCATGCTTGCCATTGACTATGAGATTTGGCATATGGCTGTTAAAACCACATTTCTTGACTAGAATAATTATAAGGATGTGTGTGTGACACGTCCTAAAGGTTTTATAAATCCAATAATGCGAATAAATTCTATATGATACAAAGGTCAATCTTTGGATTAAAGCAAGCATCTCAGAACTAGAATCTTCAATTTGACAAGATAGTCAAAGAGTTTGACTTACGTCAGAATGAAGAAGAGGCCTGTGATTACAAAAGAATTAGTGGGAGCATATTTATATTCCACATAATGATGGAGAATAACATCCTTATACTTCATGACAAGGAAAGTACCTTCTCTATGAAGGGTTTAGGCAAATCATCCTAAAGGAATTGAGATCTATAGAGATAGAACGGGAAAGATTCTCAACCTAAGAAACAACACATACATTGGTAAGATGTTGAAGGGTTCAACATGTAAGACTCAATGAGAGAAAACTTGTCCATGTTCCATGAAGTTAGTTTGTCAAGAACCCAATATCCCAGTTCTTGGGAAGAATGGAAAGACAAGAGTGAGATGCCATATGCATTCACAATTGGATCTATCATGCATGCGATGCTATGTACTCATTATGTTATCTCATATGTATTGGACATGACGAGAGGATATATGTAAGATCCCAGTGAAAGTCACTGGAATGCCATAAATAACATCCTTAAGTACTTCGGAAGCACTAAAAAATTAGTTCCTTGGTTATGGTAATAATAAAGAGTTGGGTGTAAAGAGTTACACCAATACAAACTTTTAAAATGACAAATAAAATTAATGATCGCATCCTAAATTTGTGTTTGACCTAAAATGAGAACTGTAAAGCTAGAAATGCTCCGAGTAAGAGACGGTTGTTTAATTCAACAATAGAAGTTGAGTATCTTGATGTTACGAGAATAGATGAGGATATTGTATGGATCAAGAAGTTCATATAGATGAACTTGTGGGGGGTTCCAACCATTAATGACACAGTAGAGATATTGTGACAACAATGGAGCTACTATTTAGGCAAGGAATCCCAGATAGCATACTACAACACTTCCATCTCATACGAGAAGTCGTACAGTGAGGAGATGTGAAACTTGAAAAACACTGATAAGAAGCAAATGTTGCTAACCCACTACATAAGTGCTTGCATAAGAGAAACATGATGGACATGTTAAGATCACTTGGAATAATATTTGTGGGCGATTGGCTCTAAGTGCAAGTGGGAGTCTGCTCATATGTATGCTCAGGGAGCCAATCATATGATGATTGTAATGGGGCATAAGATACATGATTTCATAATAATAATAAAGGAAATTCTATCTATTATGTATGTCTCAATCATGAGATGATGACACATACATGGCATATGCCTAAAGAATGATGTTACTCGATGGCATATGTTTTCATGTTGATGACCTAAACAATGAGACCATATGTATGTTAAGAGTACATACATTCTTGTTATGTCCCTAGTCAGATATTACTATGGAAGAACAATAGACAACAATAATGCATAGTACTACGGTGTATATTGATTGATGACAGAGTCTCATTAGTCATGATATGTGATATTAAGTCAAGCACATAGGTACATGTTAGAGAATAGTATATAAGACAAACTCACCATGAGAGTGATGCATGGGGACCATTGAATAGTAGTCATAATCAACTCTCATAGTGATAGTAGTGCTTGTGGTTCTTAGACTTGAAGTCACTACATTCATCACATGTCGTTCATTGTATTTAGACATTATCCAACGTGACCTTGAATAAGGGTTTCCATAAATGTGATGCTCAGGTGCATTGTGACACATGGAGTTTGAGTATGAATGATGTAGATGGGATTTTGTCCCTCCTACATGATATTGACATCAAAGCCTCTTAATAAGTGAGATTGAGATATGTATGGCCATACTCATGTGACTCAATATAAGATATGTGAGCTCACATGCATCTCAGATAGTCTACTCTAGTTCAAGGAACATTTTGAACATTGAAGAGCATGATCATTTCATGCCTTGAGTTCAATCTAGATATCACATACAAAGGAACTATACGATCATGATAACACTGATCATAGATTGTAGGTTGAAGTTGTTGTCCAACTTTCCAAACTACTTGGGTACCAATGATGTGTTTCTAGATACCGCTCATTGCTTGTGATGTCATAAGTTGCTTATGGACATTCACTGCCAATTTTAATTGTGACCCATAGGGTCACACAGATAGGATGCACTTGGAATAAGAGTTTATTCATTAATGATGTTTAACTTGATTACTAAAAGTGTTAAGGTATTCAATTAAACAAATGAGGTTCAAAATTGACTGACTGGACTCTAAACTAAGTAGTTCAAGTGTTGAATTGATCGGTGGGAGTTCTAGGTCAATTAGAAACACAATTGGCGGAATATTTGCCTGAACTGGACACGGGAAACAACCATTTCACATATGAAACAACCATTTCATGATGTAAAACACCCGTTTAATGATGTGAATCGATTGGTTCATCATCTGGTTTGTCCGGTTCAATGATCAATTCGACTAGAGCAAGGATTTGATGCTGACATCATGTTTTGTGTTAATCGAATATTGAATGACAATTTGATTCTAAAGAGGAAAGATATAGAGACGAATAATTGAAGGATGAGCCAACCTTGTCAATCAACCTATTGGGTAGTGAACCGATCAATTCACTATTCATAGTTTCCAAAAAATTCATGAACTCCGTCTCTTTGACTCCTAGACTAACTGGAAACCTTGACCCTATCATCTCCTATAAATAGAGGGATACTGAGGGCTTCTGAGACACAACAATAAGATTTAATAATTATTATCTTCTTTGGTTATGGTAACCAATAGAGATCATGAGCAAGTCCTATCCATAAAAAGGAGGGACAACAAGGGAGAGACAATTGTGGGAGAGTGAATCAGTTCTAGTACACTGACTTTGAAGGGACATCTTTTGGTTGGGTCTAGTAGCGCAACATGGAATTCTCGATGGTCCGCATGGACTACTCTAGAGGCGAGGTGATTTCACCCGCTAGGATGACACTATCAACCGCTGTCTATGGTGTCGATCTAGGAGGACACCGTTGACGACTGATCGAGTGTTGCTGCCTGAAGAAGAAGCATATTTCTACTTGGAGAAGAAGCACGATACTGCATCAAGAGTTGTTGGACTTTCTCCAAGACCAGGTATACTCTTGTTACCTTCCTTCCTAGATACATTGGTGTTGACATGATCTACTAGTTAGGGAATCAAGATTTAAATGTTTATTTCTACTGCCTTATATGTTGCCCCAATTTCCCAACACAGTATACTTTATATTCTTGTTATGACTATTAAAATATTTCCTATCAATGTTCTTTTATGGATATGTTCAGTCTCTTATACATCACTATCCATTTAATTAATTACCTTATTGAGGGTTGAAATACAATAGTATATTTATATGCATACATATATATATGTATGTATGTATGTATGTATGTATATATATATATATATATATATATATATATATATATATATATATATATATATATATTCATTATATGAAGCTTGACATACATTGTTACATGGATTTCCGAATTACACTTTATAATGCAACTTAAATGTTTATATGAAGATTGCCACATATTGTTATACGGATCACGATACATGCTTACATTATTTACAAATTATTACTTTGTATTATAAAAAAATCAATTATTTGTTATTATTAAATATTAATCATTTTAGCACTAACTAGTTACTTCCATCTTATTAGTTACAAAGGATCTATATTTCACCTTATATGATTCCTAATATTTATTTAAGCATGTTTTCAATTATCTTAAATATTTATCCATACTTCATTCTAACCACTTATGTATTGATATCATTTGTGTCTAGAAAGGTATAATTTATACCATGTTTGGGAGTTAATTCCTGAACTAAGTTCATAGGCATTCAAACCTTAGGATTAGTATTCTAAGGGCTAGGAGATTAGGTTTCAATATGTTACAATACTCCACCCATTAAATAAGATTTCATATTCAAAATCTAATCATACATGGACTACAAACCAACTACTCTCCACCCCTTAGAAAAGGTTTAACATAATAAGTGAAACTAATCACCAACACTAGTATTAGGATTTAGATCAAGCATAGGGGTGTACTTATGATATACCTAGGTCATGCCTCAAACTAGATGATCTTATCTACCGAGGGTTGAATCTTAGGTCCTTGGGGTTCTAAACTAAAAACCCTAAGGCTCACATGAACATATAACTTGCCACTAGGTATAAGTATCCACAACTTACCACAAAGAAGAGGGTACATTTACAAAATCTTTAGTACAAGATACATTTTCCTAGTTTTCACTCCATTCTCGCACTAGGGTTTTAGATTTATGTTCTAACTAATTTTTGGGTTTATCTATCGAACTTCAAACATATCTTCATTGTGATTTAGTTCAAGAAAACATAGTTAAAAATCCTAAAAACCTTTTTTTGTACATATAGTATTGTAGGAAAAAAATTCAATGACAAAACTTTGCAATATGTAATTGAAATAGGGGCCAAGATCAATGCGAGAACTAAATCACAAAATCTTCCATATATTAATAATAAAACTTTATTCGTAATTCAAGCATCATAGATTTGAAAGATATATATCACAACCAACCTATGTATTAGGGTATGAACTTATGGATCTCATTATATTAGGTTTACTTATCAAGATCCTTTTTTGCTCCTCATATAGTTATATATCTTTCTTCCATCATATCACCTAGTCAATCATTAGTAATTATAGGGTAAGCATCTCACCTAAATAATTTCCTCATAGGGTTAGGGTACTATAAGGAACCTATGATAAAATATAGGACACCTAAGTGAGATAAATTAAAATAGTCAGAATATGATTGCCTTACCTCTGATACCATCTCATAAGGAGTGTGACCTGATAGGGGATCTACTGTTTACTCAAAAGAAAGAATAAATTCATATAATCTAAACAAACTAACCAGTATGTTGGAATACATGTATTTTTTCTCTCTCAAATACAAGAATCAAAATGAAAATAAATATCATGACTACTTTCAATTTTCAAGATTACATAATAATCTCCCACTTGAGGTTTACATGAAGAGAAAACTTGTTCACTAGGTCGAGGGATGTCCAATATATATCAAGTCCATCTCCGAAGAGTCAGTTCCGCTAAGCAAGTCCAGACCGTCAGACATCTATGCCCTTTACTTAAGGGGTTGGAAGCATACACAAGAGAAGAAAACGTTGATGCTGTCAACATAAAAATGTCAGTATGAGGATATAAATAGGGATTAAGAAATAATAGGTAAAAAGGACATCAATAAACATTATTAAGGCTTCCATTAAAGAAGAAATGTGAACATACAAGTGGATCAAAGAGAAACAAATCAAAGATGATAATCATTAAGAGATTTTTCTTGCCATAATAACTTTTCATCCACATAACAAGATATAAACATTGCATGTAAACATCATTAGACTCAGATTATTTAAAACAAGGCTGGGACACCATAGGATCTCATCCAAAAAGTGGATGAAAAGCATACTCTGAGTGGAACAAACACACCCATATATATACATGTATGTATATACATATACATACATATATATATACATACATATATATATAAATACATATATATATACATATATATATATGTATACATACATATATATATATATATATATATATATATATATATATAGAGAGAGAGAGAGAGAGAGAGAGTGGAAGAGAACACTCAAGGTGGAAAAAAAGCACCCTATATATGGTTGTACTCATGTACAACTACTAGAAATAAAATTAGTCTAAGCCATGTGCAAATATGAAGGCAAGCATAAAGTTTGGTCCATATGAAATAAGTGGTTGAGAACATCCAACAATTATCATGTGGGATCAGAGGACCCATAAATAAATAGCAAATCATATCTAAAATCAAAATACATCATATGACCACAAGAGGCCATCACATTGGAAAATAAGATTCCATTAGTTCAATTTCTCAAAAAGGCTTACCACATGTAAAATGTTGGACAAGTTACAAATTAGGATCCAGCAAACGCATAAAAAAATATCACAAGATGTATTTTAGTAAATTAGGCCCAAATAGGCCAATTAAAACATGAAAGAGGAATTCCAACAGACTAATACGTGATAGAGGTTCAAGAGAGATAATCAATAGAGTAATTTCTCAATATGACCAATGGGAAATGCAATATACCTCAGATCAAGAATAGATACATCCATTCTTAACACAAGTTACACATCAAGGTCACATCCACCTAATTGACAAATTAAATATCACAATGATTAATAATGTATTTATCAAGCTTTAGAAAACATATATATTATTATTGATTTAGGTCAGTAAAACTGCACCATCATGTAGATTATATTTTTATAATTATATCAACAATTTTTTATTTTTCTCACTTACTAATATTTAGATATGAATATATAAGATCTAATTAACAAAAACAATTCTAAAAAAATATGTGATTAATCTGTTAAAATTAAGTGGTGCAAGTTACACCCTTGGATGGAGAAAATCCCACTATTCCCATACCCGCATTAAATTTTTTGACTTATAAATAATCAAATGTGAATTTTATAAATCAATGTAAATTAGAGAAAAATACTTAAAGAATTACATTGTTAACATATTACAATATAATGAGGAAAACATCTTGTTGAGTAGATAAAATTATTACAATTCTGAAACATTTTTTAAATATGTTTCTAATATTTTACTACTTAGATAAATATTATTTACGTTGATGGATTTATCTAGATATATAGATGAAAGCCCAACGTAAAAGATGAATATACCACACAATATTATTTCATGTTTATAATATGACACTAATTAAATGATACACTAGAAATTGGGGAGAGAAGACTAGAGTATCCATTGTTAAACCAAAAACCAGTGCAAATAAGATGTAAATCCAAAGGAAGAAAAGGAAAGTAGATGAAGTAGAATATTTCCTTGTTTCAAAGGAAACTAGGTATCAATATAGATCCGTATGGTAGGTTATAAGTTGTTGTATCCTCTTTCGATCACCAAAGTTAATAGAAAATATATCTAAAAAACTACAACGAAAAGGAACATGTGGAAAAGGGGTCACAATGGGTTTCTAGTAGTTTGTAGATTGTTTTGGACCCTCTGGTTGGAAAGGGTATCCACAGAGAGGGAGAACAACAATCAGAGTTACTTAGGATATAGAGGAGGTCGTTAGGATCATTTGCTACAATTCGAGAAGTAATTGTTGATTTTAGATAACTCTATTACTTGTACATTCTTGTGGGGAAAGCATATATATGTATATATATACATATGTGAGATAATTCTTGGTGGTAGATATGTATCTCTTTTGAAAAATATGACATTAGATAGGCAGCGGAAACAAAAATTTTACTGACATATTTCTCATTAACTAGCAGATCACGTCAATAACTATGCAATGGGAAGGATGGTTTCACGAAGATATACCTGGTCCTGGAGCAAGTCCAATGAAAATCCTCATTGATTTAGATGTGCACTCTGTCTTGGACGGTGTCTGTGAAGCTCCTAGTTGTGCTGGGACTTGTCTGATTGCTCCTCTACAAATAACAGACTCAGACAACTACTGCAGTGGCTCCTCTGATATTGCCATAGATTGCAAGTTGATGTTGCCCTCCTAGTAGCAGCCAAAGGACTCCTGCCTCTAGAGTAGTCCACACGAACCAACTAGAACTTCATCATCCTGCTAGAATGGATAGGAAGGAGTTGTCCCTATCATTGGTATACTAGTCACCAACATTCTCTCCCACAACAATGGTCCTCATTTGTTTCTCTCCCTTGGCTACCCCTCCCTAGTCGGGTAGCACTTACCTAGGCTCTTGTAGTTACCACAACCAGAGAGGACAACAATTGTCAGAGCAATTGGTTCTCAATTATCTGTGTAGTAGTTGTTCTCTAGGAAGCCCCCAATACCCCTCTATAAATAGGAGGGGTTAGGGTCAAGTTTCCCACTCCCCAGACTATATAGGACTAAAGAGGGAGTAGAAAGGACCAAAAGATCTTTAGTTTTTACAATAATTCTGGAAGTTGCACAACTTGCCTACACCGAAATAGTCATCTTGCATGCGAGATGGTCATTTTACTAAGCGAAGTGGTTGTCTGGGATGTGAAAAGGTCGTCTTGCTAAGAGAGATAGTCTTTTTGCATTTTCCCAGTCATATATGAATTGGCAAATCATTTCCTAATTAATGTCATACATTAGTTTACTTGCACCCCAAGTAAGTGCAATTGAAACATGTTCAGGAAAACTCTAGAACCTTTGTTCATCCCAACCGAGCCATATCACACAAGCAAGACGCCCATCTCACTCACCTAGATGGCCGTCTGGTGAGTTTGAGTTGAGTCGATCAGTTCAACAGTTTGAATCGGTCAGTTTATAGGGAGGAACTAAGCCAATTTAGTTTCTGATCTGCCTAACAACCCAAACGGCCATCTCAACTCTTGAGACATCCTTCTGGTTGCTCGAACAGCTGTCTCACCCAGTAAGATGCTTGTTTGGTAGTCCAGTCATCCAATCTGTTGATCTGTTGTGTGAATTGAGTACCTAAACACTTTAGTACTTAATTCAATTATTATTCAAGATCTAAGCTCCTCTTATAGGTGAGTTCCTATGTGTGTGACCCTATAGGTCTCATATCATGTTGACACTTAATGTCCATAACAACTTATGATATCACAAGCAAAGAGTGGTGCCTAGTCGTACATCATTGCTACCCAAGTGAATGGAAAGTTGGGGAGAAACTTCAACCTACAATCTATGAATGGTGTTATAGTGTTTGTATAGTTCCTTTGTCACTGATATGTAGATTGAACTACAAGCATGGAGTAGTCATCCTCATTATTATTCAATCTTGTTCCTTGAACCATAGCAAACTGCATGAGATATATGTAAGCTCAATATCACATATTGACTCACATTCATATGGCCATATTTTCTCATCCGCACTAATTAACAGGCCTGGGATATCATACTCCCATCAAAGGAAAAGTCTCATATCTATCACTCATAGTCATACCCCATGTGTCAGGACTACGTTTGATGATGTCAAAGTGTACCCAACGACATGTGATGAGTGCAGTGATTTTAGGTCTAAGAACCACAACCACCACCACCACCATCACCGTGAGAGTTGACTATGACTTCCATGAAGATGGCTTCCATGTGTTAGTCTCACGGTGGGTCTGTCCAATACACTATTCTATAATATTTATCTGTGTGCTTGGTTTGATATTTCCATATCATGAATAATGAGATTTAGTCATCAAGCAACTGACACTCTGATCTTATGTGTCTTGGTTGTCTATCAACCTTCCACAATAATGATCAGGGACATAATGAGAATATGCATATGTACTCTTAACATCTGCATGATCTCACTTCAATAAGGATAATACTTGAATACATACATCATTAAGTAATATTATTCTCTAGACATTTATAGTGTTCCATCATTATCTCATAACTAAAAGGAACATATTAAATTGGAAGCTTGCCTTTGTGATTAATCAAATCATTTACATGTTATGTCATTGCAATCATCATATGATTGACTCTCTGGACATACATACCAACAATCTCCCACTTGCACTTAGAGCCAATCACCCACAGATCTTAGCCTGAGTGGCCTTACATGACCATCATGCCTCTGCTACTTAAGTGCTTTTATAGCGGGTTTAGCAACGTTCGCTTTAATTCAGTATTTTGCAATTTTCACATCACTTTGCTGTAGAACTACTCATATGAGATGGAAGTGTTGTAGTATGCTATCTGAGATTCCCAGCCTAACTAGTAGCTCTATTATTGTCATCAATATTTCTACTATGTCATCAATGGTTTGGAACCTCACACAAGTTCACCCATATGAACTTCTTGATCCATACAATATCCTCTGCTATTTCAATAACACAGAGATACTTAGCTTCTTTTTTTATTAGAACAACTATCATTAGCTCAGAACCCTTTCTAGCTTATAGTTGTTGTTTAATATCAAACACTATTGTGATCATTTTGTCAGTTTGGAAGCTTGCATCGGTGTAAATCTTTACACCCAACTCTCCCTTATTACCATAACCAAGGATCGATCGTATTAGTGCTTCACAAGCACTTAAGGATGTTCTGTATGGTATTCTAGTGACTATCACTGGCATCTCACATATACCCTCTCGTCATGTCCAATACATAAAAGATTGCTAGGTAGGTATATAGATGTCTTCTCATCATGTCAAATACATATGAGATGACTGGATATCCTCTCATCATGTCCAATACATATGAGATAACTGGATATCTTCTCATCATGTCGAATACATACGAGATAATGAGACAAGTACATAACATTGCATTCAAGATCTACCCATGTGTTCCTATTCTTCATAAGAGTTGGGACACTAGGCTTCCGAGAGATTAACTCCATGGATCATGGACAAGTTTTCTCTCATTGAGTCTTGTATGTTGAACCCTTCAACATCTTTCCAATGTGTGTGCTCTTACTTCGGTCAAGAAGATTTCCAGATCTATCTCTATAGACCTCGATCTCTATCACATAGGATGCTTCACATAAACCCTTCAGAGAAGTCACTTTCCTTGCCAGGTTTTAACATATGTAGGATAAGGACGTCATTCCCCATCATTATGTGGAATATTAATATGATCCCACCATATCTTTTGTAATCACAGAATCCATCTTCATTCTAAATCAAGTCAAACCCTTTGACTGACTTGTCAAATAGAAGATTTCACCTCAGTGATTCTTACTTCAATCCACATATTGACTTTCATAGATTATAGACTTTATTTGCATTTATGGATTTATAAAATCGTTAGGCCATGTCATGTACACATCCTCTTAATTATTCCAATTAAGGAATGTGGTTTTAACAACCATATGCCACATCTCACAGTCATACTAAGTTGCAACAACAAACATGATCTAGATGGATTTAACCATGGTAACTGGTGAAAAGACTTCAGCATGTCCAACACCTTGAAAATCCTTTACAACCAATTTACCTTTCCATGTTAGTCTTATTACAAAGACCCAAATGCACCTAATGGGTTAAACCCCTTCAGGTGGATCCACCAAGATCATGCCGTGTTGGTTACATGGAGTCCATCATTGATCTTATGGCCTCAAGCCATTTCTCATATTCTGATTCCTCAATAGTTTCTAGGTAGGTTGTTGACTCATCTCTATGATCAACTCGCCACCATTTGAGTTATAAGACTTCATAATCTTTCAAACTCAAGGCGTGTTCTACTAAAACTATGAGTTCTATGTTTGCATAAGAAACTTGAGATTCTACAATGACTTGTGATTCTCCTTGTTCCTATTGTACCTCTTTAGGTTCTATGTTTTCTATTTGTCTCAAACATTTTGAGTTCTACTTTTATTCCCACTGATTCCTATGGAACTAATTTCCATTTTAGGAATTCAGCCATCCTAGCAACAAACACTTTGTTGTTAGGTTGGAATATAAGTAGTATTCAACAAGATAACGTTCATGTGATTTGTGGATAAAGCCTTTTAAGAAACTATTTTTTATACAAGCTTTCAATCCTAAACATTTTAAGACATATCAGGAAACTTCCCATGCCATATCTCATATGATTTCTTTTGAGCCAACTTACACGGTACATTGTTTTAGTGTAAAGCATATGCCAAAATAAATATTGGAAGATTAGCTAGATATGTTGATAATCACACCATGAATAAACAAGGTGTGATACCTTCTTTCTAACACATCAATATATTTCAGATGGAGTTCATTGTGATACACTATCACGGTCTCTCCAGAAGGCTCTCAAATTATTGGATAAAATATTTCAACATTGATCACATCAATGTATCTTAATACTTTACCAAGTGAGTTACGTACTTCATTCATAATCTCCTTGAACACTTTAAGAGATTCATATTTGTATTTCATACAAATGTCTACTAATTGCATTAGTAAATATAATGAGTTACTTGTAAATACCTTTAGCATTCATTCTAAAAGGTCTATGTACATCAATATTTACTAGTCCTAATGGAATAGTCGATCTTCCACTACATCTAGTGAAGATCCTTTTGTCATATTGCACAATAAATAAGATATGCACGTCTCTATTGGTTCAATAACCAAAAGAGTCTAGATAACCATCATATGGATTCTGGAAATGCATTTCTCATTTATGCGTTCTAGATGACAATGCTATAGGTATTCATTGTTTGAGTTATCAGGTCATTCAATATATGTGTCATACACATTTGTCTTTACAACTATCAAGTATAGTTTGTGAGACATAGGGCATTGCCACAAAAGATCATATCTATTAGGATGAAACATAATGTTCTTGTCATACAAAATGTATATTGTTTTCATTAATGGCAAGTACATAATAGCAATTTGTTAATTCTATTATGTGCCCATGAATGAGAATTTCCAACTGTAGAGGCAGCAACCCTTGCTCCGCACAGTTCTAGCTTACTACTTCTTAGGTCTTGAAGTAGAGATCTTTATCTCTATCTTCTTCATGAGATCCTCTATAAAGAGGATAATTCCTTTCCAATGTCCAGACAAGTGATAATGGTGACACTTTCTTTTCTTTACCTTTAAGTGAAAAGAACAGATTTCTTTTACATTTACCCTTCTCCATATATTGAGTGCAGAAGACTTGGGCTTTAGTTTAGCCTCAGAAAACTTCTTGGACTTGTTGTTTCCCTAGGACTCACTTCCGTTGATCACCATCACATATTTGTCCTTATTCTTCCTTGCTTTGGCATCATCATGCCAAGCATTCGATAAACTGACTATATGATTGTTGCAACACTTGCATAATCATATTCATGGTTAATTATTGTCCTAAGAGAAATCTCAGTCATTCCACATGTCTAGTCATATTGAGCACATGGGATTCTACTGGACCTCTCTTTGTCAGTTAGCACTAAAATTATACCTTGTTTGCTTTTCATGATTCTTAAGATGTGTTACCATCTCGAGAATTTCCATGTATTCTTGTTGTTCATGTAGTTCATAGTTCATACAACATAGCATTAGGTATTTGATGTCTATGGCATCATTTCCATGCTTCAAGTAAGCACCCATTTCAGCCTTAGGCGCATTTGGAGCAGGTTCCTCTGGCACTGGTCTTTCAAGGACATAGAGCTTTCACTCATTAATGAGAACATTTCTCAAACTCCTTAACCAATTGTGGAACTTTATCCCATTTTGTTCCTGAGGACTAATCGCAATTTGAATGTGTTTTTGTTTGACATTTGATTCTACAAAGAAATATTGCAACTTTTCAAAACTTTTTCGATTCAATTTGATTTGATAAATTTGATGATATTAATTAGGTATTTAATTATTATTGCTCCTAATATTTTATTCAAATTGATATCGCTCACATATCAATTTGAAATATTGCAGTGTAGAATATTCTAGTGGGCCAAGATCCTTATTTCATCAAATCATGAGTCAACTTTGGTTGATCGTCCACAACTTGACTATTTAGGTAGGCCATGATGCCAATTACATCATATGCTACTCTTGGATAGATGATATGTGCAACTCCTTGCCATGATCATCTGCATGCTTCTGGACTTAGACGCTCTAAGAATCACCAGTTAAGCCTAACCCAAAAACCAACACGATAACAATGCACCCTGCTTTGGCGGCACCTACATCATTATCATCACACTTCCATGAGATATACGACATACCACACTTTGGCGTCACCTACGCTTGGTTGATCAAGCTTTTCATGTATGCCATTTTTGGAATGTATTTAAGACTTAATATTTTAATTGAAGGAGTTTGTGTATATAATACATATACTTTATCCAATCACCACATATATAGTACGTATCATATACATGCTATAACTACAAATGAGAACATGCAATAAATAAAACACACAAGCAATGGTTATGGCCATACTAATGTAATTTTCTTAGAGCCACAAGGGATTACTACCACCTATGCTCCACATCATATGCAACCTATTGTTGGTGAAGATCTTGTGCTCAAACCAATCTGAGTTGATCGGTTCAACTCTTGAACCGGTCAACTTGCCTCCTGGTTGCTTGGTTGGGCTCTTGAAATAGTCATCTGGTTCTCAGGTCCAAGCAGCGTCTGAACACCTCTGATCGGTCGGTTGGCCACTAGTCGATCGATTCATCCTCCTATCGTCTGGCCTCCTCGGTCCTCCAGTCGATCGGATCGTCTCACGAGCCGTTCATTTTGTCTTTGTGTAGATCATCATCTCAGGTCAAAAAATAAATTTAAATATCCTATTTCTTATTACATTATATATGGAGAAAACCTCAAGTTACATTCGAGTGGAAATAGGAAGAAGAGCATTAATTTACATTTGAAAAGGAGAGAGAGGCTCGATATGCAGACCGATCAAAAATGAATAAATAAAACACAGATCTGGGGTTTTGGCCATAACCATGCTTCACATCGACCGTCAAAATTGATTTCATGGCGACATGTGTAAATTACATATATTCATATCTTATATATTTTTTCATTTGGATTCTTTATGTGCTGATTTAGACAGATGTGCACATCAACTAGTTTAAATATTCACATCACATGCAATAAATAAACTCGGTAAAACTACAAATACGATCGCATCGATTATCCCAAAACATAATTAATTGACGTGACTCTGGTACCAATGTTGGAAAATACGACATGAAATAGGCAGTGAAAATAATTTTTTTACTGACATATTTCCCATTAACCAACAAAATGCGTCAATAACTATGCAATGGAAAGGATGGTTTCATGAAGATATACCTGGTCCTGGAGCAAGTCCAGTGACAATCCTTATTGATGTAGATGCACACACTGTCTTAGATAGTATCTATGAAGCTCCTAGTTGCTGTGACATCTTGTCATGCTAAACAAGATTACTCAAAACACAAAATATGATCAACTACTCATTAATCACATAGTAAAAAATGTGGGATAATTAAAACCAATTCCAACAATGTAAATAAACTCTAGAACATTTACATAAAGGTCCATCATTCTATTCTCATATACTGTAACAAGTATTTACATATGGGTCCAAAGACCTGAGTCACATCATGCATACAAAAGATATTTCACATGTGCATGCCATATATTTAAAAGCATTGGCATACTACTAAAATCTTGTGTAGATATGTGTATATCATCTAGAAAACACATCCCATACACAGACCTGAGAGTACAAGGATGGCACTAGGACTCTACTACAAATATCTACAACTAAACAACCTTTTGAATCTATTGATCACCAGGTTGGTTCTATTCTACAGCGCGACCTCGACCTCATTGCCTGCGACCACCTAAAAAAATGTGGTGACCCACGGGTGAGTCCCAGTCCCAGCTAGAGATATAACTCTATCCAACATATATCGATTATAACATATTAATTAATAGTAAATACATTGAGCAGTTTGGGTATTGAATAAGCAATATGAACAAATTAAATTGTTTAAGCATACTAAGTAGTTAAGAAAATAAGTTGTAGAATAGAGTAGAATTACATAATTTTAATAAGTCTACATCATGTAAGAACTATGTAGTACAAAGACAAGACAAGGGTCAATCAACCAATGTGATACATATTAAACCCTAGAAATTATACTACACGGTTGGTATTATATCTTTTATTATAATTCCCTAGGGAGTTTGAGTCATACCACTCAAAGTCCGACCAACCACTGCAGAGTGCTATTCAGTTCCGTATAAGATCTAGAGTGTCAGTATCCTAAGATCTCTTCCCCTCAGTCAGTATGAGTAAACTGCACTGACATACTAGTCAAACTACCAACACTGACATATAGTCAACTGATAACAACTAGTCCATACTTGGTACAAGTTATGACACTAGAAACCAGGGTATACAGAACCTTCTAATCTAAGGTACAACCGCAGCTATCTTCAATCACATCACATATCAGAGGCATGACCATAGCCATCCTCCATAACATGCATTTGTGGATGACAAGGATATATCCTCAACTTGCCACCCCCACATAATCAATAGTATGCTCTCCGAGTTTCCCTTGGGAATACTCATTTCACCATATGGTAAGTTCTGACACAGAAGATGGCTCTACGGCATAGGGCTCTACATGATTAAGGTTACACTTGATTAATTACTGCCAATTGAATGCATTAAGGCTTTATCATACAAGTGGACATTCAAACCCTAATTCTCTTCTAACAAGAGTATATGTATAACAACTTCAAAAGATATAAAACATTTGACATATAAATCTTAATCACATTACCACATGCTATCATTCATTACAAATTAATGGACCACACTTATCATCATACTATTACTAGATACCAATATCTTATCATAAGTTCCATAGTTTTAACCCTTATTGGAACATGAAGAGGATTTCACCTAAATCATGGCTTCAAACATGCCCCAAGGTTGTTAAGATAATCATATTATTCATAGTAAGGTTATCATCATCATTCCATGCCTTAAACAAGGCTCAAAAGATCATTAGCACATATGTGTCCATAGATATTATCATGGAAAGGCACTATGATATTCAAATAGTATTGCATTGTGGTTTCAACACAAGAAGAGTGTAATACATTGTCACATTAATCATTCAAGAGGTCTAATTATAACTAATCAACATCATATAATTACATTAAGGTTAGGTATAATAGCTAGATCACATGGGAGTTTCACATCCACTTATTATAGTGATTTATCAAGTATAACTATATGATGGCAAAGGTAAGACTACAAATTAATGGTATTGAACCATTGAATTATCATCACTAGGACCCACATATAATACCATGGGATTCATTCTAATCTATTGGATGTTGAAGCATCCAATATTATTCATTGGATCAGGTTTGTTGTTCAAGGTTATCAATTGAAGTATATGTCTAACCATTAGATCAATTGAACCAAGGAACCATTGGTTTAAGGTTTAGTCAAATATACAATTACATTCTTAACTCATCATATATGGTGATGACATGATCCACCATAAATTGTGATCATTAGGTCACCATTGGTTGTTAAATCAGTAACACATTCCTTTAACACCATCAAATATTAAGCTAATGTCATCATGGATTGATAACATCATTATAATACTTAGTGGATGGTAATTAAACTTCTAATTGAGCCAAAACCTGACCTAAGGGGGTGACCATAGGTTGTCACCATAAAATTTGACACCCTTGATCATGAACATCAGTTGCCAAGATAGCAACACCATTGGTTGTTGAATGGTATGACCATCGGTAGGGATGGTAGAATTCCCCATTCCCCATCAACCCACCATGACCCACTATGGTTCGGACCAATAATCGTGGGGTTAAATGGGTTTTGAGTAGAATATGGGTATCAATAGGATAAGAGCGACAAACCCAATTTTTGTCCGGGGACCCACCATAACCCATCAAGACCCATTAATACCTAATTTTCCCTATGCCCCAAATGTATTCGGCGGCGAGGTACGATCATCACATCATAGTCGTTGTGCCCCCAACACTCTTCCCGATCTTGTGAATCATAGTCATTGTTCCATGAGTGATTGTCATGAAGCCTGTCTGTGGAACCGTCAACCAACTCTAGGGCTTCAGCTTTTACAAATTCTCCACCAACTTGGAGGCGGCTACGTGGAAGAGGAGACACTGCTTCGAGTTGCTTTTGACGGCCAAGAGGAGCTACAGGATGAAAGTAGAGACTGAGTTCAACTGTGGAAACTTGGCTCATGGCAGTGGAAGAAACACCAGCGTTTGGATGAAGATGAAGGGAATGATGGTCTGCCATTCTTGGGAAAGATGATGTGTCGTTGGGCGGCGAGGATCTTCACGGTAGTGAGGCGGGATGGGACGTTGCTGCCGCCGCCAATGATGAATGGAGCAGTGATGCTCCTGGGATCCCAAAAGCTATGCATGTACCGGTGGCTCAGCTCCTACGGCTAAGGCTGGTGGCCCGCCATGTCTTCTTGCCTCTCCTCTGTCAGGAGCCTGACTTGGCTGTTGATCTTTCCCACCACCCATAACTGCCACATCTCCAGAGCACTTCCATGAGAAGATTTGTCCCAAGGTCACTGACATGCCAAGTCTTCCCGTCATTACACATCTTGCTCCTCCATTTCCACCGTTGCATTCATAAATAATACAAGCCTTATTGTATATACTGATATAAGGTGTTTGTTATAATTCTGGTACCAGCATGAATGACATCCTGCTAGAATCTGCTTGTATTTACTAATTCCTTGATGTACTGCAGTCACAATATTGGTTTCGAATCAACATTGTACAACTTGTTATATAGTGATTAGTGAATGGTTTTTTTGTGGAGATCGCTGGAGTTGAATCGATATTCTAGAAACGGAGCATAAGGTTGAAAAGGATTTTTTGCAAATATTGCACACTTAGCGTCCCTTTATAATTTTTACATCTCTGGAAGCACATTGTTTAATCCATAGAGTTGGTAGAGACGAGTTGAAATGGGTTCCAATTACGATATGGGTTGGGTATGGGTATTTACTATAATGTATTTTTCTCAAATGGGTTGGGTTTGGGGTAGGCTAAATTAGAAACGAGTATAGTGGGTATGGGTATGGGTTGCTCATACCCGCCCATTTTCCATCTCTAACCATCGGTTGTGTGATAGGGAAGGAAATAGCTTGAAAACCCTAATTTGAACCATCGATTGTTTTGTACTTAGAACCATAGGTTGTTGCTATCAACCTATCCCAGATCATATCATACCTTAGAAAGGTTGCACACATGTTTACATGTTCATATAGAACTGGAACAGAATAGGGAACACCAAAATAATTCTTAACCCTAAACAATCATGGTTTCTTTATGCTTAGATCATCACATTAAAGAATAAACATGAACTAACAAGCCTCTAGCAAGCAATATAAGTGAAGAATATTATACTAATCGCCTCTATAGAGTAGGTAAGATCTCAAATAGTAAGAATCTTGAGCAAATAAGGCAAGAAATCCCTAGATTCAGATCTGAACTTGGCCAAATAGGCACTTCTCTTCACAAAGAAGCAAAACCCTAGAAAAAGAAACAAGAAGGATAGATTTTTGAGTTCTAGAGCCACTTTCACCATGGAACAATAGGGTTCCGACCTAGAGAGATATAGGAGGAAGAAGAGCAAAGAAATAAATGGAGTAAATAAGGTAATACTTACACTTTTAGGTGGAGATCACTAGTAAGGAGCTTCAAGAACCCCTAAAGGAAGTCAATTGCAACCCTAGATTCTTTTTCCAAGAAGATCCCCACTTTCTTCTTCCTTGGACAGGAAATTCACAAAAACATAGAGGGAGAAAAATATTGGTAGAAGGAGGGAAGTGGTGGAGAGAAATTGGCTCGTTTGGGTGCTTAGGGATAAGTATATGAAACTTTAAGACCAAGAAAAAGAAAAAGTTGAAGTTCTAGTATCCATCCAAGTGTCCAAGGCCTTAAATTATTAAAAATATACAAGCACACACACAAGAAGCTCCCACACCATCCATATAGACATGTATAGCTCTCCTTTGTCGAATTTCCAAGCCAATCAAATGATTCATTAGTTGATAGCTACTAAAGGTATCTCATCCATGAAGGGGTAAACCCTAAAATACCCTTGAGGAAAACACCTTCAAACCATGGCTCAAATAGGAGCCCCATGGCTCAAAATACTCAAGAATGATAAGATAACATCTAAGAAACATAATGCACGTGAAAAATTGCAAAGAAAACCCCTCAATTGGGTAAATTATAGAAAGTCCAAAATGTACATAAAATTGTATAACTTGCTCAAATAGTGTCCAAATTGAACCAAATTAGAAACTTAAGCTTGTATTATGATTTCAAAGCATATCAAAAGGTTAGATTAGAGTTCTAAGCATTCAATTATGGTAATTAATCTTATTCAATGCATTAAGCAAGTTTAGGGGCCTTACAACTATAAACCCCTAACAAGGATTTTGCCCCGAAATCCTACACAAAAAGAGATGGGTATTTTCTATGCATCTCATTCTCTAGTTCCCATGTGGCTTCCTCTATGACACTGTGATTCCACAAAACTTTCACTAGTATTATGTCTTTTCTCTTCAGCTTTTTCACCCTTCTTTCCAGGATCAACACAGGACCCTCAACATAGGAGATATCCTCATCTAACTCAACCTCTAAAGACTACCTTGTATTTTTCCAAGGTATCCATTCCTAGGGTTACATCAAAACCATGCATGTCAAGTGGCAAAAGATCCACTTGAATGTTGTGTCTAGAAAAAGAAAGAATATATGAAGGACACACTTCCCACAACTCGACGGAATCAGCCAAAGGTGTCTCTAGTCGCAGGCTATCATATCTAAGACTAACATGTAGATAACAACTATCTATCACCTCTCTGGTGATAAAAGAGTGTGTCGCACCCTGGTCTACTAACACAAATACAAAACAAGAAGTAGACAAATCAGAATGAAATAACTCCATCTGAGCTGTCATGACTCGTGGATTGACCACTACTTCTGGCTGGGTCATGGCATAGAACCTTGCTGTCACCTACAACCATCCACGTCCTCTGCTTGCTTGTCCATAGGATCCTTCGTGGGATGCCTGAACACATCCTCTTCCATTGCCACTACTAAAATGTCACTGTTGTGGACCTTATTGACTTTGCCTTAGCTACTGAGTCACCTCCTCATCTTTCATAGGGCAATAAGGTTTTGTATGCCCCACTTGCTCACACTTGTAACACATTTTGGTGTCCTGATATGGCCTAAACGACCCTTTCATTGAAACTAATGAGGTACCGCGGGCTCCCGTCGACGGAAAACTGTGACCTCTACCCCGATTCAGGGTCCACTGTGATGGTGCATGTGATCTTGGTTCAGTGAAGGTTGACCTTGGTTGCGACTGTGGCAGGAAAAACCTCAACTTCTTAAAGCCTCCAGATGATTGCCCTTAAAACTGCATAGGTCTCTTCTTAGCATCTTCTCTATGGAAGACCTCTCAATCCTCCTTTCAGATTCCACAAAGGTGGAAAACCTCTCCCTATTTTCTAGGGTTGATGTTGTTGTAGTCAACTCAGTACTTAGGCCCTTTTCGAACCTATGGATCCTTAATTTGTCAGTGTCTTCCATGTGTGGGAAGAACCTCAAAAGCTCCATAAACTTTGACTCATACTCATTAGTAGTCATAACCCCCTGACGAATCTTCTCAAACTGAGATATATTCTCATCTAGATAGGTCTTTAGAAAATATCGGCTAACAATTTCTCTCTGAAACTCTTCCCATCCTATCAAAACTCCTGGCCTTTTCTCCTCTTCTATGGCCCACCAGTGGCCAGCACTACCCTTCAACAGGTATACCACATGCTTAACTTTGTCTTCTTCAATGATGTTTAGGATTTTGAACAACTTTTCCAACTCAATCAACTACATGTCAGCGTCTGCTGGATCAGAAGTACCTGCATATTCAATTGCCCCAACACATCTAAAATGTTCAAATGTATTCCCAACACCTTGGGACTCCACATTAGAGGTGGCTGCCCTAGCTTGAGGTGCTAAAGCTCTGTCACCGATATGTGTAATTGTGGCCATCATCTGTCTAAACATAGACTGAAACTCAGGATTTGCCGTCATTTTCGGGTCTAGATGAGGCATTGCGGGTTGCTCTGGCCCCACTTTTGGTACTCTCTCATCGTGTGCCTGCCTCCCAACACCTCCTCTTGGGCAACATAGATACTCTCAACGTGTTATTCATGTCCTCCAAACATATCTGCATAAGCATAAACTATGATAAGATATGTTGGATACATAAGAACAAACTCAAACCTAAGTCCTATGTCCTTGTAGACTCAGTATACCTAGAGATCTGATACCAAATTAACTGTGACACCTCATCATGCTAAATGAGATTACTCAAAACACTAAATACGACCAACTACTAATTAATCATGTAGTCAAAAATGTGGGATAATAAAACCAATTCCAACAATGTAAATAAACTCTAGAACATTTACAAAAAGGTCCATCATTCCACTCTCATATACTGTAACAAGTATTTATATATGGGTCCAAAAACCTCAGTCACATCCTGCATACAAAAGATATTTCACATGTACATGCCATATATTTACAAACATTGGCATACTACCAAAATCTCGTGTCGATACGAGTATATCATCTAGAAAATACATCCCATGCACAGACCTGAGAGTACATGGATGACACTAGGACTATACTACTAACATCTACAACTAACCAACCTTCAGAATCTATTTATCACCAGGTTGGTTCTCTTCCACAGCGCGACCTCGACCTCGTTGCCCGGGACCACCTAAAAAAATGTGGTGACCCAGTCCCAGTGAGAGATATAACTCTCTCCAACATATATTGATTATAACATATTAATTAACAGTAAATACATTGAGTAGTTAGGGTATTGAATAAGAAATATGAACATATTGAACAGTTTAAGCATACTAAGCAGTTAAGAAAATAAGTTGTAGCATCAAGTAGAATTACACAATTTTCATAAGTCTGCGTCATGTAAGAACTATGTAGTGTAAAGAAAAGACAAGGGTTAATCAACCAATGTGATACACATTAAACCCTAGCAATTATACTACATGATTGGTATTATATATTTTATTTATTATACCCTAGGGAGTTTGAGTTGTACCACTCAAAGTCCAACTGACCACTGTGAAGTGCTATTCAATTCGGTATAAGATCTAGGAGTGTCAGTATCCTAAGATCTCTTCCCCTCGGCTAGTACGAGTAAACTGCAGTGACATACCAGTCAAACTGCCAATAGTGACATATAGCCAACTGATAACAATTAGTTTGTACTTGGTACAAGGTACGACACTAGAAACCAGGGTATACAAACCCTCTAATCTGAGGTACAACCTCTACTGTCTTCAATCACATCAAATGTCAGAGGCATGCCCATAGCCATCCTCCATAACTTGCATTTATGGATGAGAAGGATATATCATCAACTGGCCACCCCCACACACTCAACAATATGCGCTCTGAGTTTCCCTTGGGAATACTCATTTCACCATCCCGTAAGTTTTGACACTGAAGATGGCTCTACGGCACATGTCTCTACATGATTAAGGTTACACATGATTAATTACTGCCAATTAAAAGCATTAAGGCTTTATCATACAAGTGGACATTCAAACCCTGATTCTTTTCTAATAAGAGTATATGAATAAAAACTTCAAAAGATATAAAGAATTTAACATATAAATCTTAATCACATTACCATATGCTATCATTCGTTGCAAATTAATGGACCACACTTATCATCATACTATTGCCAGATACCAATATCTTATCACAAGTTCCAGGGTTTTAACCCTTATTGGAACATGAAGAGGATTTCACCTCAATCATGGCTTCAAACATGCCCAAAGGTTGTTAAGACCATCACATTATTCATAGTAAGGTTATCATCATCATTCCATGCCTTAAACAAGGCTCAAAATATCATTAGCACATATGTGTCCATTGATATTATCATGGCAAGGCACTATGATATTCAAATAGTACTGCATTGTGGTTTCAACACAAGAAGAGTGTAATACATTGTCACATTAACCATTCAAGAGATCTGATTGTAACTAATCAATATCATATAATTAAATTAAGGTTAGGTATAACAAGCTAGATCACATGGGAGTTACACATCCACTTACTATAGTGATTTATCAAATATAACTATATGATGGCAAAGGTAAAACTACAAATTAATGGTATTGAACCATTGAATTATCATAACTAGGACCCACATATAATTCCATGTTATTCATTCTAATCCATTCGATGTTTAAGCATCTAACATTATTCATTGGATCAAGTTCATTGTTCAAGGTTATCAATTGAAGTATAGTTTAACCATTAGATCAATTGAACCAAGGAACCATTGGTTTAAGGTTTAGTCAAATCTACAATTACATTCTTAACTCATAATATATGTTGATGACCTGATCCACCATTAATTGTGATCATTAGGTCACCCTTGGTTGTTAAATCAGTAATACATTCATTTAACACCATCAAATATTCAACTAATGTCATCATGGATTGATAGCATCATTAGAATACTTAGTTGATGGTAATTAAACTTCTAATTGAGCCAAAACCTGACCTAAGGAGGTGACCATAGGTTGTCACCATTAAATTTGACACCCTTGATCATGAACATCAGTTTCCAAGATAGCTAAACCATTGGTTGTTGAATGGTATGACCATCAGTTGTGTGATGTGAAGGAAATAGCTTGAAAACCCTAATTTAAACCATCAATTGTTTTGTACTTAGAACCATAGGTTGTTGTTATAAACATGTCCTAGATCACATTATACCTTATACAGGTTGCACACATGTTTACAAGTTCATATAGAATTGGAACAGAACAGGGAACACCAAAAAAATTTGTAACCCTAAACAAGCATGGTTTCTTTATGCTTAGATCATCACATTAAAGCATAACATGAACTAACAAGCTTATAGCAAGCAATATAAGTGAAGAATGTTATATAACTCACCTATGTAGAGTAGGTAAGATCTCAAACAGCAAACAGCAATAATATCAAGCAAACAAGGCAAGAAATCCCTAGATTCAGATCTGAACTTGACCAAATAGGCACTTCTCTCCATAAAGATGCAAAACCCTAGAAAAAGAAACAAGAAGGATATATTTTTGAGTTCTAGAGCCACTTTCACCATGGAACAGTAGGATTACGACCTGGATAGATATAGGAGGAAGAAGATCAAAGAAATAAATGGAGGAAATAAGGTAATACTTACACTTTTAGGTCAAGATCACTAGGAAAGAGCTTTAGAACCCCTAAAGGAAGTCAATTACAACCCTAGATTGTTTTTCCAAGAAGATCCCCACTTTATTCTTCCTTGGATAGGAAATTCGAAGCAGTACATAGGGAGAAGGAGGGAAGTGGTGGAGAGAAAATAGCTCATTTGGGTGCTTAGGGATAAGTATACGAAACTTTAAGATAAAGAAAAAGAAAAGGTTGAAGTTCTAATATCTATCCAAGTGTCCATGGCCTTAAATTATTAAGAATATACAAGAACACGCACAAGAAGATCCCCCACCAATCCATATAGAACTAATTATCTCTCCTTTTTCGAATTTCCAAGCCAATCAAATAATTCATAAGTTGATAGCTACTAAAGGTAGCTCATCCATGAAGGGGTAAACCCTAATATACCCTTGAGGAAAACACCTTCAAACCATGGCTCAACTAGGAGACCTATGGCTCAAACGACTCAGGAATGATAATATAACATCTAAGGAACATAATGTATGTGACAAATTGCAAAGAAAACCCCTCAATTGGGTAAATTGCAGTAAAGTCCAAAATGTACATAAAATTGTATAACTTGCTCAAATAGTGTCTAAATTGGACCAAATTTTAAAATTAAGCTTATATTATGAATTCAAAGCATATAAAAAGATTATATTATGGTTATAAGTATTCAATTATGGTAATTAATCTTATTCAACTCATTAAGCAAGTTCAGGGGCCTTACAGTTGCACTGGACTTGTCTAACTGCTCCTCCACAGACAGAATATGCAGACAACTACTGTAGTGGCTTCTCTGATATCGCCATGGACTACGAGTTGATGTTTCCCACCTAGAAGAATCCAAAGTACTCCTACCTCTAGAGTATTCCACACAAACCAACTAAAACTCTTGTCATCATGTTGCAACAGACAGGAAGGAGTTGTCCTTTACATTAGTGTACTATTCACCAACATGCTCTCCCACAATAATGATCCTCAATTGTTTCTCTCCCTTGGATATACCTCCCTAGTTAGGTAGGACTTGCTTGGGCTCTTGTGGTAACCACAACCAGAGATGACAACATTTTGTTAAAGAAACTTATTCTTAATTGTTGTGTAGTAGTTGTGCTCTGGGAAGCCCCCAGTACCCCTCTATATATAGAAGGGGTTAGGGCCAAGGTTCCCAATCCCTAGACAATATGGGACTAAAGAAGGAGTGGAAAGGATCATAAGATATTTAATTTTCACAAAAACTCTAGAAGTTTCACAATCTGCGTGCACCGAAACAATCATCTCGCCCAGTGAGACGGTCGTCTCACACACGAGACGGTCATCTCACACATGAGACAGTCATTTCACTAAGTGAAATGGTCGTCTAGGACGTGAGATGGTCGTTTTGCACTTTCCCAGTCAGATATGAATTGGAAAATCGTTTCCTAATTAATGTCATACATTAATTTACTTACACCCAAGTACGTGCAATTGAAACATGTTCAAAAAAACTCCAGAACCTTCATTTGTCCCAATTGGGCCGTCTCACACAAGTGAGACGCCCATCTCACACAAGTGAGACACCTGTCTCACTGACCAAACAGTCATCTGGTGAGTTTGAGTTGAGCCGATCCGTTCAATAGCTTGAACCGGGAGGTTCATAGGGCAGAACTAAGCTAATTCAATTTCTGATCTGCCTAACAACCCAAAAGGTCATATCAACTTGATACGCCTGTATGGCTGCCGAAATGGTCATCTCACCCAGTGAGATGGTCATTTGGCAGTTCAGTCAGCCAATCCATTGATCTGTTGCGTGAAATGAGTACCTAAACTCTTTAGTACTTAATTCAATTATTATTCAAGATCTGAATTCCTCTTCTAGGTGAGTTGCTATGGGTGCGATCCTATAGGTCCCATATTACGTTGGCAGTGAATGTCCATAACAACTTATGACATCAAAAGAAAAGAGTGGTGCCTAGTCAAACATCAGTTCTACCCAAGTGAATGGAAAGTTGGGGAGCAACTTCAACCTACAATCTATGTATGGTGTTATAGTGTTTGTATAGTTCCTTTGTCACTAATATCCAGATTGAACTAGAGGCATGGATTAGTCATCCTCATTATTACTCAATCTTGTTACTTGAACCGGAGCATATTGCATGAGATATATGTAAGCTCAATATCACATATTAGCTCACATGTGTATGGCCATACTTCTCTTAGTCTCGCTAATCAACATGCGTACTCATGTCAGAGGGACAAATCCCATATCTATCACTCACAGTCATACCCAATGTGTCAAAGTTGCCCAATCATCACCGTTATATCAACCCATGTTTCAGGATTTTGTTTGATGATGTCAAAGTATACCCAACGACATGTGATGAGTGCAGTGATTTTAGGTCTAAGAACCACAACCACCACCATCACTATAAGAGCTAACTATGACTTCCATGAAGATGGCTTCCATGTGTCAGTCTCATAGTGGGTCTGTCTGATACATTGTTCTCTAAATTGTATATGTGTGCTTGGTTTGATATTCCCATATCATGAATAATGAGATTTAGTCATAAACCAACTCACACTCTGATCTTATGTGCCATTGTTTTCTATCAACCTTCCACAATAAGAACCAATCAAGGACATAATGAGAATATGTACATGTACTCTTAACATCTGTATAATCTCACTTCAACAAGGTTAATATTAGAAGACATACGCCAGTTACTAATATTATTCTCTAGACATTTATAGTGTTCCATCATTATCTCATAACTGAATGAAACATAATAAATTAGAAGCTTGCCTTTGTTATTATTCAAATCATTTACATGTTATGCCATTGCAATCATATGATTGGCTCTCTGGGCTTACATACCAACACCCTCTACTGAAAAAAAGATTTCTAGAATATTTTTAATATAAAAATAAAAAGGAAACTGGGATGCAAGGAAGAGATGAGAGAGAAAATCATTTGGAAAATATGATTTTTCTATATTTTAGAAAGTAATATGTGGTAGGTGAAGACTCTACCATCATCTCAATAAATCTGTACATAGAAATTTTACTCCATTAGTGAATTATATAAAAAGAAAAATGTATCCTTGTGTGATAGAGGTAAATTGTGACGCTTCAAGAAAGAAGTACATTCATCAAACAATTGTCATATGTATATATTTAATTTATACCTAGTTTCTTATTTTATTTTGTCAATCTAAGATTATCTGATGACATGTCAATTGATGTCTAGACTACTTTGAGCATGTGAAATCCGAATTTCCTATGGCTTCTACTTTTAGAATGTTTAATATGTCATTTAATGTATTTGAATCATTTCAGTATTAACTTATTAGTTAATTTTATAATTTTTTTATGGAAACTAGTATTATCCAATTGAAGTGGAATTTGGAAACTAGTATTATCCAATTATATCTAGTATTTTTTTATAATACATTAATATAAATTTGACCTTATGTTTTTGTTTTGAGATTGTTTAGTGGATCATTACATATGTATGCATGTTTTTCCAATATGAAAAATATTATTATTATAGTTTATATTGAGTTACTATATTGAGTATTTACGATCCTTTCGAGATTATCCACTCATGAAGGAAGTATATCATATCTTCTATCTCCTTATGTTCCTGATTCTCACTCTAGTTATCCTCAATTTATCTATTTATAATTTCTTCAAGATAATAATAACTTAGTTTCCAAATTTATGTTAATTATTTGCATGATATCAATAACATCCTCTACATGCAAGGAAAAAGGAGAAAGTTTGAATTCTTCTAGTGCTTTCCATTTGTGGAAATATACATCTTATTATTCAATACATTCAAGTGAGATACTATCATTTTTTGCATGTATTAATTAATATATTTCTATAAAATAAATTTTATATGTGATTTTTTATAATAAGAGTTTGAATTATGGTTTCTTAATTTGTACATCCATCTATTCTCATGATATTCATTGTTGAGTATTTTATACCTATCTTTGCATACATTTTTATCTGCCTTTTAGGGGTTCTTGTGTTTTAATTCCTTAGTTTTAGTCTTAGATTTATTTAAATACAATTATCTTCCCTTTTCTAGACTGTAATGCATTTATTATACTTTTTATGCAAAAAAGCCAAATATACACTTCATTGCTAGTCGCCCGATTCGAGCCTCTTTCTACCCAGAGTTCCCCAGATTCTTCCATACTTTCACAATCTCTCTACATCTAGCCTACCCCAGTTCAACCCACACTGGTCTGGTAGAGAACCGAGTATGAGGACCAGATTGAGTAACCCATGCGAGTTGCCTATTGCACCGAGTAGGATCCATGCAATTAGCTTCCTCTGATCATAAGTATCTAACATTAGTATTTCAACAGCAAGGAATGCATTTATAAAAAGGGAACAATTGTATTCCATTCTAATGGTCTCTAATTAGTTATTAGAAGCCACATCTGTGGAACACAAACTATAATGAAGAGCAAGGAGGTAATGACTGCAGTGGAGAGACTAGTCTTCCTTCACCAGGCATCATGGCCCCCTATATTGCTCTTTCTATCTTTCTTCTATTGTCTTTTGCCATGAGTGAGTAGACATTTGTGTTGGGGCATGGGGATAAGCCCTAACAGCCAGTATTTTATCCTAGCTTGTATTTAAACTCATCAATGCTATTTCTAAATAAAGTATCATTCTGCTTATCTCCTCGCCTTGTGAATTGATCACTTATTTTGCATTTATGCTAGAATCATAGATGTGCAGGTTGTTGTAATTGTATTAGAAATTCAGAATGATCTTGCTATCCCCCTAAAGTGTCAGTAAGGGATAGTGAGGTGATTGGGTTACGATATGCTAATGTGGTCACTTTGGTCAGTCGTAGTTAGGGAGTCTGAACGAATGAACAAGGAACTTATATACCGAGTCCGGTCAGTTCCAAGGGAGTTGGATACATACAATTATATGTATCCCATAAGGGTGCAATATCTAAGACTCTATTTAGTAGACTATTATTTAAGAGCTAGAACTTTCTAGGATAATTACGTAGGCTTTGGTATGTGAAACCACATGCCCTAGTCCTTTTATCATCATTTAAAATATTTCTTTAATCTTTGTTGCTTATCAACAACAATTTAGTGTAATCAATCAATCAACTTTCTTGGAGATAAATATTACTCCTAAATACTTATGAATATATATAACTACTTAAAAAGGTTGTCCTTTAGGTTCCATCCGTAAGTATGCTGCAATAAGGATTCCATTCATGTGGCATGGGGAATTAGTGCACAACTTTTAGTTAAACCTACGGGTAGTTTCTCTTAGGGATTTTATTGGTGCAACATTTGGATCCCCATGATTCATGCAAAACATTACAAGTAAATGTAATTGGTCTAACACAAAATTATATTGCAATTAGTTACATTATCCCATTAATTACTTTGCAGATAGTTTATATCGATTTTACTTAGTCGGGGGTGATTTATCCAGCTTTAGGCATTATTGAATATATAACTTACTTTCCTTGCATATCTCCTACAACTATTTTTTGTTTGATTCAAGTTTGTATTTTTTTAAGATGTTTACTTCTCCAATTAAAACAAACTGTCTTCAATATTGTTTGTATTCTCTTTGTAACTATTAAAAGATATCCCATCAACATTGTTATATGGATATATGAAATCTCGTTTACATCACCATCAATTTAATTAGTGACCTCATTGAGGGTTGGATAAACATTAATATATTTACATGCATATATATGTTATTCATTATATGAAGCTTGTCATACATTGTTACATGGATTTCTAAGTTATACTTTATTAATTCATCTTAAGTGTATAGATGAAGATTTCTTGCCATACGTGCTTACATATATTTACAAATTCCACTTTAGTAGTTTGTCTTATGTGTACAAGTTGTTACATTATATGATACAAGATCTATTATGTAAAAATAATAATTACTTATTATTATTAAACATTAATCATTTCAGCACTAACTACTTATTATTTCTATCCTATTAAATAGAAAGGACCTATGTTGCACATTATATGATTCCTAATGTTTATTTAAGCATGTTTCCAGTTATGTTAAACATTTCTTCATACTTCATTTTAACCACTTACGTATTGATCTCATTTATGTCTAGAAGGGTGTAACTTATACCGTACTTGGGAGTTTATTCCTGAACTAAGTCCAAAGGCATCCAAACCTTATGATTAGTGTTTCAAGGGCTAGGAGGTCATGTTTTGTTATGTTACAAAACTACTATGGGATGGGAACTTCATAGAAGAACTGGGATTTTGGCAATCTAAAGCAACATAATTGTAGTGTAATAATGAAATTGTAGTTCACACAGATTGTAGTCTTGCCTTTGATGAATGCACATAACATATAAGAGTCTACTATTACTTCATAAGAGAGAAGGTTCAAGGTAAGTTGATCTAACTCACACCAGTACTCTCATAAGATCAACTTGTAGATCTATTTACTAAATCCTTAAATAGATGTCAGGTAAAAATATTATATAACAAACTAGGTGCCTATGATTTCTTAATACCAGTTATAGGGGGAGTGTTAAGGATGTAAGTCTGTCTATATGTAAGTCTATCTATATTCACATATATTTGGATTTGTCCCACACCATGAAAATGAGTATTGCAACTACCCATAGTCCTATATAAAGGCTAGCACTCCTGTGTATAATACAAAAAGATATTCTCATCCATTCTCTCTGCTCTCAAATATTCTCATCCATTCTCTCTGGTAACAAAATAAAACAAACATACAAAGTCATAACCCGATATTGACAATGAGATCTAAAATATTGTGAAAATAGGGAAACAAGATTACCCTATTGTGGAGAGAAATTTATGCTTTTGAATCTTTGAGAGGGGTTCCTCATTAGATTGAGGGCGTCAACAACAACCTTGAAGGTTAGAAGCATCTTCACCAGCTTCCTAAAGAACATTGGGAGAGATGGAGTTAGGGGACTACCAATATTATAGTTTGGGGCAAATACACGACCAATTTGGGTTTCTAGATGGTCTTTAAGCGTTTATAGAGGCTCACCTTTATAGGTGGAGGCGTGAAGAAATGGAGGGAAATATCTTTGGTGTGGGATTTAGTAGAGAGTGTAAAGAATTAAGACGACTGAGGGAGATGTCTTCTGAGCCATTATCTAGATCCACCTAAATAGGGAATTAACACATGTTGTGTGATTAATGTGTTGGTTGCATGTTCATATCCATCTCCCCTAGACATAGCCTATGTAGTCATGCCCCCTCCCTTTCTCCTCATTGGTTTGTCCATTTTTCTTTGTATTTCCCAAGGCTTGGGGAACCACTTAGATGACTATTCTCTTTTATCATCCTCTCCTTCTCACCATGATCTAATGGTCACAAACCCCAACCACTACCACCCACTCTCCCACTACCTCTTCCTCCAAGACCTAGCATCACTAACCCACTTTTCCTTTTTGATTTTGACAAAGGGGCAGATGGAAACTATATTAAAAGAGAATGATTTACCATGAATTTTTTGGATTTTATAGTAATTTTTTGTCATTTATTTTAATTCAAAAGTTAAGAAATGGACTGTTTCATGTTAAGGATTAAGATAAATTTTTTATAAATTTGGAAATATAATTGCATCATCTTTAGAGAAGGAACTACATTTTGTAACTTTATGGTTGAAATGACTTGCATATTATTCACATGGTCTACCATATGTTTGCAAAATGTATTACTTAAATATGTGATAAAATCTCTATGATTGTACAACAAATCATTTTATTCATATTTCTATTATAAAAAATTTGCCATTGTCATGAAGTGTGAGATTCTTGGACCTATGGCATTGCATAAAACTATTTTGATTAGTTGCATGATTCCCATTATTGTTTCTTCTAACTATGTTATGAATTATTTTAAGAATACACGAATTAAAACAATGCCAAATGGATTCAATACATACAATGAATCATTAACATGACTTCTATTTTGCAATGCATTGTAAACCTTGCATGTATTCATTTATTGTATTTTAGACAAGATTTATTTGATGACTCCACAAGTAATTTAAGTTTTATCGAGGACCCTAGGGAGATGTGGAAATTATTAACTTTTATTACACTATTTTTTAGAGAAGAAATGATATATATTTTACCTTTAGGTCAAGAGAACCTTCAATCAAACTTATATGTCAAACAAGATGACATTGGACAAACTCTTACTTCACCACGGATATGGTATAAGTGGCATTTTTCTTATAGATTTTCCTTTGGTCAAACTTTGACATCTTAGTTGAGCTCTAATATGATCAAAGATTAGTCAAAGTGGACTAATAATTGTTTCTTAGAAGTTACACAAAGAACTACACCTTCAAGTGGCTTTCAATTGAGGCTACAATTTGATTGAATCACACTTGATTGAAGTATATGGTTGACTGAGATAACTAGTCAAGTGCATAGTTAATTTTATTGTACCATTTTGACTTCACCCGACATAAACTTTGACCAAAGATGCTTCTATTGCTTCCCTAAATAAACCTAACCCATTACTATAATTAGAGACCATATTTAATCACTATCACACATAGTTGAGAAATATAAACCTTCACGAAAAGAAATTAATGTGTTATGTTCCTTAATGAACCATTCATGCACAAGTAGGGATTCTCTGATATTAAAATATTTGATATTATTTAAAATGGTATTCAACAAATTCATCACGCTTGCAATTGTTACTTTTTCCAATCTCATTCTATTTTGAAAAAGTCTTCTACATGTGCTTCAAGGTGAGTGAAGTGAAAATTAGTCAAGATGAAATTTAGTAGTCCTCCTTGAACCTACAAAGCAGACAACATGTGGTGACCATCCTTTGGCCACATCCCAAAGAAGGCATTGAGGTGGTTTCTCAATGTCCTATCATAGAACATGGTGATTCTCTCGCATTGTCAAGATCTAAAGGTGAAATTGTGTGGTTTGATATTTATTTTTATTGTTTATTAAGTAACATAGAATTGTATTCCCATTCAAATCAAAGAAGTATTTTTGAAAAAACCTAGTGGTTGAAAAGACAAACAGACACGGATTAGGAAACCTGTAAGGTTTTTTTGAGCTTCGTTAAATCAACATGTACTAATTTCTTCAATGTTCCACCTCCTTCTCTTTAAAAGTTTTTCTACACAACATTTGCTACCAAAATATTGTTTTTTAAGTTTTGCAAAATTTTCTCATGGTCTATTTACCCCGCATCTGGAATCTATTTTTCACTTTCATCCAGTCAGTATGACCTATGAAAGACCAACAACATTTATTCATGTTGCCAACAACACAGCTAGCTCGCACACATACTACTCAACTAATGTGAGACACGAAATGATATGATGTATGACCCAACCTCGTACTAAGGTGTGGGAATGAGAAATAGAGAGGTTGTTGTATCCCGCTAAACCATATGGTTGACATGGATCATGTTATTTGCCTTCGGATAGACGAGAAAACCCTAAGACATGAGCAATGAGCCATCCATGTGAACACATTGTTGTAGCTTTGACTTCGTAATAAACAAGCTAAGTAGTTCCACAACAATAACTAAAAGTGAAAAGCCTAAAAGTGACACATAGTAGTCTTTATTCATATTCTTGTTATTTCATATATTATAATTATAATTAGTCATACATAATACGCTACAATTGAGCAATACACTTTATTAGTGTTTAATGTGGATTGAAATTTCCCATTAATTGATTGTATAATTGATAACACCAAAATGTTGGTATGTATGCCCATCGATCCAATCATATGATGATTCAAATGTGGATGAAATACTTGATTTGATAATAATAAAGGTAATTTTGTCTATTATGTTTGTCTCAATCATGAGATGATGACATAGACATAAGTATATGTCTAAAGAGTGATGTTGCTTGATGACGTATGTCTTCAAGTACATGACTTGAACTTCATACGGAAGCTAAGAGTACATACATTCTTGTTATGTACCTAGTCAGAAATTACTGTTGAATAAAAATTGACAACATTAATACATAAGACTAGAGTGTGTGTTGACTGATGATAAAATCTCATTAGTCATAATATGTGATATCAAGTCAAGCACACATGTACATGTTATAGAATAGTGTATCAGATAGACCCACCATGAGAGTGATACATGCAGACCATGGAATGGTGGTCAAAATCATATGTCATAGTGATAGTGGTGATTGTGGTTCTTAGACCTAAAGTCACTACATTTGTCACATGTCGTTTGGTATACTTTGACATCCTTCAACGTAACCCTGAATAAGGATTGTCATAACAGTGATGATTGGGTAGCTGTAACACATGGGGACTAAGTGTGCATGACGTAGATGGGATTTGTCCCTCCTACAGGAGTTTGGTATCTAGACCTCTTGATAAGCAATACTGAGTAATGTATGGTCGTACTCATGTGATTCAGTATGTGATATGTAGGGCTGTAAATGGGTACAGGTAGACCCGTGGACCCACAAATCCGGACCCATAAAAACCCGTCACGGGTCTAATTTTTTATACCCGCTTACCCTTGGACCCATATACCCTTGAACCCACATATAAGTGGGTCCAATAATGGGTACATGCTTGGACCCAGACCCACTAGACTCGTGTACCTGCTATACATAAGTAACTACGTAAATAATATGCTATATATATCATACTTTACTAGCCTAACTAATATAATTTTTGAGATTATATCTTACTCTAACCACAATAAGGTTGAGACTAGTCATATAGTTAAGAATTAACTATTCTAGTTACAATAATGAACATCATATGTAAATTTAAAATCCAAATGTATACTAATTTACATTACTTTCTACATAAGTTAACGTTATGATGATAACTACAAATATGTAAACAATTAACTCAGTTAATAATGTATAAAATATAGCATTATCTAATATAACTATTGTATGTTAATATACTATATAATAACAATATCTTGTTGTATTAAAATATATAGAACAAAGTCATTTCTCTTACATAAACAATATGATGGTTTTTAAAACCGCTTACCCGCATACCCACACCGCATACCCGCTATTGTTGCGGGTACGGGTATGGTGTGGGTCTAGGTTTTGTATTATGTGGGTCTAGAACCGGAACCGGACCCGCTAAATTAGATGGGTATAGATATGAGTATGGCCATACCTGCACCGTACCCACACCATTTACACCCCTAGTGATATGTGAGCTCACATACATCAGACAATCTTCTCTAGTTCAAGGAACATGGATGGACATTGAGAGGATGATGATTCCATGCCTCAAGTTCAATCCAGATATCAGAGACAAAGGAACTATACGATCACGGTAACACTGATCACAGATAGTAGGTTGAAGTTGTTCTTTAACTTTCTAAATTACTAGGGTCGCAATGATGTGTGAATAGCCACCACTCTTTGTTTGTGATGTCATAATTGGTTATGGACATTCACTGCCAATGTGATTTTAGACCTATAGGGTCAAATACATAGGATACACTTGGATTAAAGGAGTACACTCATGAATGATGTTTATATTGAATACTAAAGGTGTTTAGGTATTCAATTAAACAACTCAATTTAAAAATTGTCTGACTGGACTTTGGACCAACTAGTTCAAGTGTTGAACCGATCGGTTGGAGTGTCAGGTCAGTTGGAGTCAATATTGGTTGAACCTTGCCTAAACTGGACAAGTGAATGGCCATTTCACTTGTGAAATGACCTCTCACAATATGAAACAACTGTTTCACTATGTGAGATGAATGGTTCACCATTTGGGTCACCAAATTCATTTGCCGATTCAATTGGAACAAGGATTGATGTTGATATCATGTTTAGCATTAATGAGGCATTGAATACCAATGTGATTCAGAATAGAAACCTGCGTGAACCGACCAGTTCACATAGTGAACTGACTGGCTCATGCACCAACCGACCGATTCACCATTTGCATGTTCCAAAATATATATGATTTTGGACACTTCTACTCCTACATAGATTCGAAACCCCTGACTTTGGCCTCTACTATAAATAGAGGGGTACTGGAGGTTTTTAACACACACAATTGAGAATCAAATACTCTAATAATTGTTATCTTCTCTGGTTGTGGTAACCAATAGAGAGCCCAAGGAAGTCGTACCTGATAAAGGGAGGGGCAATGAGAGAGAATAACGAAGAACAATTATGGAAGAGCATATTAGTGACTACTATGCCAACAAAAGGGGACAACTCCTTCCCATTGGCTCTAGTAGCACAATGTGGAATTTTTGATGGCCCGCATTGACTACTCTAGATGTGTGAGGCCTTTGTCTGTCGCTAGGTGAATATCTTCAACCGCTGTCCATGGTAATGCACCAGGATACCGACGAAGATGATTGTTCAAGTGTTGTTGCTGCTGAAGGAGCATGTTGTTGCCTAAAGAAGAAGAAGCATATTGCTACAAGGTTAATGTCACTGGACTTGGACTAGGATCATGTATAACCTTGCAAACCTTCTTTCCTAGATACATTGTTGTTGATACAATCATGTTATTTTGGGATATGGGTGTTTAATACTTTTTATTTCTGTTTCCTGTATCTGCGCCCTATTTCCCCTACAATGGTATCAAAGACACATCAATTTATGGTGTATTTGGGATTTAAAATGATATGATCGGGTTTAGTTTTCATTATTTTATTGCATACAATGTGAATATTAAAATGATTAATGTGCATATCCAATTAAATTCCACATACTCTATAAAAATGATATATATATATATATATGAAATTTACACACGTCACCCTAAAAAATTGGTTTTGATGATGGATGTGAAGCATGGTTATGGCCAATAACACTAGATCTGTGTGTGCTTGGTTGTAGTTATTTATTCCTATTGTTACTCAGTCTGCATACTGAGCATCTCTCTCCTTTAAAAAATTAAATTAATGTTCTTCTTCCTATTTCCCTTCAAATGTAATTTGAGGTTTTCCCTTTCACAATATAAAAAGAAATATGGTAGTTTTAATTTATGTATGGTTGTGAGAAGAAGTTCCACACAAGATGAATCGACCGGCTCGTGAGACAAACTGATCGAATGGAGGATCGAGGAGGCCAAATGATAGGAGGATGAACCAATCGATTAGTGACCCAACCGATCAGCTGGAGGTCTCCAAATTCCACTTGGACATGAGAACCAGACGACCGCTTCAGTAGATCAATCGAGCAACCAAGAGGCAATCCAACTGGTTCAAATGTTGAACTGATCAACCCAAATTGGTTTGAGCATGGATATTCACCAATAGTAGGTTGCATATGATGTGGATCATAGGTGGTAGTAATTCCTTGTGGCTCCAAGGAATTATAATATAATATCCGTAACCATCGCTTGTGTGTTTTAATTATTGCATGTTCTCATCTGTGGTTATATCATGTATATGATATGCACTATAAGTATGTGATGATTGAATATGTATATGTATTTATATATAAAATCCCTAAAATAAAATATTAAGTCTAAGATGCTTTCCATAAGCAACAGACATGAAAAGCTTGATCAACTAAGCGTGGGCACCCCAAGGGTGGTGCACCATCTTTCTCGTGGAAGTGTGATGGTAGTTATGTGGGATGCCAAGCGGGGTGCATGACTATCATGTTGGCTTTTGGGTCAGGCTTAACAATGTGGTCTTAGTGAAATTAAGCACCAGAGGCATGCATATGACTATGGCAAAGAGTTGAGCATGTCATCTATTCTAGAGTTGTATATGATGCAATTGGAAAAAGTTGCCTACCTTAATAATTGACTATGGACGCTGGCGTTGGTCGTGTAACAGTTGAATTATTTTGGATCTTGGCTTACTAGAAGATTGTATGTTGTAATCTCTTGAATTGATACATGAGGGTTATCAATTTGAACAAAATAATGGGAGCGATAATTAATTAAAGACCTAATTAATATTGTTAACATATCAAATCAAATAAATCAAAAATGTATTGAAAAGTTGCAATATTTCTTTGTAGAATCAAATGTCAAACACAAACACGTTCTTATTACAATCAGTCCTTAAGAAGGATAAAACCAAACTAGATTGAATTCCACTTCTGGTTAAGGACTTTGAGAAGTGCTCTCAATCATGAGCTAAATCTCTATGTCCTTCAAAGACCAGAGCTAGAGGAACCCGCTCCAAATGTGCCTAAGGCTAAATAGATGCTTACTGGAAGCATGCCAATGATGCCATAAACATTGAGTACCTTATGCTTTGCTGTATGAACTATGAGTTTCATGAACATCATGAAAACATGGACATTCTTGAGATGGTAACACATCTTAAGAATCATGTAAGGCAAGTAAGGTGTAATATCAATTAAGTGTTGTTTGAGTACAAACTGGTAGGGGGAGATCCAGTAGAGCCCCATGTGCTCAATATGATTGAGCATGTAGAGTGATTGGGATATCTCTTAGGTCAAGAGTTGACCATGGATATGATGCTTCAAATTGTTGCATGAATCATATAGTCAGTTTATCAAATGCTTGGCATGTTGCATAATGCTAAAGTACAGAATAAGAATGGACCAATCCATGATGGTGATTAGTGGAATTGAGTCCAAGGGCAAAGACAAGGCCAAGAAGTGTTCAGAGGCTAAGCTTAAGTCTAAGTCTTCTACACTCAAGTTATGGAGAAGGGTAAGTGCAAAGGAATTTGTACTTTTCACTTAAAGGAACAAAGGAAGAATATGGAGATAGAGATCTCTATTTCCGAACCCAATAAGAAATAAGCTAGAACTGTAAGGAGCAAGAGTTGCTGCCACTACAGTTGGAATCTATCATTCATGGACATATAATAGAAAAACTAAATTGCTATTATGTACCTGCCATTGGTAAAACATTATATATCTTGTATGGACAAGAATTTATGTTTCATTTTAAAAGATGAGATCTTATATGGCAATGTCATATGTCTTATAAACTATACTTGAAAATTGTAGAGACAAATGTGTATGACACATATATTAAATGACTTGATGACTCAAACAATGAATACCTACAACATTGTAATCTAGAGTGCATAAATGAGAAATGCATTTATAGAATCCATATGATGGTTATCTTGACTCTTTTAGATATTGAACCAATAGATACATGCATATCTTATTTGTTGTGCAATATGACAAAATCATATTCACTAGATGTAGTGGGAGAGAGACTGTTCCATTAGGGCTCATACATACTAATGTATACATATCTTTTAGAATAAATGCTAAAGGTAGTTACTAGTATATCATAATATTTACTGATGCTATCAGTAGATATGAAGTTTGTATTTAATGAAATACAAGTATGAATCTCTTTAAGTGTTCAAGGAGATTGCGAATGAAGTATGCAACTAACTTAGCAAAAGTATTAAGATACTTCGATATGATCGATGTTGAAATATTTTAAACCAAGAGTTTGAGTACCATCTGGGAGATCATGATAATGTATCATGATGAACTCCCCCTAAAACACAATGATAGTGTATCATGAAAGTGTATCAGAAAGAAGGAATCACACATTGTTTGGTCATGGTGGATTATCAATAAAATATAGCTAATCTTCCAATTTTCTTTTGGGCACATGCTTAACACTAAACAATGTACCATCCAAAATGATTCAAAAGACACCATATGACATATGGCATGGGAAGTGTCCCAATATGTATTTTATAGTGATAAGAATTGATGGGTTATAGAAGATAATTTTTATTAAAAGTTTTGTCAACAAAATCACATAAATGTTATTATTTTTAAATACTACTCTTATCCCTATCTAGCAACAAAATTGTTTGTTAATCTGGATAGTTGTATTCTTGAAGAGGAACTTAGTTTCAAAGGAATAAGTGGGAGTAAAAGTAGAACTCAAAATGTTCGATACAGACAAGAAAACATTAAACTTAAAAGAGGTAATGTGGAAACAATGAGAATCACAAGTTGTTGTGGAATATCAAAATCCTTATGTAACACACAAACCTTATAGTTCTAGTAGAACATGCCTTGAGTTTGAAAGATTATGATATCTTATAACTCAGAAAGGCGATGAGTTGATCATAGATGATGAGTCAACTACCTACCTAGAAGATATTGAGGAACCAAAATATGAGAAATGGCTTGGTGCCATCAGATTCAAGATGGAGTCCATGTAAACCATCAAGGTATGACCTTGGTGGATCCACCTAAAGGGGTAAAACCCATTGGGTGCATTAGGGTCTTTGTAAGAAGACCAACATGGAAGGGTAGATTGGTTGCAAAGAGTTTCAAACTAGTTCAAGGTGTTGAACATGATGAAGTCTTTCCCCAATTACCATGGTTAAGTCCATCACAATCATGCTTTATACTGCAACTTAATATGACTATGAGATTTGGCATATGGATGTTAAAACCACATTCCTTAATTGGAATAATTAAGAGGATGTGTACTTGACAGAACCTAAATATTTTGTAAATCCAATATTGAAAATAAAGTCTATAAGCTACAAAGGTCAAACTGTGGATTGAAACAAGCATATCATAGTTGGAATCTTCTATTTGACAATCTAGTCAAAGGGTTTGACTTGAGTCAAAATGAAGATGAAATTTGTTATTACAAAAAGATTTAGTGGGAGAATATTTATATTCCACATAATGATGGGAAATAACATCCTTATCCCGTTAATGTTAAAACTTGGAAATTAAAGTACCTTCTCTCTGAAGGGATTAGGCGAAGCATCCTATGTGATAGGGATTGAGATATATAGAAAAATATCTGGAAAGCTTCTTGACCTAAGAAAGAGCACATACATTGGCAAGATGTTGAAGGTGTTCAACATGAAAGATTAAATGAGAGAAAATATGTCCATGTTCCATGGAGTGAGTCCCTATGGAGCCTAGTGTTCTAGTTCTTATGAAGATTATGAACACATGGATAGATACCATATGCATTCACAATTGGATCTATCTTGAATGCAATGATGTGTACTTATCACGTTATCTCGTATGTATTGGACAAGACAAGAGGATATTTGGTTATATCATATGTATTAGACACAATGAGAGGATATATTTATATACCTATCTAGCAATCTTGTATGTATTGGGAATGAAGAGGTATCTGTCATATTCCAATGGAGGTCATTGGATTACCATAAAGAACATCCTTTAGTTGAGAAGCACCAAAAGGATCGGTTCCTTGGTTATGGTAATAAGGAAGAGTTGGATTTAAAGGGTTACACCGATGCAAGCTTCCTGGAATGACAAGTAAAATTAATGATCACAATCTATATTTATGTTTGACTCTAAAAATAAGAACTGTAAGCTAGAAAGGGTTCCGAGCGAATGACAGTTGTTTGAATCTACAATAGAAGCTAAATATCTCTGTGTTATTATAATAGTAGAGGATATTGCATGGATCAAGAAATTCATGTGGGTGAACTTGTGGGAGGTTCCAACCGTTGATGACATAGTAGAAATACTGTGACATCAATGGAGATATTGGATAGACAAGATATCTCAGATAGCATACTACAACACTTTCATATCATACAAGATTTTGTATAATGAAGAGATGTGAAATTTGCAAAATATGGACTTGAAGCAAGGGTTGCTAACCTGCTATAAAAGTGCTTGCACAACAAAAACATGATGGACATGTTAAGATCACTTGGAATAAGATTTGTGGGTGGTTGGCTCTAAGTGCAAGTGGGAGTCTGTTGGTATGTATGCCCAGAGAGTTGATCATATGATTGGAATATGACATTAAATACTTAATTTGACAATAATAAAGATAATTCTGTCTATTATGCCTGTCTCAGTCATGAGATAATGACACAGGCATAGGTAGATGCCTAAAGAGTGATGTTACTCAATGATGTATGTCTTCAAGTACGTGACTTGAACAATGAGATCATACAGATGCTAAGAGTACATACATTCTTGTTATGTCCCCAGCCAAATATTATTGTGGAAGAAAAATAGACTACAATAATACATAAGACTAGAGTGTGTGTTGAATGATGAAAAATCTCATTGGTCATGATATGTGATATCAAGTCAAGCACACATGTACATGTTATAAAATAGTTTATCAGACACATCTACCATGAGAGTAATACATGAAGACCATGGAATGGTAGTCAGAATCATCTCTTATAGTGATAGTGATGATTGTGGTTCTTAGACCAGAAGTCACTACATTCATCACATGTCGTTCAGTATAATTTGACATCATCCAACATAACCTTGAATAAGGATTGCCATAACATCGATGATTGGGTAGCTGTGACACATGGGGACTAAGTGTGAGTGATGTAGATTGGATTTGTCCCTCCTACAATAGTTTGATATTCATGCCTCTTGATAAGAGAGATTGAGTAATGTACGATCGTACTCATGTGATTCAATATGTGATATGTGAACTCACATGCATCTCAGACAGTCTGCTCTAGTTCAAGGAACATAGATTGAACGTTGAGAGGATGATGATTCCATGCCTTGAGTTCAATCTGGATATCAGAGATAAGAGAACTATACAAACACAGTAACACTAATCACGTATTGTAGGCTGAAGTTGTTCTCCAACTTTCTAAATTACTTGAATAGCAATGATATGTGACTAGGCACCACTCTTTGCTTGTGATGTCATAATTGGTTATAGACATTCACCACCAACATAATGTTGGATCTATAGGGTCACTCACATAGGATATACTTGGATTAAAAGAGTATATTCATGAATAATGTTTATATTGAATACTAAAGGTGTTTATATTCAATTAAACAACTAAGGTTCAAAATTGACTGACTAGACTCTAAACTGACTGGTTCAAGTGATGAACCGATGGAATCAATATTGGTTGAAAAGTGAAATGACCATTTCACTTGGGAAATGACCATCTCACAATGTGAAATTACTGTTTTTCTATGTGAAACAATCGATTCACCCTTTAGGTCACCCAATTCAGTTGCCGATTCGATTGGAACAAGGATTGATCTTGATGTCATGTTTATCATTAATCGGGCATTGGATACCAATGTGATTCAGAACATGAAACTGCGTGAACCAACCGGTTCACTTAGTGAATGAACAGACTCATGCACTAACACATTGGTTGGGTGTGTGAACCGACCGCCGTTTGTAGGTTCCAAAAAACTTATGATTCTGGATCCTTCTACTCCCCCACAGTTTGAGAACCCTGATCCTGACCTCTACTATAAATAGAGGTGTAATGGGGGCTTCTCAACACACACCATTGAGAATAAGTTGCTCTGACAATTGTTGTCCTTTTTAGTTGTAGTAACTAATAGAGAGCCCGAACAAGTCCTACCCGATAAAGCGAGGGACAATGAGGGAGAGAACAACTGAGAATAATTATGGGAGAGCATGTCAATGACTATTACACTAACAGAAGGGAACAACTCCTTCTCATTGACTTTGGTATCGCAACATGAAGTTTCTGGTGATCTGCGTTGACTACTCTAGAGGCAAGAGGCCATTGTATGTTGTTAGGAGGACATCGTCAACCGGTGTCCGTGGTGCTGTACCATGAGATCGGAGAACACAACTGTTCGAGTGTTGTTGTTGTTGAAGGAGCATGCTACTGCCTGAAGAAGAAGAAGAAGAAGCATACTGCTGCAAGGGTAATGTCACTGGACTTGCTCCAGGACCATGTATTACCTTGCAAACCTTACTTCCTAGATACATTGTTGTTGACGCGATCTTGCTGTTTTAGAAAATGAGTATTTTTTATTTTCACTGTCTATATCTGCGCCTGATTTTTCTATACCAAATATATGCAATATGGCAATGTGTTTTATCTCAATATTTGTATCTTTATTAGAAATGATATTTCTTTAATTGTTTATTTCTTAGTATTTTTGTGATTTGTCTATTTTCTAAATACACACGTTTGATGAATCCAATTTTTTGACTTGCAGGCACCACAATACAAATTTAAATGTGTTCATCAAATTATATTCCTATAAAGGTGGTCGTGGTGTAAAGAAAATAAGCCAACAATTTTATGTTATTTGGAAAGCACGAAAACTCATTAATATATTTTACGATAATGGAAATTGCAAAGAAAGGAATATGAACGGACCATGGAAAAAGATTAACAAGAGGAATCATGGCAATGTGTTGAAATTGTCTATTATAAATATGGTGCTAAATAATTCCAGCATTCAAATCTTATCAAGGCAAGCCTAATGCATTATTTCTGAGAGCATTCCATCTCATTGGGTATGGTTACACGTTGTTGGTCGACTACAATTGGAAGTTGCGATAAAGTGGCAGTGGATCCAACCAAATAGAGAATTATCGGTATAAAAATTAATGTTTGCTACCTTGCCAAACGGTGGCATGAAGTTTTAAGTCTGCGAAGACGCAAAGATGCCCAAGTCACGATAAACATTGCTAGCATAACGGTTACCTCCTCTTGATAACTCGTCTGTCTTTAAGATTGTTCGCCCAAACAAGGACGTGATGTGTGATGTGTGATGTGTGATGTGAAATGATCCACCCCTAAGCATCCCAGACTTTAAACCATTCATAATTTTGTCTGGCTCAATCATTTACTTCTCTTAGCCGTTTCTTGAAGATCGCCATCTTTTCGCCCCGACTATTTTGGATGGATCGTTATTGTGAGAGATCGCTAAACGTTTCAGAGCCTAATCACAGTGGAATGCTATAGACTTGTGGCAGGAAAAGTCAATAGTCATCTTGAAGCCTAAAACATTCATAAGTTTAATTATTGTCTTTTAAGTTATTTTATTCTTTAGCCCGAAACCTGAATCAGAATACAAAAATAACGTTTTCTGTAAAAAAGTCATTTTCATCCGAGGGTACATGTGAAATGCCGCTCTGGAATTTCATATCCGTCCTGCCTTATCCGATCTCATGACTAAGCTTTTTTTGCCTATCTGTCTTTGAGTCGAATCAACTTTAGACAATTTCATATTTTCAAAACGCAAATTTATAGTTTTCCTTCAGTGTCTGTGTCAGCCTAGCTGGATTTTCTGTTCATCTTGTTTTCTTCACTTTCTTTCTTCTTGTTTCTCTGCCTTCCAGTTTTTCGCCTTCTTCTTTATGTCACAAACTGCAGCTGGAAAGGCTTCTTGTCAGCCAGCGGCTGCTTCTTTCTTTCAATCTTGTCCCGCATAGACAGAAAACGAGATGCGCCTTCTTCTTTCTCCACCCGTCCCGTACAGGCGATCAAGGGGGTTTATCCCGAAGCAGCAGCAACAGTCCCAGAGATTTCGGCCCAATTGGACAGGACCTGAGGACCAGCAGTCGTAGGCTCAACAAACATAGAGCTCGAAGGAGCCTTCCTGTGGTGGATCACAGATCCTAATATCTTGATGAGCCTCGTCTTGCCGACTTGCTTTCCATTTTTCAGTTTTATACAGGCATACAGCAGGCATATACAAAGAAGGTTTTGTGATTAACTTACATATATTACTACATATGTGATTAACTTACATATCTTACTGCACAAATAAACTGTTGTAGAACATCGAGCTTGCCTGAGTTTAGTGACAAAGCTTTCACTCACGGGTCTTGTGGTAAAGCACGACAAAATTCCATGATATGTTTATCTAGGCTGTCACTCCTAACACTGACATCAGTGGTGTTGAATAGTTGTGCAACAACCAAGATAATTCATGAGTACGATGTCCGTGAAAATAAATATATACACCGATTCTCTTGCGGAACACAGCTTGGGACTCCTACGGCGGGAGCTGCTGGTACAGCAACAAGGACAAATCTGGGAGTCCATCAGCCCAGTTACAAATCTCGAATTGAATGTTAGATTAACTGTACACTTGTGGTGTCCTATTGCTATAAATCGGAAGTTTAAACAGAACCAGGCGTCCTTGACTGATCTTCTCAGAGTCCAAGTGCAAACAGGAATTACATAGGAATGGGTTGACATGATCATGGGGATAAGAGAAAGCAAACTACAGTGAGGCAGACACCCATCGTCCCGTTTTAGTCTAGGCTGAATGAATAGTACATGGCAGATCGTATGAACAATGCCAAGTGGTGGAAAAGGGTATGAGCTGCTAGCTGCATCGTGGCCTTTGGATGATGGTGTTGGGAATAGGAGTCCGGCCCACATTCGAATTAAATTGGGACTTAAAAATGAATTGGACGTGTGTTGTCAATCCTAATACGAGTCAAATCTAATAGGAAACAAGAAGGAAAGAAGATGGTTCCCTTTGTGCATCATGAAGTTAGACAAGGAGTGAGACTAGGACTTAGACTAGGAGTCATGGTTGCAACTACATGGATGGAGGCCTATAAATAGAGACCCTGAGGGAGATCATTGAGATCATCCCATTAGTTGTTCGTTGTTGGTGCCTTATGTGGTAGAAGAGTCGTAGAACAAGAACAACATGTGGAGCTCTCTTGTGGAAAAGAGAGGGCCAACGACTTTGCCTTGAAGCAAAGTAGCGGTTGGCAGTCGACGACACAACGGAGGGCATTGACAGCGGAGGCGGATCCGAGAGCGAAAGACACACATCAGTTAGTGGCGGTTGTTGGTGTTATGACTACAGTGGTTGTTCGTTCGGTCAGTGGAGGACACACACTCGCTCTCTCAGACGGAGAGAGCTTTCGATTTGCAACGGCGTGCAAGAATATTAGTTGTAGGAGCCAACTAGAACGAGTACCGCAGGCAACGACGAGGTAGGCGACCTTGTCACCGGTGGAGACGACCGATCAACGGTCGTAGCGGTAACAAGAAACCCCCAGCAGCAACGCAACGGAGTCGTGAGGAGATATAATTAAGAGAGATGTTTTATTTTGTACACCTTGAGTGTGATTCTCTTCTTCCTTATCTTTGTTCTCCTGTGGGGGGAGCTACTCAGATTTAGGGGTGATTAAATCTTGGCGGTGTGAGTTGTAATTCGAGTTACATAGTGCTTGTTGACCGGTATTGCCCCGTGGTTTTACTCTCCTTAACTTGGGGATAGTTTTTCACGTTAAATCTTGCGCTTTCAGTTTTGCAGAACACATCGCTTACACACCACAAATTCCTAACAAGTGGTATCAGAGCAAGGTTGGAAGGTTGAAGTGGAAGTGACATGACGTTTGAAGATGGGAAAGTACGCATTGACAAGTTTGATGGTAAGGATTTCGACTTCTGGAAGATGCAGATTGATGATTATTTGTACCAGAAGAAACTGCATCAACCTCTGGAAGGGACAAAGCCTGAACACATGAAGCAGGAGGATTGGGATCTCCTTGATCGTAAAGCACTTGGAGTGGTCAGGTTGACATTGGCATGAAATATTACATTCAACATTGCCAACGAGAAGACAACTGCGGGACTTCTTAAAATGTTATCAAATATGTACGAGAAGCCAACTGCTGCAAACAACGTATATTTGATGTGTCGCTTGTTCAACCTGAAGATGAGTGAAGGAGCCTCTGTAGCTGATCACATCAACAAGTTTAACGTCATAATCACGCAACTCAACTCCGTGGAGATCAAGTTCGAAGATGAAGTTAAAGCTCTTATCCTACTCTCCTATTTGCCCGAAAGTTGGTCTGCTACTGTGACAGCAGTCAGCAGTTCGTCAGGAAGCACAAAGCTAAAACTTGACGATATTTGGGATTTGATCCTGAGTGAAGACATCCGCAAGAGGGAATGTGCCAGATCTGATTCTTCGGGTTCAACTCTACTCGTTGGAAGCAGAGGAAGAAATTAGAGTCGCAATCATAGTTCTAACCGCGGAAAGTCAAAGACAAAGGGTAAAGAATGTCACTGTTGCGGAAAAGTTGGACACTTCAAGAAGGACTGCAAGGTCTGGAAGAGGGTGTCACAAGAACTCGCCAAAGAATAGGAGGATGATGAGCAGAACAATTCAGCTGTTATTGCAGAGGAAGTGCTTACAGTCCAAGAGTAGTGTTTGAATACAAAGGATGTTGTTGAGTGGGCGATATACACGGGAGCGACGTGTCATGCTGCATCTCACAAGAAGTTCTTCACAAGATACAGAAGAGAGAACTTTGGCAATGTGAGGATGGGGAATGCTAGCTACTCAAAGATCGTCAGGATTGGTGATATCTGCGTCAAAATAGATGTCGGGTGTATTGTCACACTCAAGGATGTTTGTCATGTTCCATATCTGAGACTCAACGTAATTTTTGGTTCCTTATTTGATAGGAACGAATATCATCTCGGGTTCAGCGGAGGCAAGTGTAAGGTGACGAAAGGATGTTTGGTGATAGCTCGAGGCAGACTCTGTTGCAATCTATATAAAACCACATTCAGAGTGCACAAAGACAAGGTCCAGGAAGTGAAGAAGTCAAAGTCATCTCAAAGAAGACGGAATCATGGAGGACTACGAGGAAGTTCTACAGATAGCCGCAGGACTGAGCTGCGGGATTCTCTCAATGATGTTAGAAAGGGTAGAAAAGTAGATTTCTACATGCACCAGGAGGTGCACTGTGACGGCTCCCAGTTAGAGAAGGTCGCCCCAAATACTTTCCTGAGACAGCACACACATGAGGAAGGAGGGCAATACATTGAAGATGCAGTTGCTACACCCAAGCTGGAGGATCAGACTCTTGATGTAGAGTTACATCGACAGGGGGAGCTTCATAAGAAGGTTTATGAAGCTTATTGTAGAAGGCCAGAAACATGGTTTTCATCCAGGAGGGCTCGACTGACCGGTCAGCGGGAGCTGACAAAGTTCCACGTGTGGGCATGGAGAGAGAAGCAGCGTGGCCAAGATACTTCTTCTCTGTTGCTTGGGAACAAAGTGAAGTCAAGGTGGGACTTCAAGAAGAGGGATGAAAATAACATGATGCTAACATGCTTGAGGAGAATGACCACCTATCGGAACCCATCACAGGTGGTAATGGAGTCCAGAAGATACTCTGGATGATTGATGAAGACACTGTCTCCCTTATGGGTCGGAGGGGCGATTGTTGGGAATAGGAGTCTGACCCACATCCGAATTGGATTGGGACTTAAAAAGGAATTAGACGTGTGTTTCCAATCCTAATACGAGCCAAATCCAATAGGAAAAAAGAAGGAAAGAAGATGGTTCCCTTTGTGCATCATGGAGTTGGACTAGGAGTGAGACTAGGACTTGGACTAGGAGTCCTGGTTGCAACTACATGGATGGAGGCCTATAAATAGAGACCTTAGGGGAGGGCATTGAGATCATCCCATTAGTTGTTCGTTGTTGGTTCCTTCTGTGATAGAAGAGTCGTAGAATAAGAACAATAGGTGGAGCTCTCTCGTGGATAAGAGAAGGCCAACAACTTTGCCTTGAAGCAAAGTAGCGATTGGCAATCGGCAACACAACGGAGGGCATTGACAGTGGAGGCGGATATGAGAGCAGAAGATGCACATCAGTTAGTAGCGGTTGTTGGTGTTGTGACTACGACGGTTTTTCATCTGGTCAGTGGAGGACACACACTCGCTCTCTCAGGCAGAGAGAGATTTTGGTTTGCAGTGGCGTGTCGGAATCCTAGTTGTAGGAGCCAACTAGAACGAGTACCGCAGGCAACGACGAGGTAGGCGACCTTGTCACTGGTGGAGATGACCGATCAGCGGTCGTAGCGGCAATAAGCAATCCCCAGCAGCGACAACGACGTCATGAGGAGATAAAATTAAGAGAGAGGTTTTATTTTGTACACCTTGAGTGTGATTCTCTTCTTCCTTATATTTGTTCTCATGTGGGGGGAGCTACTCAGATTTAGGGGTGATTAAATCTTGACGGTGTGAGTTGTAATTCGAGTTACATAGTTCTTGTTGACCGATATTTCCCCATGGTTTTACTCTCCTTAACTTGGGGAGAGTTTTACACATTAAATCTTGCACTTTTAGTTTTGCAGAACACGTCGCTTTCACACCACAAATTCCTAACAGATTGTTCTGAGGGTTTCTAGACTGAGCTGCCTGACCGGCCTCAACTGCATATCGTGTGTTTTTGTCTATTGTTGGGGATTTCTTAACTTGTACCAGGCGTGTCCCAATCCTAGCCTAGCGGCCCCGCCGACTATGAGTTTGCCTTGTAGCACATATGTAGGATCAAAATTCAATTTGTCATTATGTTACGATCCTTTACATTGGTTGCATTACCAACTGCATATTTTACTTGGCAGTCGGCAGTCCAATCTCGATTTTTTTGCTAAGATTTTTTTTATAATCATCCTTAACATATATTATGGCATAAATCTTCATACAACCGCATGGAGATTGTGAGTACATACCTACCTCTGTGATAGAGGTGACCACTAAAGATAAAATATGGCATAATATATGTGATTGGGTGAGGTTCCCTTATAAAATCTCCATATATGAAAAGAAATAGCTAGCTAATCAATTGCATAACATTTCAATTTCCTCCAATTTCTTCCAGTATTTTCTTCATGGCATCCATATGAAGTCTATTTCATTTGATGTCTCCATCTGGTGTTGTTTGTATAGCCAGCAATCTACCTATATCTACATCATATGCAAAGCATATAATCATTATGTATTGTTCTGTCAATTGAATCAAGAATGCATTTTTATGTTCTATATTGTTGTGTTTTCTGTTGTTTCTCTGTGTCCATATAGTTTATATAATAGTTGTTGTGATGGATCTGTTATTGTATGCCCCTAGTGGGTGACTAATATCTGTGGTAACTCGATGTTCCATATTAAGTCAGAGAAGACTTGATGATTGTACCGTTAGTGAAATGTACCCATTATGTCTAGCCACGTGGCAAGAAAAGAACATGCACATATTAGTCTCTTCCTGTTCATGGCACATCAGACATATGGATGGACCCTCAAAATCATATTTCCTACATTATTCATTAGTGTAGTTTCTACCATGCCAGATGAGCTATAACATAATGTGTGCCTTGGGTGGGCATCCAATATGCCATATAGTATTATCCAGAAATGTATGTCCTCTGTATATGAAGAATGTTTATGCTTGCTTAATTGTGTATGTATTACCCCATATCCATGTGATTGTCATTCTGGTGTCATTTCCCATAGTTAAAACTAAGTTGTTGATATCCATATGTATGAGTCGTTCTGTCAGGAAATGTTGGAGACTATTCTATCTATAAGAGCTAACAAGTTGTAGGGCCTTATATATGGTACAATGTGTATAAGGTAAAAATGTGCAGTAATCATGCAGAAGGCGGATGATAGGGGTACGACCATTCCACCAAGGATCATGCCAAAATCTAATATTCGACAAGTGATGTGGTGGGGTATGAATTGTGTTGTTGATATAATGAATGTGTCTAGCCATATGTTTCCACAGGGGCAATAGTATTTTGGTTGTAATATGATCCCATGGATTATTCCTCATATAATATTTGGTAATCACAATCCCAATCCATAAATGTTGATCGTTATTGTATAAGGTTGTTATGATCTTGTAGATGAGACATAATGTGTGAGTGTACATGTCAATGATGTCACATCCATCATATTGCTTAGGGCAACATTTGGTGTTCCTATTAATCAAACGGGTTCTCTTTTGTTGTGTCCCATAAGAATAACCTCCTAATCTTGTCTATACTCTTAATGACCATGGTTGGGGTTGGTATGGAACTCAGATGATATGTGATGATCAGTTTGAGAGAAGCATTTAGGAATATCAAATAGCCAACACAGGAGAGGAATTAGTTTTGCCATGAGGATAATCTATTTTGATACTTGTCAATGATAGGTTTCCATGCAACAACAAGTATACTCCAGGGTGATAGAAGTAAACTTAGATATTTGATAAGATATGATTCTTGATGGCATCCTAGGAGAGATTGGAATCTATCCATAAGGGGTGTAGGGACATGTGTGTCGATGATAAAGAATTTTTAGAAATTGAATTTTAGTCCAGATATGAATAAGAAAATAACCAAGATACATAAGGTATTTACAACATGTTTCTCCTCAAGTTTAATGAAAATGATGGTGTCATTGGTGTATTAAATACTGTTATTCTAGCACCTCTTAGGCATATCAATGAAGCCATTTGTTCCAAGTTAAATGAATCTATCAAGGATGGTGGTAACAATAGTAAAGAGATTAGGTGATAGGAGTTCACCTTTCCTAAGATATTCTCCACTAAGACGAGGTGATCTTATTCACCCTAGGGCTTGTTTGATAGGGAGTGGTTGAATGTAGTTTGATGAACTAAAAACCAGATCAACATAATGTCGCTTTAATTTTTTTAATCATAATTATATATATTATGCTTCTTTGGTTTATTTGGTGTGGTATAACATGAATTCTATGCTTTCTTCTACAAATTTTTGGTGAGCAATAGTTGGCATGTAAAGGTTGTAGTTGTAACAAAAAACACAACTGTATCTTCCATGTGAACCAGTGAGAGCACCATTTGCAATAGGATCATATTTCCAAGTTGACGTACGACTATCATTTACACCCGATAACACCCAATTAGGGCACATTAGATTTTTTGAGAGTCATTGTCTAATATATAGTTAGAAATCTAGCAACTTCACTGTAATGTATCACACAAAACAAAAACATATCTAAACTCATTATTTTTCAACATCAATAAAACAAAACACATATTTCCAAACAGGCACCTAGCTCTTCTCCAAACAATAAATTCATATGATACCCTCGATAAAACCCCAAATTACATGACTATAACATTGCCAATTTGAAAATGTATATTTATATTTCCTACCTACATATCATCACACAATCTCTTTCTGATATTGGCATAAGGATCAATGAAGAGTCAAGTAGTAGTATCGAAGACAACTCCCTCCCCCCAAACAACAACATAAAAATGAGTTGGCTCGCCACCTAATTACTTGCCTTGTTGGGGCATTTTTCCTCGCCCCTGTGGCTACACACCAAAATCAATTGAATCTTAGTTAGATGCACACCTGAAAGGCTTGAACGCACATCAAGGGTCTTTTGATTTTATAAATCCCTAATAGGCTCACTCACATAAACCAACACACTTCACCCGTAAGTGCACATGGTCATGTTATAGTATAGGAAAGCCGCAAGTGAGGGGTCGAACCCACAAGAAAAAGGGGGCACTATAGTTGAGTTAGTTTTGCCTAGTTTCCTATTGCAGAGTCTAGGGTTGAAGGGTTTAAAGGTTTATTTTGAGTTAAATATAATAAGGTTGAACAAGCAAACAATTAAAGGAAGCAAGGGAATCAAAACCTAAGCTAACCCTAGACAATTAGTTCTAAAGAGCTAGAAATCACAAGCTAAGCAAGAAAAGGAAAAATTACACTAAGGCAAGAAAGAAGAGATCTACATTACACTAAGCTAGAAATTAAAACTAGAAGGATATTAAAGACCTAAACTAGCAAGAACAAGGCAAGAGTAAGGCAAGATGCTATCTAAGCAAGTAAAGATCTAAATAAGTAAAGACTAGCTAAATAAGCATGAACTAAGCAAGATGGCAATTGGGGTCTTAGACAATTATGGGAAGTGTGGCTTGTTTGAGGGAATGCACTTGTCAATTAGGTTTGGGGTGATATATATAAATAAATTCCTTCATTAAGATTACCAAACCAAACAACAAGATAGATGCTAATGAATTGCCCTAAAATACTACTTGGCCATGAATGTTATAGGGTGTGTATGGGAGAACTAGTCCCTATCACCTCCTATCCAGCCTTACAAGGCTCACTTAGATTAGGGTTTAGGTGGAATTCAATTAAGATCTAATCAAGTCTAGGGTTCTAGGATAGAAGCTTCTAAGGAAATTAGGGACTGAGGGTAGTAACGGAAGGTGGAAATGAGTTCAGTCCTCACATCACCTACATTCTATTCTTGAGAAGGCTCCAAACTAATTACACTAAATGCTTCTATGCTAGTTACTTAAATCTCTCACCTAGGTATAGGAGAATTGATTATCATGTAGGGAAGTGAATAACTATTCAGGGATCCACTAATTGGACCTAGGTGCAATTCTAGAATTATCTACATATAAGCAATTTTCCTAGAATCCTAGGGGATTTGAAACACAAACCACAAATAAATTTAAGGAACATGAGATAGAAATAGAACATAATCATTAGAAAATGAAAATAAAATGTTTACATATCAATTTCCCCTAATATGGTATTAAAGTAAAAAAAAATTGACCTCAAATAACCCACCTAAGGGGCCTAGCTACTCATAGAACAAGAAAATACAAAAATGGAGAACAAAGAGGTAAAAGTAGTCATGAAGCTCGGTTTAGATGAAGGAATTTGCCTCTTTAGCAGCTGTGAGGATGTGCTCCTCACTCCTCCAAGGTGGAATGGCATCAATTGGTGGTATAAGGTGGTAAAAACCCTAGGAAACTAGGGTTTAGGTGGTCAAAATGGTGAAATGGAGGTGAGATGGGGTAGGGAAATGATGGAATGGATAAGGTACAACATGGGGGAGCTAAGAAGAGGTAGAAGGTAGCTAAACTCATGATACATCTACCACCCATGTATATATAGGTGGTGGGGAAGAACTAGGTCAAGTGGCGGGTAGAATGGGTAATGCATTACAAAAACTGGGTATGTTGTTTGGTAGCATGGTCAACTGGACAACACAATTGTGGTGGATAGTGTGAAGAACAGATGTGGTGGGGTGAAATGAATGAGGTGAGAAATGGGAAAAAATGACATGTTGATTTGAGATTTTGAAAGGTAGCACAATCGTTGTGATCACCACGACCATGGTGGGTCACTGGTTGCACTGCCATGGTGAGTCACATGGTTGTTCTTGCTTGGAAATGCACTGGTCAATCATTGGAGAATGCTCATTCTGACTGTGGCCAACACGACCGTTATGGCTGGCACAGTCGTGCTGATGTATTATTGGCATGACTGTGGTGCCAATATTTGTCTTTAAGGATGAAATATGTGATTTCTCTATGATTTTGACTTGGCCAGCATGATCATTCCTTGGCACCACAACTGTGCTGGCGTCTTCAGGTGCACTTTGCTCTTTAACTTTGGATTTCAATGGACTTCTATGTTTCACTTGAGCCTTGGCCATTGGGGTAGGTTGGGGTAGCTTGTGGACCTTCGTTGGACCCCTCCAATGGTGGAGGAACCCTAGGATCACCATTCTTCTCTCTCATCCATCCAAGTGTGGTCCAAGTACTTGAAAAACATGCAAAGAACGTCCATAAGTGCATTTGACAAAAATATGCATATTGAGGAAAATAACATGTAGTTTAACATATTTAGATGTGATTGAAGTGAAATAAAACACAACATGATGCCCTAAAATAGGACTCCATCACCACCCCAAATTTAAATCATACTTGCCCTCAAGTATGCCTCAAATCAATCTCTCTTTAATTTTTCAACAAACAAGAAATGAAAAATGCATTACAACAAATGTATATTGACTAAGTACATGTATTCCACTTCTCTCCTCTCCTCTTTCACAATCCAATCATGATTAAAGCACCGAGCAAACTTCACATATAGAGCATAGAATACAAAATTAATCCATATGGTTGTCATATAACTCTTGAGTAAGCCATTTCAAAGTGGTGACAATAAAAAATGTCTAGGGTTGTTGTTCTATCTTCATGCATTCAATCTCACATGTCAATTCGCATTAAGTGACCCACGTGGCTGCAAAAAAGGAAAGATATGATCTAGGCTTGATGTTTCCTAGCTCAAAGGGCATGTAAATAGAAGAAAGGGTTGTAGCCATGGGTTGGAGTGCTATTACATAGGAGCATTAAGGATAGGGAGCAAGGGAAGGAATGGACTCCAGTAAGAATCCTAGGTAGTACTTTAAAGATTGCACATATGTGCTTTGCAGATGATTTGATCTTATTTGCATAAGCAACCAAAAATAACTTTTGAACCACCATGCAATGCTTTTGTGAATTTGAATAGACATTAGGACAAGCTATTTCCATCGAAAAAACCAGAATCCAATTTGCAAGGAGTGTTGATCAGGGTACTAGAAGAATGATATGATCTCAAAGTGTATTTGTGCAAACGATAGACATGGGAAAGTATTTAGGGGTACCAATCATTCACACTAGGGTATCCAAGAAAACTTATGGCAAAATCTTGGAGAATCTCAACATGGTAAATGCATGGTCAACAAGATGCCTATCCCTAGTTGGTTGAATATGCATAGCCAAGTCCACCATGGCTGCGATACCTACGTATGTCATGCAGACAATAGTTCTTCCTCTTAACCTGTGTGATAGGATTGATGCATGATTAGACGTTTCATCTGGGGAGGCAATAATAAACATAAATTGATTTCCCTGGTAGCTTGAGAGAAAGTGGTTGGATGGAAAATGAATGGTGGATTGGGTATCAAGACCATGCGGGACTGGAATCAAGCTCTAATAGTGTAGAATGCCTAGGACATAAGTAGTGGAAGACATACACAATGGAATCTTTCCATGAAGAGAAGATTTGATCAGTTTAATGGAGGATCAATTAGCAGATTGTCTAGATTGGGCAGGGCAGTGGTCTAATGTAAACAAATCATAGACCATAATTCTTACATCACAATGATTAATGGAGAGGACATAAATTTTCGGGTAGACATCTGGATTCCTAAGGAAGGTAAGCTTATTGATAAAGCCTTAAAGCAGGTCCCAGAGGAGTTACTCAATCTGACTGTAAATAGTGTGTCACTAAATGGAAGAGAATGGGACAAGAAGTTTTTGAACAAAAATGTCTGCCACAAGCAATAGTTACAGAAATCCTTCGCATCAAGCCTCCTTTGAAGAACTCCAAACCAAAGATTAGAACCTGGAAGCACACCGCAAATGGAAATTTTACTACCAAGTCAGCTTATATTGCCATTAGGACTCCAAAAGAAATTAGATGCAAAGGTTTGTGGGAGAAAATATGGAATTTAAAGGTCCCACCCAGAACCCAAAACTTCATGTGGTTAGTGTGTGATAACACTATTATAACCAGTTCCATTAGACAAAAGAGAGGAATGAAGACAGATGCCCCAGGTGCAACATCTAAGAGAATTCCATCTTGTATGCCTTTAGAGACTGTTGCAAAGTCACTGTCATTTGGCCCCTCATACCTAGAGGTGCAGACATGAACAAGTTTTAGGGTGAACCCCACTTGACAAACTAGTTAAGGTGGAATATACATAGGAAACTAGCCATGCTCAAAATTTCTTGGTTACTTGTTGGTTCACCTAGAAGGTGCGTAACAACTATGTCTTTGAAAAGGAAATTCATATGTTGAACACCGTTAACCTGATCCTTAAGGAGACACAACTCCTAACCGAACACTGAGGGAAAACCATGACATCACACCTAGGGAGGGCTAAAGCTATGTGGAGTAAACCTCATGCGAATAGAATTAGACTTAATACCAATATAGCCTGGAAAGGAGGATGGACAACCATTGTTGTTGATGCTGCTCATAATAGTGAAGGGCAGTGGCTAGAAGGGATAATTGAGAAGGGAAGGATGAATGAAGTCCTTGAAGTTGTGTGATGTGCTATCAAAATATCTTTGGACATTGTAAGGAAGTGTAGGTATCAAAAGGTGGAGATATCCACATATAGTTAAAATGCAATAAAGATGATTTCAGATGGTAGCACAACAAACCCAAGGTATGCAAATTGGGTGTGAGACATTCAAAATCTGAGAAATCCTGATTGGATACTTAAGTATTAATGTAGGGAGACAATCATAGTGGTGGATTGGTTGGCCAAAAATCACATAAAAAAGAAATCAACTTTTCTACTTACATAGGACCTCGTGAAGGGCTAGCAGGTCAGTTGGGTTTTGAACAATGTAATTGCAATAGTAGTACCACATTTAATTCCATGCAACAATCCACCTTTTGTAATGATTTTTTAAGTTTGCATGCACAAGGAGGGCATGATGAATAGATGGCTTAACTAAAAAAAGGTGGACTAGTAACAAAACATATATGTTGGCCCCAATTACGTGCACCAAGTACTCTAGGTTATTACCCATACACTATGTGCTCTAGGGAGGTGTACTAATCAACATTAATCCATTCACTTGTAAGAGAAATAATGAACACATTAATAACTACAAAACATTTACTCATAACTTATGTTTTCAAGTGACAAAACACATAATACTTATAGTAATACTACAACCAATATTTGCAAATAAAATATCATACATAGATATCATGATTCAACCAAGAAAACTATAGTCATATAATTATATAAAACCTATACACATGAGTTCAGAGAATCTCAATTATCCTAGATCATCTATATCTCTTGTCATCACATGATTGATAGTAATTAATCATAATTTTATATATGATTCACCATTTTTATTGGTATATAGGTCCAAATCAGGGTTTAGACAAATCTAGGTCCAATATCATCTTATGTTGGTCTTTGATTCTTTCTTACTAATCTATATGTTATAAACTAGGTACAATTTGATTTTCATAATTTTCAGATGCTTGCAATATTTTCTCTAATTAAAATGAGGTAAAAGGCACTCATTCGTGATTTAATGCAAAAATACCTTGTATTTAGGGATATAACTCAAATCAAAGTCCAAAATGGATTTCAATCATAATTAGGGATCTATGAGGATTTCTTAGAATTAATATCAATTGGACACTGTTTATTTCATGTAATGAACCCTAAAAAGAGCATTACCATCTAAATTAAATATCATCAAATATGAAGATGCAAATTTTGATCCAAGGATTATAAAGCATTCTACATTTTTTGTTGAATCTATAAGTATTTGCCAAAAGAGTTATTTTCTATGAATATTCTAAAATTTTCATGGTATCTGAGAGATTTACCTTTTTTTTAATATCACCAGTCATCAAATCTTCCAAGCCAAGCTTTGCATAGGTGCCACATAGATTTTTGGTGTGCATGCACGGTCCATATTGGGATTAGTTAACCAACCAATTTATTGTTCATTGAGCCTAGCTCGCTCAGTCCTTCTTTTCCCTCAATCACGATTTGCTAGGTGCCTCCTACTATACGAGAACTTTGTTCTCTATGAGTGTGTCTTTGCCCTAAAGTCTGCATCTATTTTTATGGTGACCGAGCAATAAACCTCCAGAATAATATTTTGCCTTCACTCATCCTTGTCCACTCCTCCTCAAGAGTTCGGCCTTGGGAGTCTCCACGGTGTCCTCTACAACATGGTATCATGCTAGTTGTAGGTATGCAACATCATCTGGATGGACTCAGACTATCAGTTCTCCTTCTAGTATGGCAGATGTGATTGGTACATGGTAGGGTAACATGACTATGCCTCAATTTAGAGTATTGAAGAGGTTGTCATGTAGGCATACGTAGAGCAAACTCCATCGACTCAATGCTAAGATGTGGAAGGTCTATTGCTCAACCTTGATGAAGGATGATCGGGAGACTGACGGTACAAGAATTCATGTTTGGATTCCCTCTAATTCATCCTGTATGCTAGGACAAGCGTGATGAAGATGATGGAAGCACCCATACATAGTGAATAGGTTGCGTCCTCCACCATCGGTGGCTAGCTGGGAACCCATTGGGATCGAGGTACTCTTGCCCTAATAAACATGCTGCCCGCTATGTATAATGTTGGTGGTGGGTTCTCCCTTCTCTCATGCATTCCAACAGATCTAACCTTCTATAAGTCTTCAAGTTTCCATATCTTTTGGTTGCTAGAGAGGGAGGAGGAGGAGGTCGAGTTGAACTCCCTCACATCACCCATATCCCGTAAGCCAAGGGGTTGCTCAGTTTAGAGAGTGCGACAAACTCAACCCACCTTGCTAGCATCCATGACTGCTTCCTTAGACATGCATAACACAATCACCTACCTACTCCTAGAATTTTGGATCTAGGAGATGATGTATCCAATCCTTAGATGGTAGTGTGACACAAAATAATGAACCAACTATATCTGTCAGTCCCAAATAATCAATCACTCCAAGATCTTTAAATCAAAATATTTTTTTTATATTAGAAAGTAATTTAAATTGAAATTTTAAGCAAACGTTCATCATGACCTAATGTAGCTTTTCTCCATGTTTGAAGCATAAGTTAAACTCAATTTGCTATCAAATAATTCTTAATGTAACCTCATATCTAGGGATACTATGGCTAGTATATGATTTTCATGTGATATCAATCAACTTAGCATGGTCGTGATACATCCCAAGGGACACGATATACAACCACTTGGGTTAATCTATATAACTAAATGGATGCTTAATACTCATAAATTCTCCAATTTATTAACAATACTATTCCAGATAATGAAACCCAAACATGTATTATAAACATTGGTTGCATATGTGGATACACATTTTATGTGACAAGAATCCATAATTGGATAATTATTTCTTCAATTTGGGATCAACCACCTACAAAATATTGATAGTCCTCAAGTATTAATTGGGTATTGAAACTTCAAAATTAGTTTCATCACAGAACTCATAACTAATTATGTAATACATAGACGATACCCTTCTTTTCCTTAAACCCGGTGACAACAACATTATAAACACAATACGCATACTTTGTATATTTTCATATCTCTAAAGACTGAGAAGAAACTTACAAAAATCCACCATCATTGGTACACACATCCATTACAATGTAAGGAGGATAAATTCCTTATCGTATATTTAGGTTTACCACTTCCATCACACCCATTACCAAGTTCATGTTTGAATCTGATCATCATGTTCCTTAAACATAAACCCTCTTAATGGAAAACACAAGCACTTAGTCTTGCTGATCACCTCACACTCATCAATGTAATACGTACAAGGTCACTTACTACCTCAGGTATATACCATTCCATACCAAGGTCATCCAACAAATCCATATTCTATAGGAAATTATCTTTTTGGAAGATACAACAGACATAAAGAAAATGCACCTGATCAATTTGGAAATTATAAGTAAACCAAAACAACAAGGGAATGGGGAATAATAAACCTCAATTTACATACACGATGTCTCATAAATAAATCACTAAAACTTTATGCACTAATTTAAATAAAATATAAAAAATACTTGTCATACACAAATACTACAAAAATAGGAACCCATGAAAAATCCTCCAAAAGAAAGGCGCATCACCATCTGGAGATACATTCTTGATGCAATATGCATCATTCAATATAAAGCCATAATACCCCCACTCTCTTAGAAATATCAACTTCTTGGATGACCATGGCAGTTTGGTGCAACATAAAAATATGAAACTTAACATAGATATACGCAACAGACTGGCTCATATCACCATAGATCATGCGTTGATCCTACTTAACTCTTACAAACAAAATCACTATAAAATATTCACATATGACTCCTTTAACAATTCATAAATAGGGCACATCAACCATACTTTAGAATACATCACAAATAACTATATTCTATGGAAATGGAGGGAAGCATACACATTAAATTTATTGGCTACCATTTCACTCACCCTTGGTATCACAATAATATTTGATAGAATATAGAAAACCAATTGTCCTACTTAATGTATCGTCTTCATGTGGATAATTGGGCACAAAAACTTCTCACAAGGGAAAACTATAATAAAAGAAGATTCTAGAGACCCACCGTATGTCATTTATGTCATATAACATAGGAAGACACAAAACACATCTTCTTTCTATGTACATTGACAAAAAAATTAAGAATTATTATCTTAACAATCACCAGTACATAAATTGTATTAAGATGGACACTATGACTATATTACCAAGTCTAGACCAAAAACCTCAAATATCAAAAACCCTAACATCCTATTTGGGTTCATCTATTGGTCCATTTGGAAAGAACACAACAAAAAATATTTGAAAACAAAAATAGAATGATTAATTTTATCAAATGAGATTTTATCAATATATATAACAACATAAACTCTTTGTATAATAGATGTATAATTAGAGCTATCAAGAAGCTAGGATAGTTCATATGATACAAGCCATGAATGTGTATGACTATCATGGATCATATTCTATGGAGGAAATCCTTAAATAATTAAATATAAATTGAAGCGACTATCTAGGTAACCGAAGAGTATCACCACCGCTATTGTTATATAACAACTAGTTTAGAAAGCTTGCCTCGGGATGTGTCACCCCAATTTACTTCATATTAGTCTCTCTCTATATGGTTTATTAAACTTTGGGTGATGATAAACATTATGTCTACTATGTAATCAGATGTCTCAATTGTTTTTCTCAAATAAACTCTATGTATTGTGAATGGATAAATATTTTTTCAAAAAGAAAATTCTCAACCCAAAATGTGAATTAAAATTTAACTAACAATCAATATAACATATTGTTATATTGTCATATCATTATATTTATTAGAAAATAACATAGACCAAAACCAGTCCCAAATATTGACATCCAGCATCAGATGCCCCTATCTAGTTGGCATCACCCATTGTGATTATGTTCGCATCCTATGTGTCCAACACAATGCGCCCTATAAATTTCAATTGTGTATTCCATTGTGTCTCTCACAAGTCAAGGGATCAAATAAGAGACACATAAAGGGGACCAGAAAATAGACGTGGAAGATTTAGACCCTGGCCCATTCCATTTGCCATTGCTTGTATTGAGTGCGAGTGGAGCACCCTGCCTGTTTTGCCTCATTGAAGTTGCTTTCCCGTATCCCAAGAATTGTCTCTTCTATCGCTAGATAATTCCCCTATCGGTCAAGGATGCCAGGCACTATTGATTGTTCAATCCTCCAATTCATAGTAAAAGAGGAGAACGAGTCCAAAACTCATTCTACTAGCATTGATGATCCTCCACTGCTGGACTCGTAGACTTTACCTTTGTCCCAGTGGCAGCTACATCTTTGACATCATTGTCAAAACATCTTTGATCCATCCCAAAGGGTTAAAATTCTGTGACACTCACGTTCCCTCATGCTCGCTCATGCACACCAAAACCACCCAGCAAAACCACCTATCCCCACCTACCCACTTGCCATCTGTCCACCTAACCACTTGCCATCTGTCCACCTACCCACCTTCCATCTCTGTCACCGGTCCCTCCCTCATCCCTTACTGTAGCTTTTTCTTTTCTTTTTTGAAAGAGAGAAAAGGAAAAGAAGAGGAAAGTGAGTAGAGAGAGGAGGGAAGTAAGAGAAAGAGAGAATAAAATTCACGTGCCAGAATGACAAAAGTGGGTGTCAAAATAACAAAAATAGGTGCCAAAAACCAACAATGGGCGCCAATGACACCCAATGAATGGATAACTGCGCCTAAAAATGGATATTTGACACCCAAAACAAGATAATGGTGCACCTACACCTATCTCTTTATTTTCTTGTTTTATTTTAGCAATTTTTAGCTTTGCATGCATCTATTGCATTTTGTTTACTTGAATTACATGTAGCTTAACTATTTTCATTTTAGTTTATAGTTCTTGAAATGTTAGTTGAATCCATTATCTAGTCATCTTAATTACATTCATGTTGCACTGCATACAGAATTTGTCTTACAACCCCCTTGTTTGAAGTAAGTCCTTGATTTTAACTATATTTCAAGTCAAATAGTTAGAAATCACCCTTTGTGTCTGATGAATATATGCATGGAGTTACCGGTAAATAATGGCAAGTTTTATGGGATTGAGGGGAACCAAAAGCAACATGTCTCTTTACTAACTAGCATATCATGCTTGTGAGAATGTCTTAAACATGCATGTAACATGATATGTTTGAATTCTTATGTAAGATTGTCCCCTCTAAGAATTGTAATATACAAGATACACAATTTCCACCATCGTATGCATTTGTTCCATCATTATTTTGCCCAACCATTCTCCAAACAAAACAAGGCATAAAGTGTTCCAAACTCTAAGATCGGGGTGGAAGACCCTCTTTCTCCCTCTATGATTGCTTCTTCCATAACATATCTATCTAATAGGGGTGTATCACCAAAAATAGAGAAAAGATGACAATGTGCACAAAAAGAAGAAGTTTTACAATATATGAATTTGCACCAATGAAAACAATCTTGAGTCAAACAAGGAGAGATGCAATTCTACCTTCATACCCCCATTCACTCTATTTTTCACCTAGGCAAAGCAAAATACCCCTAAAATAGCCTTCTACAACCAAACATTATTCTTATGCAAAAATCTCATAGGAATATGCATGATTATCTAAAATATCAAGAATATTATATTGTATTTATACTATAGTTTTTTACAAGGAAGAAAATGGGTGTGAAGAAAATCTAGGATAGATAATTTAGAAAGTTGTGTTAAGTTTTTCATGTAATTTGGGCTGCTTATCGGTTCTTAGTGGCAGGGATTCAAACAATATGTGAATATAAGGCATGTACATTGATTGGCGAGTGTCTTGGATTTTTTTTTACTCGAGGATGAGAAACGCCAAGTTTTAATATTTTGATGAATGTTTATTTGTTATGTTTTTAGTTATATTTTAGCTTTAGTTTTGCATATTTTATTTGGATTCTACTATATATATTACTTATTTTATATTTCAAGTAGTTTATGCAACCTGTTTGGTATTTAATATATTTTTGCTATGTTCTTTTTGGGTTGATACAAAAAAGATAGAAACAATTGTATCTCCAAGAAATTTCCAAGAGAATGATCAGAGATTGCATACCCTCACTCTCCAACTCATACAATTGAAGTGAGGGTCAATAAAGGATAGATGGTTACACAAATGGCCATAACTTTTGCATACAAGGATGATTTCAAAGTAAGTGATGAATAGTGTAATTTTCAATAAAGAAAGTATAGAAAATGTTGAAGGATGGTTGGTGTCTCGTCTGGAAATTGAGAAGTTACATCAAAAAATATAGTATTTTTCTAGAAAATATACTTGGCACAAAAATGGTTGTGGATTGTGCATCTTATTTAGTAATTGAGTGATTCAAATTGGATTGAAAGGATAATTCAATTATATACACAATGAATATGTGTATAACTAATTTGGTTTAGGGGAGCGTTCATGTAGCCACACAAAACACCCTTGATGAATATCTACAGAAAATAGTTGATAGTCGTTGGATTAATTCGGATGGGGCTAATATTTTATAGGAAGATACAAAATTACTTGTGAGACTTCCTAGGAAAAATGACATTTATAACTGATTATCTCTAATCCACAACCATATTTGCAACCAAGGAGATCCTGAGACAAAAGTCAACAGTTTGACGTGGAGACATAGTTCATTGTAGATCTAGACTAGAGAATGAAGTTATTGTTCAGGGGTTACGACCAGACTACTGATCTTATCCTCTATGATACTACTTTCTCTATGAGCTTATTCCTCTCTCTTTTTCTATCTCTTTGTATCATTAACATGTCTATAGAGTATATCCATTACCATGGCATGGGAATTAGCCCCTCTGTCTTCTATTTTTATATTATTACTTGTTATTTATGTGAACATATGGATTGATAATCGATTGTTTAATGATTTCTTTATCGTATAATCATCTATCTTGCATGATTCCTAAAAATGTACAAGTAGAGACATTGAAATATAGGATTAGAACACCAAATGATGTTGTTGAACCCCAAATGAGACCACAAAAGGGTGTTCCCTATGGAGATAAATTAAGGATCCGTAGGTTACATGACCTCAAGCCAATAGTGAGATCAGTCCACATGGATTTCATACTCGAGAATGATATGAACTCTCTTAGCTCCAAAAAAATATTTATATGAATGGTGCAATGTTTAGAATAGTTACATAGGTAGTGACAGTGAACCCTATCGTCCTAGTAATTTTATCATAGTGTATAATCATTTCCTACTTGTTTATTTAATTACCAAAATCTTCAAACAATGTTAATTAATGTTTACTTCAGTTGGGATAGAAATCTATCTTGTTCTAAAAAAGATTGTCATTTGTGTGTGATCCTAAATTTATACTGCAATAAGACCCATATACTTGCGAGTAGTGATTAGATCACATTAGTTTATGTGAAAACTTAGGGACTTCTTCCTACATGATTTTCTTGTGCTATAATCTACCCACATCAACTATCTCCTCCAATCACTATCAATAAAGTCTAAGAATTCTTGGGACATTCTAGATTCTAGAGGAGATTCATTTAGACTTTAGTAAAATCACCAAACCTCTTACAAATCTTCTCTGAAAGGATGTTGACTTTATTTTTTATTTTGACTGTATGAAGGGCTTAACACCCTAAAGGAAGTGCTCATCTTCTGCACCATTCTCCACTCCCCATATTGGTCCATTCCTTTTGAGATCATGTGTGATTCCAATGACTATGTCATAGGTGTAGTTTTGGGGCAATGTGTTGATAAGAAACATCATGTTATCTACTACTCAAGAATGACATTAGGTGATGCACAAAAGAACTATGCGACCACGAAAAATGATCTTCCCGTCATTTTTATGCCTTCAAAAATTTTATTTTCTATATTATGGTTCTTAAATTATTTTCTAGACTGGTCATGCTACTATTAAGTACTTAATGCCAAAGAAACTCAAAAATCCTAGGCTAAATAGATGGAACTTATTGCTGGAAGAGTTTGATCGAGAAATAAAGGACATGAAGGGGTCTGAAAAAGTTGTTATTGATCATCTTAGCATATTGCACATCCAATAAAACAACATGGTCCCTATCTATGACTCTTTTCTAGATGACCACTAGTTGAAACTGATCACAATCACTATTGGTATGCTGACTTTCTAAGTTACCTTGTTGCAGGAGTGCTTCATCTAGATTAGAAATGAAAAAAAGAAGAAGTTTATGTCTAACATATGCCACTACTATTAGGATGAACCTTATATTTATAGGTCGTGTTTATATGACCTATACTGCCATTGCATCTATTAAGAGGAAGCTCCTCTTATTCTTGAACAATGTCATTCAAGCCCAATTGAGCTCTAAAATTACTGCATTCAAGGTCCTCCAATGTGGGTTCTTTTAGCCATCTATTTTCAAGGATATTTACCACTTTGTCAAGTCTTGCAACCAATGTCAGTGATCCAACAATATTTCTAATAGGGATGACATGTCCCTCAAATCTTTGGCAGGAAGTGAATATTTTTGATGTTTGGGGTTGGGACACATAGGTCCATTCCCCTCCTCTTATGGCTTATTTCACATTATTGTTGTTGTTGAATATGTTTCACAATGGGCCAAAGACATCCCCACACCTTCTTGTGACTCTAGGATCAACATCAAACTATTCAAATATATCATGCTTTCATTCTGTAGAGTCCCCCTACAATGTCATTTCAGATGGAGGATCTCACTTCCTTGAGTTCCACTTTGAATCGCTCCTTTGCAAATATTGTGTCTCCCACCAAGTAGCTACTCCATATTATCCTTAGGCGAGTGGTTAGGTGGAGGTCTCCAACCAACAAATTAAGGCTATTCTAGACAAGATAAGAAAAGATTGGGCCACTATCTGAATGAGACACTTTGGACTTATCGAACTAGTTCAAAGACTCCCTACCTTTTCATCTCATTTATGGGAAGTCTTTTCACCTATCATTAGAATTTGAAAACAAAACTTGATGGGATACCTATAACACCCCTAAAATTTCCTCCCTAATAAGCATGAACATTAATGCTAACTTAAGTATATTTGTTCCTCCTTATGATTTAGAGCCCTAGAATAAGTCTGACACATGATGATTCAAGAATTTATCACAACTTATTTTAATTATACACAAAACCTAGACAAATTATACAATTATCACGAGCTGGGCTTTAAGTGGTAAATTGACCCCACATATGTGTAGAATTTATTCCTCTATTTGATATTTGAGTATATAATGGAATATTAGATATTACCTCAAAATTTTGTAATGTAACTCCCTATCCATAAATTTTAATGCATTAATAACTATAATAGTCAAGACTATAAATTAGATAATTTCCTATCTAAAACCTAGAATCTAACTTGATATTTGAATTCTTCAAGTTCAAATAAGGTATGGTGCCAAATTTCATGAAATTTAAATAAGCTTATCTATTCCAATTGATATTAGAATGAAATTGTACATCTTTGACATGCATACTACCTAGTTATCTCAATATATCTGGTTTACATTGTGCCTAAGTCACTGTCATTTTTATTATGATCTTCCATGTCATGTGGTGGCTGAGTCCAGCTAATATTTTGGGTTCTTTAAGAACAGTCTGATTATGATCTAGCGTCCCTGACTTCTTCTTCTTCCTCCCTATTTCCACACAGTGATGAGGCACATTACAATAGAGTATGTTGATTTCTCCCTCACTCTCTCTTCATTTCTTCTTAGTTTCTCACCTCCTATTATTCTAGGAGGTCTGTTCAAGTCCATAGAACCCTAAATCGACACTTGAATCTTCATGAAGCCAACCACCATAGGACCAGTTCCAATGGTTGTCCTGATCAGGACACTCAAAAGATTTGTTGGTACTTGTTGGTTTTTGCGAGATGGAACCCTGGCCTTGACATGTGATCAGATCTTGAGACTCTAGGAGAGTCATCGAACCATTTCTTGATGGGGAAGAAGCCAAGTCCGACAATGACTTCTTTTCCCCTTCATCTAAAGTACATATGTTTCATGTTTTGATTTTAATACAACCACAAATTGTTACATTTATGATTTGCTACTGTGTCATGTCATGCAGCCTAACTAAGGTCAATAATGCAAGGGAAACACCCTCTTCCATATAAACTTCATATCGACTTTCAGGTTTCCTGAAAAATTTTAAATCATGTAAATCGCCATGTGATTGGTCAGAACTTAGAAAACCCATATCTAGTTATTCTAATGGCAGGAAATTACACATTGGCACTTATTGGAAATTCCTTGAGATAAGTAATATCTATTGATCATACGTACAATCCCAACCTAATTTCTCTATGATGTTTATAAAACCCAAATCTTGTTCAATAATATGTAATTAATTGATGACTATGCTATGTACAAGATAACTAGGGTTGAATTAGAAATCAGGACATCAGTAGTAGACCTCCTGAAGCCCATGTGAGTGGTCATGCACACAGAGTATTAAATTAGGGTTCATGGTGTATTTTATTCACTTATGTACTCTTAATGGCTCCATTAAAATACAATCCATTAGTACTCATTACATGCCTATGAAAAATTTTGCTCATATCAAGAATTCAATTTTCCTATTGTTTTGATGTTTATATTATAAATTTTACATCATGTAGTATAGCCATGTTCATAAAATCAAGATAATTAGGTGTAATGATATAAGAAACCATGTTAAGTTTATATAGTCCTCTTAGTCATGTTTAAGAGAGTCTTAACCGCCCTTATAAGCTCTATGGGAGCATTATGTGAGCCTTAACCAGCCATATGTGAACCTTAACCACCCTTGTGTGAACCTTAACTAACATTATGTGAGCTTTAACTAGCCATATGAGCACTGTGGGTGCATTCAGGAGAGTGACTATATCAAATCAATTAAAAATCTAGTCCATTGAGAAATCATTTTAAGTTAATTAAGTTCTCTTGTAATCATATTATACATATTAAGTAATTACATTTCAAGTTGTTTTCATGTCATTTCAAGCACACACTATTTTCATGTATAGATACTCAGTTCCAGTCACAAGTTTTATGTTTCTTTGCATGGTAGGGGATGATATTTCTGTAGGTGAGCATAAGGAGAAGAAGTAGAGCCCAATGCATCAATCTGAGGATAAAGGGAACTCAGTCAACAACTAGGAGTGCCCTGGTGGGGTGTCGTTTATCCACCTTAGTTAAACTTCATGTTTTACAAACAATAGTTTATTCTTAGGTTGTTAAGCCATGTCCTCTTTTTGTATTAAGTTTTCCATTTTATGCAGACATTTGAGAATGATAAATAGAAAGTGATCCTGTGATGGTTATATTTCAATTCTTTCTTATGCATGATATTCAAGAATTGTGATACCTCAACAATATTATGAGTTATTAATTGATGTTTTCTCTCATATAAATGGGCATATAGATTGGGGTGTTACAAACTTGGTATTAAAGAAAACAGATAATTGGCCACCAGGCACTCTTAAAATTCTAAATTAATTTTACATCCCTTTAGGTCTACTTGGTTAAGACTGGATTGAACAAATGAGTTCAATAATGTTAGAAAGTATATCCAATTTAGATGAGGAAGGATTAATGGTAGCAACTGTGATTAGGAATCCAAAATCTTGAGGTCTACTCATTCAAAAATATGTGCTAGGGATAGATGTCCATCTAGTCTAGATATTATCTATCAACCATCACAGTGGCATGTCCTTTCTTATCTTAATGGTTTAGACAACAATTTGAGGGTTGTATAGGAGATGTCATGCATTAAGACTTATTGTGTGCCTCTTCCCTACTTATTAATGCATGTGGTAAGGGACAAGTGTATTTTTGAATTAGTGGAGAGTTGCATAATGAGGTTTCACATCATTGGATATGTGCCTGATCAAAAATTATTTGGGGTTGTCACAAGCATAGGTAGTACAAAAGATTGAAATAGTAACCTAAACCTAATGAAATTATTTCATAAAATTTGTCATTTTTGCCAAGATTAAGTTTAAAGTATATTTATGATTAAGCTATGATGATCAAGAAAGTTAACAAGAGTAATTTTACAAAAGTAATATTAGTTAAGTGATTCTCCAATGTAAATGAGCACTTTGGTGTAATGAGCACTTTGGTGATATAAGCTCTGGGGAGCCGTGAGCACTTTGGTGAAATGAGCACTTTGGTGCAATGATCTCCTGGGAGCAATGAGAAATATGGTACAATTAGCTCTTGGAAGAAATGATCACTTGGGTGTAACAAACTCTTCAAATCAATGAGTACTTTAATGAAAGGTTATGTGGAGAATCCACCTGAATTGGATCACTCATTAGTAATATTATATGCTAATGATAAAGAAATGTAAGATTTTATTTTTCATGGTAGATGATGAAGGTATGATTTAGTTTCAAGAAAAATATATAACCCATGCACTTATTAGTTTTGTCATTCATGTTTGATACCATTCAATTATATCATGGATATGTAGTGCAGACTTATTAAATTGTATGAAAGGATGTATGTTTTAGTGTACACATATGTGAAATCCGAAGGTTGTTAGTGCCTAAGATGAGAAAATAGAGGACCAAATTTCATTAAGTGGGTAGAATTGTAACAACCCAATAATTTTAGTCTAGAATAAAGGTGAACACTAATGGTAAGTTAAATATAATTATTCCTCCTATTGATTCAGAATCATAGAATAAGTCAGACACATGATGATTCAAGCATTTATCACATTTTGTTTTAGCAATACACAAAACCTAGCCCAAATTATGCAATTATCAGGAGTTAGGGTATATATGATAAATTAACCCCCCACACACGTAAAATGTATTCCCCTATTTGATATATGAGTATATAATTGAATATTATATGTTACCTCAATATTTTGTAATGTAACTCCCTCTCAATGAATTCTAATACGTTAATAGCCATAATAAGCCAAGACTAAAAATAACAGAATTCCATATCTCAATATATCTTATTTACATTATACCTAAGTTGGGACCATTTTTCCTATGATCTGCCATGTCACGTGCTAGCCGAGTCTAGCTGATATTTTGGGTTCCTCACAACTGTCAAATTATAATCTAGTGTCCCTGACTTCTTCCTCCCAATTTCCTCATAGCAGTGAGGCACGATGCAATAGACTCTGCTAATTTCTCCCTCACTCTCTACTCCACATCTTTCCAGTTTCTGATTACCAATAGCTTGAGGAGGTTAGTTTGAGTCCATAGAACCCTATGTTGGCATCTAACTCTCCACGATGCCAACCAACATAGGACCAGTTTATTTATGTGTCTATTCCATCATTGTTTTGGAAAATGTTAATCCTCCATATAGAGAATGAGAATTTTTTAGTATGTATTATCAAGTATTTTTTAAAGTCAATTTTTAGTGTGAGGATATAAAACTTATTAATGTGGTGAGAATGTATCACTTCATTTATCATAATATACATGTCTTGTATCCCCCTTCCTTTAGAAATGCAATATGTTCAACACTCTTAGTTTAATTCATGTTGGGTTTCATACAGTGCTTAGTAATGTTGCTCTATGTATTGTTGATAAGGCTAATAGGTCTGGGCAAAGAAGTCATTGCCAGACTTGGCTTCTTCCCCATCAAGCCATGGTGTGATAACTCTCCTAGAGACTCAAGATCCGATCACATGTCATTTCCAGGGTTCCATCTTGTGAAAACCAACAACTACCAAGGACTCCGACACACATTGTTCTTTAAAATCACACACCCTCAATCTTTTATAGCCCATTCTATATTGATGGAAAATCAAAAATAATATTTAGCCTTGGTCTAGACAAACCACCTGAGTCAGATGGACTTGACACATCCTTCTACCATAAGAGTTGGAATTTGGTCATAAACTATGTCAAAATATTTTCAACCACACAATATAACATGATCTCTCAGGTGGAATTTTCATTCTTAATAGTAACACATTACACTTGTTAATAAATCTTAGAACTAAACATGCTCGTTCGCCTTGTCTTGCTTGCCTTAGTGTAGATTATTCTCTTCTTGCCTTTTCATACCTATCTTAGTCTTTTCTTGCTTAATTAGTCTTAATCTAGTCTAGGGTTAACTTAGGTTTCATTCTTGCCTTTAATTAATTTCTTTCTCACTTTAGTTTAATCAAATCAATCAGTCAACCCAAAACCCTAGACTCCACAATAGGAATGTGGCAAAACTAACCTAGCTCTAGTTCCCCCTTTTCTCCCTATGGATCGACCCTATACTTTCTGCCTTACCTATACTACGACACGACCCCGTGCGCTTGCGGGATAGCATTTTAGTAGAAGTAGGTGTTTTAAGATAGGTCCATTATAAATTCTAAAGCAAATCCACCATGTGTTCCAATCTTGTGGGGTGCATCTAGTTGAATCTAATCGGTTAGTGTGTGCACCTCTGGTGGACACACCAATTGCTCAATATAATAAATCGACATGCAACATACCTCACATGAAGTCTACATATGCCTAAGGTCAAAACTTTAATTTTATCTCAATCCACAAGCAACCTATTAAAGGCATATATGATAGCAGGGTTAGGTTTACATTAATTACATAAACCATAAAAATTGTATATTTATTATTAAAGAATTAGGTTGTATAAACCATAATATTTTTTATGTTATATCCTTTTGAGTTCATATCATATTTTACTTTATTTTTCTAACTTGTAAATTATTGGTTATGGAATTTTTTAATTTCTAATCAATTAGATAAATCCAGAAACATAATATATCTAGTAAATTAGAACTAAGCAATGAAGATGTTGTCATTATATGGGAAATAATTTTTAATTCAAAACATATTTTATTTTACTTTTGTGATCTACAAATATTAAGTTATGAATTTTTGAATTTGCAACCAATTAGGAAACTTAGAAAATCCATGTATACACTTGATTAGGTTCAAGACCTTGATGATGTGGCCCTATCCATTTGTGCCAACCAGCCCAAGCCCATAGCCAACATGGAACATAGCTCACTGTGATAAAGGAAAAAATCTATAGGGGTGAAAAGACTACTATACCCTGCTGGGGTTGTGATCAACCAAAAACAGATTAAGTATAATCTTATAAATCCACGGTCAAACGTCTTCCTCCCATCTCTCGCTCGCAAGGAGCTCCAAAAAAAAACACATTTTAGGACTCCAGAAATCAAAATTAGGCTTTCAAATATGAAAACTTACAACCAAAAAATAACTATTTTGAGGGACTCAAACAGGGTCAAGACAATCATCACAACTCAAATTTACCACTAGATCAATGAATCACACATAAAAACTCAGGTCGACTGATTAGTAAATTAAAAATAGGGGGAAATAAGAATTAACATGGAGCCAGAGAAGGTCGTGGTATATTAGCTTCAACTGTCTTCACCAAAGGTTTTTTGACACATTGGAGGTCACTTGACGTCTAGAATCTCACAGTCGACCTCATAGTGGCTCCTAGAAACCAATGTAGAGGTAGAAGATGTGTGAGACAGGAAGACAATCCAATAGGCCTCTAGGGAAAGATTCCTAAGGTTTGGTGAAGATCGTGGGGTAGATTTATGTGGTCACAATGAACCAGAGAGGAGAGGAGAAAGAAAGCAAGCATAGACAAAAGTGTGAATAGGTGAAAGGGGAGACTAAGATGTGCCTGATGCAAGACGTCCACAAACCCTAGGATTTATATAGTCATCATATGTGGAAAGGTGACGAGATTGTGAAGGCAAAGTTAGATAAAAGAAAGGAGGAAAGGAGAGCGAGGAATGTGGTGAGAAGATTGGAACAAAAAATTGCAAGGAGAGAAAGGAAACTTAGACAAAAATAGAAGGTAGAAGATAAGGAATAGACCGCTCGATCCAGATCTGACGGTCCTAAAAGACCCCAACATTTTGCAAGACAAAGAAGCCATCACGACAAGAAAACATATAAAACCTAAGATTTTAATGTACATGACAAACATTTATCGAGAACTTTAGGAAAACATAATACATTGCTTAAATAAATAGGATATTAAGCGTCTTAAAGTGTATTTCTATTTTACTTGGGCGTTCAAACATTACCCAAGAGAAACCAAATTTTGCATCCAAATTAACTAAGCTATTTAGAATCTGATTTTGGTATCAATTTGCACTTTTGATATTTAATATTATATATAATAATTTTATTTTTAAGTCTTATCCTCCCTCTTAAAATAAAACTGGATAAATAAGATTATTAAGTTAATGTGAAAATTAACACATAGACGAATTTCAGTATGCAGAATATAAACTGTGATTTGTTTCCCATTTTTGAAGATATTCAATAATGAACTTAATATGTTGGCTACATATCATATTTCCTTTTATAGAAGAAATTAGGATAGTTATTATTACTCAAATAATTTGAAACATGGCACCCAAACTATTGGCACCAAAGAACACAATTTTCACATTAGGTTTGAGTTGTGAGGGTTCCTTTAGTGAGTTATGGCATCATTAGGATTTTTTAATCAATATTATTATATTTATGAAAATATTATATCTTTATTATCATCATTCACTTAATTGAGTCCTATTATCTTAAATTTGTTTCCAAAAGAGTTCCCTTATATTATTATGCATGGAATGCCAAATTTTTCCTATAAAACCCATTTAGTTCATTGATTCAGTATCTATTTAAGTAATGGTACGTTGTTCATATTTATGGACATGGAAACTTAGTTGTTATTCCAAAGCACATTATACCTCTTATTAAACATATTTTGGCCATTATGTGAATTTTAGTTAGCAAAGGAAACACATGTAACTTATGTAATGTCATTGTTTCCAAGCTTATATATATTGGAGTTATGATTGGGATAACCATGTTGCATGTATTAATTATATACATTAAAGTATAACTTTATCCTGGTTAGGTAGAATCTAAGAAAACAGATTACCCAACCTCCTCGTCATGGATTAGAACACAATTCTAGGTTTTGGTATGAAATAAAAAGATGGTATCAGAGTCATTGGTAGTCTGGGTAAATAATACCTCTGCATTATCAAGTGTAGGAATTTGCACATCCACCTAAAACAATGCATGTCACATTATATCAAGGTCACCACATGATTCATATCAAGTGAGTATTTAAGTCTTCTTCATAATATGAGGGATGAGAACTTCCATTGAATATTAAGTTGGTTCAAAGGACCTGTAAAAGAAGATCCAACCATTTCAATGATGAATGAGTAGGGTGACACGATGGATGATGCTTTGGTTGATACACTAGAGGACAAATATAGTCAAAATCCTAGAGCATACTATGGCCAACACATAAATTAATAGGGTGGTCGATACCCTAAGGTGAGATGAAGTTGATACCCTCAAGTGAGGTCAAAACATTATTATAAAGTATTAGGGAGGGGATGCACAAAGGTATGGTGAATGTAATACACCAAGTTATGATTTATGGTTGAAATAATATCAAGCACCTATAAACCAATACACATCAAGAACCTATAAATTGATACACATCAAGCACATGTAAACTGATACACATCAAGCACCTCAAATCTGATATACATTGATGAGTGTAGGATGGCACATGAGAAGTATAATCAATTGATACATTATGAAGTAATGAGTTTAATACACTGCAATGAGTGTAGGCAGATAAACCGTAAAGAGGGTCAAGCTAATGTAATAAGTATGTTGAAATCAATATCCCAGTAAGGATGAGAGAGAAACTTACACTACTCATATGAAAAGGGTATTACTTCATGTTGAAAATCAATTGATGATAATTGAATTGAGAGTAAATAAGTATGTTTGAATACTTATGGCAATAGTATAAGCTCCTAGGTATGAGAAGTTATGCATTAGGGATTGGTTGTTGATTATAACCCTAAAACCCTAATTGGATATAAAGGAAAACCCTAACCCTAAGTATGAGAGGGTTGTGATTTAAATGATTCTCTTTATTGCATGGTAATGATATTACTTGATATTGCTTTTATCTTGAGATCCTAACCATGTAAGTATTATGAGATGATGAGCATTGCCAGGTATGAGCTATGCTAATTTAGCATGATACATATTAAATGGGCCTTGTGAGCCATGTGAAATACTTGTGCAACAAATATGGTATACATATGGGTCTTATGAACTAGAATTGAATGTTGCTTGATAAGAGGTGACATGGTTAAAAAATGACCTATGGGGTTGATGCCCCAGAATAGGTGATCATGATAATGAAAGTATTGAAGAGATGAGTTTCTCAATAGTATGATCAAGGGATTAAGATCCCATGATAGATGCAATAAAGTATGTTCCAATTGATATAATATTTCTTGGAAAATGTATTACACTTTTCTTTGTAGCTTTTATCTATAATTCATGCTTGTAACTTGATTGATGCTAAAATATGTTGTAATGCACTTAATTTATCAAGTGAAACTAAAAATGCAGTTTACCCTGACATAGATCCATTTAGTGTCAGGATTTTTTGGATGGTGAAATTTACTCAGAGGGCATATTTTTGAATATGTGAGGGTTCAAGACAAGTATTTACTTACTTCTTATAAACCTCAAGATTGGCTATAGGTCATACCCTGAAAAGAGTGTGGTTGTAGGCTGTATTTATAATGTAACGTCAGGATTGGAGGTAATGCCACACCCCAAGAAGAGTGTGGCTGTAGGGCATGACTCCATATAATTGCAATATTGATTGTAGGTCATACCCTAGACAGAGAACAAGTCATGAGTTGTATCTCTATAGCGATGAGCCAATATACCCTGGCTAGCTAAATTTTAGGTTGACTTATAATGTCACTGCCAGTAATCTCATACTGATCAAGAAGGGAGAGGTTGTGGAGTCTAACTCTTCCATGGACCTTGTATGGCACTAATGACATATTTTCTTAGGAAACAAATATGAAAACATTGGATGAAGCTACAATTATTTCTGTATGACATAGTTGATAAATGTTATACACGTTCTTCATATTCCTTCTAAAAATAATTAAGATGATCTATTGTTCGGTTATAGATATCTTAACTACTAAATGATGACTTGATCTTCTCTGCATATAGTAAGTAGTTTAACCTATTCAATTCAATAAAGGTTTCTTCTTCTTTCATTTATAAATATTTACCTGTGATAATAGTATTGTTGGCGGAGGGTTATATCTCCCATTGAGATATGGATCTCACCTCATGGGTTTCCACACTTTATAGGTGGACGTGCATAAGGAGGTATAGATCGTGTAGCTGAGAGCAGGCATCAATAGAAAGGAAAATAGTAACAACTCAGGTTGAGAGTGTTGTTATGTGTCTTATAGAATAGAGTCTTATGTGTTGTCCTTGTAGTCTCAGGTCCTTGGTGAGATAGTGTGTAACAGTTTTATGATCGATATGTGATTTTAGCTAGTACACCTTGATGTATAATGTTGCTTCTATACATGTTTTGGCAAAGTAACGGATATCTCATATCTTTGTGATGAGATAGAACAATGCTTGTATGAAGTGAACCATGATGTATATATCGCTTTGGTTCTTTCTTTAAAGAGTTTCCTGGTAGTGGATCTCTTTGAAAAAGGTTTTAATTTCTAGTGATTTTCAGTCATCCGTTGCTAATGGTTATTTTCGCTTAGTTTTGTGCGATATCACTGTCGATTCGCTAACGGTTGTCATAGAAAGTGTCAATGTGCTTATTCTAGAAAAAACATGATTCGGCAATCTAGGGTTCCCTGGTCTCGCCTTGAGTGGTAATGTTTCTTCCCTCCTGTCTTCTCCTTATTTCTTACTCTTCTTCATCCTTGTACATGTCAACAACTCTGGTTTTGCCCATTTTTGCCTCTTTGAGTGTAACCCTCTTTGCCTTTGGTTCATACAGACCGTGACTATTATCATATCTATGATCATAATTGTCATCCTTGTCATCCTTACCATCCACCATATGTGATAGCCATTTACACTCTAAATCGGATAACATGTTTTAAACGGGTTTAATATGCATTTTATATGTGAGTATGTTTTAATAGCTTTTATGTCCTTTTTTTCACATTTTAAATAGTATTGTACGACCCACTTATCTTTTTTTAAGCCTCCCCCCATCACAACAAGGTTTTTGGCAAAGCCTCAACATTTTATGCTAGAACTTTTGCTCAACTTCCCCGCTTCCCGCTGAACGTCGGACCCCGTTACAACTAGCGGATCATTGTCGGTGAGGAGCATAGCTGCTGGAGCACTACTGGAGTAGTCTTGTACTGGTGAGGAGGAGCCCTATACTGACAAGGAGCACTACAGTTGTTGCCACCTACAATTTCTCGTAATCTTGCTAGCAAATTTTCCCAATGTTATGACTCCAAGTGCATCCCTTTTGATTTTATTTTTGCTTTTACTTCTTCTCCTCCACCTACACCCCCTCTTCCCTTGATTTTCTATGATATTCCCCATTCATCATCCATCTGCTCTCATCCCCTCCATCATCTTCCCACCCGTCAACTCCACAGCCACAACAACAAAGTGGACCACACAACCACCCTCCCCTGAACCTTTCTTCATTCATCTCCCTACCCATTATCCCCTCACTCATCACCTAGTTGCTACTACCGTCAACAACTTGTTGTGGTTGTGAAAGCCATCTCAGACATCCCCTTTTTCATAAAGCCTCCACGTCACTTGACTTCCCCGCTGCCCGCTGAACCTCGACCCCAGTTGCAATCAGCGAATCACTATCGGTGAGGAGCGCAACTGTTGGAGCACTGTCAGAGTAGTCATGTGTCAGCAAGGAGGAGCCCTATGCCGACAAGGAGCACTACAACTATTGCCGCCTTCAACTGTTTGTAAGCTTTCCGACGACTTTCCCCACTATTACAACTCTAGGTATGTCCCCTTTCAGTTGCTTTCATCCCCTCCATCATCTTCCCACCCATCAACTCACTAGTATATAACCTACCTTTAGTATCGGTTATAATAGACATATAACGTCAATTTCCAAGGGACACCCAGGTGGGTGACACTAAAGGTATATGACTATCATTTCGGTTTCAACACTGATGTCACAGAGCCAACCCCGATTGTATTAGAAGAAGAACTGACTCCTGGAGGAGAAATAGTTGTCGGTTTATTACAAAAAACTGACAACTATCACCATAAATAGTCGTTGGTTGGAGATAACACTGACAATAAATTTGATCATTTTCGTTAGGTATTTATGAAAAATGATGCTATCTCCATATATCCTTTTCAAAATTGATGTCATGTTTGATTAAAAGTCATCGGTTCTTATTTGATAACTGATGCCTATCCTCATACTTAGAAAAAAAATTGACCCTATAATGTCAGTTTTTTCTAAATAAATGATGACATAGACATGCAGTACTAGTTTCTTTCAAGCAAATGACGACTAAGAATCCTTTTTTATATATAAGGTTGCATGCCTGCTGTCTGGTCGGTTAGCAGGATGTGAAACATGCAGTTCAGTTCTGAACTGCAGGTTTAGGACATCCTTTGATTTCAGTCTAACAATAGGCCACACACCTGCAATAATATGATGATCAAGACTATATATACATCTTGTGATTTTAGATGAATATAGTCTATACAAAACTGCAGTTTTATTCACATAGGTGTATTCTTAAGTATATAAACCACAAGATGTACAAACTTGTAGTTCCATTCATTCATTCATTCATTCATTCACATTCACACATGTAGAAACAAAATTAATTCATCTTCACATTCACACACATATAGATAAACTTTCAATAAGAGAATCCAAAAAATGTCATTCACACATGTATAGAAATGTCATTCTTAAATCATCATCCCAATTAAAATAAAAAATTACCTCCTTTTCAAAGACTTGTGTCCATTGTTCTCTTATGCCATCTAATTGTTCTATCATATATGGACCTTTTATGTCTCATAGCTTATCTCCTGTAGTGAAGTCACTAGTTTTAAACACCTACTAAGAGAACGACGTATGTATATAATTAATAAGTTTGATATTTTCATATAATCTAATGAAAATATCTATATATATACTTATGATGGTAAGGATTATATATTACCCATTCTATGTTTTCAATGTCTTGTGCACCATATCTAAAAATTAAGTCCATATACCGCATCAGGTAATATCCACATTCCCAACCGTTGTCTTGTGTAATGCACTATGAATTTCAGCATACAAAATTTTAATAAATAAAAATAAGCATAATTCACATTAATAAAATATGCATTAGAGTCAGAAAACTACATCCACATTCTTCTAAATTATCACTTTTTTTCTTGTCCACCTTTCATTGCTTTTTGGAAATCTTTTAAAGCCCTATACGTTCATGTAACACATTGAATTGCATTAATTAGTAAATAGCCATGTCATAATAGATGTTAACAGATATAAATATTAAAAAAATTCTCATGTGAATAATGGCATTTTCAAATTGTGTCCTGAACAGTCTAATTTCTCCCCCTTAGGATCTAGATAACAAACAGTCATCATCTTAGGAACAACAACCAGTAACTCCCAATGGTTACCCCTAGTGATAAGAAAGTAAAAAATATATAACTCAAAATCTACAGTATAATGTAGTTTTCTTAAGTCAAAATTAGAAGTAAAGTAAACTTACTCAACATTATATGGAGATATTATCACGCTCTACTTTACTTTATCAAAATATGTAAAAGTGATAGAGTAGTATAAAGTAACATATATAGGGTCTTTATCTATACGACTGATCAAGGATGGAACTAGAAATTCCACATGGGTAATTAAAAAATTTGTACAGACCCTATGTAAGTGACTGCAAAATATATATTATGTATGCATTAATATATAAGAAAACAGATCACCATATATAAAATGAGGTATATAGATATATAAATAAGATCCCACCATATCCATAGTTTTATCATAGATGAACTCACCCAAGCATAACGAATTAACTCCAAAATATCTTATAGAAATATCTGAGCATCGTATGATCGGCCTACAACATCCTCCTCAATAGAAAGCAACAATAGGTGATTCTCTGGGATGTCCGCCTATCCATATTGACAGAACCCTGCATTGAGGACCTAGAAACTCGAATATGTCCTTTGCAAACCAACTAGGTACTTTAGGAGGAGGTGGAGGTGGAGGACGAGTTGTAGTGGCATGTTTCTTCTCTTTGTCTTGTATATATAATTTCATATCATTTGTATTGTGTATATACATATACAAATTAATGTAATGTAAATTTACCATACATGATCAATATAGATGACTCCTGCTTCAGGCCACAAGATCACTCCACCTTATGCTTCACCAAGCGTCTCAGAATCTGAGTGGGCATATGGCAATGGATGTTGCCTCCAAGCAGGTAAGACAAGCCTCGGTCTCACACGAACCACACCAGCGGGTACTGGAGTGTCATGACACGTCTCCCCTGCTTGGCGTGCGTGAGCTTCACCCTCTGCAATGATGTATTCTTGTAATTTTAGACTGCATGGTCTCAACCCCTATAAATTTACATAGACTATGTTATATGTGTATAACTAAACATGTCATCTTGAAAAGACTAGCTACTATGTCATAAAAATACTTACACTGGACGTGCTAGGTAGTGGGTCTACAAGATTACTCCCAACCACCTCGATCGTAGGGGAAGAGTAGCACGACATAACTATTGTCTTTGTGACAGCTTGAGATGCCTGAGACGCCTGCCACTTGTTAAATGCTTCATTGAGTTTCTTATCAATTAACTCATATACCTATACATGGCCAAAAGAAACGTTATTTGATTCTTGAATTCCCTTCATAATAAATTCCAAAAAAAGAATAGGTTACCTCAGCTTTTGAAAATCCCCCTTCTTGGACATGTTTATGCTCTGATGGCCCAAAGTATGCTCTTAGGCCCACACCTATGCTTGTAGCCCTAACACGTCCAGGATGCTCTAGATTACTGAGAGTAACTATCAATTCATCTATTGTTCCCTGAGGAATGACTGTACATTGCTTCCTTTGCTCGTGAAGCTCCCATAATCATCATCAATAAAATTGGTAAGTAAACATAACAATCATCAATATTAATTGTGTGTAGAGTTGAATTTTACCACTTTTGTAGTCGCCTCAGTAGTTGTGGGGTTGGTTGTATCTCCTTTTTTATTTTGCCTCCCATCTATCCACATATCATGGTGATGCATAGGTGTGGGAGTAGCAGTATAGGACTCACCGGCAGTAGGAGTAGTAGCCTATAGTTTTTGGCAAAGGGTTGCATACCCACCTAGACCCATCGTGTGGTCATGCACATTTAGTGCACACCTTGCTCTTTGAGCATCACTGGTAGCCTTGTTAGTAGGAACTTTGAATTGGTTAGTAACAATCAAGGTCAATAGTAAAAAATGAATTGCATAATAATGTATATACTGAATTGGGAGTGATGCTTAATACATTGAATTCATCGGTTGTTCTCTTGACAAAAACTGCTCCCAATGTACTAGTTCTAGGTGGTTCCATTGCTTAGTGGCTTTCTTCTTCCTCTTATCAGTCTCTCATATATATTGTCAGTTAATATTTGTCCTATAGTTCCTTGGACCCCCCCCCATATTGTTTCATGATACATTTATGATGTATCCTTTCATCCAGTCTGAATATACTCAACAAAATTTCATATACTTAATAGCGTATGCTAAAAATGGAATTGTAAATAGCTTAAAAAATATAATTGCAAATGATAGTATCTCACACTAGTACAAAACCTACCTTTAACGTCGGTGTCCAAGCGACATTCAGGTGGGTGACACTAAAGGTATAGGACTACAATGTCAGTTTCAACACTGACACCACAAGGCCGACCCTAATTACATTTGAAAAAGAATTGACTCTGGTAGGAGAAATAGTCGTCAATTTATTATAAAAAAACCAAAAACTATTGCCATAAATAGTCATCAGTTGGAGCTAACATCGATAATAAAGTTGATCATAATCATCAGGTGTTTGTGAAAATGGATGCTATCTCCATATATTCTTTTTAAAAATTGATGTCATGTTTGATTTTAAAGTCATCAGTTCTTATTTGAAAACGGATGCCTATCTACATGCCCGAAAAGAAATTTGGCCCTGCAATGTCAAATTTTTCTAAATAACTAATGATATAGACCCAATCTCTAATTTTTGGAAACGGATGCCTATGTTATTTGAAAATGTCAGATTTCTTGCCTAAAAGTGTGTTTCGACCCAATCTCTAATTTTTGGAGTAAAAATGATGACCTTTGATAAATGCAAGTGAATTATAATTATTTGTTTCTAAATGGTATCAATTCTTGACTTTTTACATGTGCATCACCTCTCTTATGTTTGTGAATGATTTGGTTGAATTGTGACTTGAGCAAGCTATGAGCTCTTAGTGCCTATGAAATCACTTGATAGATGTATCAATTTTAGGTTGTTCATTCATGTGGTGTGATATTGTTGGATGAAGTTTTCGACTAATTTCATGCAGGATACGTTATGTTGAGAATCATGCCAGTGACCCCTCTTTGACCTGACTATTCACTCACCATATTCTTACCTCTCCGCCTCATGAAAGGATGCTAAAGTGCACATATCATCCATGGCCAACTCCAAAAGTTTGGGGTGGCCACATCTACATCTCACCACTTCACTCTCATCACCATGTTCCCTATCTACTCTAAGGGCAAAGAAAAGAAAAAGAAAAATAAAAAAGAAACTAAAAGATGCTCCTATTTAAGAGCATCTAAATAAGAAAAGATGAGTGCTCTATGTAATAGCACTCCAAAATCTTACCACAATCCGTTCTTCCATTTTCATACCCAATGAGCTAGAAAACATCATACCTAGCTCATCTTGCCCTTTCCACAGCCACATGGGTCATTTGGTGTGATTTGAAACATAAGGTTGAATGCATGAAGATGAAACAACACTCCTAGTCATCCTTGATTAACTCCATCATGAAACGGTCTACCCGGAATGACATGAAAGAAATATGGATAGCTTGTGTGTTTTATGCACTATATTTGAAGTTCATATGCTTTGTGCTCTTTTCATGATTGGTTTGTGAAAGTAGGAGAGCAAAGAGGTGGAATGCATGCACTTAGTCATTTTTTATCCCACTCAGCAATAATAATCCTTTGCATGGCATTTGTCATTTCTTGATTGTGGAAAAATTGCAGAGAGACTGAGTTGGATCATACTTGAGGAGAAGTATGTTTCAAGTATGGGGTGGTGATTCATCCCTATTTTAGGGATTCATCTTGTGTCATTTTACATTTCAATCACATCTATACATGTTAGATTACATGTTATTTCCCTCAATATGCATATCTCTATCAAATGTGCTCATGGAGGCTTTTTAAATGTTTTATAGGTACTTTGTCCACTACTTGATGGCATGGAAAGAAGATGGTCAAATCTAGGGTTTCCTTAGGCTTGGAGGAGCCCAAAATGAGGCCAAAACCACTCCCAACCTACCCCAAGTGGTCAAAGAATGTTTTGAAGCAATAACCTCCATGGATGATCAAGTTCAAAGCTCAAGTGCATTGGAAGGACACCAAAATGGCCGTGGTACTTCACCACAGCTGTGGTGGACATGCCCCAATCACAAACTATCACTATAACTTCCAGAATCTTATGCATTTGGCCAAAACGGCCATGCCACCAAGAATGGATGTGTAAGGGATAGTCACCACGGTCGTGCTACAGCACTGGCACTCCACCACGACCACCATCACAAAGCCACCAAGGCCGTGGTACTCCACCATTGTCGTGCTACCATAGGTCACCATTGGATTTTGAGTACAAAAGTGATTGATTCCCTATTATTTTTCACCATTTCTCACCATGGTCATTCCCATCCACCACGACTGTGCTCACCCCTACCCACCACGGCTGTAGTGATCCACCACGGCCGATCTACTCACAAAACCTAGCTACTTTTGCCATTGCATTACCCAATCTAACCCTGCTTGACCTATTGCTTCTCCCACTACCTATATATAGGGTGGCGGCAGCTGTAGGTCGAGGTGGGCCACCCCTAGCTCACTCCCACAACTCCATTTTTGTCCCCTCTCCATTCCACTTCATTTCCACCTCCATTTTACTCCATTTCACCATTTCTACCACCAAAACCATAGTTTTTCCTTGTTTCCGCCCACAATCCCCTTCATTCCATGCCCTTACACCTTGGAGGAGAGAGGAGGATATCTTGCAGCAGATGAAGAGGAGGATTTCTCCATCTACACTGAGCTCCATGGCTTCTTCTACCTCTTGCTCTTTTCTTTTTGTGTTTCCATTTCCATGAGTAATTAGGCCCCTTTGGCTGGATGTTTGGGGCAAAATATGTTACTTTGATACCATGTCGGCAGAAAATGATAAGTAAATATTATGAATTCATTTTCTAATGATTATGTTCTATTTGCATCTCATTATCCATAAATCTAGGGAAATTGACTATATGTGGCAATTTTGGGACTTGCCCCTAGGTCCAATTCTTAGATCCCTAGGTTGCCTCCCATCTTTTGACATATTAACCAATCTTCCTAAGCCTAAGTGAGAGATCTAAGTAGCTAGATTAGATGCCTATAGTGCAATTATCATGGAGCCTTCTCAATGCTAGAATGTAGGGGAATTGGGGTTCAAAAACCCTAATTGCACCTCCCCATTACTACCCTCGACCCCTAATTTCCCTAGTAATGTCTAATTTAGATACCTAAACTTGCCTAGACTCTAATTGAATTGAACCTAAACCCCAACTGAGCCTCATAAGGGGAATAGGAGTTGATAGGGACTAGTTCCCCTATACATGTCCTATCTTATCCATGGCCAGTAAGTAGTTTAGGGCAATTCATTAGCCTCTAGCTAGTTGTTTGGTTTGGATAATCTAAATGGATGAGTAATGCTTGCATGTTATCACCCCCAACCTAAATTGACAAGTACATACCCCTAAACAGCCCACACCTCTCTTAATTTCTTAAAAACCTAGTTTTGTTCTTGCTTAGTTAGTTTTCTCTTTACTTGTCAAGTTAGCTTCTTGCTTGTTCTTGCTTAGTTCTTGCTAGCTTAGATCTTTAATTGCTCATTCGCCTTGTCTTGCTTGCCTTAGTGTAGATTGTTCTCTTCTTGCCTTTTCATACCTATCTTAGTCTTTTCTTTCTTAATTAGTCTTAATATAGTCTAGGGTTAACTTAGGTTTCATTCTTGCCTTTAATTGCTTTCTTTCTCACTTTAGTTTAATCAAATCAATCAATCAACCCAAAACCCTAGACTCCACAATAGGAACGTGGCAAAACTAACCTAGCTCTAGTTCCCCCTTTTCTCCCTATGGATCGACCCTATACTTACCGCCTTACCTATACTATGACACGATCGCGCGCGCTTGCGGGATAGCATTTTAGTAGAAGTTGGTGTTTTAAAATAGGTCCATTATAAATTCGAAAGCAAATCCACCATGTGTTCCGATCTTATGGGGCACATCTAGTCGAATCTATTCGGTTAGTGTGTGCACCTCTGGTGGACACACCAATTGCTCAATATAATAAACCGACATGCAACATACCTCACATGAAGTCTACATATGCCTAAGGTTAAAACTTTAATTTTATCTCAATCCACAAGCAACCTATTGAAGGCATATATGATAGCATGGTTAGGTTTACATTAATTGCATAAACCATAAAAATTGTATCTTTATTATTAATGAACTAGATTGTATAAACCATAATAGTTTTTATGTTATATCCTTTTGAGTTCATATCATATTTTACTTTATTTTTCTAACTTGTAAATTATTAATTATGGAATTTTTTAATTTCTAATCAATTAGATAAATCCAGAAACATCATATATCTAGTAAATTAGAACTAAGCAATGAAGATGTTGTCATTATATGGGAAATAGTTTTTTAATTCAAAACATATTTTATTTTACTTTTGTGATCTACAAACATTAATTTATGAATTTTCGAATTTGCAACCAATTAGGAAACTTAGAAAATCCATGTATACACTTGATTAGGTTCAAGACCTTGATGATATGGCCCTATCCATTTGTGCCAACTGGCCCAAGCCCATAGCCAACATGGAACATAGCTCACCGTCACAAAGGAAAAAATCTATACGGGTGAAAAGACTACTATACCCTACTGGGGTTGTGATCAACCAAAAAACAGATTAAGTATACTCTTATAAATCCATGATCAAACGTCTTCCTCCCATCTCTCGCTCGCAAGGAGATCCAAAAAACAACACATTTTAGGACTCTAGAAATCAAAATTAGGCTTTCAAATACGAAAACTTACAACCAAAAAAATAACTGTTTCAAGGGACTCAAACAGGGTCAAGACAATCATCACAACTCAAATTTACCACTAGATCAATGAATCACACATAAAAACTCAGGTCGACCGATTAGTAAATTAAAAAGAGGGGGAAATAAGAATTAACATGGAGCCAGAGAAGGTCGTGGTATGTTAGCTTCAACTGTCTTCACCAAAGCTTTTTTGACACATTGGAGGTCACTTGACATCTAGAACCTCTCAGTCGACCTCATAGTGGCTCCTAGAAACCAACGTAGAGGTAGAAGATGTGTGAGACAAGAAGACAATCCAATAGGCCTCTAGTGAAAGATTCCTAAGGTTTGGTGAAGATCGTGGGGTAGATTTATGTGGTCACAATGAACCAGAGAGGAGAGGAGAAAGAAAGCAAGCATAGAAAAAAGTGTGAACAGGTGAAAGGGGAGACTAAGATGTGCCTGATGTAAGAATTCCACAAACCCTAGGATTTGTATAGTCATCATATGTGGAAAGGTGACGAGATTGTGAAGGCAAAGTTAGATAAAAGAAAGGAGGAATGGGCCTTGTGAGCCATGTGAAATACTTGTGCAAACAATATGGTATACATACGAGTCTTATGAACTAGAATTGAATGTAGCTTGATAAGAGGTGACATGGTTCAAAAATGACCTATGGGGTTGATGCCCCAGAACAGGTGATCATGATAATGAAAATATTGAAGAGATGAGTTTCTCAATAGTATGATCAAGGTATTAAGATCCCATGATATATGCGATAAAATATGTCCCAATTGATATAATATTTCTTGGAAAATGTAGTACACTTTTCTTTGTAGCTTTTATCTATAATTCATGCTTGTAACTTGATTGATGCTAAAATATGTTGTAATGCACTTAATTTATCAAGTGAAACTAAAAATGTAGTTTGCCCTGGCATAGATCCATTTAGTGTCAGGATTTTCTGGATGGTGAAATGAATTTACTCAGAGGGCATATTTTTGAATATGTGAGGGTTCATGATAAGTATTTACTTACTTCATGTAAACCTTAAGATTGGCTATAGGTCATACCCTGAAAAGAGTGTGGTTGTAGGTTGTAGCTCTAATGTAACATCAGGATTGGAGGTAATGCCACACCCAAAGAAGAGTGTGGATGTAGGGCATGACTCCATATAATTGCAATATTGATTGTAGGTCATACCCTAGATAGAGAACAAGTCATGAGTTGTATCTCTATAGCGATTAGCCAATATACCCTGGCTAGCTAAATTGTAGGTTGACTTATAATGTCACTTCCAGTAATCTCATACTGATCAAGAAGGGAGAGGTTGTGGAGTCTGACTCTTCCATGGACCTTGTATGGCACTAATGCTACCTAATTTAGGTGGATTAGAGTACGAGCGGTATACCTAATATCCTCAAGGTATAAGATTGATTGTTGAAAGATGTAACTAGCCGTATGACATATTTTCTGCCAGAACTTTCGCTCAACTTCCCCGCTTCCCGCTGAACCCTAGACCCCGTTACAACTAGCGGATCATTGTCGGCGAGGAGCGCAGCTGTTGGAGCACTACTGGAGTAGTCTTGTACTGGTGAGGAGGAGCCCTATACTGACGAGGAGCACTACAGTTGTTGCCACCTACAATTTCTAGTAATCTTGCCAGCAAATTTCCCCAATGTTATGACTCCAAGTGCGTCCCTTTTGATTTTATTTTTGCTTTTACTTCTTCCCCTCCTCCTACACCCCCTCTTCCCTTTATTTTCTATGATATACCCCATTCATCATCCGTCTGCTCTCATCCCCTCCATCATCTTCCCACCTGTCAACTCCACAGCCACAACAACAAAGTGGACCACACAACCACCCTCCACTGAACCTTTCTTCATTCATCTCCCTACCCATTATCCCTCACTCATCACCTAGTTGCTACTACCGTCAACAACTTGTTGTGGTTGTGAAAGCCATCTCAGACATCCCCTTTTTCATAAAGCATCCACACCGCTCGACTTCCCCACTGCCCGCTGAACCCCGACCCCAGTTGCAACTAGCGAATCACTATCGGTGAGGAGCGCAATTGTTGGAGCACTGTCAGAGTAGTCATGTGTCAGCAAGGAGGAGCCCTATGCCTACAAGGAGCACTACAACTATTGCCGCCTCCAACTGATCGTAAGCATGCCGACGACTTTCCCCACAATTGCAACTCTAGGTATGTCACCTTTCAATTGCTCTCATCCCCTCCATCATCTTGCCGCCCATCAACTCACTAGTATATAACCTACCTTTAGCATCGGTTATAATAGAAATCTAACGTCAGTTTCCAAGAGACACCCAGGTGGGTGACACTAAAGGTATATTACTGTGACAAAGTGGATTTTGCATAATTATGAATTAACTACTCTTTTTGACCAATTTATGTTCACTCATGATCTCAAATCATTTTTCTTGTCTTAATAATCATTGTTGATACGCAAAATTAAAATGTAGTAATCAATGTGGATTTTATACACATTATAACACCTTAAATATGGTAAATTGATCACCTTGTCCAAAGAAGAAAATTGATCCATCAAAATTCATATTTTTGTTCTCAAACTTTTTCTAAAGGTTCTACAAATTATTTTTAAGTTACGGTCCAAAAATCATCGCATTTGGACATTCCTACAATTTTCTATGAATTTTGGAAAATGTATGCTTAAAATCCCTTTTTATTCCCTTTATTTGATCCTTTTTTTTTACTTGTCCAAGTCAGTGATCCGTGGCAAGGGATCAGGGGGGAGTCTCGGTCCTTCGATTTTATGAAGTTGGTGGATGCGTTCTACAAAGGACAACCTTGTTTTAGGGGGTTATTTTGCTGCCGGATTCTTCTTATCCCGAAGATTGATAGTCCAAAAAGGTTGCCGGAAGACTTCAGACCTATCTCGATTGAGAACGTCACCCTTCGTATATTGGCGAGGATTCTTAGTGATTGCATGGTGCCTATGGTGCTGAGGATGATATCGAAGATACAAGGGGCCTTTGTTAAAGGAGGAGACATCACTCATCACCAAGGAGCTAATGCATGATATAAATAAAGGCAAGGATGCACCTAATGTCATACTGAAGTATGACATGTCGCGAGCATATGATAGAACGGATTGGAATGTGCTGTGGAAAGTGTTAGGCAGATTTGGCTTCACACCAGAAGTGGTGAATCTATGCATGAGTTTCTATCAAAATACATGGGCCACAGTTACACTGGGGGAGGAAACTGCGAGTTTCTTTCCATTTAGTAGAGGCCTTAAGTAGGGATGTGCGCTATCTCCATTCTTATTCATTCTGTTTGAAGAGATTCTGTGCAGAAAATTCCTTAAATTAGAGACGGATGGGCTCATATATAGGTTTCAGATCCGGGGGGATGCAACTCCTCCGGCCATACTTTTATATGCGGATGATATTGCTATTTTCTTTAATGCAGACCAGCGATCAAGGGAGATAGTTAAGTCTACCTTTGAGGCGTATGAGATGGCTACTGGACAACGGATCAATAAGGCTAAATCCACATGTGTGGTAGGAGGGAAAAATACAGAAGTGATTGATAGAGTGGCTGAAGATCTCAATGCAGGAGCTGCTATGGATTCGTTTACCTATTTGGGAATACCGATCATTAAAGGAAGGATGAGACTCAATCATTATGACTTCCTGATGAAGAAAATAAATATGAAGGTCACGGCTTGGAGATCTAAAATTCTATCTTTTGCAGGGAGAAGGTTGTTGATTGCTCATGTTCTTAATTCCATTCCGGTGTACACGGCGGCAGCAGTAGGTATTCCCTCGGGGATCGCAGATCGGATTGAAAGGAAATTCTCTAACTCCTTGTGGACAGACAGGAATGATCATCAAATAAGGGCATGGATTAGCTGGCAAAGAATTGCAACTCCTTTTCACCAAGGTAGTCTGGGTATTCCATCGCTGCATCTAATTAATGAAGCTTTCATAGATAAGGCATGCTGGGAGGTGTTGACTATAGATTCTATTTGGGCTACTTTCTGTAGAGATAAATACGCCAACATGAATGGTGGGCGAGATAATGTTTACCCTGGGTGCTTGAAGTTGGGATCGTCACTGTCACCATTTTGGAGGAGGATATGGAATTTAATCCCACGTGTCTTCCCGTTACGCAGATGGATTGTTGGGAGGGGTGAGATCTCCTTTTAGCATGCGAGGTGGTGTGATCATCGGCTGGCTGAACATGCTATTTACTCCAGTGATAGAAGGCATCCATTCCAGGTGAAAGATTTCTGGATAGACGGTCTGGGTTGGGATCGGGCCTCGCTGAGGGTGATAATTGACGATGATGTGATACAGATGATTCGTGATAAGAATATATGGCTTGCGGAAGAGGATGATAAGCTGATTTGGAGTCCGGAGAGTAAAGGGTGCTTCTCCATGAGATCGACAAAGATGATTCTGGCTCGTGACAAGGTGGAAGGTCCACAGGGGCTTGGCATGGTTTGGAAGTCTGCTTTCCCTAAGGCTGTGGCCTTTATCTGGAAGTCGGCGAGAGGAGTTGTTCCTACTGATGAAAATGTTAGAGTTAGATGTTGTATATCAATTGCGTCTCAGTTTAACTGCTGCATGGTACCTAAGGAGGAAAACCTTGATCATCTTTTGTTCCAAGGTCAGATTGCCGGTTTCTTTTGGGGTAAATTCATGGAGTTAACAGAGTTGCCACCACCTAGTAACATTAGATCATTGATTGATTATTGCATGATGGGGAAGAGAAAGAGATTAGTTGACTGGTTGGAAGGGAACCTTGCGATTGTTATTCCTTACCGTATATGTCGCCTGAGATGTGAAGCAAGGTATGAGGGTAAACATAGGCCTTTTTCCTATGAGTGGGATTATGTTATTCAGAATATGAACTTTAACATGATGAAGAGATCCTTTCCGATAGTTAGAGACAGTGAATTGTATACACGTTTGAGGGAGACAGGGTTGGAGGAGCCTAGAGTAAAGTTGAGACAAATAAAGCTTATGTGGTGGCAGACGCCGGACTTGCACAACCTGAAGATCAACATCACGATTGGGATGAGTAGAGATTGCCATGGCAGGCTGAGAAGATGGGCGGCGGGGATTGTCCGGAATCGTCGAGCCAACGTGTGTCTGGTATTCAGAGCTTGGCTCAGGAGTATGGAATACACTCTCGCTTATTTGCAAGCATGTGCCATAGGAATGAAGATTGCACGTGATCACAGGCTGATCGTATCCTATTTAGAGGTTGATGATTCATACATCCATGACATTATTTGGCGCGATAAGAAAGAACCATGGAGGGTGACCCACTTTGTCAGGGAGCTGAGGGAGGAGATGGTCTCGGCTATGATATCTGGATCCTTGGTCCACAAGGTCATCAACTCGATACCTCGTGAGTTGGGGAGATGTGGCAGTAGTATGGATGAGTTGTTTGTTTCATCCGATTCTATGAATATTCCGACCAGGATAAGGGGTATGGTTGTGATGGAGAAGAGAAGGGTTCCATATGTTGTGTTAAAGAAATCAGATGCATAGGGGGATGGTTATTGCGGTTTGATGTTGTTTCGGAGTTAGGGGGGATGATAAGTGTAATATCTGATGATTAAGTACACGAGTTTATGTTTTACACTTGCGGTTTAATATAAGCAGGAGCTGTAATTTTTATGATGATTTAGCCCACAAGAGGGGTGTGGGATGAATAAAAGCGACCCCTGGCTTAATTTAAAAAAAAGGATCTCCTTCCCACGGATCAGGGTAGAATCCAGCGGCCTTTTGATCGTCTTCTACCTCCGCAATCAGCAGTAAGGAGTAATTGAAGGCCCGAAAGTGAGATCTCCCGCTCGCGACCACAATTCAAATTTATAACCGAGCCATTTTACTCCCCTCATGATTTCTCACTCAGAGAGCCTTGGTTTGACCCCCTTGAATGCTTTGATCTCCATCAAAAGCTTGACCCTCACCTCCCTGTCTCTTTCTGGTGACCTTGGTTTGAAACCAAGGATCGTTTGCAGCGCAAACCCTAGACCCAACCCTATAAAAGGCCTCCCTGAGGTCCGCAACAAGTACTGCTATGACTTTGCCTTGTGATCGCACCCTCCATAAGCTCCAGTACCCCAAATTCTCCCGCATGTCTCTCTCCTACCATTACGGCACCGCCCCTGGCTAGGATTGGGCGTTTTGCCCTTGCTTCTTCCTTCCAGTAATTAAGGGCCCCATCACCTTCGCGGATGCCCGCCTACCCCAACCGGCATCCTTGTTGCCACCATAGGAGCCTCCTATTCCCTTTGGCCCTAGCACCGGCAACCTTGCTCAGCTGCAGATGCGCGCTTGCTTACAAGGCCTGGAGAAGAAGAGAAAGGGGTCTTGGACTGACGGTCCAAGGGGGAAAAACCAGTCGGCCCAATCGATCTTATTGAACTGACTAATTGGAGGAGTGAACCGGCCAATCACAGGCCTGGACCAAACCCTTGACCAACGATCCGCATGGCTAGATCTGGACCATTACTTGCACATCCAACAGCCCTGGTTGTTCGCAAATAAGGTATTATATCTCCTCTCTGCCTAGAAATTCCATTAAATGTTAGGATTTTGATTAAATCATAGAAACGCATCCTAGCTCCAAAAATTATGTATAAATAGTCAATTTTGATCAGAAAAATCCAATGAACCTGTTAAAATTATGTATAAATAGTCAATTTTGATTAGAAAAATACAATGAACCTGTTAAAAATACTTTTGAAACCTGATTCCAAACTATGCTCACTTATTTACCTAAACCTTCATCTATTGATTATGTAAATTTTCTAAATGAATCTATTTGTGGTTAATCATGATTAAATGCTGAAAACCCTAGATTTGGACTCTGATGATTATCTTGTAACCTAGAACTAATATGTTTGAATCGTCTACTCATGAAAATGAATCAGTAGTGATCTAGATCTTTTTACTTGATTCAATCATGATTATAATGAATATGAGTAATCTTAATATTGATCTTAATTCTTGCAAAACACTTGATATAGTTTTGACCCATCAATCTGATCTTGATCCCCAATTATAATATGTATCGTGATGATGATCTAGGAAATTGATGATGACTTGGATAATGATCATAGATTAGGGTTAACACTTATGATCCTATAAAACCTAGGTTAGTCATTCACACTCAAAATACTTGACATGGGAAATAATGTTGGATATATTGAAATATGGGTTGCATATAAGTGAGTGACCCAACCCTAAGGTTGACATAGGAAAAGTGTAACCCTAATATCAAAATATTGAAACATGATCTCCAAATATCATGATCCTGACCCTTGATCCAAATATTGTGTTTTAGGATCTAACTCGAAGGGTCGACCTATTACTAGTTGATTAATACTTGAAATCCTCGGTGAAAGGTACGCTATTATATAACTCCTCCTTGATTGTATTGAAGATACTTTTATGTATCTCTTGACTGTATGCTTGGCTATTTACTTGGATGAGCTACTGTTCCCTATGATTAGACTTCTATTTTTCTATACTATATTTTAAAAAACATGAAAACATAAATTCAATTCCCATTATGACTGCTCGTATATTGATAATGATGATGATATTGATAATGTTGATAATGTTGATATTGAGTGCAACAACCCCCTCATTGGGAGGTGGGACTTGTACATTGGTCTCCTATGTTCCTATGGTGATAAGGAGCCTAGTGACCTTCCACATCGCGTTGGGGTAATAGAGTCACACAAAATATATAAGCATGCTTCTCGAATTACAGCATAATGGGAACTCATAATAAAAGTTGAATTGCTTGAAAAACTTGTCGAATAAATGTTGGATTGCAAATTACTTATTGTTCTCTTGAATATAAGTCCTGCCAAGTATACTCTTTTTTTATAAATCACTTTTCTTGATTTTGATAGCATACTGTGCAATTGCATGATTGTGTCTCGATTTTCTTGATTTTAGGCAATACAAATGGAAAATATTGAATAAGACTGCTTCCGCACTCTACACACTCTGATGACAATGATAAATCAGATATATCTCCATATTGGGTTAGTTTTTTCTTTTTGTTTTATCCAGTTTTTGAGTTATTTATTTCTTATTGTATATGCCAGTGTGATTGATCTTATTGGGCCACTCAGGGACGGGCGCTTCAATCCTTTTTCTACTGTCTAGGCAGTAGGATTGGGATTGGGGTAAGAACGGTTCCGTGACAATGACTATGATGTCGGTTTTAACACTGACGTCACAGAGCCAACCCCGATTGTATTAGAAGAAGAACCGACTCCTGGAGGAGAAATAGTTGTCAGTTTATTACAAAAAACCGACAACTATCACCATAAATAGTCGTTGGTTGGAGCTAACATTGACAATAAAGTTGATCATTGTCGTCGGGTATTTATGAAAAATGATGCTATCTCCATATATCCTTTTCAAAAATTGATGTCATGTTTGATTAAAAGTCATCGGTTCTTATTTGACAACCGATGCCTATCCACATACTCAGAAAAAAAAATTGGCCCTATAATGTCAATTTTTTCTAAATAACTAATGACATAGAAATGCAATACTAGTTTCTTTCAAACAAACGACGACTAAGTATCATTTTTTATATATAAGGTTGCATGCCTGCTGACTGGCCGGTCAGCAGGATGCATAACATGCAGTTTAGTTCTGAACTGCAGGTTTAGAACATCCTTTGATTTCAGCCTAACAATAGGCCACAAACCTGCAATAATATGATGATCAAGACTATATATACATCTTGATTTTAGATGAATATAGTCTATACAAAACTGCATTTTTATTCACATAGGTGTATTCTTAAGTATATAAATCACAAGATGTACAAACTTGTAGTTCCATTCATTCATTCATTCACATTTACACATGTAGAAACAAAATTCATTCATCTTCACATTCACACACATATAGATAAACTTTCAATAAGAGAATCCAAAAAATGTCATTCACACATGTATAGAAATGTCATTCTTAAATCATCATCCCAATTAAAATAAAAAATTACCTCCTTTTCAAAGGCTTGTGTCCATTGTTTTCTTATGCCATCTAATTGTTCTATCATATATGGACCTTTTATGTCTCATAGCTTTTCCCCTGTAGTGAAATCACTACTTTTAAACACCTACAAAGAGAACGACGTATATATATAATTAATAAGTTTGATATTTTCATATAATCTAATGAAAATATCTATATATACTTATGATGGTCAAGACTATATAATACACATTCTATGTTTTCAATGTCTTGTGCACCATATCTGACAATTAAGTCCATATACTGCATCAGGTAGTATCCACATGCCCAACCGTTGTCTTGTGCAATACACTATGAATTTTAGCATACAAAATGTTAATAAATAAAAATAAGCATAATTCACATTAATAAAATATGCATTAGAGTCAGAAAACTACATCCACATTCTTCTAAATTATCACTTTTTTTCTTGTCCACCTTTCATAGCTTTTTGGAAATCTTTCAAAGCCCTATACGTTCATGTAACACATTGAATTGCATTAATTAGTAAATAGTCATGTCATAATAGATGTTAAAATATATAAATATTAAAAAAAATCTCATGTGAATAATGGACTTTTCCAATCGTGTCCTGAACAGTCTAATTTCTCTCCATTAGGATCTAGATAACAAATAGTCATCATTTCAGGAACAACAACCAGTAACTCCCAATGGTTACCCCTAGTGATAAGAAAGTAAAAAATATATAACTCAAAATCTACAATGTCATGTAGTTTTCTTAAGTCAAAATTAGAAGTAAAGTAAACATAACATTATATGGAGATATTATCACGCTCTTCTTTACTTTATCAAAATATGTAAAAGTGATAGAGTAGTATAAAGTAACATATATAGGGTCTTTATCTATACGAATGATCAAGGATGGAACTAGAAATCCCACATGGGTCATTAAAAAACTTGTACAGACCCTATGTAAGTGACTGCAAAATATATATTATGTATGCATTAATATATAAGAAAACAGATCACCATATATAAAATGAGGTATATAGATATATAAATAAGATCTCACCATATCCATAGTTCTATCATAGATGAACTCACCCAAGTGTAATGAATTAACTCCAAAATATCTTATAGAAATATCTGAGCATCGTATGATCGGCCTACAACATCCTCCTCAATAGAAAGCAACAATAGGTGATTCTCTGGGATGTTCGTCTATCCATATTTACATACCCCTGCATTGAGGACCTAGCAACTCGAATATGTCCTTTGTAAACCAACTAGGTACTTCAGGAGGAGGTGGAGGTGGAGGACGAGTTGTAGTGGTAGGTTTCTTCCCTTTGTCTTGTATATATAATTTCATATCAATTGCACCATGTATATACATATACAAATTAACGTAATGTAAATTTACCATACATGATCAATATAGATGATTCCTGCTTCAGGCCACAAGATCACTCCACCTTATGCTTCACCAAATGTCTCAGAATCTGAGTGGGTATATGGAAATGGATGTTGCCTCCAAGTAGGTAAGACAAGCCTCGGTCTCACACGAACCGCACCAGCGGGTACTGGAGTGTCATGACACATCTCCCCTGCATGGCGTGCGTGAGCTTCGCCCTCTGCAATGATGTATTCTTGTAATTTTAGACTGCATGGTCTCAACCCCTATAAATTTACATAGAGTATGTTATATGTGTATAACTAAACATGTCATCTTAAAAAGACTAGCTACTATGTCATAAAAATACTTATAGTGGACGTGCTAGGTAGTGGGTCTACAAGATTACTCCCAACTACCTCTATCGTAGGGGAAGAGCAGCACAACATAACTATTGTCTTAGTGGCAGCTTGAGATTCCTGAGATGCCTGCCACTTGTTAAATGCTTCATTGAGTTTCTTATCAATTAACTCATATACCTATACATGGCCAAAAGAAACGTTATATGATTCTTGAATTCCCTTCGTAATAAATTCCAAAAAAGAATAGGTTACCTCAGCTTTTGAAAATCCCCCTTCTTGGACATGTTTATGCTCTGATGGCCCAAAGTATGCTCTTAGGCCCACACCAATGCTTGTAGCCCTAACATGTCCAGGATGCTCTAGATTACTGAGAGCAACTATCAATTCATCTATTGTTCCCTGAGGGATGAACGTACCTTGCTTCCTCTGCTCGTGAAGTTCCCATAATCATCATTGACGTGTATTTTTACTACGCGCTTAAACGCAAGTATACGCGTCGAGTAATATAGGCCTTTGTGAGGCCCGAGTCGAACACAGGGATACGTTGAATTATTGGAGACTTCTACTAACTATTTGCGATCAGCTAAGCCAGATAACAAAGTAGGGTTTGTTGTCGAAATTAAAAGAAAATAAAAAAAATAAAACAAAGCAACAATCGATTAAAGGTTAATTTAATCAATTCAAAAGGATATCTTTAGGATTTCGGTTTCACCGCGGGTCAACATTGCATTAGGTTTCATATAACTCCTCAATCTTCTCTCTCTTTCCGGGTAGTGGCTTGAAAACAGAATTACCCACTGTCGTGGTGTAATTCACTACTTAGGTTTAGGTTGATTCCACCGTCGTAGTAATCATTCCCCTAAACTAAGCACATTACGAACGATCTCTCAGTTTCCACCATTAATTTTACACCTCCTTTGTCAAGGGATTTATCGATTAATGTAGGTTTCGTCTCTTTTCAACCGTTAATCCTTCTGTCGAAGTGATTAAGGGCATTAAGTTACTATTATGGTGATCAAGCATAACAATATATGGAGAAAACGAAACTATACCACGGATTTAAGAGAGAAAATATGAATTATTAATATAAAACTGTCATACAATGAATCCCCGGGCTATTCCCGGTCCTAAAGATTGAGGGTTTTAGCCTCTCATGTTCATCTCACACGAATACATGGTAGAAATTGGGGAATTCATAAGAAAAACGGGAAATAAATGGGAAAACCCCTGAACGGAGAAGAACCGGTGGATCCTTGGCGTAGAACACGAGCTTCCCCGCCTGTCGGTGGTGGAAATCGTCTTCGGCAGCGTCCGAATCACCCGAGATGAGCTTCTGGCCTCCGTTCTCCTTTCTCTCCTTTCTCGGCACTCGTGCAATGCGATATCCCATCCCCCCTCTCGTGGGCGGCCATCATTAGGTATAAGTCCCTAATTAGGTCATCAAATAACAACATCCGTCCGATCGAGATCAAAACAGATCCAACGCATATCTGCCGGCGTCGATACCATCGACGCGGGTCGATGGTATCGACACAGCGGATTAGCGGCAGCTTTCCTTTCTTTTATTCTGAGCGCCTGTGGTGATCTCGATACCATCGACTTGGGTGTCGATGGTATCGACTCTGTTTAGCGTCGGTTGTTGTCGTTTAGCGATGCTGTAGCCTCCATATGTCGATGGCATCGACTTTCGTCGATGGTATCGACTCTGTGCTGTTCCTTTCGGCTGGCAATCTGTGGCTTGGTCGATGGTATCGACTTCCGTCGATGGTATCGACTTCCGTCGATGGTATCGACGGAAGCAAATACTTGTTTTTCCTGAAATTTCACAACAAGACCAAGTAAATCCACACATATAATAATATTATGATAAATAATGCTCAAAATAGTAAAACAAAGGGGATTTGACATAATATGAAGGCAAAGACCGAAATGAGTGAATTATGCAATATTATCCATAAAAATGAGTAATTAGAGCACAAAACACATATGAAATAGGTATATAAATGCGACTCAAAATCATCGCATCAATCATCAATAAAATTGGTAAGTAAACATAACAATCATCAATATTAATTGCTTGTAGAGTTGAATTTTACCATTTTTGTAGCCGCCTCAATAGTTGCGGGGTTGGTTGTATCTCCTTTTTTATTTTGTCTTCCAGCTATCCACATATCATGGTGATGCAGAGGTGTGGGAGTAGCAGTATAGGACTCACCAGCAGTAGGAGTAGTACCCTATAGTGTTTGGAAAAGGGCTTCATACCCACCTAGACCCATCATGTGGTCATGCACATTAGTGCACACCTTGCTCTTTGAGCATCACTGGTAGCCTTGTTAGTAGGCACATTGAATTGGTTAGTAACAATCAAGGTCAACAGTAAAAACTGAATTGCATAATAATGTATATACTGAATTGGGAGTGATGCTTAATACATTGAATTCATCGCTTGTTCTCTTGACAAAAACTACTCCCAATGTACCGGTTCTAGGTAGTTCCATTGTTTAGTGGCTTTCTTTTTCCTCTTATCAGTCTCTCGTATATATTGTCAGTTAAGATTTGTCCTATAGTTCCTTAGGACCCTCCCATATTGTTTCATGATACATTTATGATGTATCCTTTCATCCAGTTCGAAAATATACTCAACAAAATTTCATATATTTGATAGAGTATTCTAAAATATGGAATTGTAAATAGCTTAAAAAATATAATTGCAAATGATAGTATCTCACACTAGTACAAAACCTACCTTTAACGTCGGTTTCCAAGCGACATTCATGTGGGTGACACTAAAGGTATAGGACTACAGTGTCAGTTTCAACACTGACACCACAAGGCCGACCCTGATTACATTTGAAAAAGAATCGACTCTGGTAGGAGAAATAGTCGTCAGTTTATTATAAAAACTGACAACTATTGCCATAAATAGTCGTCAGTTGGAGCTAACACCGATAATAAAGTTGATCATAGTCATCAGGTGTTTGTGAAAATTGATGCTATCTCCATATATTCTTTTCAAAAATTGATGTCATGTTTGATTTGAAGTCATCAGTTCTTATTTGAAAACGGATGTCTATCTACATACCCAAAAAGAAATTTGGCCCTGCAACGTCAAATTTTTCTAAATAACTAATGATATAGACTTGTAGTGACAGTTTCTTTGAAAAAACCGACGACTAAGTATCCTTTTTTATATATCTGGTTGCAGGCCTACTGTCTGGCTGGTTAGCAGGATGCAAAACTTGCAGTTTAGTTCTGAACTGCAAGTTTACAACATCCTTTGATTTCAGCCTAACAACATGCCACAAACCTACAATAATAAGATGATCAAGACTATATATACATCATGTGATTTTATGCGGTTCCATTCACACAGGTGTATTCATAAGTATATACATCACAAAATGTACAAACCTGTAGTTTCATTCATTCATTCATTCATTTAGATTCACGCATGTAGAAACACAATTCATTCATCTTCACATTCAAACACATTTAGATCAACTTCCAATAAGTCAATTCAATAAGTGATTCATACATGTATAGAAATGTCATTCCTAAATCATCATCCCAATTAAAATATAAAATTGCCTCCTTTATAAAGGCTTGTGTCCGTTGTTCTCTTATGTCATCTAGTTGTTCTATCGTATAAGGACCTTTTATGTATAATATTGTTTCCCATGTATTGAAGTCACTAGTTTTAAACACCTGCAAAAAAGTGATTCATACATGTATAGAAATGTCATTCCTAAATCATCATCCCAATTAAAATATAAAATTGCCTCCTTTATAAAGGGTTGTGTCCGTTGTTCTCTTATGTCATCTAGTTGTTCTATCGTATAAGGACCTTTTATGTATATTATTGTTTCCCCTGTATTGAAGTCACTAGTTTTAAACACCTGCAAAGAGAATGACGTATACATATATAATTAATAAGTTTAATATTTTTATATTATCTAATGAGACTAGCTATATATACTTATGATGATCAAGACTATATATTACCCATTCTATGTTTTTTATGTCTTTTACACCATATCTGACAATTAATTCCATATACTGTATCATGTAGTATCCACATGCCCAACTGTTTTCTTGTGCAGCACAATATAAATTTCAATATACAAAATATTAATAAATAAAAAAAGTATAATTCACATAAATGAAATATGCATTGGAGTCAGGAAACTACATTCACATTCTTCTAAACTATCACTTTCTTTTTCTTATCCACCTTTCCTCCAACTTTTTGGAAATCTTTTAAACCCCTATACATTAATGTAATACATTAAATTGTATTAATTAGTAAATAGTCATGTCATAATAGATGTTAATAGATATAAATATAAAAATTTCTCACGTGAATAATGGCCTTTTCAAATTGTGTCCGGAATGACCTAATTTCTCCCCCTTAGGATCTAGATAATAAATAGTCATCATCTCGGGGACAACAACCAGTAACTCCCAATGGTTAGCCCTAGTAATAAGAAAGTAAAAAATATATAACTCAAAATACACACGGCGATGTAATTTTCATAAGTCAAAATTATAAGCAAAGTAAACTTACTCAACATTGTATGGAGATATTATCACACTCTTATTCTTTGACAAAATAGTAAAAGTGATAGAGTAGTCTAAAGTAACGTATATATGGTCTTTATCTACACAACTGGATGGAACTAGAAATCCCACATGGGTCATTAGGAAACATGTACATACCCTACATAAGTGGCTATAAAATATATATTAAGTATGCATTAATATATAAGAAATAGATCACCATATATAAAATGAGGTATATAGATATATAAATAAGATCTCACCATATCCATAGTTCTATCATAGATGAACTCGGCTAAGCATAATGAAACAACTCCAAAATATCTTGTAGAAATATCTGAGCATTGTATGATCAGCCTATAATATCCTCCTCAATAGAAGCAACAATAGGTAATTCTCTGGGATCACCTGTCCATATTGCCACACCCCTGCATTGAGGACCTAGAAATTCGAATATGTCCTTTGCAAGCCAACTAGGTACTTCAGGAGGAGGTGGAGGTGGAGAACAAGTTGTAGCACTCAGTTTCTTCCCTTTGTCATGCATATATAATTTCATATCAATTGTACCATATATATACATATTCAAATTAACGTGACATCAATTTACCATATATTATCAGTATAGATGGCTCCTGTTTTGGGCCACAAGATCACTCCGCCTTCTACTTCACCAAGCGTCTTAGAATATGTGTGTGCATATGGCAATGGATGTTGCCTCCAAGCGGGTAAGACAAGCCTCAGGCTCACATGAACCGCACTAGTGGGTACTGGAGTGCCATGACATGTCTCCCCTGCATGGCGTGCGTGAGCCTCACCCTCTATAATGATGTATTCTTGTAATTTTAGATGGCATGACCTCAACCCCTAAAAATTTACACAGAGTATGTTATATATATATATATATATATATATATATATATATATATATATATATATATATACCTAAACATATCATATTTAAAAGACTAGCTAATATGTCATAAAAATACTTACAATGGACGTGCTAGGTGGTGGGTCTACAGGATTACTCCCAACCACCTCTATCGTAGGAGAAGAGTGGAACGACATAGCTACGGTCTTAGTGGCAGCCTGAGATGCCTGTCACTTGTTAAATGCTTCATTGAGTTTCTTATAAATTAACTCATCTACCTATAAATGTCCAAAAGAAATGTTATTTGATTCTTTAATTCCCTTTATAATAAATTCTAAAAAAATAATATCCCTAACACATCCAAGATGCTATGGATTATCAAGAGCAACTATAAATTCATCCATTATGCCCTGAGGGATGAATGTGCCTTGATTCCTCTACTCGTGAAGCTCTCTCTTATCATCATCAATAGAAATTGGTAAGTAAACATAACAATCATCAAAATTAATGGCTTTGAGAGTTGAATTTTACCATTTTTGTATTCGCCTCAGTAGTTGCAGTGTTGGCTATATCTCCTTTTTGTTTTGCCTCCCAGCTATCCACATATCATGGCGATGCAGAGGTGCGGGGGTAGTAGTAGAGGACTCACCAATCCCAACAGTAGGAGTAGTAGCCTATAATTTTTAGCAAAGGGATGCATACCCACCTGGACCCATCATGTGGTCATGCACATTCAGTGCACGCCTTTCTCTTTGAGCATCACTGATAGCCTTGTTAGTAAGAACATTGAATTAGTTAGTAACAATCAAGTTCAATAGTAAAAAATGAATTCATAAGAATGTATATATTGAATTGGGAGTGATGCTTAATACCTTGAATGTCAGTTGTTCTCTTGGCAACAAACTACTCCCACTATACTGGGTCTAGGTAGTTCCATTATTCAGTGGCTTTCTTCTTCCTATTATCAACATCTCGTATATATTATCAGTTGAGATTTGTCCTATAGTTCCTTAGGACCCTCCCACAATGTTGCATGGTATATTTTATGATGTAGCCTTTCATCCAGTTCAAATATAATCTACAAAATGTCATATATTTAATAGAGTATTCTAAAAAATGGAATTGTAAACAACTTTAAAAACATAATTGGAAATGATAGTATGTCACACATAGTTCTTTCCATATGAATTCTTTCTTGCTTTTGTCAACTTTACGCCAAGATTCTGCATTTACACTATAATGGATATGAGTAAGAACCCCAAGATATAAAACAAACGAGTTGCAGTTCTTTCCAACTAGATTTCCTATATGATCAAAATCCACAACTAATTTTAGTCTATTGCCCCTTTATTTTAGTAACTTGTTCATCACAGTGAAGCCCCTAATTGTTTTTATGTTGCTCATCAAGTGGCATAAGATATTCAGGGGGTACATCCTCAACCTAAAAATTGACAAACAGACAAAAAACACATATATGATATAACTTATAAATTGACATATAGCTAGACACGTCGTAAAACTTACATCTTGAGGTGGCGTCCCACCCTCATGGTGATCATCATCACAATCATCATACTCATCGTCAACCATCTGAAAAAGTGTCATATAAAAACAAATCAACAATTAAACATTTAACAATAAAATTAATAAAGAAGTAAAGAAATAAAACATTTAAAAAAATAAAAATATGCCTCTGTTATTGAGATCTATTATCAATTAACATTCCTTCATTGTGATCTCCACGCACATATAAGTCATCATTAGATTCAATATTTGATGTTGTCAAGCCAACTGAGAATAGATTGGAGTCATCATACGTATCACAGTACTCTTCTTCATATGTAGGATCTTCAATAAATTGCCTTTTACCATGAAGAACAACCGACCATTTTTCATTTGCAGGACCATCGATATAAAATACTTGCTTCACTTGTGATGCCAATATGAATGGTTCACCCTTCTTGCCAATATTTTCAAAATTCACTAATGTTAAACACAATTCATTCACTACAACTCCTTTGGTGTTATCAAACCAATTACACTTAAAGAGTAAAATTCTAAAATCTATGTAGTCAAACTCGCATATGTCTTCAATAACACTGTAATATGAAATTTTAGCTTCACATGGAATCTTATCCTTCACACTATAAAAAAATAATGAAGATGCTTGAAGGGTGACCCCACTATTTTGGATGACGCTCTTATCATCTTGATGCTTTATGTAATATGAAAATTCATTTGTGTAGAACCCTTCATAAGACATAACATTCATTTTGGTTTAAAGGTGAGACATTTGATATTTTTAGCAACATTATTTGTTGTTTGAGATAGTTGACGAAGACTTTATCTGCAAACCACCTAATAAATGTCTTGTTATGCTCTCTAGCAAGCCACATTGAATTGGCTCGAGGATACTTTGTCTTGATGAAATTGGTATGTTTGGTGATATAAACTCTCACTTCATCGATGTAGTGTAAAATATACAAGTGAGCTTGTTCCCACATCTCATGACTAATTACTTTCATTTGTGCTCCTAAATTCCCTTTGCCAGAAAAATCCTCATTTATAGGATATTCATTACTACTCAGAAAGTCATTACAAAAATCTATAACATCTCTCTCCGTGTAACCCTCAATAATACTCCCTTCAGGCCAATAACGGTTTCGAACATCACCTTTAAATATGCTCATGTATTGTTTCAAAAGGATACATCCACTGTAAGAAAATGGGTCCCAACATTTTCACTTCCATAGTCAAATGGACAACAAGATGAACCATAATATCAAAGAATGAAGGAGGAAAATACATCTCAAGTTGACATAGGGTAACAACCACTTCTCTTTGCAACTTATCGAGATTCTCAGGATCAATAAATTTACTGCATAGATTGTTGAAGGAGAAACAAAGTCTGATGATTGCAAACCTTACATGCTTCAACAGTATAGACCGAATTGCCACAGGCAATATTTGTTGCATTAAAGTGTGACAATCATGAGATTTAAGACCTATCAGTTTTAGATCTTTCATTGATACCAATATATGGATATTGGAAGAGTAACCATGTGGTACTTTAACATTAAGCAAGCACTTGCAAAAAGTTTTCTTCTCTTTTCTAGACAACGTGTAACAAATAGGAGGTAAATATGTTTTCCTTTCACTACTAACTACTTATGTTAATTGTTTCCTTATTCTCATTTCACATAGGTCCATTTTGGATTTGATTCCATATTTAGTCTTACCTAGTATATTCAACAGAGTACCAATGATGTTATCACAAATATTTTTCTCAACATGAATGACATTGATGTAGTGCCTAACTACCAAAGAACTCCAATAAGGAAGATCCTAAAATATTGACTTCTTCTTGAATAAAGATTTGTCACTTTGTGTGGGAATGGTATATTATGATCTCTTTCTGAATTCATTGACAAAGTTTTTTAGTCTTTCATAAACAACCTCCTATGGTATAGGTTTAGGGGCACGTCATTTGTTACAACCCCAGTTTTTGGGTTCATATGGTTGGAAATGCAATTTCCCCAATAAATGTATGATTATGGGAATTGTATGAATTGTATGTATTGGATGGATTTCCTTTGCAATATTTCCTTTGTGCATGTGATTTCGTGGATCATAATATGTTAATGAGTCCAATATGATTAAAAAGAAAGAAGAAATCAAAATAATGCATTATTTAAGAAGGCAATTGAGATAATAATGAAAATATGAGAAATATGTGGAAATACGGTTAATGGAATCATCTTAGATGATATTTCGAGTCCACATGGTTTTTAATGGTAAAAGGAATTCAAATAAAGAGAATAAAAGAACAGGAGAGAGAAAATATGCATAAAATATATCTTAATAAGTGATAATGAAACCCTAACAGCAAGTGAAACCCTAAAAGAAAGTAGAAACCCTAGGAAACAAGTTAGATTGAATAGATCTTTATAACATGAGTAGTGAAGGAAATTGTATGGTTATTTTAAGATCCTTGTTGTGTGAATTTCTTTCTTGCCTGGATTTCATACTTGCTTGGAATATTGCTATCTTGATTCAGTTGAACATGTATGTGGTTAATTATGAATAATCGATCTAGCTTCAGAAAGTTTTCTCGAACGTTTGATTGATTAGATGCAACCTAAACTATTGAGTGTTTATTTATGCAATCCTATAAAGTCACTATGATTATCACAATTAAGTATATATGTGCATTCTCGAACCTACATGCCACCCTGATGTATGATGCATGACCAAGCCCCAGAGGGAAGGTCTATTCAGTCAAACCCCAGAGGGAAGACCATTGGGCACTATGAGAGATGACCCCAGGCACCAAGCTTAGGATAAAGAAGGTGGCCTTATGTCCCTTGCAAGGACAAAACCCTAAGAGAGGGTAATCCATGGTTTAGGGCAAAAGCGGTTGAGAATGTCACATTGAAAATGTAATTTGAATTTTTAATAACTTATTCGTGATAATTAGGTTGTTAGAAATTATTTGCAAGATTGTGATTGCCCCCACATACCAGTATAGAAATATACTGACCGACGTTTTGTTTGTCGGCATTTTAGGTACAATTCTAAAAATGGACAAATAGTAAATCGAAATATTGTGAAAATGCAAACAACTTGTGCAAGGAGGATTAGTTAGCTTAGAATTTTATTATGGATAGAAGTCTAGATCCGAATTTTTATAAGGTATGCAAAAGATTTATTTTATTCCAGCTTTTCAGTTTAGTATAGTAGAATTGATAATTATTTTTGATTAAATGTCAAACCACGGATCCTGAAATATTGGGTTAATGTCTCTGACCTTTTGGTATCCCTTAAATGGGGGTTACTGGGAGGTGGGGTCGTTACAAATGGTATCAGAGCCAATTCCCCTCCAATAGGTGGGGCCCACATGGGCATGTGGCATGCAGTCTTGAGCCATGCGGTCCAAGCAAGTTGGAAAGGGCTATCCGCTGAGATGAGATGGAGCCGCCCTTGCACTGGTAGCCGTGGATGGGAGCTGGGTGTCCATGGGCCATGCTGGGTCTGCATTGAAATGGGGAAGCGGTTACGAGGCCGTATATTGAGCCTTGACGAGGACGCCAAGAGTCTAAGTGGGGGAGATTGTAACGTCTCAGGATTTGAGGCATTGGATAACATGATCTTAAAAGGAATGATTGGACTACGCATATCACCAAGGTGCACCTCCTTTTTTGGGAGCCCATCACTAAAGAACTCCATAGTTAAGCGTGCTCAACTTGGAGTAGTACTAGGAAGGGTGATCAGTCAGGAAGTTTATCCTAGCTTGCGCATGAGTGTGTAAAAAGCACGCAGTTAAGGCTAGTGGTGGTCTGTGGGGCCAGTTGTCATTCCTAAAACCCTTCTAGAGCCTTGGACAGCGAGCCCGACCAGTCTTATCCTGATTTGTTTGTATGTTTGGTGGAATATTGAGGGAAAAATTTCTATAAGAGGGGAAGGATGTTACAACCCCAAGTTTTGGGTTCATATGGTTGGAAATGCAATTTCCCCAATAAATGTATGATTATGGGAATTGTATGAATTGTATGTATTGGATGGATTTCCTTTGCAATATTTCCTTTGTGCATGTGATTTCATGGATCATGATATGTTAATGAGTCCTATATGATTAAAAAGAAAGAAGAAATCAAATAATGCATTATTAAGAAGGAAATTGAGATAATAATGAAAATATGAGAAATATGTGGAAATATGGTTAATGGAATCATCTTGGATGAGATTTTGAGTCCACATGGTTTCTAATGGTAAAAACAATTCAAATAAAGAGAATAAAAGAATAGTACCGACCAAAAAAACCCTAATAGCAAGTGAAACCCTAAAAGAAAGTAGAAACCCTAGGAATCAAGCTAGATTGAATAGATCTTGATAACATGAGTAGTGAATGAAATTGTATGGTTATTTCAGGATCCTTGTTGTGTGAATTGCTTTCTTGCCTGGATTTCATACTTGCTTGGATTATTGCTATCTTGATTCGGCTGAACATGTATGTGGTTAATTATGAATAATCGATCTAGTTTAATGAAGTTTTCTCAAACATTTAATCGATTAGATGCAACCTAAACTATTGAGTGTTTATTTATGCAATCCTATAAAGTCACTATGATTATCATAATTAAGTATATATGTGCATTCTCGAACCTACATGCCACCCTGATGTATGATGCATGACCAAGCCTCAGAGGGAAGGTCTATTCGGTCAAGACCCAGAGGGAAGACCAGTGGGCACCATGAGAGGTGACCCCAAACACCAAGCTTGGGATGGAGAAGGTGGCCTTATGTCCCTTGCAAGGACAAAACCCTAAGAGAGGGTAATCCAAAGTTTAGGGCAAAAGTGGTTGAGAATGTCACATTGAAAATGTAATTTGGATTGTTAATTACTTATTTGTGATAATTAGGTTGTTAGCAATTATTTGTGAGATTGTGATTGTCCTCACATACCAGTATAGAAATATACCAACCGATGTTTTGTTTGTCGGCATTTTGGGTACAATTCTAAAAATGGACAAACAGTAAATCAAAATATTGTGAAGATAAAAATAACATGTGCAAGGAGGATTAGTTAGCTTAGACTTTTATTGTGGATAGAAGTCTAGATCCGAATTTTTACAAGGTATGCAAAAGATTTATTTTATTCCATCTTTTCAGTTTAGTATAGTAGAATTTGATAATTATTTTTTATTAAATGTCAAATCATGGATCCTAAAATATTGGGATAACGTCTTTGACCTTTTGGTCTCCCTTAAATGGGGGTTACCGGGAGGTGATGTGTGTATTATCATACTAACAAACTCACTCGGGGTTGAAATCCTTGAGTTTTTACCAAAACCACGTGCAATAATAACACCCGCAAGTGGACAGGTCTTATCGCAGTATAGTTGAGGATCAAATCCCAAGGGACAACATTTTTAATAATCTTGCTAGTCGTGTCTAGTTCAAATAAGACTAATATTTAGAATAAAAGTTGATTTTGGTTTGATTAAACTAAGTGTGAGGAAAGTAAAACAATGGTATTAAAAGTCGATAAAAGATCAATGATGGGAATCGATGGGATGGTCTCGGGTTTCACCACTGCTACACATGAAAACATATCCAAACATACACATCCAGGCAATCTATAACTATCCAAGTGGAGCTGCAAACCCCCTTACGGGAGTCAAGCATGCAGAAGCATCATCGTAGGCTAGATGTATCATCCCCTCATGGATCACACACTTACGACTCCAAAGATACACATTTTCAACTAAAGTTGTGGGCCCCCTTTGTAGGCATTAGGCACACAAAAGCATCACCATAGTCTATATGGCTCATCCCCTCATGGATCATACACTTATGACATCAAGGAATCCCATCGTATTTCTCATATAGGAGACAACTATGTTAACCGATATTAAAATCCTAAGCATTGAACAAAATATTGAAGCCCCCATACAGGCGTTAGGTTCGCGTAAGCATCACTGTGGGTTAGATGTCTCGTCCCCTCACGGATTACACACTTACTATTCCAAAATCACAGAGATCTCACAGCAAAGGAAAATAACATAAACATGCAAGGCAGGTGATCAATCTACTAAGAATGCAATAGACGATTAACAACAAAATGTGATGTTATATACAAGCCATGAAATGTTTAATAAAAGGACATGAAGCATGGGAAGCAGGGCTAGTCCCCGCACCCCAGCAAAAGGAGACTACTCGCTCATGGTGCAAGAAATAAAAAGAACAAGGGAAAACGAAGATCACGTCGCGATCATGGTTAATTTGGTGATCGCGGCTTGGTGAAGAGACGGTCTTCTACACGATGTTGGGGCAGATATGGATAAGGAGGGAAGAACACCACGAATGTCGGGGTATATCTTCTCTCTCCACCCTCCTTCTCTTCTCATACTCCTTAATTGCAGTAGAAGGAGCAGTTCGTGGATGAGATGACGTATGCAAGGCTGATGGATGGCTGCAAATTTGGGTTTCCACCACGGATCTGGATGAAGGGAGCGCAAGAACGCCACAGAGGTTGGCTCTTGGCTGTGAAGATCATCCTCCCAAAACTGGGCACGGAGCGGCAGCCTTCCGGCGTGTGGAGTCGGACCCCTCTTTTGGACCAGGTAGGGGGTATTTATAGGTGTTTTGCACTGGGTTGGGAGGCTGTTGGTCAGTTCCGGTTCAGATTGAAAGAGCAGTTCACAACCCTTTTAGAAAAGGGACCGCGACCAATCTGTTTGACAACATGGGTGCGGAAGGTCGCGGTCCAGGGAGGACTGTGACCGCAATCGAGGGTCGCGGTCCAGGAGGGACCGTGACCTGTTGATGGTCGCGGTCTGAAGGACCGCGACCATCGCTGGTCCTGGTGTGGGGAAGAAGGTATTCAACTTGAGATTGCATTTTTGTGTGCACATTGGCATCTTTTCTTGGTGGTACACCCCTATTACATAGAGGGGTATGGAAGAAGCGAATAAAGAGAGAGAAGGTGTGCTACCCCGAACTTAGGGTTTGGCACTATTTTTGTGGCTTTTCATTTCTTTTTTATGGATGGAGGGGTAAGAAGATGGAAGAAGAAGTGTAGAAGAGAGTTTGGATCATAATGCAACTTGATTTACTGTTATGTGCACTGGGTCATTCTCTTTATCATACTCTACTCAAATAATGACTTGATGGCGATCTGATGAAGATTCCATGCCATTGTTCCACTTGTCAGTTAGGAAGTGTGATGTGTTTGATCCCTCTCAGTTTAACAGATGTTTTCCATTTTTACTGAATGATCATGGTGTTAGGATTCATAAGCTTCACAAGGTGATTTCTAACCGTTAGCTAGTTTCAGAAATTGTCCCCATTGAGGTTTTGCTTTGAATAAGGGAGGTATAATGATTCAAAATTGCATATAGAGAGAAGCTAGCTGGCTAGGTAAAGGCTTTGATTGAAAAGGCGTAAAATATCATCAAGTTTCTCTGCAAAACTACTGTGGAAACTTTGAAAATTTTGATCAAAATTGCAACGATGGAATCTTAAGTCTGAAATAGATGGGTGAAGGTGGAAAGTAGAGTACGTACCACCCACCCTCCCCCCCGAACTTAGAAATTTGCTCGTCCCGAGCAAAATCTAAATTCGAGATGGAGGGGAAAGATTGGGCTGGTTGGCCCACCAGATTGGTTGTGTTCCTATCCGCACAAGTGCTCCATCTGAAATCTCAAAAATGAAAATTATTAGAACTTAAGATTGCATCTTGCGATGCAATATTTAGTGGGTGCAAAATTGTCTAATCTAAAATTGAAATTAAAATCTAAGGTAAGGATCAGGTTGCCTCCCGGCAAGCGCCTTTGTTTTACGTCGATGGCTCGACGTGGATACTATCACCATGGTGGTGCTCTCAGTGGAGCTTGAACTGGATTCACATATTATCTCGGAGCATTTGGGTTGACATGTTCTTTCGGCGGTTTCTTTCTCAACCATTCATTTATCCTTTTTTTGACTTGAACCTCTTGTATTCTTCCCCATACAACACGAGCAGTGTTAGAACACATAGGGAAACAGCTTGAGTTTTGTCGCTCAATGTGAGGTAGAGAATAGTTGTAGGGATTTTGAACGACATCATTGATAAAGTAGTATTGTTGAGGCTTAGAAGATAAGTTCATTTTTTGATGCATTATCCCTTCTTAGTAGAAATTTTGGTCACTGACATCCAACTGATATGGATCTGGTGGATGTTCTTGGTAAAAACCACAATCCAAATCTTATTGTGGAGGGATGACAGTAATCTCCATATGCTGGGCCACCGGTGCATTCCATAGGATGGTTGTTTCTGGATGAAGAGTCTCATGGATAATTGGAGGAGGATTAGTGTGTGCAACCACAACACTGAGAGGTGTCTCCTCCACAGTTGGTGGTATTTTTTTTTTCACATAGGTTGGTTCACTCTTTATCTCATATTCATTGTGGTCCTCCTCTGATGGAATATCAAGTTTTGAGGAAAGGAATTTCTACTACATTTGAGTAAATTTATTGACACAGTCAACAAATATATGCTTCTTCTGCTTCAGTGCATTCGCTTGCACTCATGGATGCTATGAAATCAAAGGATTGGTTCCCCACTCTTAGGGTCAAAATTCCTGCTTCAACGTTTATCAGAGCTCTAGTAGTGGAGAGGAAAGGTCTTCCAAAAATGAGGGGGTAGCGGGGGTTTTCTTTGATGTCCATAACTATGAAATCACACGGGACATATAGATTCCTAAGCCTTACAGGGATATCCTCTATGATGCCAACTGGCCTGGTTAAGGAGGAGTCAGCGAGCTTGATGGTCATTCTAGTGGGTAAGAAGTTAGTAAGGCCAAGTCTGTTGCATAGGCTAAGTGGTATGATGGAAATGCTAGCTCCAAGGTCAACTAGACCTGGTCGTCTGACAGAATTTCTTATCGAGCATGAAACTCCAAAAGAGCCAGGATCCTTACGCTTGTGAGGCATCCTATCTAGAATAATATCTGACGATGTTCTTGCTAGCTTCACTGTCTGATGTTCTTTAGTTTTGTATTTACGACTGAGTAGGATTTTGAAGAACTTCGACCAATGGGGCATCTCATCCATGGCATCCAACAATGGAGGAGTTCACATAATCATTTTAGACACAGAAGACCCACATGTGAGTTAGGTTTGATATTCAACATCAATGTATCTTTAACCCGCATTTTTTAAGGTTCAAAGCACATAATTCAAATCAAATTAGGATGCCAGAATGGTTAAGTTTGAATATTAGTTCAACATGCATCAAAAGTTACTGATTTAGGTCAAGCATGAGGATTAGAAGCACATTCAAATCAAGGTTAGGCATATAAATTACTGGTATAAGCTCTCTGACCTAGGACTAGGAGAAGTAGTGGTGAGCGGCAGTGGTGGCAGTAGGGAGCAGTTGGAGAATGGCAGCAGTGACGAGCAGTTGGAGAATGGAGGCAACGATGGTGGAGAACGGTGGCAGCGACGAGTAGTGGCGACGGTGATGGAGAATGACAACGATGAGCTGGAGCACAACGGCGGCGAGCAACAGATCAATGATAGTGTACAATTGCCAGAGCCCTAGTCGTGTGTGTCTATGAAACAGAGACTGGGGGAAAGTCTATCTTGTACGGGTGCTATTAAGTTACTCTTAGCCATCATTCGCAAAGTAAAACCAACAGACAATACTCGGGTAGGACAATAGTCGTCAGTTCCTTTAGACCAACCGACAACTATGTACAAATACAAATAAAAAAATTACCCTCGGGTTAGCAGTATAGTTTTCAGTTGTTTTAGAAAAACTGACACCTAAGTACAAATAAAAATAAAGAAAAGCGCCCTCAGATTAGCTGTATAGTTTTCAGTTGCTATAGAAAAAATGACACCTATGGATCAAATTGGGGGGAATACTTCCGCGTGGCGGAGGTGCGTAAACATCTAGTCATCAGTTTCTTATAAAAAAGGACACAATAGACCCATCTCCCCTAAAAAAAAATTGCCTCGCCAAGGGAAAATAGTCCTCAATTTCTTTAGTCGACACCTACATATAATTACAAACAAAAAAATATTAACAATATAACAGTCAGTTGCTTTAGATAAATTGACACCTAAGTACAAATATAAACTAAAAAATCCACCCTCGGGTTAGCAGTAAAGTTGTCAGTTGCTTTAGAACAACTGACACCTAAGTACAAATATAAATAAAAAAATTACCCTCGGGTTAGCTATGTAGTTATCAGTTGCTTTAAAAAAATCAACACCTTAATACTAATAAAATTAAATAAAAAATCACTCTCGGGTTAGCAGTATAGTTTTTTATTGCTATCGCAAAATCAACACCTATGGATCAAATTGGAGGGGGATATTTTCACGGGATCGAGGCGCGTAAATATCTAGTCATCAGTTTCTTATAAAAAATGACGCAATAGACCCACCCCACAAAAACATTTGTCTCTTCGAGGGAAATAGTCATTGGTTTCTTTAGAAAACTGACACCTACGTACAATTTCATATAAAAAAATATTAATATTATAGTTGTCCGTTGCTATAGAATAACCGAAACCTAAGTACAAATATAAAAAAAATTATCCTCGGGTTAGCTGTATAGTTGTTGGTTGCTTTATAATATCTAATACCTAAGTACAAATATAAATAAAAAACTACCCTCAGGTTAGGTGCATAGTTGTCGGTTGCTTTATAATAACTGACACCTAAGTACAAAAAAATCGTCCTCAAGTTGCAATATAATTGTCAGTTGCTATAGCAAAACTGACAACTAAGGATCAAATTGAGGGGAAAATATTTCCGCAGGGGGTCAAGGCACGTAAACACCCAGTCGTCAGTTTCTGATACAAAAATGACGCAACAAACCCCCCCCCCCAAAAAAAAATTTTGCCTTGCTAAGGGGCAAAAGTTGTCAGTTATGCTTTGGAGCCGACGACTAATGAGGGGATAAATTTTACCATGGGGCCATGACACGAAGCATGGGTTGTCGATTATTACTAAAACTGACGTTGGATCACAAGTTTTGGAGGAAATTTTTTCCCACAAAATTTGTGTTTCTTGGGCAATATTAGACATAGACTGCTATTAAAGAAAACTGACAGTAAAGTAAAAGTGGTACCTGTATTTTTCTAAATGGGGAAGACTTCACATATGGTGACAATTGTGTTCAATAATCAACATTGTTGAGTTTTGGTATCAGTTTTTATAGTGACATTATATATCATTTCTATACAAGTGACTTCACATCCGCAACAACAAAGTGGGCCGCACAATCACCCTCCACTGAACATTTCTTCATTGATCTCCCTACCCTAATTGTCCCCTCATTCATCACCTAGTTGCTAATGTCGTCAACAGCTTGTTGTGGCTGTGAAAGCCATCCCAGACGTCCCCTTTCACCCACCTCCCCTCATTATTACTATCTCATGAGACCTTCCCCCTCAAGTAATCCACTGAGCTATCACCTTGAATTTCATTTGCCCCTTCCTCCAATCACCTTGAATCTCATTTCCCCCTTCCTCCAATGTAATGTTTCTTTCCTTGTATCTTCTCCTTCTTTCACGCTCTTCTTCATCCTTGTACACGTCAACGCCTCTAGTTCCACCCATTTTTGCCTCTCTGAGCACAACCCTCTTTGCCTTTGGTTCATTCAGACCACAACTATGGTCATACCTATAACCAACACATTATCATCCTTTTCATCCTTACCATCCACCATATGTGACAGTCCTTTTATACTCTAAATCGTATACCACATTTTAAACGGGTTTAATATATATATATATATATATATATATATATTGAATATGTTTTAAAAGCTTTTATGTCCTTTTTTTGACATATATTGTGCGACACACTTTAAAAAAAATCCATCCCTCCATCGCGACATGGTTTTGGTAAAGCGTCCACACTGATCGACTTACCGGCTTCCTGCTGAACCCCGACCCCAGTTGCAACATGCGGATCACCGTCGACGAGGAGCGCAGCTGCTGGAGCACGATCGAAGTAGTCATGTGTCGATGAGGAAGAGCCCCGTGCTGAGAAGGAGCACTGCATCTGTTGCTGCCTACAACCGCTTGTGAGCTTGTCGACGACTTTCCCCACTGTTGCGACTCCAAGTATATCCCTTTCATCTGCTCTCATCCCCACCATCATCTTCCCACATGTCAACCTCACAGCCGCACACTACCAAAAAACATAGTATAGGTGACAGTCATGTAAAAGGTTACACATTTTAGGTGACATGCGTGTACATCACTTATAATCTGTATAGACATGTGTGAAATAGATGACATACATTTTAGCATTTTAAAAAGGTTACATACTTTAGGTGACATATATGTAAATCATCTAAAATATGTATAATCCTACGTAATATAGACGACATACATTTTATCATACATGAAAGGGTTACACTGAATAGGTGACATACATTTGAATCACCTATGTTCTAGTAGGGATTTTCCATATAGGTGACATGTATATGAGTCACATGTGATCTATAAGGGGGTATATATTTAGGTGACACATGTGCATATCACCAAACTTTTAGGTGACACATGTACTCGTCACCTAAACTTTAGGTGATAGACATGTCGATCATTCAACATCTTCCAGACAATAATAATCACCAACAAACTTCATCGAGATATATCAATACATTTATTGACAATTCATAAAGGAAGATATGTGAGAGAAATTATTGTTGAGGGTCTTTCTAAGTAATCTGAAGGGTCAATCATAGAGGGATATTGGTATAAAGATATTCCCCCAAACTCATATATGTCTCTTTTGTGAACATTCTAAGGCTAATGGGCATTTGTCGTGCAAGGAAAATTGCCCCTTGACAGTGGCCTGCGTAGACCACTCACCCCCCATCAACAATTGCTGCAAAAGAGTGGTGGCTATCGAAAGCAATCAAACGACCTTGCTCCCATCATCTCCAACTCACATCTCTTTTATGAATATATATATATATATATATATATATATATATATATATATATATATATATATAAGTCTCAAATCTAAGCATTGTCAAGGACTTATTATGAGAAGACACTATCATGATATGGCCACCCGGAAGCATTTTCACAAACTTTCTACCGATACACATTGTCATGATATGGACCATGTCTCCTCCTAAGACATTTTGAGAGATTTCCATGAGCGGACATTCTCATGATATGGGCCCAGTCTCCTTATAAATGCATTTTTAGGAACTTATTATGAGAGGACACTATCAAGATATGGGCCACAACTCCTCCAAGGTGCATTTCATGGAACTTGTTGTGAGTTAACGCCGTCATGGTATGGCTCATGGATCCTCCCAAGTGCATTTTCATAGGGATATATCTGTACATTTATTTGAAAACTTGTAAAGGAGATCTGTGAGATAAAATGTTGTTGAGAGTCATTCTAAGTGATTCATAAAGGGATATTGACACGAAAATAGTAACCAAACTCATACATGTCTCTTTGGTGATCATTGTAAGGCCAACGAGCCTTTGTCTTACTAGGAAAATTTCTCCTTGAAAACATCTTACATAGACCTCCCACCCCTTACAACAATTCTTGCAAATGGGAGGTAGCTGCCATATCAACCAGGTTTCAAATGTCTACAAACTCATAGATGTCCATTTGTGAATAGTTAAGAGGACAATACATATATACACATCTCAAGGACTTTTTTGTGAGAAGACAATGTCTGAGAGGACATTGTCATGTAATGGTTCGTAGCTTCTCACACATGCATTTTTGGGGACTTTCCTGAGAGGATTCTCATGATATGGGCATAGATATTAAAAAATGCAGTTTCAAGGACTTTTTGTGAGACCACTATCATGATATGGGCCCAAGATCCTCATAAATGCATGTCAAGGGACTTGTTGTGAGATGATATTGTCATGATATGGGACCACAATCCTCACAAATGGATTTCAAGGGACTTATTGTGAGACGATATTGTCATGATATGGGCCATGGCACCTCCTTAATGCATTTATGGGACACTATCAATATATGGGCCCTGACACCTCCTTAATGCATTTGAAGGGACGTGTTGTGAAAGGACACTATAATGATATGGGTTGTGGCACCTCCCAAATATATTTTTAGGAATGTGATGTCTGATAACATGTGTCATGATATGGGCCATGACACTTCCCACATGTATTTTCATGGACTTGTTGTAAGAGGACGTTCTCATAAAATGAGACCTGACACCTCTCAAATGCATTTTTAAGGACACATTGTGTGATGACATTGTCATCATATGTGCCATAGCACCTCCCAAATGTATTTTTAAGGACTTGGCATGAGAGGAGATTGTCATGATATGGGCCCAAACTTCACCCAAATGCATAGGGGCTTATTATGAGAGGAAACTGTCAATATATGGGCTATGTCTCCTCCTTAATGCATTTGAAAGGACATATCATGAAAGGATACTATCATCATATGGGTCTTGGCACATCCCAAATGTATTTTTAGAGACTTGCTGTGAGATATAATTTGTCATGAAATGAGCCCTGACACCTCCCAAATGTATTTTGATGGATTTGTTATGAGAGATGTTGTCATGATACGGGGCCTGACACCTCGCAAATACATTTTCATGGACTTGTTGTGAGAGGACATTGTCATGATATGAGACCTAACACCTCCCAAATGCATTTTTAAGGACTTACTATGAGATGACATTGTGATCATATGCTCCATGGCACCTTCTAAATGTATTTTCAAGGACTTGGCGTGAGAGGAGATTGTCATGATATGGGACCAAACTTCACCCAAATGCCTTTTTAGGGGCTTACTATGAGAGGAAACTGTCAATATACGGGCCATGTCTCCTCCTTAATGCATTTTAAAGGACATGTTGTGAAAGGACACTATCATCATATGGTCGTGGAACCTCCCAAATGCATTTTTAGGGACTTGATGTGAGATAACATTTGTCATGAAATGGGCCATGACACCTTCCAAATGCATTTTAATGGAGTTATTATGAGAGGACGTTGTCATGATATGAGCCCTGAAACCTCCCAAATACATTTTTATAGACTTGTTGTGAGTGGACGTTATCGTGATATAGGACCTAACACCTCCCAAATGTATTTTTAAGGACTTACTGTGAGATGACATTGTGATCATATGCTCCATGGCACCTCCCAAATTTATTTTCAAGGACATTGGCATATATGGGCCCAAACCTCACCAAAATGTATTTTCAGGGACTTATTATGATATGATGTTGTCAATATATAGCCCTGGCTCCTCCTTAATGCATTTGAAGGGACATGTTGTGAAAGGACATTATCATGATCTGGGCCATGGAACTTCCCAAATGCATTTTCAAGGACTTATTATGAGAGGACATTGTCAATATATGGGCCTTGGCCCCTCAATGCATTTGAAGGGACATGTTGTGAGAAGACATTATCATGACCTGGTCATGGCACCTCCCAGATACATTTTTAGGGACTTGATGTGAGATAACATTTGTCTTGAAATAAGCCTTGACACCTCCCAAATGCATTTCCATGGACTTATTGTGAGAGGATGTTGTCATAGTATGGGACCTGACACCTCCCAAATGTATTTTTAAGGACATACTGTGAGATGGCATTATCATAATATGTGTAATGGCACCTCCCAAATGTATATTCAAGGACATGGGATGGTTTTGATTGTGATAGTTGGCCTTGTTTCAATTGTGATGGTCTGTTCTACTTCTAGATGTGATACTTCATTTTGGTTTGATCGTGACACTGCATTTGTTCCATTCATGACGTTGTGTTGTGTGGGTCACGACATTGTGTTGTGGGTTGGTTGCGAAGACTATGTGTAACATTGGTTGTGATGCCTTGCTTTAATGTTGTTGTATCACGTTCTATTGTGGTCGTGACATGCGTCATGGAGGCAGTCGTGATGTTGTGTTGTGAGATCTAGTTTCCTTCTTGTTGTTAATTACTTGCAATCGAAGCATAATCAGCCAAAACCAACCTTTAAACCCTCAAACCTTACTATCCTCCTTAGGAACATAGCTCACATTAACTTAGCTCTAGTGCCCCCTCTCTCTCTGAGGATTGACCCTACTCTTTCTACTTGACTATACCACAACATGACCCCATGTGCTTGCAGACACGTGTGATTAGTCAAGCCAGTGTGTCATACTAGGTCCATATATAAATATTGAAAGATCCATCGTGTGTGTCTATTCGCGGGGTTGCATTATTGGGTCCTATTTTGGTCAAGATTGTCATTTCTCTTGTGTTTTGGGTCGAGAAAGATGTGCATTGTGTGCATTTGAGGTCGAGATAGTTGGTATTGTTTGGGTTGTGATGGTTGGCCTTCTTTCAGTTGAGATGGTTTGTTCTACTTATGGACATGACACTTCGTTTTGGTCTGGTCGCGACATTACATTTGTTGCAGTCGCGACGTTGTGTTGTGAGGGTGGGTCGCGATGTTGTATTGTGGGTAGGTCACGAAGCCTATGTGTAATGTTGGTCGTGATGCCTTACTTTAATGTTGTTGTATCACGGTCACGACGTGCGTCGTGGAGATAGTTGCGATGCTGTGTTGTGAGATATGCCTTGCTTTAACCTTGTTTCAATCATGATGGTTTGTTCTACTTCTGGACATGACACTTCATTTTGGTTTGATCGCGATGCTACTTTTAATTCCTATCACTTTGCTATGATTTCACTAAGGATAGCATATACTTATGACAATGTTAAGAGATTTAATTGTCTTGTTTATGTTAGTGTGATGTCTTCCCAAATTTAGTGCCTTCTTGTCCCCAGTTATGCTAACATGAGTTTGCAGTGATTTGATATTATACTAATTTCAATTGGTTGAAGAAAGAGAGAGAATATGAGTCAACATGATTACAAATTGAGACATAAAAGAAGATTTGTAGCAAGAAAACGTTTCCCTGATATTTTTCACCACCCATAATATAATTGTTAACATTAAATGTTATAATATAAATCTTACCATGTTTGACATCCATAAAGTCTTCCATTTTATTTAACATATGATCAATCAGATTAATATTGAACTCAATTAAAAATTTCTATAGTAGACTATCAAAAATATTAATATCCTTTTGTTACAAAAATAAGGAAACTAACAATGTTGAAGGAAATTACTTGAAAATAACTCTAGGTCCCCGCTCCTCCTAGCTCGAGCTCTGGCGATGGGAAAGGGGATTCAGGGTTTCAGCATCTAGCCTCTGTGGCTGGGATTTTGGGTCCTGGCTAGTCCAGCTGCGGTAAGTGTTGTTTAGGTAGTGTACCCTCGGTGGTACAGGATGGCAAAAGACCTAACGAGGAGGTGCGAAGAGCTGCGATTAGAAGATGAAGATATCGCCTCCTTTACTGAGGCAGATGAAGAAGCTGGGAGGGAAAAGATGGACCTGGTCATGGCTGCAAAAGTCAAGACAGATCGGTCGATCAACTTCAACGCATTCAAAAGAACGATGGCTCTGATCTGGAGCCTAAGAAGCACACCCACCTTCAAACAAATAGAGCACATCGTGATAATGATCCAATTTGGGGGGAATGAGGATGTCAACAAAGTAAAGGAAGGATTGTCATGGAGCTTTGACAATAATTTGATATTGCTGAAAGAAGTTGAAGCATCAATACAACCATCGGAAATCGTCATCAATGAGTCACCTATATGGATAAGGCTGTAGAACTTGTTGTTGGGCTACAGATACACAAAGGCGGTGGCGGCCATTGCAGGAAAAGTGGGCCGTTTCATGGAGGTTGATGAAGGAGAAACAACCTGGGACAGAGCAAGAAGGGCAAAGGTGGTTATAAACATTGATAAGCTGCTCAAAACAAAACAAAGGATGAAGGATGTACAAGGAAAGCTCCTCGACATAGATATCAGATATGAAAGGCTCCCAAATTTTTGCTACAGTTGTGGATGTTTGGGACATGTCCAGAAAGAATGCAGAGAAAGAGAGGCTGAAGACGAAGGGCAATGGGGTAATTGGCTTAGAGCTTCACCGAGGAAACAAAGCAGAAATAACGGTGAAGAGAATATGAATCCTGCAAGAAACATATCAACTGGGAGGAGAAGAAGGAAGCACATTAGATAGGAACTGTGAAGGTCATCGACAAAGCAAAAGGAAAAGAACTGAGGGGCACACAAGAGAGAAGAGAGATAGAAGAAATAAGTGAAAACAGTAACGACGGAGACAAAGGAGAATTGCAGGACAGCTCAACCAAGGGGGTCTCTGCAGGGGGGCAGGAGGAAAGAAGATGCAGCTCTTCACGGGTCCACTGAAGGAGAAAAGATTCCCGACACAGCTACTGACAGCAGCTCACATGGAGGTAAAAAAGATTCAAAGGAGAATAGCAATACCAATACCATTTTCGGGGCCATCCTTGCCTCCCTTCAATGCAGCAATAAAGAAACCAACAACTCTCCTTTCAATGCTGAGAACCATGGAAGCGAAGGTAATAAAGAAAATGCCCAAAAGCTATTTGAAGATCGGCCATAGAGAAAAGAACAAATTACTGCAACACAGCAGACTGGAACAAAGAGAAGAATAAAGAAGTACAGGAAACAAAACTATGGAGTCACTACACGGAGCAGAATAGAAGGGAAAAGCATAACTGAAGGGAGGAAATGCAAAAAAGAAGGAGAAGGGGAGTCCAGTGCTCTGCTGAAATAGAGTAGAGGCCAAAAAATACAAAGAAACATAGGAACTGAAATGGTTTGGGCAAAATATCCTGAACAAGTAGCGGGACCTGCTGAGCAGGCCCGTGAAGAGCAATGAGACTCTTAAGTTGGAATTGCCAGGGTGTGGGCAACTGTGGCACTTTCCGCACTCTCTGACGTATGTGTGGGAGGGAATGCCCGGAGATCTTATTTATTGTGGAAACAAAAATAAAGGGAAACGGTCTGAATGAGATAAGGAAAAAATGTGGCTTTGATAACGGGGTCTGTCTTAGCAGTAGAGGGAGATCCGGTGGCATAGGGTTCTGGTGGAATGAGGAGGATGTCAATGTGCTCTCCTACTCACAGCATCATTTCAGTGCGGTAGTTAAGGGGAAAGGCAGTAAGCCAGATTGGCAATGTGTGGGCATCTATAGTTGGCCGGAGACAAACAATAAAGAAAAGACTTGGGAGCTTATTACGAGAATCAAGAACAACATCAGGCTACCTGTTATATTCATGGGGGACTTCAATGAAATCAAGAACAATGAGGAAAAAAGCGGGGGTGTCTTAGGAGAGGAGAGATATCTAAGAAATTTCAGAGAAATGATTGACAATTGCGAACTCATTGACAAGGTACAAAGGCAACCCCTTTACTTGGGTAAGAGGAAAAAAACCAGAAACTACTATCAAAGAAAGACTGGATCGGGTGCTGGTGAGTAGCCATTGGAGCAACCTCTTTCCCAGAGCTCAGGTTATATACATCCTTAGACATAACTCAGATCATGCGTTGATTCTTCTGAAATGCGAAGAGGGTGACAAGATGAGAATGGAGGGGAAGGAATTCAAGATCGAACAGTTCAGGTTGAAGGACCCACAATGTGGGGAGTTGATTAAAGATATTTGGGCTAGGCAACCTGATCTACAACAAAAAACCAGCAACTGTAAAAATCCTATTGTTGATTAGGCCAAAGAAAAGTTTGGGATAATTGATGAAAATCTCAAGAAGGCTGAAAAGAGATTGATGCGTCATCAGCAGCTCCCTGTGACGGCAGCAAACATAACGAATTGCAAGGATCTTTGCAATGAGATAAACAACCTTCAAAAGCAAACGGAGACGTACTGGCACACCAGGGCTAAGGTCAAAGAGATGCGGGATGGCAATCAAAACACGAACTACTTCCACAACAAAGTGTCTCAATGAAAGAGAAGAAACACGATCAAATGTCTAAAAAATGATGATGGTATCTGGAAGCATGGGGAGGAAGACATTAGCAACATCATTATCAACTACTATAAATCTTTGTTCAACTCCAATTGTGGTGAGGATATCAAAAATATTCTGGACGGGATGGAGAAAGTCATTAGCAAAGAAAATAACGAAAATCTTGAAAGAGAACCAAATGATGAGGAGATAAAAAAGGACATCTTTGGTATGCACCCAAACAAGGCCCCTGGGCCCGATGGCTTCCATGCTAGCTTCTTCCAAAATTTCTGGAGTATTGTTGGGGAAGATGTAGCCTCTTACATCAAAGGTTGGTGGAAGAATGAAAAGAATATAAGGGACATTAACTCTACTAATATTTTCCTTATTCCGAAGTTTAAGGATCCCAGTACCATGAATGATTTTCGTCCCATCAGCCTATGCAATACTATTTATAAAATCATTTCAAAAGTCCTTGCTAATAGGCTTAACCCGCTTTTGCATGATATTATCACTCCCAACCAGAGTTCCTTCATTCCTGGAAGGCTTATCACGGATAATGTGTTGATTGCTTTTGAGACTTTTCATGCTATGAAGCGCAAGACAAAGGGCAAGAAGGGCCATATGGCACTCAAGCTCGATATGAGCAAGGCATATGACAGAGTGGAGTGGAGGTTTATAATCAAAATTATGGAAACTCTTAGTTTTGGACCCCTTTGGTGCAAAAAAGTTTACGAATGCATGAGCTCAGTCTCCTTCTCCTTCATCATTAATGGTTGTAAAAGGGGAATGATAACTCCTAAAATAGGGCTCCGCCAAGGCGACCCCATTTCACCTTACCTCTTTCTCTTTTGTGCAGATGCGTTCTCAAATCTCATTAGAAGAGAGGCGGACAAAGGGGCTATTACTGGCACACACATATGCAGAAATGGCCCAAGAACAACACACCTTTTCTTCGCGGATGATAGAATCTTGTTTGCTAAATCAAATCTCCAAGAAGCCAACAAGATAGCTGCCATTTTAAGCTACTACGAGAAGGCTTCTAGACAGAAAGTCAACTACAACAAGACGGAGATCTCCTTTAGCAAGAATGTTCCAGAGGAAACAAAGAAGAATATCCAAGAACTTCTGTAGGTCAAGCAAGTTGATGCGCATGAAAAATACTTGGGGCTCCCTACCATTATAGGCAGATAAAAAAGGTGGTGTTTAGTGAGATGAAGAACAGGATATGGAAGAAGATCAATGGGTGGGAAGAAAAGATGCTGAGCCAAGCGGGCAAAGAAATCTTGATAAAATCCATAGTGCAAGATATACCCACGTATATGATGAGTGTCTTCTGTATACCCGACAATATCATAGAGGACATAAATAGAATGCTAGCAAACTTTTGGTGGGGATCTGAGAACGGGCGAAGAAAAATGCATTGGGCAGCTTGGGGCAAGCTCTGTCAACCAAAAAATGAAGGGGGATGGGTTTTCACGACCTTAAAGTCTTTAATATGGCTTTTTTGGCAAAGCAGATATGGCGCCTCTACATCAATCCGAGTTCAAGAACAACAGCAGTTTATAAGGCCAGATATCATAACAGTAAATCCATCCTGGAGGCTGCTAGAGGCCACGATCCCAGCTACTGTTGGCACAGCATGTGGGGGGCTAAAGCTCTCCTAATTGAGGGTCTAAGATGGAGTGTCACAATGGAATCAAACATCAAAATATGGGAGGATAACAGGATACCTGCTAGGCGTGGTTTGGGCATTCAATCTGATTATTCAGGGAGCTTTCGACCTCTTGTGATTAAAGACATAATCACAGACGTAGCAGAATAGAATATGGCTTTAGTGGATACATGTTTTGTCTATGAACAAAGAGATGATATCTTGAGAACCCCTATAAGCGAAGGCGAAGAAGCTGTTCGTTATTGGTATCCAACCCATGATGGCCTCTTTACTATCAAATCCGCCTACTGGCTTGGCGCTTCAAATCATCTTACTGTTGCTAATGGTGGAGCACACCAGTCTGAAGAAATGTGGAACAATTTCTGGAGGAGCTCGATGCACCAAAAAATGAAACACTTCCTTTGGCGTTGTCTATCCAGAAATTTACCTACCAAAAGCAATCTACGGGATAGACACATCACAGAGAATGCAGTGTGTGAGGTTTGCTCATCTGCAAATGAGTCAACCATACATGTTCTGACTCAGTGTTCTCACTGTGTGGAAATCTGGGCGGAATAGGATAGTAGACTCATTATCAGTGGTGCGCCTACTAATGACTTCAGTGACCTAGTCAGATGGATTATCAACAAGGGGGGCAATCATTTGTTGGTGGCTTTTACTGCTCGCTGTCTAGTAGCTTGGATATGCAGAAATGATACTCTGTTCAGCTCCAGAACGGTTAACTCACTTATCACTGCGCACAACTTGATTAATTGGGCGTAGAATTTTGTGGACTATAGAAGGGACAACAATGAACAGGGAAGCTCGGTTACAGACCGGATGAACTGCCAATGGAAGCCACCGATGAAAGACTACATAAAGATTAATGTGGAACGGATGCTGCTTTTGAAACAAACGACAGAGTTCGTCTTGCTGCTATTTGTAGAAATCATAAAAGAGAAATGATTGCCATGGTGACAACGATGTGCAAGTGTAGGTGGAGCCCTTTCATTGCTGAAGCACAGGGAGTCAGGTTCGGAATCAAGGTAGCTAAATCTCTCAACCTCAACCTGGTGGAGATCAAGATGGATGCTAAGAACGTATGGCAGAAGCTTCTTTCACCGAGCAGGGGTGTTAGCCCAACTGAGCAGCTCTTTGAGGATATTAGGGGACAGTCAAAATTTTTACCCTTTGTTGTTTTCACACACACTCTACGGGAAGGCAATGTAATGGCACACAATTTAGAAAAGAAGGGCTTGGGAGAGGATAGGGAAATGATCATCACTTGTAATTTCCCGGTAAATGTTAGAGAGCTTGTTGTATCGTTTGAAATATAATACAATGGCTCGATGGTTTCATCTCAAAAAAAGGAAATTACTTGAAATTGTCTTTAATGCATTTCAATTGGTTTAATAAAGAGAGAGAATATTAGTCAACATGATTACAAATTGAGACATAAAAGAAGATTTGTAGCAAGAAAACGTTTCCCCAATATTTTTCACCATTCATAATATAATTGTTAACATTAAATGTTATAATATAAATCTGGCTATGTTTGCCATCCATAAAGTCTTTCATTTTATTTAACATATGATCAATTACATTAATATCGAACTCAATTAAAAAAATGTGTAGTAGAATATCACAAATATTTATATCCTTTTGTTATAAAAATAAGGAAACTAACAATGTTGAAGGAAATTACTTAGAATTGACTTTAATGCATTTCAATTGGTTGAACAAAGAGAGAGAATGTGAGTCAACATGTTTACAAATTGAGACATAAAAGAAGAGTTGTAGCAAGAAAATTTTTCCCCAATATTTTTCACCACCCATAATATAATTATTAACATTAAATGTTATAATATAAATCTTACCATGTTTGCCATCCATAAAGTCTTTCATTTTATTTAACATAGATTCAATCAGATTAAAATCAAACTCAACTAAATAATTCTATAGTAGACTATCACAAATATTTATATCCTTTTGTTACAAAAAATAAGGAAACTAACAATGTTGAAGGAAATTACTTGGAATTGACTTTAATGCATTTCAACTGGTTGAAGAAAGAGAGAGAATATGAGTCAACATGATTACAAATTGAGACATAAAAGAAGATTTGTAGCAAGAAAACGTTTCCCCAATATTTTTCACCACCCATAATATAATTGTTAACATTAAATGTTATAATATAAATCTTTCCATGTTTGCCATCCATAAAGTCTTTCATTTTATTTAACATATGATCAATTACATTAATATCGAACTCAATAAAAAATTTCTATAGTAGAATATCACAAATATTTATATCCTTTTGTTATAAAAATAAGGAAACTAACAATGTTGAAGGAAATTACTTAGAATTGACTTTAAAGCATTTCAATTGGTTGAAGAAAGACAGAGAATATGAGTCAACATGATTACAAATTGAGACATAAAATAAAATTTGTAGCAAGAAAATGTTTCCCCAATATTTTTCACCACCCATAATATAATGGTTAACATCAAATGTTATAATATAAATCTTACCACGTTTGTCGTCCATAAAGTCTTTCATTTTATTTAACATATGATAAATCAGAATAATATCAAACCCAATTAAAAATTTCTATAGTAGACTATCACAAATGTTTATATCCTTTTGTTACAAAAACAAGGAAACTAAAAATGTTGAAGGAAATTACTTGGAATTGACTTTAATACATTTCAATTGGTTGAAGAAAGAGAGAGAATATGAGTCAACATGATCACAAATTGAGACATAAAAGAAGATTTGTAGCAAGAAAATGTTTCCCCAATATTTTTCGCCACCCATAATATAATTTTTAACATGAAATGTTATAATATAAATCTTATCATGTTTGCCATCCATAAAGTCTTGCATTTTATTTAACATATGATCAATCAGATTAATATCAAACTCAATGAAAAATTTCTATAGTAGACTATCACAAATATTTATATCCTTTTGTTATAAAAATAAGGAAACGAACAATGTTGAAGGAAATTATTTGGAATAAATTTAATGCATTTCAACTGGTTGAAGAAAGAGAAAGAATATGAGTCAACATGATTACAAATTGTGACATAAAAGAAGACTTGTAGCAAGAAAAAGTTTCCCCAATATTTTTCATCACCCATGATACAATTATTAACATTAAATGTTATAATATAAATATTGCCATGTTTTCCATCCATAAAGTCTTTCATTTTATTTAACATATGATCAGTTAAATTATTATCAAACTCAATTAAAAATTGCTATAGTAGACTATCACAAATATTTATATACTTTTGTTATAAAAATAAGGAAACTAACAATGTTGAAGGAAATTACTTGGATTTGACTTTAATGCATTTAAATTGGTTGAAGAAAGAGAGAGAATATGAGTCAACATGATTAAAAATTGAGACATAAAAGAATATTTGTAGCAAGAAAACATTTCCCCAATATTTTTCACCACCCATAATTTAATTGTTAAAGTTAAATGTTATAATATAAATCTTGCCATGTTTTCCATCCATAAAGTCTTTCATTTTATTTATCATATGATCAATTAGATTAATATCAAACCCGATTAAATATTTCTATAGTAGAACATCACAAATATTTACATCCTCTTGTTATAAAAATAAGAAAACTATCAATGTTGAATGAAATTACTTAGAATTGACTTTAATGTATTTCAATTGGTTGAAGAAAGAGAGAGAATATGAGTCAACATGATTACAAATTGAGACGAAAAAGAAAATTTGTAGTAAGAAAACGTTTGCCCAATATTTTTCACCACCCATTATGTAATTGTTAACATTAAATGTTATAATATAAATCCTACCATGTTTGCCATCCATAAAGTCTTTCATTTTATTTAACATATGATAAATCAGATTAATATCAAACTCAATTAAAATTTTCTATAGTAGACTATCACAAATATTTATATCCTTTTGTTACAAAAATAAGGAAACTAACAATGTTGGAGGAAATTAGTTGGAATTGACTTTAATGCATTTCAATTAGTTGAAGAAAGAGAGAGAATATGAGTCAACATGATTACAAATTGAGACATAAAAGAAGATTTATAGCAAGAAAACGTTTCCCCAATATTTTTCACCACCCATAATATAATTGTTAACATTAAATCTAATAATATAAATCTTACCATGTTTTCCATCTATGAAGTCTTTCATTTTATTTAACATATGATCAATCAGATTAATATCAAACTCAATTAAAAATTTCTATAGTAGATTATCACAAATATTTATATCCTTTTATTATAAAAATAAGGACTCTAACAATGTTGAAGGAAATTACTTGGAATTGACTTTAATGCATTTCAGCTGGTTGAAGAAAGAGAGAGAATATGAGTCAACATGATTACAAATTGAGACATAAAAGAAGACTTGTAGCAAGAAAAAGTTTCCCCAATATTTTTCACCACCCATAATATAATTGTTAACATTAAATGTTATAATATAAATCGTGCCATGCTTTCCATCTATAAAATCTTTAATTTTATTTAACATATGATCAGTTAGATTATTATCAAACTCAATTAAAAATTTCTATAGTAGACTATCACAAGTATTTATATCTTTTTGTTATAAAAATAAGGAAACTAACAATGTTGAAGAAAATTACTTGGAATTGACTTTAATGCATTTAAATTGGTTGAAGAAAGAGAGAGAATATGGGTCAACATGATTATAAATTGAGACCTAAATGAAGATTTGTAGAAAGAAAACGTTTCTCCAATATTTTTCACCACCCATAATATAATTATTAACGTTAAATGTTATAATATAAATCATGCCATGTTTTCCATCCATAAAGTCTTTCATTTTATTTAACATATGATCAATTAGATTAATATCAAAACCAATTAAATATTTATATAGTAGACTCACAAATATTTATAACCTTTTGTTATAAAAATAAGGAAAGTAACAATGTCGAAAGAAATTACTTGGAATTGACTTTAATGTATTTCAATTAGTTGAAGAAATAGAGAGAATATTAGTCAACATGATTACAAATTGAGACATAAAAGAAGACTTGTAGCAAGAAAATGTTTCAACAATATTTTTCACCACCCATAATATAATTTTTAACATTAAATGTTATAATATAAATTTTTCCATGTTTTCCATCCATGAAGTCTTTCATAACATATGCCCAATTAGATTATTATCAAACTAAATGAAAAATTTCTATAGTAGACTATCACAAATATTTATATCCTTTTGTTATACAAATAAGGAAACTAACAATGTTGAAGGAAATTAAATGACCATTTAAATGTTATCATTTTATGTATAGGTTTTGCATTTTCTAAGCAAATAGTTCAAATATGTTGCTTTGTTGAGAATGGAGATTCAAGATCGGTTTCAAAGTAAATCATTTGGGCTAGGTAGAGTATGTTATCATAATAAGGAAAACACTCAAGTTTCTTAATTTTTGATTTATTTGCAGCTCAAATTTCTAAGTGTATGTTTGTGACATGGACTCATATTTATTGTCTCCAAGATATTTGTCTTCTTTGAGTTTAATCGATTATTATCATTTTGCTGTATAATTATTGGATTTACTAGGAACTCATCATACTTTCTTATGGCTGTGTTGTAGGGTTCTCAATTACTTATGTTTCCCTACTAAAATAAGTGTTATGTTTACCTAGCGTTGTGTTAAAGATAAGCATTGCTCTTTCCTCACTGCATTTATTATTCTTTACCAGTGAAACTCCCCCTCTCCACCTATGAACATAGGGTGAAACTCTTTCTATCTACAGGTCAGCTGGATGGATTTTATGCTTAACTTTGTGCTTAATGCTATAAATAACACTAACGTCAATATGCATATTTCTGGCACAACCAATGTTATAGGTTTGTTGGAAGAAGTTTGCAAGGTATTTCGAAGTGGAACTCAATGAGGCAAAGCTTAGGGAGGGCTACTACGTCATGGACCCAAATGAGGTATAGGAGCTTGTAGACGAGAACACGATATGCGTTGAAGCCATCTTAGGGTCAACACTCACAGGAAAATTCGAGGATGTCAAGTGCCAAAACGATCTCTTGGTTGTTAAGAATAGTTGGACAGGGTAACTAAAATTACAACTATATTTAAATTGGATTAAGAATCTATACCTAGAATTACAATCATCTTTTAACTGAAAATATAATCTATCTATAATTTGTATTTGTTCCGTAAATGTTGGTGTCTATGAATGGACAAGTGGGATACTCCAATCCATGTTGATGCAGCAAGTGGAGGGTTCATTGCCCCATTCTTATACCCATAGCTCCAATGGGACTTCAGGTTACCTGTAGTGAAGAGCATCTACGTGAGTGGGCATAAGTACAACCTCATTTAAATGATGCTAATTCTAACATCATTGAGGTTCATCTTTAGGATCAAGCCAAATTGTTGCACATTACTACATGTTCCTTCAAATGGGTTTTGAGGTAAGCAGTTCCCTTTTCAAGATGTATGGAAACTTATTTCTTACAAGTTTCTGTGTTCATAACCAGATACACATGCACACACACCTTTTTCTTAATTTTGTTTCCATCAATTTTAATCACAGAGCCTGATCTTGCTGAATTTGATATAGGAATACAAGAAAGTGAACACCGCTTGGAGGTAGTCCTATATAAGAGGCATCATGGCGATACTGATGAAGGCATATTCATCATGATTTCAGTCGCCATCTTGGGCCCGACTTTGCTTAATACATTCACTTTCATCTCCTAAATCTTTCATTATGCAATCTTGCTTAATTGATCAGATTATCAGGCTTATTAACTAGGTATATATGAATTTCTTACAGATTGAGTAGGAACTGGGCTCACCACCAGTTGTGGGCCCCCCTTCACTCAAGATTGCACTCTCAAAAACCCTTAACCCTTCATCAACACCTACACCTCGACCTCCTCCATGGTTGGAAATTAAGAACCAACTCCATCAACCACCCTCTTTTCCGCCCATGCAATTTGCCCTAGCGATCTCCACCTCGAGGTCTGACCCCTCCATTCTCCTCACAGTTTCCAAACCAAAAGAAGTTCCCACGGTTTCAAGACTCCGCCCACAGTAGATTACACTCCAGCTGCCCTCACGGTTTGCACCACCAGTTTCCAAACTGGTGGAAACCATAGAGGTCTCCAAACCACGAGGATGTCGTCTTCCAATATCGTGAGAAGGTCCCCACATTTCCAAGATCCAACCCTCTCCACGATCCACCGCTATCTATGACAGGACCTGCTAAGCGTCGCCTTCTTCCTCACGGTTTGCACCATGACAACGCCTGCAATGCCACCTCCTCACCATCATGATCCACTTCTCCATCTTCCTCTTGCTCCTAATCTCCACCAGCAACCAACTTCACGATCTCAAAACCATGTGAAGGTCTTCACGGTTCCAAGACCGTGAAGGAGCTTCACAGTTCTAAGATTGTGAAGGGCCCTCACGGTCTCAAGACCGTGAGATGGCTATCGGTTTACAAACCATGAACTTTCGCCACCTCTATAAATATAGATGCATCCAACCACAACAATGATCGCCACACCCCCCCTCCAAGTGCCGCCAGGTTCTGCATCCATCATGGAGGTTGCGCACATCACTCTCACACCCCCACGCCACCAACCTGTCGCAACCGTGATCCTCTCCATCACCCACGCCTTGCCTTCATCTCCTCTCAGTGCCACCAGGCTCCCTGATCTGCGGAGAGAAAGGTAGACTCATCTCCCACTCTCTCCCCCTCTCTACTCGACGTGGACCTGGGGAGGAGACAGAAGAGTCAACTCCTCTCCTCCACTCACTCAATGCTGCCACCACATCCATTGCAGGTCCAAGCTTGTAGTGGAAACCAAGGCTTGACCTGCTCAGACCCATCCTGACTGTCCATCCTCTCATCCACTTGGATCTAAGGAAGAACGGTAGATCATGGCTATCCATCCATTCATCCACAGACTGCTCCTCCTATTGCAAGCAAGGAGGATGAGAAGAGAAGGAAGGAGGAGAGAGAAAGTCTGCCTCATCTGCCCCATCTGTCGCGATGTCACTCTCTCTTCATCTAGATCTACTCCGATGCGGCATGGAAGACTGCATCTTCACTGAGTTACAATCGTCTTCTTCATCGTGCTCATGGCGAAATCTTCCCTCTCTCTTATTCTTTTTGTTTCACTTATAATGAGTGAGTAGTTTCCTTTCACTGGGGTGCGGGGACTAGCCCCACTGCCCATGCTTATATGTCCTTTTGTTAAACATTCTATGTCATGTATATAACTTTTCATTTCTTTGTTAATTGTCGATGTATGCTTGTGGATTGATCACCTGCTTGCATTTATCTTGTTCGTTCCTATGTTGAGAGAACTTCAATATGTAGTATTTGAATGTCGATTAATGCGGTTGACTCCCTGATGAGAAATAGGATGAGATTCCCTGAGGTCGTAAGTGTATGATCCGTGAGGGGACGAGCCATCTAGCCCACGGTGACGCTTCTGTGTGCCTAACGCCTGCAATGGGGGTCCACAGCTTCAGTTGGATTTCTGTATCTTCGGAGCCGTAACTGTGTGATCCGGATGGTGACGAGACATTTGATGCCTAAGGTGACACTTACGCGGGTCTATCCTAGCGGAGGGCTCGCAATAGCTCTATTTGGATAGTTATAGCTTGCCTAGATGTTTGTGATTGGATGTCTCTGCATGTGCAGTGGTGGTGAAACCCGGGACCACCCCAGTGATCCCCATCATTAATCTAGTTTCTACTTTAATTCTACTCTTTACTTTCTTGCAATTAGTTTAATTAACCTCAAACCAACCTTTTTTTCTAAATATTAGTCTTAGTTGCACTAGACACGACAAGCAAAGATTCTTAAAAACGTTGTCCCTTGGGATTCAATCCTTAACTATAATGTGATAAGACCCGTCCACTTGCGGGTGGTATTATTGCACAAGGTTTTGGTAAAAAAAACTCAGGGATTTCAACCCTGGGTGAATTTGTTAGTGTAATAAGAACCACGTCAAATTCTGGCGTCGTTGCTGGGGACAACAGAATCGCCTAGTCAAATCTAGTTCATTTAAGGCTAATATAGGATTTTGCTTTTATTTTTGACACTATCGATTATCAACTTGAATTTGGTTCCACTCCGTCCATCTAACTTCTGAAAGACCTTTCCATCCCAAGTACTCTCAAAGACTAGTGTATGCATCGCTCGAACAGTCCCGGCCTCGCTGCTAGTTTTGACCCTGAGATAGAACGAACCTTACATCATCAGTGTAGAGCGAACCAAGCCAAGATGGACCAAGAGGAGGAAATTGCCCGAAGGGTAGCTCAAGCCCTAAATGCCCAAAGAGAAAGGCTTATGCAGGAAGCCAGAGCTGCAGTCCAAGAAGAAATTCAAGCAGCTCAAGCAGCAGCACAAGCAGCGGAACTACATAAAGATCTTAGGGAGTTCTCCATCCCTAAAGTTGTTGATGTTCACCACCCAATACAACCTCCTCCCATTAATGCTCCAAATTTTGAGATCAGGGCACATTGGATTACACTTCTTTAAAACAGCCCCTTCTATGGAAAGCCAGGGGAAGATAGTCAAGAACATCTTCTGAGGTTTATAGACCTGTGTGTTATGACAAAGCAGAATGGAGTCTCTGATGATGCCATTAGACTCCGTCTCTTCAAATACTCCCTTGCTGATAGAGCTATGAGTTGGTATAACTCCTTGACATGTGAACCCATCACCACCAGAGAACGACTTCAAAATATCTTTCTAGAAAAAAATTATCCTCCCTCCCTAACCTATGAAATTCGAGGACGTATAATGTAATTTGTTCAAGCTCCTGGAAAAACTCTTGCAGAAGCATGGGAAAGATACAATGAGCTTCTACACAAGTGTCCACACCATGGTATCCCTAAGAATCAACTTATTGAAATCTTCTATAGGGGTGTGGATGATGATATCAAGAAGTTTCTAGACTCATCATTTGGAGGAAAATTCATGTGACAAAGTTATGACAGTGCATGGAAGGTTGTCACCCTTAGAGCTGAAAATCAAGCTAATTGGGATAGGTCCACAGGAAAAGGAGTGGTAAAGGTTTCTATGGCTGAAGCTATTCCTAAGTACAAATCTATCGTTGAATCTCTAAAGCTTCTTTTTGCTAGCAAGACAACCTTGAATTGTCTTTCAACGCCTATGAAAGGAGGTGCTCACCCCTTTGATAGCAAGAACAAGTTAGGTCAGCTTCACTGTTCTGCGAAGCATGTAAAGGCACTGATCACTCCACTTTAGCATGCAACATTCTCTATGATGTCGTTTTGAGCAATGTTGGTGGCCAAGGAGATAATGGGCAAATGGAAAATCTTAATGCTGTTAACACCATCCCTAGCCAAGGATACTACAACCCGAATCAGAACAGAAACCATCCAGGTTTTTAGTATGGATATCTTTCAGGAGCGGAAAACTCTCAGAAACAACGAGGTCCGTCGGGATTCCAGTACAACCAACAACAAAACTTTAGAAATCAGGGAAATTTTAGAGGCAACTTCCCAAATAGGAACTTCAACAATTATCAGAACAATTCTCAGTTCTAGAATCCCAACCAAGTCCCTTACCAGAACCAACAACAAGGGAAGCAAGCTGGTCCTGTCTCCCCTGATGACAAACTGACAGCCATTGAGAAGATGTTGAAGTTGCAGCAGACTATGATAGCTAACCAGCAAGCTCACCAGAAGGCTATTGAGTCGCAACTAGCTCAACATTCAGCTAGCTTGAAGCCACCTACTGGAGCCTTTGTTGGCCAACCAGAGAACAACCCTAAGCACCCAGAGCAACTGAAGGTTGTCACTACCAGGTCTGGAAAAGACTATTTAGATCCTCCTATCAAGACACCTATGGTTATTACAGACGAGGATGACTTTGTGGTTGTCCAAGAATCTACAACACCTGAGTCTCAACCAAAAGGACCAGTAACGGCTGATAAGATAGAAAAAGTAAGTCTCAAGAAACCTATTGTTGCAGAGACAGAATTGCCAGAGCCAGTTGTACCAATGACAAGCCTCATCCCCCTTTCCCTGCTCGTTTGAAGCAGACCAAGCTTGACACCCATTTCAACAAGTTTAAGGAAGCTATGAAGAAGATTCATGTTTATATACCCTTTCTTGATGTGCTGGCAGAGATACCTGCCTGGACGAAGTATTTGGAGTCACTTCTAACGAGGAAATATATAACTGAAGAATATGAGACAGTCAAGTTAGCAACAACTACTTCAGACATTATCCAGAGCAAGATGCCAAAGAAGTAGAAAGATCCAAGATCTTTTGGGATCTCTTGCCATATCGGTGATTCTTCCTGTATGAAGGGATTGTACGATCTTGGTGCTAATATCTCCATAATTCCCCTTAGCCTTTGCAAAAGGCTAGGATTTGCTGAGCTTCTCCCGACCGACATGACCATTCAGCTTGTAGATAATTTGATGACTCTTCCCTTGGAAATCATTGAAGATGTCCCTGTCAAGGTAGGCAAAGACTCCTATGTTTCGTGTGACTTTGACATCATGGACATAAAAGAAGACGCCACATACCCTCTCATCTTTGGTTGTCTGTTCCTTGCCACTGCAAGAGCTCTGATTGATGTTGAAGCAGATACCTTGCTGCTCAGACTGGGTAAAGAAACTCTCGAGTTCAAAGTTTTTGAAAGTTTGCGAAGGCCAAGAATGCAAGGAGAAGTCTACTTGATTGATTGCATAGAGAAGATGTCACTCCTTACGCAAGAGGATTATGAACAAGAAGATCATTTAGGAGTGGCTCTGACTAATCTGAATGCAGATAGTTCAGTTGACGAACAAGTGAAAAATTGTGTTCTCCACCTCGACACTATTGAAGAAGATTCTGAAGCCAAGTTTGAGGAACTCAAGGCTGTGAATGTTACTGAAGAACCGTGTGAGAAACTAGAAGATCCTAAAATGAAGCCCCTACCTGAAGGATTGAATTATGTGTTTCTAGATGACCTCAAAGTATGCCCAGTCATCATAAATTCAGATCTAACGGAAGAGCAAGAAGATAAACTCCTGAAAAATTAAAGGAAAGAAGAAAAGCCATCAGCTAGAAGATGAATGTTCTCACTGGCGTCAGTCAAGCGCTGTGCATGCACAAAATCCCCATGGTGGAAGACCACAAGACGATTGTTGAACACCAAAGGAAGCTTAATCCGAATATGAAAGAAGTTGTTTGCCTTGAAGTTATTAAGTTGATCACAACAGGTTTCATCTATCTGATCTTCGACTCACCATGGGTAAGTCTCGTGCATGTTGTCCCGAAGAAGGGTGGAACTCATCCCCACTCGAAAAGTCACCGGGTGGAGGATGTGTATTGATTACAGGAAGTTGAACAAGGAGACACATAAGGATCATTTCCCGATGCCTTTTCTTGATCAAGTCTTAGAGCGGTTGGCTCACTAAGAATATTTTTGCTATCTCGACGGTTACTCTGGATTCTATCAAATTCTGATACATCCAGATGACCAAGAGAAAACATCTTTTACTTTCCTGTTTGGAACATATGCCTTTAGAAGGATGTCGTTCGGCCTCTGCAATGCGCCTGCAACTTTCTAGCGTTGCATGGCGGCTATATTTGCTGGTCTCACTAAAACTATCATGGAAGTTTTTATGGATGATTTTTCCATTCACGGATATTCTTACGACTCATGCCTAAAGCACCTCTCCCTAGTCCTCAAACTGTGTGAAGAAGCACATCTCGTGTTAAACTGGGAGAAGTGTCACTTTATGGTGAAGGAAGGCATCGTCTTTGGCCATAGATTCAATAGTCGAGGAATCGAAGTAGATAAGGCAAAAATCAAAGTGATTTCCAAACTCACCATCCCGATGAATGTAAGAGAGGTTCGTGCATTCCTAGGTCATGCAGACTTTTACAGACAGTTTATAAAGGATTTCTCTAAGATAACCAAGTCGGTGACATATTTGTTGTTGAAGGACTCTGATTTCCATTTTAACGAAGAATGTGTCAAGAGTTCTAACAATCTGAAGCATGCTCTTACAACAACACCCATCATCAGGGATCCTAATTGGGATCACCCATTTGAAATAATGTGTGATGCCAGTGATTACACTGTGGGTGCTGTTTTAGGGCAATGTATAGAGAAGAAACATTATGTGATCTACTATGCATCGAAGACCCTCGACGAAGCTCAAAGGAATTGCACAACTACTGAGAAGGAACTCCTTGCAGTCGTGTATGCCTTTGACAAGTTCAGATCCTACCTCATTGGTTCAAAAGTCATTGTCTACACAAATCATGTCGCTATCCGTTACCTCCTAGTAAAGAAAGATGCAAAGCCCAGGTTGATCAGATGGATCCTCCTCTTGTAAGAATTTGATCTGGAGATAAGAGATAAGAAAGGTACATAGAATGTTGTGGCAGACCACCTCAGTCGTATCCACACTCTGGAAACCAAGGAGATCCTAATTAACAATTCTCTTCCAGACGACCAGCTCATGAAAGTCTCAGAAGCTACCCCTTGGTACTCGGACTATGTGAACTACCTTTCCACTGGTGTCATCCACCCTGAATGCACCAGAAATGCACTGAAGAGATTCATGCATGATGTCAAGCAGTATCACTGGGATGATCTGTACCTCTTCAAGTTTTGTGCTGATGGTCTCTACAGACGTTGTATCGCTGATGAAGAAGCCTAACTTATTTTAAAAGCAATGTCACTCATGCCCAATTGGGGGCCATATGAGTTCTAAGAAAACTGCTTTGAAGGTGTTGCAATGTGGTTTCTTTTGGGCAACCATATCCAAAGATTCCTACAACTATATTATGTCCTGTGACAAATGCCAGAGAACCATAAGAGAGATGAAATGTCTCTTAAGTTGTGGCAAGAAGTCGAGATTTTTGATGTTTGGGGAGTGGACTACATGGGTCCATTCCCATCATCATATGGATTTTCTTACATCCTAGTTGCGGCGGATTACATCTCAAAATGGGTAGAGGGCCATATCAGCCGTCACTAGCGATTCTAACATGTCACCAAGTTGTTCAAAGATATTATTTTTCCCCATTTTGGAGTCCCACGAACCGTAATATCTGATGGAGGTTCTCATTTTCTGGAAAGAAGCTTTGAAGCGTTGCTGGGAAAATATAGTGTAACACACAAGGTGGCCTCCCCCTACCGTCCGCAAACAAGTGTACAGGTAGAGGTTTCTAACCGTCAACTCAAGGAATTTTGGAAAAGACGGTGGGCCGCAACCGAAAAGATTGGTCAGTGAAAATCAATGACGCCTTGTGGGCCTACCGAACTGCTTTTAAGACTCCTCTTGGAATGACACCATTTGGATTAATCTATGGAAAGTCATACCACCTGCATGTGGAACTGCAACATAAAGCATGGTGGGCAATCAAACAGCTAAATTTTGACATGAAGAAAGCTAGTGAAGCCAGGATTCTGCAACTTCAAGAGCCGGATGAACTCCGGATGACGGCTTATGAGAATGCACAAATCTACAAAGAACGCACATAGTTTCGGCACTATGGTCATCTGAAAAGAAAGGATATACAAGTGGGAGACCAAGTTCTACTGTTCAACTCAAGACTGAGATAATTCCCAGGGAAACTTCGTTCTCGCTGGTCTGGACCTTACATTGTCAAGAGCATCTAATCGCATGGTGCTTTCGTTCTATGGGAGTGAAAAGTCAGGAGACATTGTGACTAATGGGCAACGCCTGGAAAGACATTTCACCTCGGCCGAAACAGGCAATAATGCGTTGCTAGAACTCTCCGAACCATATTATCTGCCTAAAAGTTGAAGTCTGCACGTCGAGCCATCGACGTAAAACAAAGGCGCTTGTCGGGAGGCAACCCGATCCTTAATTTTTTTTTTACTTTTAGTCTTGAATTAGAAAATTTTGCATTGAATAGATATCGCATCGCAAGATGCTATCTTAAGTTCTAATAGTCTCCATTTTTTAGATTTTCAGGTGGAGGACACACGCTGATTGAAACACAACCACATTTGTTGGCCCAACCGGCACAAATTTTTCCCCTCCATCTCGGATCTAGAGTTTGCTCGGGACGAGCAAATTTCTAAGTTCAGGGTGGAGGGTGGGTAGTACGTACTTTACTTTCCACTCGCTCCTATCTGTTTCAGACTTAAGATTTCATCGTTGCAATTTTGATCAAAATTTTCAAAAAATTTTAAGTTTTCAAAGAAAATGTATAGAAATTTGATGAAGTTTTGACGCTTTTGTTTTAATCAAAGCCATTACCTAGCCGACTATCACATTTTTCTGTGCAGTTTTGAATCATTACACCCTCCTTATTCAAAGCAAATCCTCAAGAGGACCCTTTTTCTGAAACTAGCCAATTGTTAGAAATCACCTTGTGAAGCTTATGAATCCTAACACCATGATCCTTTAGTTAAAATGGCAAACATATGTTAAACTAAGAGGGATCAAACCCATCATGCTTCCTAACTGACAAGTGGAATAATGGCATGGAATTTTCACCGGATCCCCATCAAGTCATTATTTGAGCAGAATATGACAAAGAGAACGACCCGGTGCACTGAACAGTAAATCAAGTTGCATTCTGATCTGAACTCTTTTCTACACTTCTTCTACCATCTTCTTACCCCTCCATTCATAAAAACGAAATGAAAAGCCACAAAAATAGTGCCAAACCCTAAGTTCGGGGTGGCACATCCTCTCTCTCTTTATTTGCTTTCCATACCCCTCTATGTAATAGGGGTGTACCACCAAGAAAAGATGCCAATGTGCACACAAAAATGCAATCTCAAGTCGAATAGAGGAGAGATTCACAAAAAATAATAATAATAAGAGTTGCAGTCAATGAAACTGCAACCATGTAATAAAAATCTCGAGTCAAATAGAGGAGAGATTTATTTCTTCCTTCCATACCACCCTTCACTCCCTTTTCCACCTACTGGCACAATGAATGCCTACGCTTACCAATATCTTGAAAAACACCAGTGTCAGATCATGTGCACACTTGTCATTCTGCGGGTATCTCTGGAGTCTTACAAAACTCTTAGACATGCTTGATGTTGGAGAAAGTGGGGAGGTAGTGTGTTTGAGAAATGAACTCAGGAACGAAGATATTGTAAGATGTGTTATGTGATCTCAGGAGGTTAAGATGATAAGACATACATAGCAGAAAAGGAAAAATTGTGATGTGAAGATGAGGCAATCATACGAGTTGAAAGTATTCTTTTGGCGACTGTTTTAGATTTTGTGTTACTCGAGGATGAGAAACGTTTAAGTCGGGGGTGTTTTGATGAATGCATATTCATCATGATTTCAGTCGCCATCTTGGGCCCAACTTTGCTTAATACATTCACTTTCATCTCCTAAATATTGCAATATGAAATCTTGGTTAATTGATTAGATTATCAAGCTTATTAACTAGGTCTATATGAATTTCTTATAGATTGAGTAGGTCTTCACTCAAGGCTGCACTCTCAACAACCCCTGACCCTTCATCAACACCTACACCTCGACCTCCTCCATGGTTGGAAGCCAACAACCACCTCCATCAACCACCCTCTATTCCACCCATGTGGTCTTCCCTAGCGATCTCCACCTTGCGGTCTGACCCCTCCGTCCTCCTCACGGTTTCCAAATTGAAAGAAGTTCCCATGGTTTCAAGACTCAACCACAACAGATCACACTCCAGCTGCCCTCGCGGTCTGCACCACCAGTTTCCAAATCGATGGAAACCCTTGCGGTCTCCAAACTGCAAGGACGCCGTCTTCCAAGATCATGAGAAGGTCCTCACATTTCCAAGCTCCAACCCTCTCCACGATCCACCACTATCGACGACAGGAACTGCTAAGCATCGCCTTCTTCCTCACGATTTGCACCATGACAACACCTACAACGCCGCCTCATCGCCATCATGATCCACTTCTCTGTCTTCCTCCTCGCTCCCAATCTCTACTAGCAGCCGCCTTCACGGTCTCAAAACTGTGTGAAGGTCTTCACGATTCCAAGACCGTAAAGGAGCTTCACAGTTCCAAGACCGTGAAGGGACCTCACAATCTCAAGACCCTGAGATGGCTATCAGTTTCTAAACCATGAACCACTGCCACCTCTATAAATATAGACACAACCAACCACAGCAACGATCGCCACGCCCCCATCCGAGCGTTGCCAATCTCTACATCCATCATGGAGGTTGCGCACATCGCCCGCACACCCGCACGCTTCCAACCTGTCACAATTGTGATCCTCTCCATCGCCCATGCCTCGCCTTCATCTCCTCCGAGAGCCGCCAGGATCCCTGATCTGTAGAGAGAAAGGTAGACTCATCTCCCACTCTCTCCTCATCTCTACTTGACATGGATCTGGGGAGGAGACAGAGGAGTCAGCTCCTCTCCTCCACTCACTCAACGCTGCCACCACATCCATCGCAGGTCCAAGCTCATGGTGGAAACCAAGGCTTGACCTGCTCAGACCCATCCCGGCCGTCCATCCTCTCATCCACTCAGATCTGAGGAAGAACGGTAGATCAGGGTCATCCATCCATTCATCCACATGCTACTCCTCTTAGTGTGAGTAAGAAGGATGAGAAGAGAAGGAAGGAGGAGAGAGAAATTCTACCTCGTCTGCCCCATTTTCCGCAATGTCACTCGCTCTTCGTCTAGATCTTCTTCTATGTAGCGTGGAAGACTGCATCTTCACCGAGCTGTGACCATCATCTACATCGTGATCATGGAGAAATCTTCCCTTTCTTTTATTCTTTTTGTTTCATACAATGAGCGAGTAGTTTCCTTTCGCTGGGGTGTGGGGACTAGCCCCGCTGCCCATGCTTATATGTCCTTTTGTTAAACATTCTATGGCATGTATATAACTTTTCATTTCATCGTTAATGGTTGATGTGTGCTTGTGGATTGATCACCTGCTTGCATTTATCTGGTTCGTTCCTATGTTGCGAGAACTTCAATATGTAGGATTTGAATGTCAATTAATGTGGTTGACTCCCTGATGAGAAATCAGATGGGATTCCCTGAGGTCATAAGTGTATGATCCGTGATGGGATGAGCCATCTAGCCCATGGTGACGCTTCTATGTGCCTAACGCCTGTAAAGGGGGTCCATAGCTTCAGTTGTATTTCTGTATTTTCAGAGCCGTAAGTGTGTGATCCAGATGGTGACGAGACATCCGATGCCTAAGGTGACACTTACATGAATCTATCCTAGCAGAGGGTTCGCAGAAGCTCTATTTGGATAGTTATAGCTTGCCTAGATGTTTGTGATTGAATGTCTTTGAATGTGCAGTGGTGGCAAAACCCGGGACCACCCCAGTGATCCCCATTATTAATCTAATTTCTACTTTAATTCTGCTCTTTACTTTCTTGCAATTAGTTTAATTAGCCTCAAACCAACCTTTGTTCTAAATATTAGTCTTAGTTGAACTAGACACAACTAGCAAAGATTCTTAAAAATGTTGTCCCTTGGGATTCGATCTTTAACTATACTGCGATAAGACCCGTCCGCTTGCGGGTGGTATTATTGCACAAGGTTTTGGTAAAAAAAACTTAGGAATTTCAACCCTGGGTTTGTTAGTGCAATAAGAACCACGTCAGATACTAGCACCGTCTTTTAATGGTAGGAAAGTCAAGGCCAAGGATGAGGACTAAACCAGGAAAGGCCACGGTTGGAGTTATGGGTCAATTAGATTTGGGCATCATGATCATTTCCCATAGGAATATGTAGGATCATCTTCTTTATTCCAAGAGCAGGGATATATATATGGACTTCATCTATGATGCCTACATGAATGGCGGGAGAGCTCAATTCATGCCAATTTGCCCAACTGCTTAAGCATGATCCGAAAATGAACATTAGAAACATGTAGTAGCTGGTCTAATATGATCCGTCTAAAGAAATGAGAAGGCTAGCAGCAGGACAACAATACCTAGTACGTAAGTATTGCCATATCATCACTATTATCTTTCCTATATTTTTTGGTATGCGGGTCCAATGCTCCATATAAGTGCAAACCTCTTAATCATGAAGTCCTATTTCAAACAATTGTCATTTCATAACTGTCACCATTATTTGACAATAGACAATCTGGTCAATTTTTAATTGAACATGTCTAGCTATTATTTAATTATTTGTTTACTTATGAATTATTGTGCTCATTGTAGACTACAATTTAAAATTGCTAGCTTCTTTCCCTAACAGTAAGTTAATTTATTTTTGTTCTACATGTGCTATAGTAAAATTGAGACGATTCTTTGCTAATATCTTTTGGTAATCGACTAACTAAACTTTGATTTGTTCATGTAGGTAAGGTGTCCTTCCCGAACCCCAACTGCCCATCTTACCGCTCCGTCATTAGGTGGTTGGACCAGAGGGTTGAGCTCGATAGGAGAATTTGACCAGATACAGTGAGGGTAGGTACCATGTCGCACTCTGCATCATGGCGGCCAAGCTAGCATATGAGAATCCGGCCAACATCATGGATACAGCCACCAACCATTGGTAGATGGAATTCGTGGAATATTTTGATTGCTGGAATGGTACGTATCCATGATCTGGTTATATACACTATACTTGATATATTTTTCTAATTTTTCCATGTCATTGCTTAATGAAGATATTATGTATGCATGCATATTACCAAGGAGTGAAATCAACCAAAGCCTTCATGTTCGCAGACACGACCAGAGACCCATCTCTCATCGTCGTTGCCTTCGATGGAACGAACCCTTTTGACATGGTGTAGTGGTGTGTAGACATTGACTTCTCATGGTACGAGATCCCCAAGGTGGGAAAGATCCATGGCGGGTTCATGAAGGCTCTGGGACTACAACTCAAGGTAGGGTTGGCCAAGGAATTAGCAGTCACAGACCCTAGCAAGAATGACAAATCGCCACCAAGGAACTATGCCTACTACGAAATCCGTCAGAAGTTGCGCTGTCCTAGAGGCAAACCCCGGCGCGTAGTTTCCAATTTTTTGTCACGGGGCACAGCCTTGACGGCACGCTGGCAATCCTATTTCTGACCATCGTGATGATCCACAGCCCCATATAGGATCAACTCCTTGTGGGATTTCTTAAACTTTGGATTCAGTTCATGTTTGTCGAGCTGTATTTGGGTCATGTGTATATATGTAAACAAATTAAACATGATGAGTATGTAACATATTACTTGTTATAAGAAATGAAACCATTCATTATCAATTTGTGATGTCCAAGTGATGAAAAATTATTCATACCATTATGCTAAAATTGTTTGAAATTTGTTGCAAAAAAATTCTGTATGAGATTGATTACTGGAATATGAAATTTCTCTCCATCACATATACATGCATGCATCTCTGTACATACATGCCTGTGATGTATTAACTTTTTGATAATGACTGCCTTCACTTCTGATGAAATAGGTGACATCAATAAGTGTAATTTTTTTAATGTAGGTGATATACTATGGTGTCATGTATTGCCGTGTTTTGGAATGTGAAAACCAATAATAGATGACGTTTATTTAAATAGGTTACATTGTACAAATCCCACTCTAAATAGGTGACATTCTTTTTTTAGGTAATTGTTAATCATGTCACCTTTTCAATAAAAGGTTACATGCTTAAATGTCACCTATACCCCATTTTTCAGTAGTGGCAACAACAAAGTGGGCAACACAATCACCCTCCCATGAACCTTTCTTCATTCATCTCCCTACCCCATTGTCCACTCACTCATCACCTAGTTGCTACTATCGTCAGCATCTTGTTATGGGATGTGAAAGCCATCTTGGACATTACCACACAGGGTCAAGGTGCGTAAACACCTAGTCGTCAGTTTCTGATACAAAAATGATGCAATAGACCCACCCCCCCAAAAATTGTCTCGCCAAGGGGCAAGAGTCATCAGTTATGCTTTGGAGACAACGACTAATGAGGGGATAAATTTTACCGCGGGCCATGGCGTGAAGCATGGCTCGTCAGTTATTCCTAAAACCGACGCTGGACCACAAATTTTGGAGGAATTTCCCCTCAAAATTTGTGTTTCACAGATAATATTAGGCGTTTGCTGCTATCAAAGGAAACCGACAACAAAGTAAAAGCAGTACCCGTATTTTTTCTAAATGCGGAGGACTTCACATATGGTGACAGTTGTGTAAAAAATTCGATCGTTGTTGAGTTTTGGTATCAGTTTTTATAGTGACCTTATATGTCATTTCTTTACTAGTGACTTCACAGCCGCAACAACAAAGTAGGCCGCACAATCACCCTCCACTGAACCTTTCATTGTTTATCTCCCTACCCCCATTGTCCCCTCACTCATCACCTAGTTGCTATTGCCATCAGCAACTTGTTGTGGCTGTGAAAGCCATCTCATACATCCCCTTTCATCCCTCCTCCCTTCAGAGTTACTATCTCCTGAGACCTTCCCCCTCAAGTAATCCACTGAGCTATCACCTTGAATCTCATTTGCCCATTCCTCCAATCACCTTGAATCTCGTTTCACCCTTCCTCCAATGTAATGTTTCTTTCCTCGTATCTTCTCCTTCTTTCATACCCTTCTTCATCCTTGTACACGTCAACGCCTCTAGTTTCACCCTTTTTTGCCTATCTGAGCATGACCCTCTTTGCCTTTTTTTTATACATAACGCGACTATTGTCATACCTATGACCAAAATTTTCATCCTTATCATCCTGAACATCCACCATATGTGACATCCCTTTTATATTCTAAATTGTATACCACGTTTTAAATGGGTTTAATGTTTTTTTTACCGAGTATGTTTTAAAATCTTTTATGTCCTTATTTTAATATTTTAAACAATACTGTGCGGCTCACTTTTAAAAAAAAAGCCTTTCCTCCATCGTGACAGGGTTTTCGGTAAAGCTTGCACACCGCTCGACTTCCCTGCTCCCCGCTGAACCCCGACCCCAGTTGCAACCAGCGGATCACTGCCGGTGAGGAGCGCAACTGCTGGAGCACTGCCACAGTAGTCCTGTGCTGGCGAGGAAGAGCCCTGTGCCGACAAGGAGCACTGCAGCTGTTGCCGCCTACAACTGTCGGTGGGCTTGTCGGTGACTTTCCCCATTTTTGCGACTCCAGGTATGTCCCTTTCATCCGCTCTCATCCCCTCCATCATCTTCCCACCCGTCAACCTCACAGCCGCAACAGCAATGTGGGCCGCACAATCACCCTCCCCCTTTCTTCATTCATCTTCCTCCCCCATTGTCCCCTCACTCATCACCTAGTTGCTACTGCCGTCAGTGGCTTGCTGTGGGCTGTGAAAGCCACCTCGAACATTACACCCCCCCCCCACATAATGTTTCTTTCCTCGTGCCATCACTGTACCTTCCACATGCTTCCTCTCCTCACCTTCTTCTCCTCCCTCTGTGTCCTCTACGCTCCCCTTCTCCGCAGCGATCCCCGAGGCAGTGGATTTGCAGGAACTCCTCCCTATCCCGCTACTCCTAGATATGCCGCCGCATGGTGGTGCACAACAAACTTCCCTTTGAGCTCATCCCTTTCTTTCATAAATCCCCCAGCAGATCTCCATTCTGCTCTCCTACAAATCCCACTGCCTTGCCTTGTTCCCCCTCACAACCATAGTTTCAACTTACAGCAGATATCATTATCGCCACAGTGGTGCTTTTATGTGCCCGATACGATGATGATGCAACCATAGTGTTTTGGGTGTCCTCTAAATCAGGTCGCTGGTATATGTTTGCATCTACTTAATATTTGCAGAATTTTGCAAATAGTATATTACAACATGTCTTCATCTATTGTGCTCAATTTCAGCCTATTATCATTTCCTATTTGATCAAGCAATTTAGTGATTGAGTCTTCATCTATTGTGCTTTGTTGCAGACTACCTGTATCACACACAAGTCCAGCCAATGGAGCACCTACAAGCCAGTTGAAGATTTTTGTCACTCACAAGTCCAGCGCAAGTTAAATTTGTAATTTTCTTTGGTACGTTCTTTGTTTTTTATCTTCTTTATGAAGAACATTTTAGATTGTCGAATTATGTGCAAATTTCTCTTGTTAATGGTAATGAGGGTACATACTATATAGGCTCTAGAAAATCAGCTATCAAGTTATACCCACTCGCCTCCATGGGTGAGTGGGTTGGATAAAACTGATTTATGTTTTCTATTCTCAAAACCAACTAGGTTTGAAGTAACGTGTGGAGTTGATTGCCAACCTGGAAGCTTCTTTCTTCTTTCTTTCTCTCCTCCTTCCCTGCAATTCTATTGCACCCCCATGTCCACTCTCTATCCTTTAGTCAACCAGCACAACCTTTTGGTTCATTGGTTCTCTTGTTCATTTATATACATTATTTGGCTATCTGAACCTCATTAATGGGTATCATATATGTGTACTGGTATATGCTCTTACGCCCTTGTATTAGATATTATCTGAAATTATTTGCACCAAGTTTTCACTGACCATTAATCGGTATCATATATGTGTACTGGTATATGCTCTTACACCCTTGTAATAGATACTCTTTGAAATTATTTGTACCAAGTTTTCAGTGACCATTAATCGGCCAGTAATCTTTGTAGCCTCTTTGAACTCTATGAGTTGGGCTCTAAGGGCATTTGGTTGACTTGTTCAGTCTCCTATTCTAGCTATTATTTACTTGTACCTCTGAATATGATGATCTGTTTACTACAATGTTGATCTTTTCTAACTTGATTGTATGGTAATCTTCAGTATACCTCCATACTTCATCTTGTTTATTGCTGGTTTGTTCTAAGTTGATTGTATGGGTAAACTGCTATGCTTAGTCTTGTTTATTGTTGGTCTGTTCTAAGTTGATTGTATCTGTATGTTATATGTTTTCTATATGATTTCTAAGAAATTTTCATCTATTTAAAGTTTCTTTTGTATCTTGATATTTTAGGTGTGTGGGCAATCTTATTTACGCCCTTGTATTGGATACTCCTTGAAAACATTTGCACCAAGTTTTCACAGATCGTTAATTGGTAATCTTTGCAGCCTTTTTGAACTCTACGAGTTGGTCTCTAAGAGCATTTGGTTGACTTTTTCAGTCTCATATTCTAGGTATGATTTACTTGCACCTTTGAATATGACCTGTTCTAACTTGATTGTATGGTAATCATCCATTTACCGCATGCACTATCTTGTTTATTGCTGGTCTGTTCTTAGTTGATTGTATGGGTAAACTGCTATGCTTAATCTTGTTTCTCATTGGCATGTTCTAAGCTGATTGTATAGGTCAAGGAACGAGGTATCTGATTTAGATGTCGTTTTGTCAGCATGGATACCGTTTTTTTTTAATTTTAATGAAAATTTTGATAAATGCAACTGTGCCTATTTTTATGCCAAAATGAACCAATTAATTTATGAAATTTTACATGTGTGATTCGTACACCTAAATGCATCATTTTATGCAATAAAATTTTATGTGAGTGTAGATTGGGGGGTTTCTTCATGTGGGAGGTAAGGAAACTTTTCTATTTCCTTCCGCATCATTGCTCGGATGTAGTGAAAAATGTACAAGGACAACATTTCGGTGAAGACATGTAAAGAAGCAAGTTCAACAAAGAAAGATTAGAGTTGGATCTTGGAATATTGGCTCTTTGACAGGAAAATCTTTGGAGATGGTGGTGTTGGGTTTTAGGGGAGGCAGAGAAGGTAGCAGAAACAAAAATTTTCTCCCCCAAACCCGCAACAAGGAAACGCGTCAACGTCTATACAATAGGAAAGGATGGTTTGTGGAATCATACCTTGTCCCGAGGCTTGCTCGACGACAATACCTCACGCCTTGCGCGGTCTTCAACTGCGGTCTTGGACGGTGTCTATGCAGCTCCTGGTCGCACCGGGACTGACGACTCCTGATCTCACCGGGACTGTGGGGATTGACAGCTATCCTCCGAGCGACAGAAACCTCCCGCCTCTGAAGTAGTCCACGCGGACCACCTGGAACTCCAATCTCCTTGTCCCACAAGGAATTGGAAGGAGTCGCACCATCCTGTTGGCGTACTAGTTGCCAACACACTCTCCTGCCACCAATTGCAACTGCAGTTGTCTTTTCCTTGTTGTGCCTCCCTTATCGGGTAGCACTTGCTCGGGCTCTCTCTCGGTTACCAAAACCAGAGAGAACGACAACTTCACAGAGCAACTGGTTGCACTGGGTTGTACTTTGAGAAGCCTCCAATACCCCTATATATATAGGAGGGTCATGGGACAAGGTTCTCCATCCCAGGCAATGCGGGACTAAAAGGAGGAGTAGAAGGGTTCAAGATTTTCCACAAAACAACCAACTCGCAACCTGAACCGATCATTTCACAACTGAAACGGTCGGTTGGGGACCAGAACCGGTCGGTTGACACCTCAATCGATCGGTTGGGACTCATGAACCGGTCGGTTCACTTCTGAACCGGTTGGTTCACTTCTGAACCGGTTGGTTGGTGGTCTTGGTCGGTTCCCGATCGACTTTCCTTCTTTTGTTTCTAATTGGTATCGAATACCAATCCTTGTTCCAATCAAAATTGGGCAAGTGAAACGCAAGGAAAATTCTCACCAATCCTACTTTCCCAACTTGCTCGGTTGCACCAGTTGAATCGATCGTTTCAACACTTGAAGCAATCGTTTCACCCTAACCATGAGCCGATCGACTCAACACTTGAGCCGACCGGTTCACCAAGCTGAGCTGATTGGTTCATCACATGAGCCAATCAGTTGGGAGTGCAGATTGTGCAGAATCAGTCAATTGCGATTTCAATCAATCCGATACTCCAATCAATATGTCCAACACCTTGAACGCTATGATTTTGAGCTATCAATCAATTGAGTGTTTAATTGAACTACTAAACTCCTTTAGCAATCAATCTAAACATTGTTTGTGGACAAAACGCCTTTTCCAGGTTAAATCCTATGTGTGTGACCTTGCAGGTCCTTTTCACGTTGGCAGTGAAAGTCCATAACACTTATGACTTCACAAGCAAAGAGCGGTGCCTAGTCACACATCAGTGCTACCCAAGTGAAATAGAAAGTTAGAGAACAACTTTCGATCCTACAATCCGTGAATGGTGTTACAGTGAATGTATAATTCCTTTGTCACTAATATCTCGAATGAACTCAAGGCATGGAACAATCATCCTGTCAACGTTCATTCACTTTCTTGATCTTAGAATAGATTGGAAGAGATATGTATGACATCAATATCACATATTGATTCCCACATGCGTGCGCACGCCTATTTCAATCCTTCTCATCAAGTTGCCTTGGATATCAAACTCCCTCAGGAGGGAAAAATCTCATATCTATCACTCACCCCTCAAAAGCCCCATGTGTCAAAGCCACCCAATCATCACCTTTATAACAACCCATGTTTCAGGACTGCGTTTGATGATGTCAAAGTGTGCCCAACGACATGTGTTGAGTGTAGTGATTTCAGGTCAAAGAATCACACTCACCACCATCACTGTGAGTACTGACTGTGACTACCATGTCATGGTTCCATGTGTCAAACTCACAGTGGGTCTGTCAGGTACACTTGTTCTCCAACAAGTACCTATGTGTTTGGTTTGATATCTCTATATCATGACTAATGAGATTCTGTCATCAACCAACACCACAATCTAGTCTTGTGTGTCATTGTTGTCTATCTACCTTCCACAATGACATCCGACTAGGGACATAATGAGAATGTACAAACTCTTAGCATCCATATGATCTCATCGTTCATGTCCTCAACCTGAAAGCATACGTCATTGAGTACTGTCATTCTCTAGACATTCAATCTGTTCTATCACTATCTCATCTGACTGAACCAGAAAGAATTGGAAGCTCGCCTTTGATGTTTATCAAATCAATCTTAATGTATCCCATCAATCATCCCATGATTGGCTCTCAGGGCATACATACCAACAGACTCCCACTTGCACTATGAGCCAATCACCCTTGAATCATATTCATAGTGATCTTCAAACATGTCCCACATGTTATTCTGCTCTAGTGCGATCATAGTGAGTAATGGCAACACCTTGCCAAAGTCAGTATAAATTGCATGTCTCACATCTCTTCACTGAACGTCACACGTATGAGATGGAGTTGTCGTAATATGCGATCTAGTATTCCTTTGCTAACCTTTAGCCACATTGCATGATCAAGGATTCCATACTTGTCATCAATGAGCAGAATATCTATAAGTTCATCTCATGAACTTCTAGATACATACAATATCCACTGTTGTCTTCTAACACATAAATACTCGGCATTTCCTTTTAAATGATTTTATTGGAACACTTCGAATTATCAACAAACTTTCACTTTTATATATCCTATATATATTTTGCGATTAATTTTCTGTCCTTTCGGAAGTTCGCATCAATGTAACTCTTTACATCGAACTCTTCCTTGTCTCCATAGAACTAGTACTTCTCAAGTACTAATTAGGTTCTCATGGTATTCCAGTAACCCTTACTGGAAGTAGACAGACATCCACTCGTCATGTCCCACATACGAGTTTTTAGGATGAGAACGTCATATTTCCATGTCATACATACAAGATGATGAATGCTGGGATGATTACAAACATGATAGATCCATATCTATTCTTAGTGTTCCCATTCTTCACAAGAATTGGACACTTGGCCTTGGGATACTAACTCCATGTAACATGGACAAGTTTTCTCCCATTGAATCTGTGCATACTGAACCCTTCAGTACAGATTGCCAATGTATGCTTTCTCTTTTCAGGTCAAGAGGTTTTTGAGAACTATCTCTATAGATCTCTATTCCTATCACATAGGAAACATCTCTATCTCCCTTAAAGATAATTTCCACTTTTGGATTTCCATTCTAGAACATTTCCATTTCACATCAACATGTGGAATGTAAACACACTCCCACTAAATCACAGATCCCTTCTTTATCTTTGACATATCAGTCAAACCCTTTGACTATATTATCAAAGTAAAGATTCAATTCTGAGTTGCTTGTACTCAATCAATCATATTGATTAGTCCATTGTAACTTATAGACTTCATTTGCATTAGTGGATTCATAAACCTTATAGGTTGTGTCACGTACACGTCCTTGTTTTATTCCTCATGGGAATGCAGTTTTAGTATCCATATGCCAAATGTCTTAGTCATTAAGTTGCAATCAAAAAGCATCATCCTTCTCAAAATGTTATCCATGTGTCTTAACACTTAAGACTCATTTGCACTTATGGATTTCATCCAATGAGTGCTACCATCAAGGTCATACCTTATGGTTCACATGAATGTCATTTAGGATGAAATGGTCATAAACCATAACTCAAGATTTGGTTCCTCATATTCATCTAGACAGTTGACTCATCACATGAACAACTTATCACATAGATAATTGAGGTGTAAGGATATAAGACTTCACAACACTTGTGATTCTTAAATTAGTGAGGGGTATTCTATTATTAAGAAGAATTCAGTTATTTGATAATCATTCTCTAACTCCTTAGAGTATGATTCCTTCTTGATTTAGACATCACCATGCCTTAATCATGAGTTCACTATGATACACTATCATAATCACTCATAAGGATCTCAAACATTTGGTCCAAGTATTTCGTTCATTGATCTCATAAAGAATTAACACTTTACCAAATTTGCACTTCATCTATGATAATCTTAAACACTTCAAGATATTCATATTGGTATTTCTCTAAACACCATTTGAAGTATTAACATATGTTCCAATAGGTATGTAAATACATCACATGTATTATACCTAATAGGATAATCATTCTCCCACTACTATTAGTGAAGATTGATTAATCATGTCCAAGATATTCATGTCTCTTATTGGTTTTCTAACCAAAAGAGTCTAGATTTATCCATCACATGGACACTAGAAATGAATTTCTCATGATTGATGCTAATTTGATTGTTTGAGTTATCTATAACTTTTAGGTATCATTTTATCTTATGCATATCAAATACCATAAGATAAACAAGGCATTGCCACAAAGATCATATCTTTATAAATTGAAACATCTCTTTATTGATTGCCATCATTGTCATACAATATGCAAAAATAAAGTGTTTCTATCTATTGGCAAATATGAAATAGCAGTTCATAACTGTATTACATGCCTTTAGGCTGAAAATAAACTAAAGTACTCCAATCTATGAAGGCAACACTTGCCCCATTTATTGAGTGCTTTACACTTTATATCTTGGTATCATATACCTCAAAAAGTGTTACAAGTTTACTTTCATGACACCTTTAAGTAGAGACGTCTGTCACCTCCTTCTTCTTTTGTTCTTCCAGATAGAGAGGACAATTCCTTTTCCAATGTCCTGGCTTTTGACAATGGTGGCAATTTCCTTTCTTGGTCACGCCTCCCTTGGCCTTGAGAGCTGAAGTCGACTTGGGCTCCTGGCTAGCATCAAAACCTTTCTTAGCTTTGCCCTTGCCCTTGCGCTTGGACTTGCCTTTCTTGCTCGTGATCACCATCACAGACTTAGGCTTGTCCTTCTTCATCTGTGTCTCGGCTGTCCTCAACATTCCCAACAACTCTAACAGTGGCCTATCAAAGTTGTTCATGTTGTAGTTCATCACAAACTGACTGTAAGTTCTGGCAACGATTGCACTATCAGGTCAGTAGCCAACTCTTGGCTCAGTGGAAATCCCAGTCTTTGCAGGTTCTCCACATACCCAATCATCTTGAGTGTGTGAGGACCAACTGGATCTCCTTCTGTCATGACACACTTGAACAGTGCCCTTGAGACATCGTATCTCTCTTGCCGTGCTTGATCTTCATACAAGTTACTGAGATGCTGAATCATCTCAATGACACCCATATTCTCATGTTGTCTCTACAACTCGTGGTTCATGGAGCACAACATCAAGCACTTTGCATCAATGGCATCATCAGAATGCTTCTTGTAAGCATCCCTTTCTGTCTTTGGTGCATTAGGAGCAGGTTCCTCTAGAATTGGAGTATCCATGACATAGAGCTTTTGCTCTTGAGTGAGAACAATTCTCAATGTCCTATACTAGTCGTGGAAGTTTGTCCCATTTAGCCTGTCCTTTTCAAGGACTGATCGCAAAGAAAAGTGATTGTTGTTTGTCGTCATTTGTACTACAAAAAGAAAATATGAAATTTTAGTCCAAAAACTCATTTTTGACTTATTTGATTGATTTGAAAAGTTGACAGTATAATTAGGCCTTTAATTAATTACCGCTCCCACTATTTTAATTCAAATTGATAGCCCTCACCATCAATTCGAAAGATTGCAGCGTACAACCTTCAGTGGGCAAGATCCTGAAATCCTCTAAGTCATGGACCAGCTAGGGTTGTCACCCACAACTTAGATCTCTCAGGTAGGCAACTCTTGCCAATTGCATCATATGCAACTCTTGATGAATGAACATGCGCAACACCTTGCCATGAACATTCCTTGCCTCTGGGCTTAGACGCTCTAAGAATCACCAGTTAAGTCTAACCCAAAAGCCGACACGGTAAACATGCACCCTGCTTTGGCAGAACCTACATGTCTACCCTTCACACTTCCACAAGATAGACGGCGAACCACGCTTTAGCGTAACCTACGCTTGGTCGATCGAGTTTTTCATGTGTGTCGCTAATGGAAGGCATATAAGACTTAATATTTTAATGAGGGATTTGGTTTTTATATACATATACATATCCAATCACCACAATACATAGTACATATCATATACATGCTATATCCCACAGAAAAGATGCAAAACGATAAAAGCGATGATTATGGCCATCCTAATGTGATTCCTAGAGCCAAGAGGAATCACGGTCATCTAGGTCTACATCACATGCAACCTGTAGAAGATGAACTCTGTGCTTCGCCTTCTGAGTTGATCAACTCATCACATGAATGATCTTCTCTCTCTTGTCGGTCGTCTGGGTGCCACCAGCCGATCGGTTGGCTCCTCCAACCAATCGGTTCACCTGGTCGTCGTGCATCTCCTTCTGGCCGCCACCCGCTCGTCTCGCTCCTCGAACTGGTCATCAACCGATCGATTCACTCCTTGAACCAATCGTCTGGAACGTCAACCGATCAGTTCACGCCTTGAACCGATCGTCTCATCTGTCGTCAGGATGTCCTATGTTCTTTGACATAACAGGAAATAAAAATCTATCCTATTTATACATTGTAAAAGGTGAAACCTCGAGTTACATTCGAGGGGAGCAAAGCTAGGAAAGAAATCTCAAATTATTTTGAGTTACATCGGGAATAGGAGAAGGAAGATCGGTGCGCAGACCGAGATGCAAGCAACCACATAAAACCATACACAGATAGGGTTTATTGGCCATAACCACGCTATACATCCACCACAAAACTCGTTTAAGGGTGACACGTATCAAGTGCATTAATAATACATATCATATATGTAATTGGGATTTGTGGATTTAGGATTGGACATGCATAAAGCCAGTTTTATTCGCATCGTATGCAATAAATAAAGGAAACAAACCAAAATTGATCATATCGATAATCCCTAAAGTATAGAGCAGTTGACCTGGCTATGATACCACTATTGGGTTTTAGGGGAGGCAGAGAAGGCAGCGGAAACAAAAAAGTTCTCCTCCAAACCCAGAATAAGGAAACGCATCAACGTCTATACAATAGGAAAGGATGGTTTGTGGAATCATACCTTGTCCCGAGGCTTGCTCGGTGACAATACCTCGCGCCTTGCACGGTCTTCAACTCCGGTCTTGGACGGTGTCTGTGCAGCTCCTGGTCACACCGGGACTGACGACTTCTGATCTCAGCGGGACTGTTGGGATTGACAGCTGTCCTCCGAGCGGCAGAAACCTCCTACCTCTGAAGTAGTCCACACGGACCACCTGGAACTCCAATCTCCTTGTCCCACAAGGAATTGGAAGGAGTCGCACCCTCCTGTTGGCGTACTAGTCGCCAGCACACTCTCCTGCCACCAATTGCAACTGCAGTTGTCTTTCCCTTGTTGTGCCTCCCTTATCGGGTAGCACTTGCTCGGGCTCTCTCTCGGTTACTAAAACCAGAGAGAACGACAACTTCATAGAGCAACTGGTTGCACTGGGTTGTACTTTGAGAAGCCCCCAATACCCCTATATATATAGGAGGGTCATGGGACAGGGTTCTCCATCCCGGGCAATGCGGGACTAAAAGCAGGAGTAGAAGGGTTCGAGATTTTCCACAAAACAACCAACTTGCAACCTGAACCGATCGTTTCACAACTGAAACGGTCGGTTGGGGACCTGAACCGGTCGGTTGACACCTCAACCGATCGCTTGGGACTCATGAACCGGTCGGTTCACTTCTGAACCGGTCGGTTGGTGGTCCTGGTCGGTTCCCGATCGACTTTCCCTCTTTTGTTTCTAATTGGTATCGAATACCAATCCTTGTTCCAATCAAATTGGGCAAGTGAAACACAAGGAAAATTCTCACCAATCCTACTTTCCCAACTTGCTCGGTTGCACCAGTTGAATCAATCATTTCAACACTTGAAGCAATCGTTTCACCCTGACCATGAGCCGATCGACTCAACACTTGAGCCGACCGGTTCACCAAGATGAGTCGATCGGTTCATCACATGAGTCGATCGGTTCATCACATGAGCCGATCGGTTGGGAGTGCATATTGTGCAGAATCGGTCAATTGCGATTTCAATCAATCTGATACTCCAATCAATACGTCCAACACCTTGAACGCTATGACTTTGAGCTATCAATCAATTGAGTGTTTAATTGAACTACTAAACTCCTTTAGCAATCAATCTAAACATTGTTTGTGGACAAAACTCCTTTTTCAGGTTAAATCCTATGTGTGTGACCCTGCAGGTCCTTTTCACATTGGCAGTGAAAGTCCATAACACTTATGACTTCACAAGCAAAGAGCGGTGCCTAGTCACACATCAGTGCTACCCAAGTGAAATAGAAAGTTGGAGAACAACTTTCAATGCTACAATCTGTGAATGGTGTTACAGTGAATGTATAATTCCTTTGTCACTAATATCCTGAATGAACTCGAGGCATGGAACAGTCATACTGTCAACGTTCATTCACTTTCTTGATCTCAGAGTAGATTGGAAGAGATATGTATGACATCAATATCACATATTGATTCACACATGCGTGTGCACGCCTATTTCAATCCTACTCATCAAGTGGCTTTGGATATCAAACTCCCTCAGGAGGGACAAATCCCATATCTATCACTCACCCCTCAAAAGCCCCATGTGTCAAAGCCACCCAATCATCACCTTTATAACAACCCATGTTTCAGGACTGCGTTTGATGATGTCAAAGTGTACCCAACGACATGTGTTAAGCGTAGTGATTTCAAGTCAAAGAATCACACTCACCACCATCACTGTGAGTACTGATTGTGACTACCATGTCATGGTTCCATGTGTCAAACTCACGGTGGGTCTGTCCGGTACACTCTTTCTCCAACAAGTACCTATGTGTTTGGTTTGATATCTCTATATCATGACTAATGAGATTCCGTCATCAACCAACACCACAATCTAGTCTTATGTGTCATTGTTGTCTATCTACCTTCCACAATGACATCTGACTAGGGACATAATGAGAATGTACAAACTCTTAGCATCCGTATGATCTCATCGTTCAGGTCCTCAACCTGAAAGCATGCGTCATTGAGTACTGTCATTCTCTAGACATTCAATCTGTTCTATCACTATCTCATATGATTGAACCAGAAAGAAATGAAAGCTTGCCTTTGATGTTTATCAAATCAATCTTAATGTATCCCACCAATCATCCCAGGATTGGCTCTCAGGACATACATACCAACAGGTGGATACCATGATTAGAAGAAAAGTCAATATATCTTGCTTGTAGGAAACAAAGTGGACAGGAGAACGTTGTACAAGATTTGGTATACATGTATTGATAAACATAGAAATGGCGTAGGTATTATTGTTGATAAGATGTTGAAGGATGATGTTGTTAAGATCACTAGGATGGGTGATAGAATCATAGCTATCAAGGTTGTTCTTGGGGGAAGATCTTCAACATTATTAGTGCTTATGCCCCCCAAGTTACCCTTAGTGAGGAGGCTAAGAAGGATTTTTGGGATGACATGGATGAATTGATGCAGGGAATACTGATAGAGGAGAAGATTAATATTGGGAGTGATCTAAATGGCCATGTGGGGAGTAGCAATGCTGGATATGAGAGAGTTCACGGTGGTTTTGGATATGGAAGCAGAAATGGAGAAGGATAGAGGATTTTAGATTTTGCAGTTGCATACGATATGATTTTGGCGAACACCTATTTCAAGAAAAGAGAATCTCATAAGATTACTTTCAAGAGTGGGCATAATTGTAGCCAAATCGATTACCTCCTTGCAAGGCGGGTGGATTGTAAAGTATGTGTTATTATATATATCTTGTTTTTATATCTTCTGTTATTAGTTTTTTTATTTCTGCATTATATGTGCACCTCTCTGTAATTGTTCTGTTATTATATATACAAGGGTGCACACATTGTGCAACCCTACGCTTCCCAAATTCTCTGACTCTGTCACATGGTATCAGAGTAGGAATCTAAAACCTATCCATCACAAACCCACCCTTCCCTCCCTTCTCTCTCTCCGGTGCCCCCCACCTGCTGCCCACCACTCCTCTCCCCTTCCCCCACTGCCCGCGGCTGCTGCGAGCCAGCAGGTAGCCGTCGCCGCCAGCACTACCGCCGCGGTAGCTGCTGTGCGGTAGCAGCCACCACCAAGACGACAAGCTTTACCGCCGGGCCGCTAGGGAGGGGTCCGGGTCCCGCTCGCCATCGAGGCCAGAGCGCCTCCGTGGCCGCATACCACCGGACGGTTTGGCTTCGTGAAGGTCCAGTGGTTTGACTCTGACGTGACGTAAACTGATTTTTTTTCGGTTCTTTCCTGCCTGCCCGTGTAGGCCTTTGCGCCACTAGGTTCCCTGCTATGCTTTGGCATAGTCTATATGTGAGAGGTTTCACCATTGGTTGATTTGTGCCTGATTCCGCTTGACTGACGGTGTAGTCCGTCTTCTGCCTGCTCGTGCCTTCCTATGTGTCTGCGCTCCAGACTCCACTGCCTGCTTGTATCTGTTGCTATCATGGCATCCTCGGGAGATGACTTTCGTCGTCAAGTTACGACTGTGAAGTTTGACGGGTGCAATTACCAGCATTGGGTATGCTCCATGGTGATTTATACAAAATCCTAGGGAAAGTACTTGCACCTGATCCGTGCCGGTTCGGCACTGTAAAAGACTGGATTTCTGGCTTAATTTCGAGGACGAAATATCTTTTAAGGTGTGTAGGATGTGATGGAGTGGATTTTTGAAATCCATAAATCTCCAATAACATATTGGAATCCATATCTTGAGTTACAATGAGAGTTCCAAGTGTTTTGGTAAAGTGGAAATGTTGAATGAGATTTATATAATGATTAAGATCTCTCTTTATATGCCTTCTTGAGGAATTTAATTGGATGACCTAACAATTGATTTTTGGCACCAATTTTGAGTAGAAGGTAGCTTGAGTGGTAGGAAACCTATGGTTAAAATTTGGTGGCAATCGGATGCTCCTAGAGGAAGATATGGAGGTTTGATCTTTGTGAAATGATGTGCAATATTAATGTTGTTAGCCTAAGTTGTTGTTTTTAATAGGTGTCACACACCCCTTAGTTGGGCCGGGCCTGCAGGACCAGATCCTAGCCCTAGATTTTTGATCTAGTGGAAGCGGGGTCTTCTTTAAGTGAGCCGCGGATAGGCTCATGTGGAGGACTGTTTGGAGCCTTTGGATTAGATCTGACGGATGTCAGTTTGTCCCCTACCTTGCGGTTAGAGCGAGGTAGTGGGGCAGCTGACCCCGCGATCTTTCGAGCCACCACTCGCCAAGGATGTGGGTCGTGGGCAAGAACTAACCGAGGAGTTGGGTTCCTCAAGTGAGCACGACCTACCCCAACCCCTCTTTAGGGGTGTTTGACGAAGAGAGCAGGGAGAACAAGCTCTCCCATTCCCTGCCTTCTCCACCGCACGGAGCAGGTGGTGGATGGGATGAGGATACAGAAGTAAGGGACTCACGAAGGAGAACAGAGAAGGGGAAAAGAAGGGGTGAGTGCAGGGGAGTCCAACCCCACCCTTTTAGTGGACCCGCAGAGAGGCGTTGGTAGTAGACCGACTCCAGTTGGCCGGAGAGGAGCTCGGGGCTAGGGGGCAAGTGTGGAGCGCTTCTCACCATGATCTTTGGCTGTGAGCAAGTTCCTGGAGGCCTAGGGAAGCTTTCTGGAGCTTCAGTTTGATGCGAGAATGAGCGGAGGCAAGATGCCTCTTCTGCTCCGCCGCGCCAGCAGCTAGTGGCGGCGAGCTTGAGGACACGGCGGCTCAGAGGCTCCAGGGCGAACCTGAGAAGCCGAGGAGGTCTGAGGATGATTGCTGAATCTTATGGGCACCTGAGGAGAGGATCAGGAGTACCATCGGGCCAGTAGTTTCTCACCGGAGTAAGCCTATGCGGCGGCGCATACAGAGAACAGAGGACGGGCGCGCTGTGTGGCGTTGTCGCGAGACAAGAGAGAGGGAGACGGACTGATCCAAGAGCTGAGAACCGGCCGGCTCAACTCGGTCCAAGTGCTGAAGACCGCCGGCCCAGATGTGGAGCAGCGCCCAACTTACCAGACACGTGGCGCATCCCCATAGGCTCAGAGAGGTAATAATCTTAGATCTTGCATAATTCATAGAAAATAGCCCGCATGTCAGAAAAATACAAATAAGGTATCGAAATTCTCAGAAAAATGCGTAGAACAACATGGAACCTTTAGATCAGTCTTTTAATGCACGAATATCAGTGATATCATATAAGTAGTGAAATGCTTATTTGATGGATAATAAATATCAAACAATGGCCTAAAATTATAGAAAAATGTCAGTAACTCCATAATAATGCTTATAGTGCACATGATGTCAAGGATGATCATGTTAATGTATGAAATCATGTATTTTGCTTAATATGTCTAATTAGAGCTAATAACCCTAATAAAATGCAATGAATACATATGTGCTCTATAAATGATGAAATTTATAGAGAAAGCTCATATCAGTATATTGAACCTCTGTTTTAGTTATGAGATCATAATGATGAACAAAATCCATGTTATATGAAGATGAATATTAATATATGTTATAAAACCCTAATCTAGGTTAATGATGTAATTTAGGGTTAATATTAATGTGCACAAAAATGCTATGGAAGATAATGTTCAGATAATGAGCTTTGATAATGAGAGATCTGGAATATGAGAATAGTGAGATAATTCTAAGATGAGAATGAAAGTGATAATGTATATACCATAATGAGATAGGAGAAACCCTAATGAACACGATTAGGGTTAAAATGAGATGTAATATGATAAGAACCCGATGATAGTATATGGTCTTGTCTTGATCAAGTTTGTACAAGTTATAGTTGACATCAGGAGTATATGTGATGATTAGGATATGTCTTTGGAAGGTACGCTATTACCTCTTACTTGGCTTATTATACAATATGCTTGTGTTATATGAGTAGTAAAATACTTGGCATATGGTATTGATTGAAATGATTGTTCTTGTATGATATGTTGCATGATTTTCCATGATTACTTCTATGAACACATCAAACATAATATATTTGTTCCATTATATGAAAGCACTAACTCTTTGGTAGTGTGCTTGGAAGTGACCTAACTCTTTGGTAGTGGTCACATTGTACATATGACCTAACTCTTTGGTAGTGGTCTGACCTAACTCTTTGGTAGTGGTCACCTTGTACAAATGATCTAACTCTTTGGTAGTGATCATAAAGGCCTTGGTATATAATGGAAAATAAGCTTAAAATATGTGTTCTCTTTTGTTAATGAACATCCTTGTGCAAGTATATGATTTTTCTTATATTTCTTTACAACTGCCAAGTATTAGTTTTATCTTATTGCCAAGATATGATGAGAGGTAAATAAAAGACACGTAGGCGTACTCAGTACAATATTCATGAAATATTGTGCTGACGTGTACCGCGTGTAATCTTTTGTTTAGGTTGCGGTTATGCTCTTGAAGATCCAGGATAGTGAGAGTTGTATGGCGAGTTGATGTACAGGTGGACCTGTTGTCTTAAGATCCTATTGTATTAGCTGTAGCTCATGTATATGTTTAAGTTTACCTTTCAATGTGTAATATCAAATGTTGTAACAATTCATGTTGTAATTATATGTTGAATGGTGAACATGTGTGTATGGTTTTATTATTGTTCATGTACATGTGCTACTGATTGTTTCCTTCTGACTCCCTTGATTTTCTTCTTCTTAGCCTTGTGTGAGATGTTTAAATTGGGATTCTCGCTGAGGTGAGGGTTTCAACTTGGACGTCACACATCAGATTAAGTTTTAGAAAATCCGGGGACGTCACAGGTGGTATCAGAGCATGAACAATAGCAAAGCCTGACATTTGCTCATTATGCAACTCAAAACAAAAGAACCTTGAACCTTAATAATCTATAGGGTTAGATTAGTCATCTTTTAGAGACTAGATCTGACCTAGCCTCTAGGTTAGCACCTAGATGTCCGAGAACTAGGTCTAGACTGGTTCTTGTTGAGTAGCAAGTCCTTAGATGTCGTTCTTTCCTTGTAGTGCAGCGGTATGGGACGTTGCACTATTTGGAAATGACATGCATCAAGGGAAGAGAAACCCTAGACATATGGCGCTCGTTGTCTAGAGTAGCTACACTAGTCTACACCATGTTCTCACCCTTTTCACTAGTTTTCATGACACTGGACTCGCTACTATGTGTGGGACACTCATTTTCAGGATTTGGTTTTTGATTCCAAACAGATCGAACCCCGATAGTTTTCTCTGACGCTTGTTTTATCGGAGAAAAACTATATAATATTTTATTATGTATATGTATTACAAAAATGTGTCCCCACACATGTATGAGTAGGAGGTGGTCATGTAACCTAAGTGAAAGTGAATGACATCAGTCTAGAAGAGAGAGTAGTTCTAGATTAGATGTCTAGATCCTTGTTTGGAATATATATGATAGATGGAATAGATAGAATAAGTTTGATGATATGATCTAAGTCTTATAGAGATGGTATAAGGTAGTTTGTGATGATTTAGGTTTGTCTTTGAGGACGTAAGTTCAGTTTGAAGATTTGAGATAAGTTTTGAGTATGCAAGTATGAGTTCTTTCTGAGATAAGATATGTCTTAAGTTGAGACAAGGTTGTGAGTCAGCATGGGCTCAATCTCTTTTACGAAGGAGGACCTCTAGTGTTAGGACCAGTTTTGGGGTTAGCTCAAGAGAGAGCGAGACCCACAGGGAGAAGGTCAGAGAACCTAGACTCCATGATATGAGAAATACGAGAGATATGTGATATGATATGTCCTAAACTAGAATACTCCTGAGTGAATGAGTTGTGTTGCTTAATGCATGATTCCTATAGTCTTCTTGAACCCTAGATGTCATTGGGAGGACCAAACCCTAGAGACAGAGAGAGGCTGGTTATATATGAACATGTGAACATCAATATGAGTGCTTGCCATCTGGGTGAGGGAGAGAGCCCAAGACCCTGGAGGAGGTAGCTATGTTAGTTTCTGTGAAGCCTCATGCTCGAGTTGGTGGTTTCCCACATAGGAATCTAGTGGTGTATATAAGAAAGTTTTGGGTAAGATGTTACATGGGTAGAGACCTATGAAGAGTATGTTGTAGCATGTTTTAGTTTGTGCTTTTGTGACTAGAGCTTGTAAGGCTATCTCTAGTGCTAATGAGGTATACCTGAGAACCCTAGACCAAGGAGGGAGGATAAAGTATGTTCATATGAGATACTCATAGAGTTGAGTTAGCTCAAAGAGTTTGAGCATGACAGTACCCTCGTGGTATGGGTTAGGAGAACCTCAATTGGACTAGATTAAGTTTTAGATATATGTTTAACAAGCCACTCACATAAGTTGTTTAGCGCAACCATGATATAATATATGTAAGGAGGTGATCTGATCTCGAGACATGATATATAGACATGGCATGATGGAAACCTTGAGATGGTTTAATAAATATCAAGGCATAATTGGTTAACCATGTACATGAATAATGATAGTTAATGTGAATTTGTTGGCTAATCTTGTGATGAAATCACTAGTAAATGATTGCAATTTATTATGAACAATGAAATAAGATCTTATGAATGAAATATGTTACATGGGGTGTTAATCTTAGTGTTTAATAAATATGAAAGATATGGTTTGACAGCTAGCACAACATAATGTTTATGACACCTTGATATGATCTACATGGATAAAGTGGGTTAACTTTAGTTAACTCCCACCTAAAAGTCATATGTTAATGTTGACCATGTTCTAATAATTAGCTCAATAAAATGTTGATGACACCTTGATATAATCGGTTAACCTTTCTTAACTCCTTTAGAACATGGTAATATGATGTGGGAACCTTAATGCATGGCTAAAGATAAGGAAGCAAATCCAACATATGAGATATGTAATGACATAACCTAAGCTTTTAAACCCTTGTTTGAGCCTTTTATGGAGTGAGGTTTCGCCCTTGATGCTTTTGAAAACTCCTAATAGTGCTTGGGATACATGGTTCTAGGTAACCTTTGCGGATATGTTACACATAGAATGGTGCCTACATGTGGATGAGAGCAAGATAAGGTTTTCCCTGGAAGTACGAGTATGGTTTACTTTCGAGGACGAAAGTTCTTTTAAGATGTATATGATGTAAAAGACTGGATTTCTGGCTTAATTTCGAGGACGAAATATCTTTTAAGGTGTGTAGGATGTGATGGAGTGGATTTTTGAAATCCATAAATCTCCAATAACATATTGGAATCCATATCTTGAGTTACAATGAGAGTTCCAAGTGTTTTGGTAAAGTGGAAATGTTGAATGAGATTTATATAATGATTAAGATCTCTCTTTATATGCCTTCTTGAGGAATTTAATTGGATGACCTAACAATTAAGTTTTGGCACCAATTTTGAGTAGAAGGTAGCTTGAGTGGTAGGAAACCTATGGTTAACATTTGGTGGCAATCGGATGCTCCTAGAGGAAGATATGGAGGTTTGATCTTCGTGAAATGATGTGCAATATTAATGTTGTTAGCCTAAGTTGTTGTTTTTAATAGGTGTCACGCACCCCTTAGTTGGGCCGGGCCTGCAGGACCAGATCCTAGCCCTAGATTTTTGATCTAGTGGAAGCGGGGTCTTCTTTAAGTGAGCCGCGGATAGGCTCATGTGGATGACTGTTTGGAGCCTTTGGATTAGATCTGACGGATGTCAGTTTGTCCCCTACCTTGCGGTTAGAGTGAGGTAGTGGGGCAGCTGACCCCGCGATCTTTCGAGCCACCACTCGCCAAGGATGTGGGTCGTGGGCAAGAACTAACCGAGGAGTTGGGTTCCTCAAGTGAGCACGACCTACCCCAACCCCTCTTTAGGGGTGTTTGACGAAGAGAGCAGGGAGAACAAGCTCTCCCATTCCCTGCCTTCTCCACCGCACGGAGCAGGTGGTGGATGGGATGAGGATACAGAAGTAAGGGGCTCGCGGAGGAGAATAGAGAAGGGGAAAAGAAGGGGTGAGTGCAGGGGAGTCCAACCCCACCCTTTTAGTGGACCCGCAGAGCGGCGTTGGTAGTAGACCGACTCCAGTTGGCCGGAGAGGAGCTCGGGGCTAGGGGGCAAGTGTGGAGCGCTTCTCACCATGATCTTTGGCTGCGAGAAAGTTCCTGGAGGCCTAGGGAAGCTTTCTGGAGCTTCAATTTGATGCGAGAATGAGCGGAGGCAAGATGCCTCTTCTGCTCCGCCGCGCCAGCAGCTAGTGGCGGCGAGCTTGAGGACACGGCGGCTCAGAGGCTCCAGGGCGAACCTGAGAAGCCGAGGAGGTCCGAGGATGATTGCTGAATCTTATGGGCACCTGAGGAGAGGATCAGGAGTACCATCGGGCCAGCAGTTTCTCACCGGAGCAGGCCTATGCGGCGGCGCATACAGAGAACAGAGGACGGGCGCGCTGTGTGGCGTTGTCGCGAGACAAGAGAGAGGGAGACGGACTGATCCAAGAGCTGAGAACCGGTTGGCTCAACTCGGTCCAAGTGATGAAGACCGCCGGCCCAGATGTGGAGCAGCGCCCAACTTACCAGACATGTGGCGCATCCCCATAGGCTCAGAGAGGTAATAATCTTAGATCTTGCATAATTCATAGAAAATAGCCCGCATGTCAGAAAAATACAAATAAGGTATCAAAATTCTCAGAAAAATGTGTAGAACAACCTGGAACCTTTAGATCAGTCTTTTAATGCACGAATATCAATGATATCATATAAGTAGTGAAATGCTTATTTGATGGATAATAAATATCAAACAATGGCCTAAAATTATAGAAAAATGTCAGTAACTCCATAATAATGCTTATAGTGCACCTGATGTCAAGGATGATCATGTTAATGTACGAAATCATGTATTTTGCTTAATATGTCTAATTAGAGCTAATAACCCTAATAAAATGCAATGAATACATATGTGCTCTATAAATGATGAAATTTACAGAGAAAGCTCATATCAGTATATTGAACCTCCGTTTTAGTTATGAGATCATAATGATGAACAAAATCCATGTTATATGAAGATGAATATTAATATATGTTATAAAACCCTAATATAGGTTAATGATGTAATTTAGGGTTAATATTAATGTGCACAAAAATGCTATGGAAGATAATGTTCAGATAATGAGCTTTGATAATGAGAGATCTGGAATATGAGAACAGTGAGATAATTCTAAGATGAGAATGAAAGTGATAATGTATATACCATAATGAGATAGGAGAAACCCTAATGAACACGATTAGGGTTAAAATGAGATGTAAGATGATAAGAACCTGATGATAGTATATGGTCTTGTCTTGATCAGGTTTGTACAAGTCATAGTTGACATCAGGAGTATATGTGATGATTAGGATATCTCTTTGGAAGGTACGCTATTACCTCTTACTTGGTTTATTATACAATATGCTTGTGTTATATGAGTAGTAAAATACTTGGCATATGGTATTGATTGAAATGATTGTTCTTGTATGATATGTTGCATGATTTTCCATGATTACTTCTATGAACACATCAAACATAATATATTTGTTCCATTATATGAAAGCACTAACTCTTTGGTAGTGTGCTTGGAAGTGACCTAACTCTTTGGTAGTGGTCACATTGTACATATGACCTAACTCTTTGGTAGTGGTCTGACCTAACTCTTTGGTAGTGGTCACCTTATACAAATGATCTAACTCTTTGGTAGTGATCATAAAGGCCTTGGTATATAATGGAAAATAAGCTTAAAATATGTGTTCTCTTTTGTTAATGAACATCCTTGTGCAAGTATATGATTTTTCTTATATTTCTTTACAACTGCCAAGTATTAGTTTTATCTTATTGCCAAGATATGATGAGAGGTAAATAAAAGACACGTAGGCGTACTCAGTACAATATTCATGAAATATTGTGCTGACGTGTACCGCATGTAATCTTTTGTTTAGGTTGCGGTTATGCTCTTGAAGATCCAGGATAGTGAGAGTTGTATGGCGAGTTGATGTACAGGTGGACCTGTTGTCTTAAGATCCTATTGTATTAGCTGTAGCTCATGTATATGTTTAAGTTTACCTTTCAATGTGTAATATCAAATTTTGTAATAATTCATGTTGTAATTATATGTTGAATGGTGAACATGTGTGTATGGTTTTATTATTGTTCATGTACATGTGCTACTGATTATTTCCTTCTGACTCCCTTGATTTTCTTCTTCTTAGCCTTGTGTGAGATGTTTAAATTGGGATTCTCACTGAGGTGAGGGTTTCAACTTGGACGTCACACATCAGATTAAGTTTTAGAAAATCCGGGGACGTCACAGGCACAACCTACAAAGAATGCCGATTCAAAAGATGTGAAGGTGTATGATGATTGGGTCCAGGATGACTCGACGGTGATGACAAGGATTCTCAACAGTAGTATTGAGAAAATCAGTGTCACCCTTCTCACTTGCCTACGGCGAAACAGATGTGGGATCAGCGAGCTGGCACATACTCGCATAGCCAGAACCCCAAGAAGGTTTTTGACATAACCAAGCAGTCGGGACATCTACAATTTACGGGGTCGGACATTGCAGATTACTTTTCTGCCTTTACTGGATTGTGGGAGGAGCTGGAGTCCTATCAACCCCTATCCACGGACCTGGCCATCATGCAGCACCAACGCCAGGAGATGTAGTTAGTCCAGTTCCTGTGTGGACTGCCAGAGTCCTATGTTGGTGTAGTGGATCAGATCTTGGCGAGTGATTCTCTTCCGTCACTGCAGACTGCCTACAAGCGCCTTCAGCGTCTACCTTCTTCGTCACCGTCACTGTCTACTGATGTTGGGGAAACCACTACCCTTGCAGCCATGACGGGTCGTGGCCGTGGTCATTCTACTGATAGCCGCCCTCCCCTAGGTGTAGGACGGGGACGTGCTACTTCTGGTCATGGGGCTCCTTCTGCTGCTCCTACTGCTGATGTGTGTCCTTAGACAGGACAGCGCATCTGTACTTTCTATGGTCGGTCCAACCATATTGAAGCAAAATGCTGGGAGAAATATGGTAAACCGGCGTGAGCCTATGCGGCCACTGACTCTACTATTGTTGCATCTGAGGTAGCAACTCAGCCTACTGAGACTGACTCTTCAAGTGCGACTGTGGACTTCATCTGTGCTGAGGTGGAGCGTCTGTTACTTGAACGCTCTGGCTCGTCGTCTACTGCATCGACTAGTGGCGCTCATGCTGCCACTTATTCTGGTTATGACATTGCCTTCCTGAGTACATCTTCATCTAGTACTGGTAATACTAAATGGGTTATAGACTCGTGTGCTTCTTCTCATATTTCTGGCAATAGAGCTTTATTCAGACATTTATCTAAACATGTTCATAATTCGTCTGTTATGCTTGTTGATGGCTCCAAGTCTGATGTTCTGGAGTTGGCGATATTATTTCTGATTTTCTGCTGAAATCTGCTTTATATGTGCCTCGGTTCCCTCTTAATTTATTATCGGTCAGCAAGATACTGCGGAGTCTACAATGTAGCCTGACCTTTATACCTGGTTCATGTGTTTTTTAGGACCTTCGCACGAGGATGAAGATTGGTGGGGGTATGAAGGGCCTGATGGACTTTTCTATCTGGATCATTTGCTGAAAGTGGACAAAGCACATGTGGCTTCTGCACTATCTACATCAGTTTCAGCTCTACAGTGGCACTACCGGCTTGGGCATCCGTCATCTAAAAAGCTCCGACATGTAGTTTATGATGTTGGCACTCATAGGTTTCAGTGCGAGTCTTGTCAGTTGGGAAAGCAGACTAGATCTGTTTATCCTAAACACACTCATATTAGCAACAAAACCATTTTTGATTTAGTACATTCTGATATATGGGGCCCGTGTCATGTGCCAAGTTTGTCTGGTCATAAATATTTTATTCTATTTGTTGATGATTTTTCTCGGACCACTTGGCTGTTTATGATGAAAAGTAGGTCTGAAGTTATGTCTACTATAAAATTCTTTTTTGCTGAGGTGAAAACCCAATGTGGTATGACTGTGAAAGTTTTTCGTACTGATAATGCTCTTGAGTTTGTTCAAAAAGAGGTAGTTGTTTTTTGCAAATCTGATGGTACTTTACATCAGACCTCATGTGCGTATACACCTCAACAAAATGGAGTAGCTGAGCAGAAAAATATACATCTGTTAGAGGTTGCCAGAAGTATTATGGTGCATGCCATGTTCCTAGGTTATTTTGGCCTGAGGCTATTCTGACTGCTTGTTTTCTGATAAATAGAATGACGTCATCTGTGATTGGGAAAAAACTACATCTTCAAGTTCTACAAACTGACATTACTTTATTTACTGTGCCTCCTCAGATTTTTGGCTATACTTGTTTTGTGCACTTACTTACACAAGCTTATGATAAACTGTCTCCTCGTGCTGAGAAATGCAATTTTCTAGGTTATTGTCGTACTCAAAAAGGATACAAATGCTACAACCCTACTGTGAAAAAATGGTTTAGCAACAACAATGTTGTGTTTTTTGTGGATACACCCTACTATTCTACTAGAGGAGATAATATGCAGACTGATGTTATTGCTTCTCCACTGCTTGTTACTACTGAATGTGTGCTTGATAATTTTGATACTACAACTCCACCTCTTATTGTCTATCACTGTAGGAACCGGGCACCTCCTCAACAAGAACCCCCCCAGACAAACCAATCTTCACCTCCAGAAGATTCTACTACACCTGAGGTAACCTCTGATCTTGATATACCTATTTCTCTTAGAAAGGGTACTCATTCCTGCACATCTCACAACATTGCTCACTTTGTTTCTAATGATCGTTTGACCATCCATGCTAGCAATTTTGTATCTGCCCTGTCTGCTATATATGTTCCAAAGAATATTCAAGATGCCTTAAAAAGTACTATGTGGACGTCTGCTATGAAAGAGGAGATGCTTGCCCTTGCTGACAGAAACACTTGGGAGTTGGTGGATCCACCTCCTCAGTGTAAGCATGTAGGCTGCAGATGGTGGATCATGAGCACACCAAACATATTGAGGTGGACTGTCATTTTATTTGGGAATCTATTCTTACTGGCAAGATTTGCACTCCTTTCACGCGTTCTGAAGACCAAGTTGTTGATATCTTCACCAAGCTGCTGGCAAAGAAGCAATTCTGCACTCTTATGGACAAGTTGGGGATGATTGACATCTATGCTCCAACTTGATGGGGAGTGATAATATATATATGTTGTTTTTATATCTTCTGTTATTAGTTTTTTTTATTTCTGCATTATATGTGGACCTCTCTGTAATTGTTCTGTTATTATATATACAGGGATGCACACATTTTGCAACCCTACGCTTCCCAAATTCTCTGACTCTATCACAGTACGCAAGGATTGTAAAGTGATACCCGGTGAAGAACTCACGACCCAACATAGGTTGGTGGTTCTGGATATGAACACAAGGATCATTAAAGGCAAGCATAACAAAAATCTAGATAGCATGATCAAGTGGTGGAATCTTAAAGGAGAAAAGAAACTGACTTTCCATGATAAACTTGTTGGGTTTTAGGGGAGGCAGAGATGGCAACGGAAACAAAAAATTTTCTCCCCAAACCCAAAACCCAAAGAGATCTCATCAACATCTATACGGTAGGAAGGATGGTTTGTAGAGGCATACCTTGTCCCGAGGCTTGCTCGGTGACGTTACCTCGCGGCTAGAACGGTCTTCACCTCCAGTCTAAGATGGTGTTTGTGCAACTCCTGGTCGAACTCAGACTGACGGATTGACAGTTGTCCTCCGAGTGGCAGAAATCTCCCGCCTCTGTAGTAGTCCACACGGACCACCAGGAACTCCAGTCTTCCTGTCCTACAAGACACTAGAGGAGTCATCCCCTTCTGTCGGCGTACTAGTCACCGACACAATCTCCCACAATAATTTGCCTTTCTGCAGTTGTCTTTCCCTCGCTGTTCCTCCCTAGACGGGTAGAACTTGCCTGAACTATCTCGATTACCACAACCAGAGAGGACAACAACTTTGCAGAGCAACTGATGTTCTCTAAGTTGTGCACTTTGAGAAGCCCCCAGTACCCCTCTATATATAGGAGGGGTTACGGTCATGGTTCTCAACCACGAACAAAGCGGGATTAAGTGGGAGTAGAAGGGTCTGGAATTTCCACGAATTGATACATTGCGGTAGGTGAATCGGTCATTTGGGGACTGAACCGATCGGTGGGGGAGCTGAACCAATCGGTTCATTCATGAACTGGTCATTTCACTTCCCAAGGCAGTTCCCAATTGACTTTCTTCTTTCCGTTTCCAATTAATCCAAAGATCAATACTTGTCCCAATCGAATTGTACAAGTGAAATGAAAATATTTTCACCAACCTAACTTTCCCAAATTGGCTTGTTTGGTCCAACTGAACCGATCGGTTCAACAATTGAACCAGTCGTCTCACTTGACCCTGATTCAATCAGTTCAACAAATTGAATCGGTCGGTTTGCAGTCAAGGTTGTGCAGAAATCGGTCAATGCAGTTCTCAATCAATCTGACACCCAAATCAGTTAGTCCAACACTTGAACTTGGTGATTCTGAGTCAAGTCAATTGATTGAATGTTTAATTCAACTACTAAACACATTTAGTAAACAATCTAAACATCATTCATAGATAAACTCCTCTTCCAAGTTAAATCCTATGTGTGTGACCCTGCATGCCCATTTCACGTTGGCAGTGGAAGTCCATAACACTTATGACTTCACAAGCAAAGAGCGGTGCCTAATCGCACATCAGTGCTACCCAAGTGAAAGAGAAAGAGGGAGAACAACTTTCAATCCTACAATCTGTGGCTGGTGTTACAATGAATGTATAATTCCTTTGTCACTGATATCCCGAATGAACTCAATGCATGTAACAGTCATCCTTTCAACGTTCATTCACTTTCTTGATCTCAGAGCAGACTGGATGAGATATGTGTGACATCAATATCACATATTGATTCACACATGCATGCACATGCCTTTCTCATTCCTACTCATCAAGTGGCCATGGACATCAAACTCCCTCAAGAGGGACAAAACCCATATCTATCACTCACCCCTCAAAAGTCCCATGTGTCAATGTCACCCAATCATCACCTTTATAACAATCTATATTGTAGGATTGTGTTTGATGATGTCAAAGTTTACCCAACGACATGTGTTGAGTGTAGTGATTTCAGGTCAAAGAATTACACTCACCACCATCACTGTGAGAGTTGACTGTGACTACCAAGTCATGGTTCCATGTGTCACTCTCACGGTGGGTCTGTCTGATACACTTGCTCTCTAACAAGTACCTTTGTGCTTGGTTTGATATCACTATATCATGACTAATGAGATTCTATCATCAACCAACACACAATCTAGTATTGTGTGTCATTGTTGTCTATCAACCTTCCACAATGACATCCGACTAGGGACATAATAAGAATGTACAAACTCTTAACATTTGTATGATCTCATCGTTCAAGTCACGTACTTGAAGACATACACCATTGAGTATTGTCATTCTCTAGACATTCAATCTGTTCTGTCATTATCTCATAACTGACTGAACCAGAATGAATTGGAAGCTTGCCTTTGATGTTTATCAAATCAATCTTAATGTATCCCACCAATCATCCCATGATTGGCTCTCAGGGCATACATACCAACAAAACTCACCAAGGAGGGAACTTGGAACTTGGAGTTTGATGTTAACAGTTAATACTATGTGGCATAACATGAGCTCCTCCATAATAAAAGTTGCCAAAGAAGTTTTGAGGTGGAATGATGAAGTATAAAAGGCTATTAAACTCAAAAGGGAGATCTATAGGAGCTTGCCTAAATCTCGAGATGATGCAACCTTTCAGAGATACAAGCAAGCAAAGAAAGAAGCAAAAAAGGTTGTTCAGGAGGCAAGGTCTAGATACTTTGATGATATTTATACAAAGCTGGATACTAGAGAAGGGGAAAAAGATATATATAAAATGGCTCATATAAGAGAGGAAAGGAAGATACTTGAGTAAAGTAAAATGCATCAAGAATGAAGATGGTGGAGTGTTGGTGAAGGATGATGATATCAAGAACTAATGGAGAAACTACTTCCATAAGCTTTTCAATGGAGATGCCATAAATAATGTAAGAGACTCGTGCAACATGAATACAAGAGATATCATTATCACATGACGAGTTTCACTATTTGAGGTCAAGAATGCATTGAAAAAGATGAAAATGAGAAAGGCATGTGGATCAGACTGTATTTGTAACAACAGTCGCCGAAACTGACAAACAAATCACTACTAATTAAGCGAAATAAACATAAACAACAGGATTAGCAAAAATCACTCAAAATTAAAACCATTTTTGCAAAGAGATCCATTTCTAGAAAAACTCTATAAGGAATAACCAAAACCTGATATTCACATTGATCATATAGTGTACATACATTTTACCATTTCTTCTCGAGGACAACATATAACAGTTGCTTTCTCAAAACATATACTTAAAGCAACATCAAACCTGGAGGCATACAAGCCAAAATCTCAGATTGTTCATAAAACCAACACGTACTAAATCCAAGGACCTGAGAGTACAAAGAAGACACATAGGAATTCTATTTACAAGGCACGACAGACAGTACACTCAACCTGAGTTGTCACTGATGTCCCTGATGTTGATGATCTCCCTCTATAGTACGGCCTCCACCCCCCTCGTGCACGTCCACCTAAAAAAATGTGGATCCCACGGGGTGAGACAATTGTCCCAGCGAGAGATATAACTCTCCGCCAACAAATTTTATTATCATAGTTAAATAGTATTATACTGAGCAGAGGATAAGTAGTTTAGAATATTCTCATCTTTTAAAGCATTGCAACTATCTATGATAGAGCAGTAAATCATATATTCACTTTATAAGGAATATGAAGAACATGTATATCATTTACCCATCATACTATATCAACATCACAAGCTTATCCTGTGATGCTCGTTATTATGGTATGTCATCCATGAATCATTCTCATTTCTATCTGTTGGCCTCAGCCAATATGCTAACTAGATATTGAATTGTACCAGTCATGTGAGTATACGTCATCATATTATGTCCACGCATTGGACTATGTCAATCATATGCAACCATTCTAGGCATTGGACTATGCCAATCTTGTGCAAACATTCCAGGCATTGGACTATGCTAATCATGTGCAACCATTCCAGGCATTGGACTACGCCAATCCTGCGACATTATTCCAGGCATTGGATTATTACCAATCCTATGCAATTATCCCATGTATTGGATTATTACCAATCCTGTGACATTATTCTAGGCATTGGGTTATGACCAATCTTGTGACATTATTCCAGGCATTGGGTTATTACCAATCATGTGCAATTATTCCAGGTATTGGGTTATTACCAATCCTGTGACATTATTCCAGGCATTGGGTTATGACCAATCCTGTGACATTATTCCAGGCATTGGGTTATTATCAATCCTGTGCAATTATTCCAGGTATTGGACTATGACCAATCATGTGACATTATTCCAGGCATTGGGTTATTACCAATCATGTGCAATTATTCCAGGTATTGGGTTATGACCAATCCTGTGACATTATTCCAGGCATTAGATTATTACCAATCCTATGCAATTATCCCAGGTATTGGATTATTACCAATCCAGTGACATTATTCCAGGCATTGGGTTATGACCAATCCTGTGACATTATTCCAGGCATTGAGTTATTATCAATCCTGTGTAATTATTCCAAGTATTGGGTTATTACCAATCCTGTGACATTATTCCAGGCAGTGGGTTATGACCAATCCTGTGACATTATTCCAGACATTGGGTTATGACCAATCCTGTGACATTATTCCAGGCATTGGATTATTACCAATCCTATGCAATTATTCCAGGTATTGGGTTATGACCAATCCTGTGACATTATTCCAGGCATTGGATTATTACCAATCCTGTGCAATTATTCCAGGTATTGGGTTATGACCAATCATGTGCATCTATTCCAGGCATTGGGTTATTACCAATCCTGTGCAATTATTCCAGGTATTGGGTTATGACCAATCCTGTGACATTATTCCAGGCATTGGATTATTACCAATCATGTGCAATTATTCCAGGTATTGGGTTATGACCAATCCTGTGACATTATTCCAGGCATTGGATTATTACCAATCATGTGCAATTATTCCAGGTATTGGTTTATGACCAATCATGTGATATTATTCCAGGCATTGAACTATGTCAGTCATGTGCATCTATTCTAGGCATTGGACTATGCCAATCCTGTGCAATTATTAAAGATAAATTGAATTTGCAATTAGTTCAACAAGTATGCCAAAATTGAAGGTGTGTAATACTATAATTGGGTTTAAGTTATATAACCCGCCTTAAGAACAACTTCAAAGCTCCAAGCTCCAAAGCTCCACGTTCCTAAGGTTGAAGATGACTTATCAAAAGTCCAAGGCTCGTTCAAAACTCCTTCATATACAAGGAATCACCATGGATAAGCAATTGGTGAAGAAGAAATGAAAGGAAGATCAAAACCCTAAATTCATGCTTCAATCCAAGGTTGAAGATGATCTTATCCTCACCTTAGGGTTAAGTATGAGCTCCTTCTTGCTCCTTAACACCTTTGCACGATACACAAGTGTCCTTGCATGATATGCCACCCCTCTTGCACGATATGGCACTCACTTGCATGATATGCCACTCAACACATCACTCTATGGCCGATATCACCCTATATGGTCGATATCACCTACTTGGGCGATATGATCTTGCCATGGGAGATACCCCAAGGCCCATGCACGATACCACAGCATCCCTTCACGATATAGGATCTCTATGCACGATACCTTAAGGTAGGAGGGTGGTAAGGGTCGCAAAATTGCACCAAGGGGTGAAACTAGGGGTATATATATTTGTTGTTCACGAAGGAAGGTAAAAATGAGGTGTCATCATTTTGAGCTAGTAGGTGCCACGTGTACATGCATGGATGACACGTGTACATGCATGCATCAACATTTATCTTGTATTGCAAAATGGTTGAGGATCATCTAGAGATGCAAATTCGTCCATTACTCATCCCTTTGAATAAGATATATCAATTAATTCATCACTTTATTCACAACCCGTCACAACTTTACTAAGGAAGTTGCAACTCGACACAACTCACCTCCTTGAGGTTCTTTGCACGATATGGCCTTTTCCAAGAGTTCAAAAAACGATATGAGACTCTTCCTATGGCTCCTTGGCCGATAGGCACTCATATATAAGCTTTTCAACTTGATACAACTCAAGTTAAGCTTTCATATTCAACCCTTTTCTTGGTCATTTCATCACCAAGATTTCCATCATTCATAAATGATTCAAACATGGTGTCTCCTTCTTTCTTTCTCCTCTACATGATTCTAGGAGGGAGTAGGTACACTCTAGAGGTGGTAATTTTCATATCAACCCCACATTTTAGGTAAATTAAAAATTGTACCAAAATTGGTGCACAAGGTACCAACATTGTTCATACAAGTTCAAACTTGGAATTTAGGCTTTCCACAAGCCACCACTTAGCACCATTCTCTCTCTTATGATTCTAAAACATAGAATTCACGTTCAATCATGTAACATATTGCAATATATCTCCTCAATTTGGGTAAATTGCACTTTGGTCCAAAATAAAGGAAAATTTCTCAAACAACATTCAATCGGGACCAAACTTGAAACATGAGTGTGTCACATGATAACAAAGTACCTTAAAGGATTATATTAAAGTTATAAGCAACTTACTTAGACAAAACAAATAGGGTTACCTCATAACCCAGGTTAGGGTTGTTACAGTATTCCTATTGATGTATGGAAGAGTATGGGGGGTGAAGGAGTGGCGTGGTTAATGAATTTCTTTAACAAGATCATGAGGACCAAGAAGATGTCAGATGAGTGGAGAAATAGTACTGTAGTCCCCATCTACACGAATAAAGGAGATGTTTAAAGCTGCACAAACTACAGAGGTATCAAGTTGATGACTCACACAATGAAGCTTTGGGAGAGGATAATCGAGCAGAGGCTTATCAAACAACTAATTTGGTTTCATGCCTGGAAGATCAACTACATATGCTATTTTTCTGATAAGGATGCTTATTGAGAAATATAGAGAAAGCAAGAAAGATCTGCATATGGTTTTTATTGATCTAGAAAATGCTTACGGTCGAGTACCCAAGGAAGTGTTGTGGATGGTTTTGAAGAAAAAGGGTGTTCATATCCAATACATTGACTTGATTAAAGATATGTATGATAGCTCAACTGCAAGTGTGAAGACTCCTGGAGGAGAGACACCAACTTTTCCCATCACAGTTGGGGTACACCAAGGATCCACTCTCAACCCATATCTATTTGTTCTTGTCATGGATGAGTTGACAATGAATGTTTAGAATGATATTCCTTGGGTGTATGTTATTTTCTGATGGTATTGTGTTGATTAATGAAACGAAAGATGGATTGAATGATAAAGTTGAACTTTGAAGAAAGGCGTTGGATTCAAATGGATTGATGATTAGTAGGAGAAAAACTGAGTATATGCATTGTAATTTCAGCCAATCTCGCAGTGTGAATGGTGGATCCAAGTTGGACGGAGGTAGATATATCAAAATGTGATAAATTCCATTACTTGAGTTATATTATTCAAACAGATGGGGATGTCCAAAATGGCATTTGTCACAGGATCAATGTAGGGTGGTTGAAATGGAGGAGTGCAACCAGAGTATTATGTGATCAGAAGATCCCTCTCAGATTAAAAATCAAGTTTTATAAAACAATTATACGGCCAGCCATACTCTATGGGAGTGAATGTTGGGCGGTGAAGAAACAAGGTTTCAACAAGATGAACATGGCTGAAATGTGTATGCTGAGATGGATGTGTGGGAAGACAAGAAAAGACCGCCTACGAAATAATTTTATCAGGAATAAAGTGGGGGTGGCGAGCATTGAGGACAAGTTGCGCGAGAGCCGACTTAGATGGTATGAACATGTGCAACACAGACCGACTAATGCACCTATACGAAGCAATGTTATTGAGTCAAGCACAATTCATAGAGGAAGAGGAAGACCTAAATTAACATAAGGAGAGCTTATAAAGAGAAATTTTAAATCTTTACATCTCGATCAAAATATGGATCATTTTTTTCACGTTTTAAGCAGTATTGTGCGACCCACATATCTTTTTTTTGAAGGCTTATTCCCCCATCGTGATAGGGTTTTTGGTAAACCCTCGACACTTTCCGCTAGAACTGCCGCTGGGCTCCTCCACTTTCCCGTTGAACCCCGACCCACATTGCAACCAATGGATCACTTTCGGCGAGGAGCGCAGCTGGTGGAGCACTGCCAGAGTAGCCTTGTGTCGGCGAGGAGGAGCCATGTGCCGACAAGGAGCATTGCAGCTGTTGCTGCCTACAATTTCTTGACGACTTTCCCCAACGTTGCTACTCCATGTATGTCCAATTTTGATTTTTTTTTCTCTTACTTCTTCCCCTCCTCCTACACCCCTCTTATCCTGATTTTCTATGATTTTCCCCTCCTCCCACACCCCTCTTCTCCAGATTTTCTATGATCTTCCCCATTCGTCCTCCGTCCACCCTCATCCCCTCCATCTTCCCGCCCGTCACCTCCACAGCCATAACAACAAAGTGGACCATACAATCACCCTCCCCTGAACCTTTCTTCAATAATCTCCCTGCCCCATTGTCCCTCACACATTACCTAGTTACTATTGCCGTCAGCAGCTTGTTGTGGTTGTGAAAGCCATCTTGGACATCCCCTTTCATCCCCCCCAACAGTTACTGTCTCTTGAAACCTTCCCCCTCAAGTAATCCACCGAGCTATTACCTTGAATCTTGTTTGCCCCTTCCTCCAATGTAATGTTTCTTCCCTCATGTCTTTTCCTTCTTCCTTGCTCATCTTCATCCTTGTACACGTCAAGACCCTTGGTTTCGCCCTTTTTGCCTCTCTAAGCGGGACCCTCTTTGCCTTTGGTTCATACAGATTGCGACTACGACTATTTTCATCCCTACGACCACAATTCTCATCCTTACCATCACTGCACCTTCCATACGCTTCCTCTCCTCACCTTCTTCTCCGCCCTCTGCATCCTCTATGCTCCCCTTCCTCGCATCAATCCCCAAGGCATCATATTCACATGAACTCCTCCCTATCCCGCTGCTCCTAGATATGCCGCTGCAATGGTGCTGCACACCAAGCATCCCTCTAAGCTCGTCCCCTTTCTCCTGCAAATCCCCCAATAAATTTCCATCCCATTATCCAGCAAATCCCACTGCCTTGTCTTGTTCCCATCCGCAACCATAGTCTCAACTTACAACAGATTTCACCATCGTCACGCTTCCTTGAAGAGATGAAGGAAGAGAAAGGTCGATTCGATGAGATTGATGGGGCCAGGTGACTGATGAACGCCCGAGGAGAAAGATCATGACTTATTTTTTTGCCTGATACGATGATGATGCAAATCCCACTACCTTGTGTTGTTTCCACTCGCAACCATAGTCTCAACTTACAAGAGATTTCACCATCGTTGCAGTGGTGCTTTTATATGCCTGATATGATGGTAATGCAACCATATAGCTGTGTTGTACAGGCGGGCGCCTAGGTGGCCCAGGCCCCGCCCCAATCTGGGTGCCCAGAAGTAATACACGTAACTAAGCATTTAATTTTAGTGATTTCTATCAACTGATTAGTATTTACTTATCTATTAATTTGTATTTACTTATTACTGATTTGTATTTACTTATCTACTGGATTGTATTTACTTATCTACTGATTTGAATATATGTATCTACTTATTCGTATTTATGTATCTACTTATTTATATTTACTTATCTACTGATTTGTATTTGTTAAGTTTATGTTTTATTATTCTGTTGCTAAACGGACCTTGGGCTAGGATCCATATAGCCCTGTTGCTCTATATAATGTAACAAGTCCCCCCATCTTTGATAATATGAAAGAAACAACAAACCTAAGTCGGTGTGACGGCTAGGGCCAATCTGTGCTTTTTTGCCTCCTCCTTGGAAGATTTTGCCATGTTACATCCTGTCTCTCTTTTTCTTCAGTATTTACTTATCTACTTATTTGAATTTGCTTATCTATTGATTTGTATTTATGTATCTGCTGATTTGTATTTATGTATCTACTAATTTGTATATACTTATCTACTGATTTGTATTTACTTATCTATTGATTTGTTCATCTACTGATTTTTTATTCATCACATTATTTAAATTTAGGGCTTTGTATTTGTTCATCTACTTTTTAAATTTATTTGATCATCTACTGATTTATATTTGTTTATCATCTGAGTTTTACTTTTTTATCTAATGCTTTATATTTGTTTATCTACTGATTAGTATTTATTTATCTAATGCTTTGAGTTTATTTATATAACGCTTTGATTTTTTTTATCAAATGATTTGTATTTACTTATCTAATGCTTTGTAATTTTTATGTACCAATTTGTATTTACTTATCTAATTTTTGAAACTTTTTATCTACTGATTTGTATTTACCTATCTACTTATTTGTATTTATTTATCTTCCGATTTGTATTTATTATCTATTGTTATTTATTTATTTATCTACTGATTAGTATTAATGTATTGTTTTCACTTGTCTACTATTTGATTTTATTAATCTACTATTTTGTTTTATAAATATACTGCCTCATGAATAGAAATACAAATATAGTTAACATTTCTGATTTCTGATTCATGAGTAATCAATTTGTGATTAACTCAAATTGGCTTTACAAAAGCTCAATAAAGGAAAATGGCAAATATCTCCTAACAAAGTACTATAAATTCAGGTTTTTCAATGTACTATTTTTATTATATATGCAATGTAGATTTATCTATTAAAATTATATATATATATATTAGAATAATATATATATATATATATATATATATATATATATATATATATATATATATATATATATATATATATATATATATATATATAAATGCTAGGAAATGCCTAGGCCTCCGCCTGGGTGCCTAAGCTGCGTGTGCGTCCATATGGAACGCCTGGTCGCCTGGTTTCCTATAGAGCTATAGATTAAAAGAGAATTGTTTATTCGATAATCAAACAGGTTACAGGGTAGTTACTAATATAGCAACTGAGATTAGAGACATAAGTACAAGTGAGCAATATGGGACTAAAACTACAAAGCAGCAACACAAGTAGATAACACAGTATATCTATACTCCCACTCAAGTTGGAGCGTAGATGTCAAACAAGCTCAACTTGTCAATTAGAGTCTGAAGCTGAGCTTTAGGCAGAATTTTGGTGAAGATGTTCGCAAGCTGCTTGTCAGTGCTGAGATATGGAGTGCAGATGTGCCCAGATAGAACTTTCTCACGAACAAAATGTCAATCAACCTCAATATGCTTCGTGCGTTCATGAAATGTGGGGTTGCTCACAATAAAAATAGAGGTTTTGTTGTCACAGAACATAGGAATAGGGCTCGAGTAAGTGATATCAAATTCATGTACAAGGCCATGGACCCACGGAAGCTCACATGCAGTATGAGCCATGGCTTTGTATTCTGCCCCAGCACTGGATCTGGCAATAATAGTCTACTTTTTACTTCGCCAGGTGACTAGATTTCCTCCCACAAATGTACAATATCCAGAAGTAGACTTCCGATCAGATTGACTTCCTGCATAGTCTGAATATGAGAATCCAGATAATTTGCAATGGCCATGCTTTTTATACATGAGACCTTTCCCTGGAGAGATTTTGAGATATCATAAGATGTGATAGATAGCATCCCAGTGGCACCACCAGGGTTTATCAAGATACCGACTTATGAATCCTACATCAGCTGACAAGTCATCCCTAGTGACCGTCAGGGTGATAAGCTTGCCTACAATTCTCTGGAACTGGTGGTGATCAACATAAGGCGGAGAGTTGTCATTGTCCCAATGCATATTAGGGTCCAGAGGAGTGTTGGCTGGCTTGCAGCCCAACATACATGTCTCCTGCAATAGGTCAAGAACATATTTTCTCTGTAACAGACAGAGTCACCACAGATGATCTGGCAACCTCAATGCCTAAAAAGTATCTCAGTTTCCCAAGGTCCTTGGTGATAAAGTGCTATGCTAAATAATTTTTTGTTTCCTGTATACCCGCACTGTCACTGCCAAATAAGACAATATCATCAACATACACAATAAGGATAACAAGTCCTGCTGCGGATTTGCGAATAAATACAGAATGATTAGATTGTGAGCGCCGAAAGCCAAAGGTAATTAAGATCTGACTGAGTTTATCAAACCACGCACGCGAGCTCTGTTTAAGACCATAGATGGCCTTTCTGAGTTTACAGATTTTGAAAGCAGACTCCCCCTGAGCAACAAATCTCAGAGGTTGTTCCATGTATACTTCCTCCTGTAGATCTCCATATAGAAAGGCGTTCACTACAAAAAAAACAGTCTTTAACTACAAAAAATAAATGTAACAAAAGCACCATATTTTGTAGCTAAAGGCTTTACCTACATTTTTGTTTACATATACAAGTTGTAGTGTATGCTCGTATAGCTAAAGGCTTTAGCTATATTTTTTAAATATGTAGTTAAATAATCCATTTTCTACAAATACATATGTAGTAAAAAATGTAGCTAGATATTGTATTTACATATTAAACTGTAGGTGTAATTATAGTTAAATGTATAACTACAATTGCATATGTAGTTTGTATGTAACAAAAAGATGAAGTTACTACATTTTATGTGTAGTTAGTGTGTAGGGAAAAACAACAACTATTATATATATATATATATATATATATATATATATATATATATATATATGTAGTTAGATTTTACATCTAGCTACATATAATGTTCCATTCATTACACATACATAAATGTTAGATCATTATGAATATATTATATATGTACTTTGTCAATATACAAGAGAAATTAGAACATGTTACACTCATTCTTCCAACAACTATAGTTTTATTTATATTTTAACAACAAATGTACATGGGGAGGATGTATGCCTTGCCCATATTACATAATATTTTGGGAAAAGCTATACATATCGAACATTTTATAGAATTAAAATCATCAAGTATACAAGGAAAACTAGTGGATTCCTCCCTCCAAGTGGATTTTTATTTAAAGTAAATCCATGGCTTCATATTTCTTTTATCACTATCACCAATCTCCTTCTTGAACAGTGTGTGTGTACGTCACTCCAGCTTTTGTTTCACATACTAGGACCATCAATAGAATAAAAAAAAGTATACATGTCCTTGAATTCATAACTATGAAAGACGTGAATAAACTTTGAATACGATTAAACAGAGCATATCACGTGCATTGGACCATCCTTGTGTCCAAGGCAACATGATATTTTAGAAAAGCATCCACACTATTAGGATATAATCACATATATAATAATCATTATAGAACCACGATAACAGTTCCCTTGTATAATATCTCATAAACAAAACCTATATACTACTGGAAATAGGAAAATGAACATCGATAAGATTGCTCTTGTATTAACAAATATCACTTTTGTTTTTGTGATGAAACATAAGCAGTAAAAGTCCTGTAGCAGATTGGTCTCTGGAACGATAGAAAATAATATAGATGAAAAGGAACACAGAATAATGGGAATGGAAAAAGAAATACAATGTCGTAGTTTTCAAGTCAAATGTAATCTGCACTAGCTATTGGTCCCTTCAGCTTCCCTCCATGTTAATCTCAAAATGAAAAGGGGGTCAAACAGAGACGAGATTGTCAACTAAATATAAAATACATATAAACATCACATCTCCAAGTAAAAGAACACGATACTTGAAAACCAAAGAGTAAACATGATCTTAGAATTTAAGAAATATGGCCACTAGATATAATTTGGTGGTGGTCGTAACGCATACATTCTTCCACACCTAGTGTTTGCTGATCGAGACTACATGTAAAAGTTCATCTTATAGTAAAATATACCATAAATCCCTAAACAATGCTTTAAATTCTAGTTCCTCAAGAGTCTTATCAGTTCAAACATGTAGTTTTGCAACTATTAATATATATTATTAGTGTCGAAATCTTAAATGAAGCATTTTCTTCTGCGCTTGGCTATCCCAATTCGTGCTTTTTTAGAATACAGTAATAGTTTAGTCACTAATTTTCACGTCAAAGTAATTAAAATGGATACAGACCAGGATATCCAGAATTTTATATTGGTTCAGAAGGTTGTTGACACCATTCATAATAAAAACTACTAATGCCAATAAGATGGTATACAAATTCCATTTTAATCAAGATGTTGCCTTCACTCTTGCAAACTGATACCATTGATCTTATTGTCATATCTATACATCAGAAATGAAGACTGTAATGCTAAAACAGAGGGACCAAGCATAGTCACTGTATACACCAGCTTCCTGGTAAGACAAATATTGTACAAAATCTAAGTACTACAGGCTATTTGTGGATTGCCTTTCCCGAGGTTAGCACGTGACAATGAATTTAAACAAGAAGGTGACATTCTTTTAGAATCATGAGGAAGAAAACAAATTGCATGAAGCCCAAAACTCACACCAATAGAAATGATTCCGACATAAATTGATGCAAAATGCGGTTTCTGTGTTTCTGATTGAAAAATTAGTCTATTTTCCCCTCCCTGATCCCAGTTGCTGGCCATGTGTGACAAAGAAACAAGAGGGAGATAGTGTGAACACCAAAAATATAGATGACAGAAAGAAAAAGAAGTGGTTGTTCATACCCTTCTGCTTCTTTTACCCATTAACTGTGAACGAAGACTCGTAGCCGGCATGTAACTCATCGCTCACTAGATGTGGATCTTACCTTGTGGCCCAGAAGAGCAGTTTGGTTATAATGTTGTAATGATTCTACCAGGAGGCACTAAGAAGAAAGGGGAACACCATTAATTAGAGTGAGAGAGAAAAACCAAGGAGGGTTAGGAAGGAAAACAAATGAACCATCTAAGCTCCTCTGCAACCCTTGTCATGATGTCCTGTTGGGTAGGCGGTGGGGTGCTAAAATGAGGAGGTTGCCAAGTAGGATTAGAGTAAGGGCATGGAGGTAGAGGAGACACTCCATCCTCCCGTGGGGGTTGTGAGGGGGTCACAATGGGTGGACGGGTGGGTGATCGCTGGTGTTGGTGTAAATGGAGGATAATGGACGGAGAAGGTGAAGAATGATCAGGGTGAGAATCAAGCATAGAAATAGAAGGGGCAGGAGGGAAAAAGAAAAGTCGAATTTTTTGTTAGCCCGCGATGGGGGAAGTCGGAGGTCATTGATGCTGTGAAAAAAATATAAAATATTTTGTGGTTGTGGGCGCCTACTCGGCTACACATTCTGAAGTTGTATTCATAAAGTAACATACAACTTACTCCACTTATTTTATCTATATATGGAAGTTTTGTAAGGAATAACATGTTTCAACTACAATTGTAACATATATAGGTAACAAAAATGTGGTTACATCATCTTTTTTCTGTAGTGGTTTTTGACATCGAGTTGAAATAGAGGCCAATCTTTGTTCACTGTAATAGATATCAGAATGCGAACTGAATTCAAGCGTGTAACTGGAGAAAAAGTCTCAAAGTAGTCAACACCATATGTCTGTGTAGCCTTTCTCTACTAATCTGGCTTTCAGGCGATCAATAGTGCCATCCGGTTGATATTTAATAGTAAATATCCAACGACAACCCACAGTAGGGCTAGAAGAGGGACGATCGACTAGATTCCATGTCTGACGATAACAGGGTGCTTGCATTTCTTGCTCCATAGCATGTTTCCAGGCAGGAATATGAAGGGCCTCTTCTGCTGATTTAGGGATAGTCACAACAAACAAAATAGAAGTGAAGCATGCAAAACTGTCACACAGATTGTCAGAGGAACAGAAATTACTGATAGGATGTTTAGTACAGGAATGAACACCCTTCTGTAAACTGATAGGAAGGTCCAGGTTAGAAATTACCTCATTGGTTGGTGGATCATCCGCAGACGAAGGAGTTGGTTCGACCGGGGCCTTAGAAGAAGTGTTTGTCTTTGACCTGTGCTTGTATACTTGCAGAGGGCGTTCCATAGGCACTTCAGGAGAAGGTAAGTCCTCAACAATATCCGGAAAAGGTGTGGTAGCCATAATATCAATAGACAATTTTGCTCCACCAGTAGAGTAGTAAAGCATATGCTCAAAGAATGTCACATCCGCACTAACAAACCACTATTTTTTAATAGGATCAAAGCAGCAGTATCCCTTTTGTGTACGGGAATACCCCAGGAAAACACACTTGGTCGAGCGGGAATCAAACCCCAGGAAAACACACTTGGTCGAGCGGGAATCAAGTTTTGTGAGACCAGGGTGAAAGTTTTTTTACAAAGCAAGTACTCCCAAAAATGCAAGGAGGAAGCGAGAATAAAGGTTTATCAGGAAACAAAATGGCGTAAGGAACCCAATTTTGCAAAATAGAGGAAGGCATGCGATTTATAAGATAGAAAGCCGTAGAGATCGCTTCAGGCCAGAAATGATGGGGTACTTTGTAGTGTATGAGAAGAGTGCGATCAACCTCAAGTAAGTGGCGGTTTTTCCTTTCAGCGATGCCATTTTGCTGAGGAGTGTAAGGACAAGTAGTCTGATGTATGGTCCCACGAGTGGCACAGAAGGAGGCAACAAATTTTTGCATAAACTCAAGTGCATTATCAGTACAAAAAATTTTAATAGGCCTGTTAAATTGGGTTTGAATCTCAGCAAAGAGCGTACGAATAGTTTCTAGCACAGTGTCCCGACCCTTAAGCAAAACTAGCCATGTTATGTGAGAGTAATCATCAATGAAAGTCATAAAATATATCACATCCGAGTGACTTGATACAGAACAGGGACCCCAAATATTAGCATGAACTATATCAAAAATTTCTTTAGAAGCAATAACTTTCTTAGCAGGAAAAATAGAACGAGTTTGCTTGCCCAACACACAGGATTCACAAGTAAAACTATTTTCAGATAATGCAGGAAATAAATGTTTTAAGTTGGAAGTTGATGGGTGAACCAGTCTAAAATGCCACTGTAGTCCAGTTACTGAAGTAGACAGCAGAGAAGATGCAGCAGGAGGTCCATCCAGATAATACAGCCCGTCTGGTCCTTCATGGCCTAAACCAATCCTCGTCTTCGTGTGGAGATCCTTCAAAACACAACCAGAAGGATTAAATTTAATAGAGCAGTGGAGTTGTTTTACCATCTTACTGACAGATATAAGATTAACAGGAAACTGTGGGATATATAAAACATAGTTTAGTTGTAGCTTAGGTGAAATAGGGATTGTGCCAGTGCCATGAACTATAGTCTTGGAGCCATTTGCAACAGTAACAGAAGAGATAGTATTCGATTTATTGATAGCAAAAAATAAGCGGATGTCACCGGCCATATGAGCAGATGCACCCGAATAAATACACCATTTATTGTTACTAGTAGTCGAATATGCAAGCATAGTAGAGGATCCTGTTGTAGAGGAGGGTGGTAGCTGGGTGATACGCCCCTGGAACAACTTCTCAAATTCAGAACGAAGTCAGTATGTGTTTGCCGGAGTAGCAGGTGTGTCAGAGGCAGTGTCAGCAGTAGAATCTTTAGAAGCCTAGTTAGCCCAAGCGGTCTTGCCATGCTTAATCCAGCAACGATCTTCAGTATGGTTGTCCCGACCACACCAATTGCAGTAGCGAGGGCCGGTAGGTGCGCCGCGTCCAGGAGCAGATGAGCCACGACCACCAGAGGGAGAAAGACGACCTCCACGACTACGACCACAGCCAGAGTCAGTAGGGCGAGCAATGAGAGTCGGATGCTCAATAGCAGGAGCAGGAGTCATGGATGGTAGCCTTTGGACTCTTTTGAGAACATCTCATAAAGTAGGCAGAGGATCACTAGATAGAATCTGGACGACCATGCCAGAGAAGGATGCGGGAAGGGTAGCCAGAAACTGAACCAGCTGAAGTTCATTGTACTATTTCTTGGCTTCTTTGATGTCGGCCGTCAAGGGGTGTTAGAGTTAGAACTCATTCCACAGAGCTGAGCAGTGATTGTAGAAGTCTTCGATAGAAGTGTCAGGGGAGAACTCCTTCTTGGCCAAGTTTTTGAAAATTTCAAAAACTCACTTGGGATTCTCCTGATGGGAATAGACATGGGAGAGATGATCTCACATGGCTTTAGCATCATGAAGGCAGAGCAGAGACTGGATGATCCTGGGTTCAGTACTATTGAGGAGGCAAGACATAATGCCAGAGTCGTCCTTGGACCATTGTGCTTTTGTCATCAGCATCAGTAGTAGGGACAGCAGGAGGCTCAACCGTAAGATGGTGATACCGGCCTTGGGCTTTCACATATAGAATGAAGGATGTCGACCACAGATGATAGTTGGAGCCGTCAAGCTTCATCGTGGTAACACAGAGAGACCGGGGAGGCTCTACAGATGTCATACTGGGAAGAGGTAGACAATCACAGAACGGTGACGTAGCAGGCAGCAAGCAAAGAACCCACAACGGGCAGCAACAGTCGGAAAAAAAATAAACCTGCTATGGGACAGTAGCAGCAGTAGGGATCTGACGCATTAGATCAGAAGAACCTGTATGCGGGCAGAGATAGATGAAGAAAAACCTACTTCGTCATGAGGAAATCAATAATCCTTCATGAGGCGCAGGTAGAAAAGAAACAACAACTTAGGAGACTCTCAATGTTGGTATGCTATGGCTGTTCGGAGGACTTACATGCTGGGAAGAGGGAGAGGGATGGAAAGAAGAGGAGTCTGTGGGAGGGTTGTAAGGAGTGGGGTGGCGGTGGTAGGGGTGTTGTAGGTGGAGGGGGCGGTGGTGGTAGGGGTGCTGTGGGGGGAGGGGCGGCGGCTAGGTGGGGAGCGGCGGCTATAGGGGAGGGGCTGTAGGTGGGGTAGCGGGCGGCTGTAGGTGAGCGACGGCTGTAGATGGGTGGTCGACGCTAGTTGCGGTGGGGCAGGGATTTGTGGGGGGGGGTTTGGTGGCTGGGTGGGGCAGGGAAGGGAGGGGCGGCTGAATGGGGGGGGGGGGCAGGGAGAGGAGGAGGGAGTGTGCCGCCAGGGCAAGGAGATATCAGGGCAGGGGAGGAGAGAGTGGTGGGGTAGGGAGGAGAACAGGGAGGAGGTGCGAGAGGGGGGGAGGGAGAAGGGCAGGGAGGATCGGCGGCGGGAGAAGAGCTGCAGGCGGCGGCAGCAGAACAGGGAGGAGATCGGCGGGCGGCGGGGGAAATCAGCGTCGGGCAGGGGGGAGGGTTATGTCATGGGCTTCAGGGAGGAAAAAAAGAAATTGAATCTGCTCTTGATACCATATAGATTAAAAGGGAATTGTTTATTTGATGATCAAACATGTTCCATGGTAGTTACTAATACAACAACTGAGATTAGAGACATAAGTACAAGTGAGCAATATGGGACTAATACTACAAAGCAGCAACACAAGTGAATAACACAATATATCTCTAACAACCATGCCATATAGTGGTTTCATTTATGCAACCTTGTGTTTGGGTGTTCTCTAAATCAGGTTGTTGGTATATGCTTACATCTACTTATATTTGCAGAATTTTAGCAGATAGTATATTCCAACATGCCTTCATCTATTGTGCTCAATTTCAGTCTATTAGCATTTCCTTATTTGATCAAGCAATTTAGTAACTGAGTCTTCATCGATTGTGCTCTGTTCAGACTACCTATATTTTTCACACACAAGTCCAGCCAGTCGAGCACCTACAAACCAGTTGAAGATTTTGGTCACTCACAAGTCCAACACAAGTTAAATTCGTAATTTCCTTGGTATGTTCTTTGTTTTTTTATCTTCTTTATGAAGAACATTTGGATTGTCGATATAGAGAAATATCAAATTGCTTATTGAGTGAGTAAAATAGTGTACAATGTAGTCTCTGAAGCAAGAGTAAGCAATATGGGACTAAGAAACTGAAGAGAAAGCATAAGGGAGGCATATGCTATGCACATGACACTCAACAAAACATAATATAACACACATATCTCTATACTCCCCCTCAAGCTGGAGCGTAGATGTCAAACATGCCCATCTTGTCAACTAGAGTCTGAAAACGAGCTTTGGGAAGTATCTTGGTGAAGATATCAACAACTTGCTTGTCAGTACTGAGATATGGAGTGTAAATCTAGCCAAAAAGGACTGTCTCTCGAACAAAGTGACAGTCAACCTCAATATGTTTGGTCCTCTAATGAAAAGTAGGGTTGTTTGCAATAAACATGGAGGCCATGTTTTCATAAAACATCAGTATAGGACTGGAATAGGAAAAATCAAACTCCTGAAGGAGACTCTAGACCCACAGAAGTTCACATGCAGTGTGAGTTATGGATCGGTATTCCGCCTCTGCAATGGACCTGGCAACAATAGTTTGCTTTTTGCTTCGCCAGGTAACAAGATTTCCTCCAATAAATGTGTAATATCCTGATGTTGACTTACGATCAGAACGACTTCCTGCATTGTCAGAATCTGAGAAGCCAGATAGATTGCAGTGGCCATGCTTCTTATACATCAAGCCTTTTCCTGGAGAGCTTTTAAGATACCACAGGATATGACATACAACATCCCAATGACATTGCCGGGGTTTATCAAGATACCGACTGATGAAACCGACAACAACAATGAGGTCGTCTCTTGTGACAGTCAGATAGATAAGCTTGCCTACCAGCCTTCTGAACTAATGATGATCAACATAGGGAGGGGAATTTTCATCATCCTAGTCCATATTTGTGTCAAGTGGAGTGTTGGCTGGTTTGCAGCCCAACATACCAGTTTCCTACAAAAGATCAAGTACATATTTCCTTTGAGAGAGACACAACCCTGCAAATGATCTGGAAACTTCAATAGCCAAGAAATACCTCAACTTTTCGAGATCTTTACTGACAAAATATTTTTTAAGTAGGTTTTGGTTGCCTGTATACCTACAATATCACTACCAGATAAGATAATATCATCAACATAAACAATAAGAATGACAAGTCCAACCACTGTTTTGCGGATAAAGACTGAATGATCAGAGTGAGAGTGACAAAAGCTAAAAGTAACTAAGATCTGTATGAGCTTGTCAAACCAAGCACATGGGCTCTGTTTGAGACCGTAGATGGCCTTTTTCAGCTTACAGACTTTACCGGCAGACACCCCTTAGCAACAAACCTGGGTGGTTGCTCCATGTAGACTTCCTCCTTTAGATCTCCATACAGAAATGCATTTTTAACATCTAACTGAAAGAGAAGCCAATCTTTATTAACAACAACAGAAATAAGAATTCTAATAGAGTTAAATTGTGCAACATGAGAGAAGGTCTCAAAATAGTCAACACCATGTGTAGCCTTTTGCAACAAGGCGAGCTTTAAGGCGCTCAATAGTCCCATCAGGTTGATATTTAATGGTAAAGACCCAACGGCAGCCAACAGTAGGGCAAGAAGAGGGGCGTTCCACAAGTTCCCATATCTTGCGATCACTAAGTGCCTGCATTTCCTAATCCATTGCCTTTTTCCAAGCAGGAATAACTAGAGCATCTGCAGTAGTCTTTGGAATGGTGACAGCAGAAAGTGCAGAAGTAGAGCAGGCACAGGTTTATGCAGATTGGCAGAAGTACAATAATTACTGATAGAATGTTTAGTATAGGAGCGAATACCTTTGCGCAGACTTATAGGAAGGTGCAAGTCAGAAGTTACCTCAGTGTTTATTTGATCATCAGCAGACGGAAGAATTGGTTTGGGAGGGGCCATGGAAGGAGTGCTTGTCTTCGGCCGACGTTTGTACACTTGCAACGGATGGTCTTCAAGCTTGGTAGAAGAAGGTAAGTCCTCAACAATATTTGGTAGAGGTGTGGGTGCCAAAATATTATTGGAAAGTGTTCCGCCACCATCAGAAAAATAGGGCATATGCTAAAAAAGATGATGTCTGCACTGACAAACCATTGTTTGAGAACCAGATCAAAGCAGTGATAACCTTTTTGGGTTCTAGAATAACCCCAAAAAATGCATTTAGTGGATCAAGGATCAATTTTCGTCATTCCTAGGTGTAGATTTTTAACAAAGCAAGTACACCCAAAGATGCAAGGAACACAGAACAAAGGTGCATAAGGAAACAAAATGGAGTAAGGTACACGATTTTGTAAAACAGAAGAAGGCATACGGTTGATAAGATAGCATGTCGTAGCGACTGCCTTGGGCCAAAAACGGTGAGGAACATTATAATGAACAAGAAGAGTGTGATCAACCTCTAATAAGTGATGTGAAGAGTGCGAGCAACCTCTAATAAGTGATGATTTTTTCATTCAGAAACACCATTTTGCTGTGGAGTATAAGGGCAAGTGGTTTGATGGATAGTGCCACGAGCAGAGCAAAAAAGAGGTGACAGACTTCTGCGTAAATTCCAGGGCATTATTGGTAAGGAAAATTTTAATGGATTTATTGAACTGGGTTTGTATTTCAGAAAAGAAAATACGTATATTGTCCAAAATATTGCTACGATCTTTGAGCAAAAACAAGTAGGTAGTGCGGGAGTAATCATCACTAAATGTTATAAAATATTTAACCAGTTTGACTCAGAATGGAACATGGTCCCCAAATATCCGCATGAACAATATCAAAAATTTCTTTAGAACCCAATTGTTTTTTAGCAGGAAAGACAGATCTCGTTTGTTTTTCCAACACACAAGATGCACAAGAGAAATGATTCTCAGATAATGTAGGAAATAAATGCTTCAACTTCATAGCAGATGGATGACCCAGCTGGAGGTGCCACTGAAGTCCTGTGACTGAGGTAGACAGTAGAGCAGAAGCTGTAGGTTATGCATCCAAATAGTATAGCCCATAATGACCTTCATGGACCGAACCAATCCTCATCTTTGTGCAGAGATCCTTCAAAACACAACCAGAAGGATCAAATTTAATAGAGCACTAAAGTTGTTTAATAGTTTTGCTGACAAATAAAAAATTAATAGGAAATTGTGGTTTGTATAAAATAGATTGAATGTTCATCTTGCGAGATAAAGGAATGGTGCCAACACCATGAACTGGAGTCTTAGAGCCATTTGCAATAGTAACAGAGAGAATATTAGAGGTTTTAGATGGAGCAGAAAATAATTGGATGTTGCCTGCCATATGGACAGATGCACCAAAATCAATGCATCACTTATTGTTACCAGTAGAAGGAGAAGCAAGTAGGGCAGAAGAACTAGCAGCAGATGTCGAAGGTAGATGAGTCATGCACTTCTGGAAACATTTCTCAAATTTAAAACGAAGCCATTCAGTAGTTCGAGGGGCAGCTGGTAGGTCGGAAGCAACATCAGTAGTAGTTTTTGTAGAGGCCTGGTTTGCCCAGGCTGGCTTGTCGTGCTTGATCCAACACCTATCTTCAGTGTGATTATCACGACCACACTAGTTGCAGTAGCGAGGACCAGTAGGTTGACCTCATCCAGGGGCAGTAGAGGAGCCTCGTCCGCCAGTAGGAGGCAGATGTCTGCCATGACCACATCCTCCATCGCGGCCACGTCCAGAATCAGCAGTGCGGGAAACTAGAGAAAGATGCTCAATAACATGGGTGGAGGTCACAAATGGTAGCCTTTGAACTCTCCTGAGGACTTCACGAAGACTAGGAAGAGGATCACTAGACAAAATTTGATCCACCACGTCTGAAAAGGAAGCAGGTAAGACAGCCATAAATTGAACCAGTTGAAGTTCATTACACTGCATTTGGGCCTCCTTGATGTCAGCAGTCAACAGATGGTAGATCTCATACTCATTTCAGAGAGCAGAGCATTGGTTGTAGAAGCCCTCAATGGAAGCACCAGAAGAAAACTCCTTCTTTGCTAGGTTTTTGAAAATTTCAAAAACGCGTTTAGGATTTTGCTGATGGGAATAGACATGAGATAGCTGGTCCCACATTGCTTTAGCATCATGAAGACACAACAGGGACCGACTAATCCGCGGCTCGGTGCTATTGAGAAGCCATGACATAAAACCTGAGTCGTCTTTAGACCATTGAGCACAGGCTTGTTTGGTCTTTTCATCAGCAGTAGCAGCAGGGGAAGCAGGAGGATCAGTGGTAAGATGTGAGTACCGACCTTGAGATTTTTTTTTTTGTTTCCGCTGCCTTCTCTGTCTCCCCTAAAACCCAACATGGATGTCCTAGCCGAACATGCAACTGTAGACCTGTCACAGAGGTAGAGATCATCGCCTTAGGAGTAGGTGGTCCATCCAGGTAGTACAACCCATCAGGTCCTTCACGGCCCGAACCAATCCTCGTCTTAGTGCGAATATCCTTCACAATACAACCAGAGGGATCAAATTTGACAGAGCAGTTTAGTTGTTTAATCATTTTGCTGATTGAAAGCAAATTAACAGGAAATTTCGGAATGTATAAAACTGAATTTAGATGCAGCCTTCGTGAAAGGGGAACTGTGCCGGTGCCGTGAACAGCAGTTTTAGATACATTGGAAATAGTGACAGATGATATCGGAGTTGTTTTACTAAGTTTTGAAAATAAATGAAGAGCACCAGTCATATGAGTGGAAGCACCTGAGTCGATGCACCACTGTTTGTTACCAGAAGATGATGAGGTGAGCATGGCTGATGAGCCGAATGTAGAGGGTAGCTGTGCAAGGCGCTCTTGAAACATTTTCTCGAACTCAGAGCGTAGCCAGTCAGTGTTGGGTGGTGCAGGTGACATTTCAGCAGGAGAGTCAGCAACGACAACATCATCAGCGGTTTGGTTAGCCCAAGCAGGTTTACCGTGTTTGATCCACCATCGGTCCTCCGTGTGATTGTCGCGACCACACCAGTTGCAGTGACGTGGGCCTTGAGAAGTACCTCGACCTGGTGTAGAAGAACCTCGGCCTCCAGAAGGAGGAGGTCGTCCACCGCGACCGCGACCACGGCCACGGCCACGACTAGAGTCAGTAGAGCGCGCAACTAGCGCAGGATGCTCAGGAGCAGGTGTGGGAGTCAGAGAAGGCAGTCTCTGAACTCGTTTGAGGACATCACGAACTGTGGGTAGCGGATCGCTTGACAAAATTTGATCAACAACCCCCGAGAAGGAGGCAGGAAGGGCAGCCAGAAAATGCACAAGTTGAAGTTCATTTCTTTGTTTCTGGGCAATCTTGATATCAGCAGTCAGAGGGTGATACAATTCATATTCATTCCACAAAGCTGAACGTTGATTATAGAAATCGTCAATGGACGTGTCAGTAGAGAACTCCTTGGCGAGCTGTTTGAAGACTTCGAAGACCCGCTTTGGATTCTCCTGATGTGAGTACACATGTGCCAAGTGATCCCACATCGCCTTGGCATCATGGTGGCAGAGAAGAGATTGACTGATTCGGGGTTCAGAACTGTTGAGGATCCAAGACATGACGCCCGAATCATCCTTGGACCATTGGATGTAGCTTTGTGTAGTCTTTTCATCAGAATCCGCCGTAGGAGCATCAGGAGGATTGGCCGTAAGATGGTGATATCGCCCCTGTGCCTTGACATAGAGAACAAACGACGCTGACCATAGATGGTAGTTGGAGCTGTCGTCGAGTTTCACCGTAGTGACACACAGAGATCTGGGGGGGCTCAGAGTCAGCCATAGCAGTAGGCGTCAACGCCGTAGAAGCAGTAGAGACCCTTAATGGGTATAGCAGAAGAACCCGAAACGGGCAGAGGTAGTAGGGATCTGACGTAGCAGATCAGAAGAACCCGAAAACGGGCAGAATATGCATAGAAACCTACGCCTGCATGAGAAGAAACTCAACGTCCCCCCATGAGGCGCAGGCATAAATACCCACGGACAAAGAGGACTCTCAACTTAGATGGCCAGCGGACACCCGAGCAAGAACTGACGGAAGCTCGGTCGTAGACGTAAAAAAATTAGAAAGTGTTCAGGCCTGACGTAGGAGTGTAGAAATTGTTTTTGGTGGAGAATATGGTGGAAGAAGATATGGATGGGTAGATAGGATAGAGGAAGAGAGGAGGAGAGGGCACGGGGTGGTGGTGGAGGATGGTGGTGGTGGCGGTTTGGTGGTGGCTGCTGCTGTGAAGCAGCGGCGGTAAGGGAGGAGAGGGGCGGCGGGCGGCTGCTGTGGTGTGGGGGGGGGAGGGGGGCGACGGCTAGGGAGGATTAGGGTGAGGGAAGGTGGGAGAGAAGGGAAGAAGAGGGGCGGGCAGGGGAAGGCTGCCGCCGGCGGGGAGGGGGGGGCTGCGGCGGCTGGGGGGAGGGGGGGCTGTTAGGTCATGGGTGGGAGAATTAGGGTGGGAGAAAATGGAGGCCTGCTCTTGATACAATGTAAAGTAGAGAATTGTTGTTTATTGAATGACTAAAACAGTGTACATAGTAGTCTCTTATATAGCAAACAGAAAGAGAGACTAGTTAAGATGCAACCCATATGGGACTAAACAACATAAGAAATAGACTAAGTGGAGCACATGCTAAGCACATGACGCTCAGGAAAACACATATCTCTATAATCACTACTAAGTTTCACAATTAATTTCTATTTCACTTGCTTGTGCTTGTACATACCTATTTTTGTTATACGCAGCATGAACATAACATATATAAATATATATGTAATTACATGTATTAATTCATTTTTGTTACCGCCTCATACATATTTTGAGGCTTAGGCTTCAAAAGCCTTAAGGCTTACGCCTCACCTCACTGAGACAAAAACGGCTCGTTACGCCTCACGCATTTTTCAACCTTGATCCTTGTAATCTCTTACTTCTATATATATCAAATAGGGTACACTTTGTACCCTAAGTCATTGGAACACATTTTTCTACACCTTAAAAACAAAGACCATGTCTTATTTCCAACTTTTCTACCATCAAAGGGCCCTCATCTAATGTCACTTTAGGAGATGGGATTATCAATACCTTGCATTAGTATACTCAATACCTAGTAGATCCCCTAATTTCCGTTTCAAATTGTTTCCAACATTAAGTTAACATGCTTTTCCAATGCCAACATCACCTTTAATCGTAACGGTTATGTTATGCAGGATCGTACGATACAAACTATGATTGATAGTGGGTATGAGCATGCAAGTCTCTGCTACCTTGGAGGATCTCCAAAGACATACATGGTTGCTTCCTCACTCCATTTCACAATCATTGAGGTCATATGAGGGTGCACACATTGTGTAACCCTACACCTCCCAAAATTACTGACTCTGTCACACCTTTCTTATCCAATAAATAAATGATATGTATAATTCTTAAAAGAAGATATACTACTACTAAACAACACTATTAATTTTGGTGTTGTGTTATTTAATTGTGTATGGTATAAAGGCATGTACATGAGCACTCAAGGTACTAACTAGCTACTGAGATGACGAGGTACCTTAGGTCACCCATTTGACCAGTAAGTCAAACCTAGATTTATCATGGAAAAACGGTTGTAATTGACTATTGATTTATATATCCTCATAAATTACTTCACAATTTTATGTTAACATAATCTTGAAGTTTTGATATGTATTGGGTCTTGTTTATTTTAAAATTTTTTCCAAAAAAAGTGTGAATGTGAAAAAGAGAAAGAATAACAACAACAACAAAATAAACAATATAATAATAATTATTAATTCTATATTATGATGAATATGAGATACAGATGATATGAAATGATATACAAGAGATACAACCCTGCCCTATATATAGGAGTGGGGAGAAACCCTAAGGCTTAGGACTCAAGTCATCTAGAAGACTCTATAGAACTGCTGATGTGTCGACATGTCGGTACTACCGATACTAGGTCAGTAGTACCGAGATCCTGTCTCGGGTTCTGTCAATTTACTGATGATCAGTCAGTACTACCGACTGGATGGTTCATAGTACTGAGTTATGTAGTCTTCAACACTCCCCCTCAAGTGGGAGCATGGGTGAAACACATGTCCAAGCTTGGAGTTACACGACTCGATTAAATGATAAAAAAAGAAGATAGATGTCACTCCCCATACAATATAGACACTCCCCCTTAAACAATACTCCCCCTAAATCATAGGATGATGCCTTTTTTTCTTTGAAATTTTACTCTGCAGGCGGGAGATCCTCGAGCTATGATGAAGGTCTTTTAGAGCGCATCTGGAATGAAGAACATCTGGATTAGACCTGAATACTGCAGTAGTAACTTGCCACTAGAAGCAGACAATCTTCAATACCACAATTATGGTATCTTCACTGGAATACGTACTTAACTCGACATCAACGTGGATATCCAGTGTAGATGTAGCAGTAGTGGAATTTTCAAATTGTTTGGAAATTCGTGCATAACATGGCACAAACAAGAACGAACGATGTGTTGGTGATACGATTCATGTACCATAACTCTGTCGGATGAACCTTGGAGGATTGACAGGAAAGGAGATATCATTCGTCAAGGAAAGTCCCAAGTAGATCAGGAGAAGACGATGCTAATACAACAGATGCAGCTCAGAGAAGATGTGATGAAATTAGTTCAGTGAAGATACATATGGATGAATCAACTTTGCAAATGTAAATTAAACATGTTTGAAATTGTTGAGCTTCTGTGAAGTCTGAAGAAGCACCCATCTATTTCTCAATAATGCAGCAAGAGTGATAATGTTGTCTAAAAGTGGAGAACATGTGTGCTGAACAATCAAGCTCCATGAAGATAATAGATAGCCTGGATTATGAACATTATCTCTTCTCATACATTCTCTCATACATAATCTCTCACATTCTCTCGCATGCTCTCTCTATTCTCATACTCTTCCTATCCTCTCTATCCCCCCGCACACCAAATACGACGCTACTGAGTGGATGGTGTGGAGGAAAGCATATATGACCCTCCTGTACATGGAAAAGGGGATACACACATGACGGGTGGGTGGGAAGGGAATTGGTGGAATTGAAAGGAATGTGTGAAACTGAGATGTATATGTGGAGAAGGGAATCTGATAACCAGAGAGAGAAATGTGAAATAAGTTAATGTAGGATTCGGGTAGAAAAATTAGATGGATATAATCCTGACCCAAAAAGGGATTTGTTTGGCCCGTTAGGGCAACAAATCCGAGGGTACGAGGGCGGAGCCCCGCAAAAAAACCATTAGGCTAATTCAAGGATCCGATTAATCCAAATATGTAGAGTAGGATCTGATTAGCATAAAGATTGAAGATTAGATAGACCTCTGGAAGACGTCAATAACTTGGGAGAAGACAGAACAACTAGGGGGTGATAGATGCACCATATTAGCACCAAGGCGGCAACAGCAGGCTGAATGGATGGTAATGACGAAATGAATAGCAGCAGGGCAGCAACATGGAGATGAACAATAATCATTATAGACACTAGTACTTCAACAGTTTAGACGGATATGTAAAGATCAACAATAATCATTATAGACACTAGTAGTTCAACAATTTTGTGTATACTTTTTCAATGTGAAAGATTTTTGAACTACCATATTGATCTCCGGAATGTTTTTCCGAACTTCTTTATAGATCGCGCCACTATGATCGAATGACTGTATAACAAATTATTAGATAATGCATGTAAAAATATCAATCTAATTCAAATTAAAAATATATATTATATATACCATTGATGTTGGAACTTTCATTTTACAAATATTTGCAATATTGGCAGGTCCATGTACAATGTTATTCCTGATATAGTACACAAGCTCAAAAATTGGTTTGTCATCAATAAGTCAATGAGAATTCTTTTTTGTATTCTTTGGATAAAAATTTTCATCCGTCGCGTTCAAATCAGTCTTTAACAAGGACGGCATGAGAGTAGACCACCCTTTTATGGTGTTGTGGTCAAATATTATCCATCTCTCAAACGAGAACTTTCTTGTTCTTGAACCCGACTTAAATAGGAATTCGTTCAATTGATCATCATCATCATCTCATCATCATCTAAGCCTCAATCCCAACTATGTTGGGGTCGGCTACATGGATCCTTCGTTTCCATTCAACTCTATCATGGGCCATATTCTGATTGAGATGTAGAGATTCAAAATCTCTCTTTATAAGCTCATCCCATGTTAATTTAGGCCTTCCTCTTCTTATATTTATAGTGTTTGGCTCAATAACATTGCTTCGTATAGGCGCACTAGTAGGTCTACGTTGCACATGTCCGTACCATCTGAGTCGGCCCTCACGCAACTTGTCCTCAATGCTCGCCACCCCCACTTTATTCCCGATATAGTCATTTCTCAAACGATCTTTTCTTGTTTTCCCACACATCCATCTCAGCATACGCATTTCAGCCACGTTCATCTTGTTGAGACCTTGTTTCTTCACCGCCCAACATTCACTCCCATAGAGCATGACTGGTCGTATAGTTGTTCTATAAAACTTACTTTTTAACCTGAGAGGGATCTTCTGATCGCATAAAACTCCAGTTGCACTCCTCCATTTCAACCATCCTGCAGTAATCCAGTGACAAACATCATTTTGGACATCCCCGTCTATTTGAATAATAGAACCTAAGTAACGAAATTTGTCACATTTTGGTATATCTACTCCGTCCAACTTGGCTCCATCATTCACACTGCGAGATTGGCTGAAATTGCAATGCATATACTCAGTTTTGCTCCTGCTAATCATCAATCCATTTGATTCCAATGCCTTTCTCCAACATTCAACTTTATCATTCAATCCATCTTTTGTTTCGTCAATCAAAACAATATCATCAGCAAATAACATACACCAAGGAATATCATCCTGAACATTCTTTGTTAACTCATCCATATCCAAAACGAATAGATATGGGCTGAGGGTGGATCCTTGGTGTACCCCAACTGTAATAGGAAAAGTTGGTCTCTCCTCCAGGAGTCTTGACACTTGCAGTAGAGCTATCATACATGTCTTTGATCAAGTCAATGTATTGGATAGGCACACCCTTTTTCTTCAAAACCATCCATAAAACTTCTCTGGGTACTCGATCATAAGCCTTCTCTAGATCGATAAACACCATATGAAGATCTCGTTTGCTTTGTCTATACTTCTCCATAAGCCTCCTTATCAGAAAAATAGCATCTGTTGTTGATCTTCCAGGCATGAAACCAAATTGGTTGTTTGATACCTGCGTTATAGATCTTAACCTCTACTCAATAATCCTCTCCCAAAGCTTCATCGTGTGACTCATCAGCTTGATACCTCTATAGTTTGTACAGCTCTGAACGTCACCTTTGTTCTTGTAGATTGAGACTATAATACTATTTCTCTACTCATCTGGCATCTTCTTGGTCTTCATGATCTTGTTAAAGAAATTTGTTAACCATGTAACTCCCTCATCCCCCATACTCTTCCATACATCAATGGGAATATTGTCTGGCCCGCATGCCTTTCTCATTTTCATCTTTTTCAAAGCATTCTTGACCTCAAAAGGTGAAACTCATCGTGTGTAAATGATATCTCTTGTATTCATGTCACACGAGTCGCTAACATTATATGCAGTATCTCCATTGAAAAGCTTATGGAAGTAATTTCTCCATTGGTTTTTGATATCATCATCCTTCACCAATACTCTACCATCTTCATTCTTTATGCATTTTACTTGACTCAAGTCTCTTCCTTTCCTTTCCTTTCTCTTATACGAGCCATTTTATATATATCTTTTTCCCCTTCTCTAGTGTCCAACTTCTTATACATATCATCAAAGTATCTAGACCTTGCCTCCCGAACCACCTTTTTCGCTTCTTTCTTTGCTTGCTTGTATCTTTGGAACGTTGCATCATCTCCAGATTTGGGCAAGCTCCTATAGATCTCCCTTTTCAGTTTAACAGCCTTTTGTACTTCAACATTCCACCACCAAGTCTCCTTCTGTGGAGGTCCACAACCTTTAGACTCCCCCAAAACCTCTTTGGAGATTTTTGTTATGCAGGAGCTCATGTTATGCCACATAGTATTAACATCAGACTCCCAAGTTCCAAGTTACCTCCTTGATGAGTTTATCTTGAAAAGTCAATTTTTTTCTCCTTTAAGATTCCACCACTTGATCCTACTATCTTGGTTTCCGTTATGTTTGCCTTTATTGATCTTCATGTTAATATCCAAAACTACCAACCTATGTTGGGTCGTGAGTTCTTCGCCAGGAATCACTTTACAATCCTTGCATATGTTACGATCCACCCGCCTTGTAAGGAGGTAATCAATTTGGCTACAGTTGTGCCCACTCTTGAAAGTAATCTTATGAGATTCTCTTTTCTTGAAATGGGTGTTTGCCAAAATCATATCATGTGCAACTGCAAAATCTAATATCCTCTCTCCTTCTCCGTTCTTGTTGCCATATCCAAAACCACCATGAACTCTCTCAAATCCAACATTACCACTCCCCACATGGCCATTTAGATCACTCCCAATAATAATCTTCTCCTTGATCGGTATTCCTTGCATCAATTCATCCATGTCATCCCAAAAATCCTTCTTCGCATCCTCGCTAAGGCCAACTTGGGGGGCATAAGCGCTAATAACGTTAAAAATATTTCCCCCAAGAACAACCTTGATAGCTATGATTCTATCACCCATCCTTGTAATCTTGACGACGTCATCCTTCAACATCTTATCAACGATAATACCTACGCCATTTCTATGTTTATCAATACCTGTATACCAGATTTTGTATCCTGTATCTCCAATCTCTCTACAGCGTTCCCCTGTCCACTTGGTTTCCTGCAAGCAAGCTATATTGACTTTTCTCCTCATCATGGTATCCACTATCTCCAAAGATTTCCCTGTCAAAGAGCCAATATTCCAAGATCCAACTCTAATCTTTTTTTTTGAACTTGCTTCTTTACTTGCCTTCGTCCAAAATGTTGCCCCTGCACATTTTTCACTGCATCTGGGCAATGATGCGGCGAGACTAGCTTCTTTACCCACACCCGTCCAAGATGTGGAAACCCTTGCACATTTTTCACTACATCCGGGCGATGATGCAGCGGGAATAGCTTCTTTACCCACACCCGTCCAAGATGTGGAAACCCTTGTTTATCCTTCAACACAACCGGGCGTCGTTGTGTCGAAACCCCTTGCATATTTATCACTGCACCCGGGTGCCGGTGCAGCGCCTCGCTAGGTAGGGACGCTCCAACGATATTCTTATAAGGATCCATGTCATAGAAAGAGTGACACAGTTTTTATAGGCTGGCTGTCAACCTACCACCAACCCTCCTCCTTTACCCGGGCTTGGGACCGGCTACATTTAGACAGAAAATGAAAACATAGGCGGAGTTTTGTTCAATTGATACAAATTGTAAATATTTTTATATCTCCATTGAAAAAAACACGTTTCAAAGCAACAGATTCACTGAAAAAATAAAGTCATTCATAAAAGATTTTACGAAATATAAACAATTAGTTACTAACTTTTGAATGGTTATAGAAATAAGCTTCTCTATGAGATTACAAAATTCAAAATCCTGAACTTCAATATCCTTAAAAATCTTACCAACCGCTACAAGATTTGTGTCGGCTGAAACTTTTAACATTATCGTCAGAAAATAAATCAGTGTATCAATAAGAGGCTGATTTGAGGAAAACATACGTGGTTGAGTTAAACAAAGGAATGATCACAATCTCTGAGCTTGGTAAAGAAACGAAACTCCAGATTGAAATATGATTTTTCAAACCAGATAGTTCACATTTGATACTTCACAAACAAGAATTCTGAAATTTGCACGAGTTTTAAAAGATATGTAACAATATCAAAATTATTATAAATTTTTCATAGGATAAACAAGTAGTCAAGTCAAAATTATTATAACAAAATATATCTTAATACTTTCTTCAAATTTTCAGTCACTAGTGTGTCTCCAGAAAAGATGCGATCTTTAAGATTAACAATTAAAGACACTGCAATACGGTCAGTTATGATTTGGATGTTCCCATCAACTTCAACAACATCATAAATCCGAAATGAAGATTTATGTTGTTTTTCATAAAAGTTTCGTAATAACTTTATTGTGACACCACTCTTTCTTTTGAAATGGACACTGCTGCAGCAAAAATTGGTGTACCAATTGTCTGTTTTTCCCGGGTAGATGTCATAGAATCATAACCTTTTATTTTCATTTGAATTATATGCATACACGTTTGTTGAAATGACCTGATTAATATATGGAAAGAACAAAATTATGTATGATTTTAATAGTATTATATTTTATCCTCCTATTAAGAGTATTTTTTAAAAAGTAAATTTATATACCAAATTTGTTCTAGGATTATCTGGCGACCCGTGGATTGTCCGCAATAGTGGTGACACCAATTTAAAGCGTATAACATGACATAGGTAACAACTGTTGCGGACAATCCACGGGTCGCCAGATAATCCACAGGTTAAATTGGTGTCCCCACTAGTAGTTCAACAGTGGTGACCCGTTGATATATCTCACATTATAGGATTTAAATTGCTGTCACCACTGTTGCGGACAATCCACGGGTCGCCAGATAATCCTAGTACAAATGTGGTATATAAATTTACTTTTTCAAAAATACTCTTAATATGAGAACAAAAAATAATACTATTAAAATCATACATAATTTTGTTCTTTCCATGTATTAATCAGGTCGTTTCAACAAGCGTGTATTCGTATAATTCAAATGAAATAAAAAGTTATGATTCTATGACATCTACCCGGGATAGACAGACAATTGGTACACCAATTTTTGCTGCAACAGTGTTCATTTCAAAAGAAAGAGTAGTGTCACAATAAAGTTATTACGAAGCTTTTATGAAAAATAACATCAATCTTCATTGTGGATTTATGATGCTGTTGAAGTTGATGGGACCATCCAAATCATAACTGACTGTATTGCAGTGTTTTTAATTGTTAATCTTAAAGATCGCATCTTTTCTGGAGACACACTAGTGACTGAAAATTTGAAGAAAGTAGTAAGGTATATTCTCTTATAATAATTTTGACTTGACTACTTATTTATCCTATGAAAAATTTATAATAATTTTGATATTGTTACTTATCTTTTGAAACTCGTGCAAATTTCAGAATTCTTTTTGTGAAGTATCCAAATGTGAACTATCTGATTTGAAAAATCATATTTCAATCCGGAGTTTCGTTTCTTACCAAACTCAGAGATTGCAATTATTCCTTTATTTAACTCAAGTACGTATGTCTTCCTCAAATCAACCTCTTATTGATACATTGATTTATTTTCTGACGATAATGTTAAAAGTTCAGCCGACACAAATCTTGTAGCGGTTGGTAAGATCTTTAAGGATATTGAAGTTCTGGATTTGGAAATTTGTGATCTCATAGAGAAGCTTATTAGTGGAACCATTCAAAAGTTAATATACTAATTATTTATATTTCCTAGCATCTTTTACGAATTTCTGGAATTTATGAATGACTTTATTTTTTCAGCGAATCTGATGCTTTGAAACATGTTTTTTTTAAGTGGAGATATATAAAATATTTACAATCTGTATCAATTGAACGAATTCTTATTTAAGTTGGGTTTAAGAACAAGAAAGTTATCGTTTCAGAGATAGATGATATTTGACCACAACACCCTAAAAGGGTGGCCTACTCTCATGCCATCCTTGTTAAAGACTGATTTGAACGCGACGGATTAAACTGTATATCCAAAGAATACAAAAAAGAATTCTCATTGACTTATTGATGACAAACCAGTTTTTGAGCTCGTGTACTATGTCAGGAATAACATTGTACATGGACATGCCAATATTGCAAATATTATTAAAATGAAAGTTCCAACATCAATGGTATATAAAATGTATATTTTTAATTTGAATTAGATTGATATTTTTAAATGCATTATCTAATAATTTGTTATACAGTCATTCAATCCTAGTGGCGTGATCTATAAAGAAGTTCGGAAAAACATTTCGGAGATCAATATGGTAGTTCAAAAATCCTTCACATTGAAGAAGTATACACAAAACTGTTGAAATACTAGTGTCTATAATGATTATTGTTGATCTTACATATCCGTCTAAACTGTTGAACTACTAGTGTCTATAATGATTATTGTTCATCTCCATGTTGCTGCCCTGCTGCTATTCATCTCGCCATCACCATCCATTCAGCCTGCTACTGCCGCCTTGGTGCTAATATGGTGCATCTATCACCCCCTAGTTGTTCTGTCTTCTCCCAAGTTATCGTCGTATTTGGTGTGCGGGGGGACAAATGATATCTCCTTTCCCGTCAATCCCCCAAGGTTCATCCGACAGAGTTATGGTATCTGAATCGTATCAGCAACACATCGTTCGTTCTTGTTTGTGCCATGTTATGCACGTCTTTCCAAACAATTTGAAAATTCCACGACTGCTAAATCTACACTGGATATCCACATTCATGCCGCGTTAGGTTCGTATTCTAGTGAAGATACCATAGTCGTGGTATTGAAGATTGTCTGTTTCTAGTAGCGAGTTACTACTGCAGTATTCAGGTCTATTCCAGATGTTCTTCATTCCAGATGCACTCCAAAAGACCTTCATCAAAGCTCGAGGATCTCCAGCCTGCAGAGTACAATTTCAAAGAAAAAAAGGCATCATCCTATGATTTAGGGGGAGTATTGTTTAAGGGGGAGTGTCTATATTGTATGGGGAGTGGCATCTATCTTTTTTTTTAATCATTTAATCGAGTCGTGTAACTCCAAGCTTGGACATGTGTTTCACCCATGCTCCCACTTGAGGGGGAGTGTTGAAGACTACATAACTCAGTACTACGAACCATCCAGTCGGTAGTACTGACTGATCATCAGTAAATTGACAGAACCCGAGACAGGATCTCGGTACTACTGACCTAGTATCGGTAGTACCGACATGTCGACACATCGGCAGTTCTATAAAGTCTTCTAGATGACTTGAGTCCTAAGCCTTAGGGTTTCTCCCCACTCCTATATATAGGGCAAGGCTGTATCTCTTATATATCATTTCATATCATCTGTATCTCATATCCATCATAATATAGAATCAATATTTCTCACAATTATTATTATATTGTTTATCTTGTTATTGTTGTTATTCTTTCTCTTTCTCACATTCACACTTTTTTTGGAATTTTTTTTAAAATAAATAAGACCCAATACATATCAAAACTTCAAGATTATGTTAACATAAAATTGTGAAGTAATTTATGAGGATATATAAATCAATAGTCAATTACAACCTTTTTTCCATGATAAATCTAGGTTTGATGTACTGGTCAAATGGGTGACCTAAGGTACCTCGTCATCTCAGTAGCTAGTTAGTACCTTGAGTGCCCATGTACATGCCTTTATACCATACACAATTAAATAACCCAACACCAAAATTAATATTGTTGTTTAGTAGTAGTATATCTTCTTTTAAGATTTATACATATAATTTATTTGTTGGATAAGAAAGGTGTGATAGAGTTGGTAATTTTGGGAAGCGTAGGGTTGCACAATGTGTGCACCCTCATATATATAAAATTGAAACATTTAAAGAGAGGTCCATATATAATATGGAAATAACAAAATAAATAACAAAATACATAAAACAGGAATACATATATGTAATCCGCAGTCGCACTTGAAGAGTCAGACTGAGTAGGCAGAGTGGCTCCCTCCTGTGCAGTGGTAGAAGAGTCAGCAGCTGCGTTGGCTCATGCCGGTTTACCATATTTCTCTCCACATTTTTGTTCGATATTGTTGGACCGGCCACAGAAAGTACAGATGCGTTGGCCCTGCTGAGGACGCGCAACAGCAGGTGGAGCTGCAAAAGGGGCTCCACGACAAGAAGAGGCACGTCCTCGTCCTGCACCCGGTGGAGGACGACTGTCAGCATAACGGCCATGACAACGACCACGACCACGGCCAGACCAAGCTGCAAGTGCAGTGGAGTCTCCAGTCTCCGAAGGTAGTGTCGAAGTCGACGAGGGCAGACGCTGAAGACGCTGGTAGGCACTCTGCAGAGTAGGGATCAGTTCACTCGCTAAAATCTGGTCAACGACACCAGCATAGGACTCCGGCAGTCCACATAAAAACTGAACCAACTGTAGCTCTGCTCTCTGACGCTGCATAGTGGCCAAATCAGTGGACAGTGGGTGGTCAGACTCCAGCTCCCCCCACAGTCCAGTAAAGGTAGAGAAGTAGTTCGCAATATCGGACCCCGTGAAGTGTAGACGTCCCAGTTGCTTGGTGATGTCAAAGACCTTCTTGGGGTTCTGGTAATGCGAGTATGTGCAGGCGAGCTGAACCCACATCTGTTTCACCGTAGGCAGGTGAAGCAGGGTGACACTGATCTTCTCAATGCTGCTGTTGAGAATCCATGTCATCAACGTCGAGTCATCCCGAACCCAGTCATCATATGCCTTCACATCTTTGGAATCAGCGTCCTATGCAGGTTGTGCCGGGCCGGCACGGATCAGGTGCGAGTACTTTCCCTGGGATTTTGCATAAATCACCATGGAGCATACCCAATGCTGGTAATTTCGCCCGTCAAGTTTCACAGTCGTAACTTGACGGCGAAAGTCATCTCCCGAGGACGCCATGAGAGCAACAACCACAAGCAGGCAGTGGGGTCCGGAGCGCAGATGGATAGGCACAGGTAGGCACGAGCAGGCAGAGGCAAACACAGATCTACGGGGTAAAACCGCTCACATATAGACGACGCCGAAGCGTAGCAGAGAACCCGGTGGCACTACGGCCTACACGAGCAGGCAGGCAGAAAACCGAAAAAAACGGTCTACGTTAGGACAACCTCAAGCCACCGGACGGTTGTGGGTCTTCACGAAGCCAACGATCTGACGGCGATCAACCAAGGAGGCACACCGGCCCCCGGCGGCTAGGAGATCTCGCGGCCCCACCTGCCCGGCAGCCTGCTTCCGCGGCGGCCTGCCGGCTCGCAGGGGTGGCCGCGCGAGAGGGGGGGCGGGTGGGCTGCCGGTGGGGGGGGGGGAGGAGAGAGAGAGAGGAGGGAGGGCGGCAGCTGGATCTTACTGCTCTGATACCATGTGACAGAGTCAGTAATTTTGGGAAGCGTTGGGTTTCACAATGTGTGCATCCTCATATATATAAAATTGAAAAATTACAGAGAGGTCCATATATAATATGGAAATAACAAAATAGATAACAAAATACATAAAACAGGAATATATATTAACAAAAGGTAATTAATTTTTTATGCTATCTTGAAATTTAATAGAAGTACAATATTCATAGTAATGTTTACACCATCATGTAATATTGTAATGATTTCTGAATCTTTTTGCAGTAACATCAATATGTATGTCCATTAGTTTGATTGCTTATATCTTGACATAGGGATTGGGATTCAGTGACATCTGAACATGTTGATCTTGGTCTGACATGTTCTATGTGTTGGTGAGTCAAAATTTCTTGATTTTGATTTATTATCCATAATTTCATAATTGTTAATTTGTAAATTAACCCTTATTCTTTATGAATAAAACTAGGCCATACACGGATTTGATTAATGCAATATTCAATTTGGTAACGGAAACCCTCAGAAAGAAAGAGTTAAGCCGCAGCACCATACTCGAGATAGGTGTTTATGACCACAGACTGCTTTACAAATTGGAGACATTAGGGTATGCTCAAGATACACACTTTAGCTTTCCATCTTAACATAATATTTCATGTTTCTTATAGACATTTTTTGGTAGTTTTTATATCTATGTCAAATTGATATTTTGATGAGTATAAGAATAAATAAAGACCTATTTTTCACCGAAAGGTTATTTAAAGTTTCATATATCAACAACAAAAGAAGGAAAACATACACTTTTGCTCTTCAAAATTACTAGATTTTTAATCATTGTTCATAAGAGCTTGTTTAAAATGTATCGTCTATAAGAATGTTTTAACTAATTTGATGCCAAGGAAGTTTTAGATAACTCATGATATAAACAAAGTATGATTTGCCTAATACCATAGAAATCTAAATGTTAATTTGTTAGATATGTAATTTATCTATCTGCTTAAGAGCTAATACTCAACTATGAGTTGATGGTGACTAATTAATGGAACCAATCTTGTAAAGAGAATTAATGATTTTGTATCAAGTTATTAGCAGGTCATTTAAGAGATCCATAAAGGAGGTGATTGGAAAAGAAGTATCCATAAAGATCTTTACGTCTTAATGAGAATATGACCTGTAAAAGAGCCGACGAAAAAAAGGATTCATGTAGCCGACCCCAACACAGTTGGGAATGAGCTTAGTTGATGCTGATGGTCATTTAAAAGATCCACCAAACCACAACCAGTTATTTAGGGCTGAGTATGATTAGTGGTGTCGACATTCACACATTCCCTGTTTACCTTGCTACACATTCTGTAGTGGCTCACACACGAAGCACTGGACAGAGAATGTGATGTGCTCAGTGTATTAGAAAGCAGGAAGTAGGAGGCGTGCCGACAACACCCTGTAACCGATTAAGCGGTAAGTGGGCAATTAAGCGGGTGATTTTTGAAAAAGCGGGTGCCTACAATTTTACATATTTTTATATAAAATTACATGTGTATATAAAAAATATATTTCTAAGAAACTTTTATACATATCTAATCAACAAATCAGTAATTAACTATGTATTCATCAATACTTTACCACTAATCAATATCTCTAATCACTAAAATCAGCAAGCAGACCAATATTTGTATATAACAAACTATGAATTATTGATTTAAAGTAATCACTAAAGTAGTACTAACCAGTAGTACCAATCATTAATCAATGAAAGCAGCAAGGAAATCAGTAAAACTAATCATGCATTAGAAGTATAATAGAGTAATATGATATTTACTTAGATGCATTATAACATTTACCTATTATTACAACTTACACACAAAGTATGCATTCTAAATTAGGACTAGCTATATCATAGACCATTTAATGTATACAAGTTTTATATATTATAGTCGATACTACTTGGACTATGTAATTAATTAATGTTACATGCTTACATTAGCACTTTAAAAAAAAGCAGGCAATAAGCGGGGAAAAACCTGGGAAAAAGCAGGTGAGGCGGGAAAGAAAAGCAGGCGATTATGTTCAAAATGCTTAATGAGCGCTTAGGGGCTAAATTAGACGGCTGAGGGTCTTATCCGATTAAGCGGCCGTCTGGGCCATTTTTTAATACACTGCAATGTGTTAAAGTTCCCTAAAATATAGTTTTGATATGTAAATATGTGTGATTTTCTATAAAATTATATAATAACTTCGACACCCACTTTTTCGAAAGCGCCCGCCTGGCACTCAAGGGACCACAAGGTGCTGTTTGCACGCCTCCCGCTTCTCACTTTTTAAAATATTGGTGCAAATGCATAGATACGTCGTCGATGAAATAAACGTAGTTAAGATTCAGACTTATGAAAAGAAAGTAAAATTTTACATATAAATCAAGTCATCAAAAACCTTCATATTCTACCACAATTTCTTCCATTTTAGTTGACAAATGTCAAGATAGGTTTTAGCTACTTCTAAAGGAAGTATGGTCCAAGATGTCAAAAAAATGGCTACTTCTTAATGAAGAGAATTCCTAGCTACTTCTACAAGAAGTGCGACACTAGCTACTTCTACAAGAAGTGCAATACTAACCACTTCCAAAGGAAGCACGATATCCATCATAATGGAAGATCTTTTCCTTATTTTATGTTTCATGTCCCATTAACATATATATATATATATATATATATATATGAAACACAGAAGATTATTCACTTGAGAATGGAGTTGCTCATACAAATATGATAGTGAAAGTGCACATGAGGGATGCATATCAAACAATTTAGGCAATACCATAGTCAAGTCAAATAAGAGGAAAACATACCTTTTATTCAAGAGTAGAGATCTTACTATGATTTCAGAGTCATAAGATTGATCAGCCTTGATTCAACTAAGTGAGGGTCAACCAAGAATTTTTAATAATGGAGAATGGAGTTGCTCAAACAAATATAACAGCTCTAGAAGTTGCGGCTAATTGTCTTATTATTGAGATGATTAAAAACAGAGTACAAGGTTCTCTTTTATAAGACAAGAGAAAGGCACATGGTTTAGATATAACCCATGTGGGATAAAACAAGACATAGGAATAACAAAGAAAAGAGAAAAATAGACTAAGTAAAAACGCAGGAAAGTCTATATACTAATACTCCCCCTAAAGCTGGAGCGTAGATGTCTAGCATGCCCAACTTGGATGTCATAGCAGTGAACCTCGTCCTTGGTAGAATCTTTGTGAAGATGTTAGCCACCTGATCAGATGTATGAATGTAGGGAGTAGAGATTTGGCCCGATAGAACAGCTTCGCGAACGAAATGACAATCCACCTCAATGTGCTTGGTCCGCTCATGGAAAGTAGGATTACTAGCAATGAAGGTAGCTGTTGTGTTGTCACAATACATTGGAATAGGAGACGAATCAGAAACGCCAAAGTCCTTCAGCAAGCTCGTAATCCAGAACAGTTCACAGGTAGTGTGCGCCATGGCACGATACTCAACTTCAGCACTAGAGCGAGCAACTACAGACTGCTTCTTGCTTCGCCAAGTGACAAGGTTACCTCCCACAAAGGTACAGTAGCCAGAAGTAGAGCGACGGTCAACCTTGCTGCCAGCATAATCAGAGTCAGAATAGCCAAGGAGTTTGCAATGCCCATGTTTCTTGTAAAGCAGACCTTTTCCAGGATAACTTTTCAGATATTTCAGAATATGGCAGACAACATCCCAATGGCATTGCCGAGGTTTATCCAAGTAGCGACTAACCAACCCAACCGCAACAGTAATATCAGCCCGTGTAACAGTAAGATAGATGAGTTTACCAACCATTCTTCGATACTACTGATTGTCAGGATAAGCAGGAGAATCCTCATCATGGAAAAAAAGGCGTGCCTCGAGGCTTCAAAGGCGTACGCCTTGAGGCGAGGCGTAGCCCAATGCGCCCCGAGGCGTGCGCCTCACTATCCAGGTGAGAGGCGTGCGCCTCATTTTTAGAGAGGCGTAAAAAGGCGTTGAGGCGGTGAGGCGTTTCCGAGGCGTAAGCCTCAGTCCAGACCCCAATTTAAGCCTCATATGCACATGTATAATCTATATATATGTGTAAATATACATATATATGTATCTAAACTTGTATATTTGTGTGTATAATCTATATATGTGTGTATATATACATACATATGTATCTAAACATGTATATTTGTGTCTATATATTTATGTATTTGTGTATGTATCTATAATGTATACGCATGTACATGTAATGTCACGCATCATATACATTTACATGTATATATTTGTGCATGTATATGTGTATATGTATATAATTGTAAGATGTGTACAGATTTACATGTATATATGTTGATATTTTGTATTCTTTTGTATATTGAATGTACTTGCATATGTTTATGTGTATATGTGATGGAGTTACATGTATATATATCTATATGCTAATATGCATATATATATATATGTGTGTGTATATATATACATATATATATATACATATATATATACATATATATATACATATATACATATATACATATATAAGTATATAACATATATACATATATAACATATATATGTATAAAAAATATGAACGCCTCGGTACATTCTGAGGCTTACGCCTCGACCGCCTCGAGGCTTACGCCTAGCCTCGCCAAGACAAAAACGCCTCGTTACGCCTCACGCCTTTTTCAACCTTGATCATCATCATCCCAATCGGTGTTCAGATCCAGAGGTGTGCTAGCAGGTTTAACACCTAGAAGACCAGTTTCAGATAGGAGGTCCAGAACATACTTCCGCTGAGATAAGCAAAGACCAGAAGAAGACCGAGACACCTCTATCCCAAGAAAATATCGTAGCGAGCCGAGATCCTTGGTGACAAAGTGTTTCTCCAGATAGCACTTTGTTGACTGAATACCAGCAAGATCACTTCAGGAAAGGATAATGTCGTCAACATAAACAATAAGAACAACAATACCCGCAGTAGTATTTTTCACAAAAACAGAATGATCAGACTGGGAGCGCCGGAAAGAAAATTTCTGAAGAATATTGCTGAGCTTGTCAAACCAAGCTCTGGGGCTCTGTTTCAAGCCATAAATTGCCTTTTTCAGCCTACATACTTTAGAGGACTCCCCCTGACACACAAAACCTGGGGGTTGTGACATGTACTTCTTCATGAAGGTCACCATACAGGAAAGCATTCTTGACATCAAGCTGATACAGAGGCCAGTCAGAATTTATAGCAACAGAAATCAGAATTCTCACAGAGTTCAGGCGCGCCACTGGAGAAAAAGTCTCGAAGTAGTCGACCTCATAGGTCTGTGTGTACCCCTTTGCCACAAGTCTCGCCTTAAGCCATTCAACAGTACCGTCAGGCTGGTATTTGACTGTGAAGACCCATCGGCAGCCAACTAGAGAGCAAGCAGCAGGTGGATCAACAAGGGTCCATGTATTACGTTCTGTAAGGGCCTTCATTTCTTCTTCCATAGCCTGACGCCATGCAGGATGTCTAAGAGCCTGAGCAGCAGTTTTAGGAACAGATATAGCAGAAAGGGCCGCAGTGAAGTTAGCAAAATTAGCACCCAGATTAGCAGTAGAGAAAAAATTCCCAGTCGGATGCATAGTGCACGTTCTTGTCCCTTTCCTCAAACTAATAGGAATATCAAGATCAGAAAATACCTGCGGTGGTGTTTGATCTGGCACAGAGGATGAGGATGATGGAGAGGCCATAGAGGGAGCTGTCGGCTTCAGTCTTCTGTGATAAACTTTCAGAGGTGGCTTTTCAATCGGAGCATCAGAAGTATCAGGCAAATCATCCACCACAGGTAAAGGCGTGTCTACTAGTAAATCCGAAGTGAGCGCAGAACCATCCGAAGAATAGAAAGGCATATGCTCAAAAAATACCACATCCGCAGATGCAAACCACTTTTTAGAAATAGGATCATAGCATCGGTACCCCTTTTGAGTGCGAGAGTACCCTAGGAAAACACACTTAGTCGCTCTAGGATCCAATTTAGTAAGGCCTGGCCGAAGATTTTTAACAAAACATGTGCTCCCAAATATGCGAGGCGGTACAGAAAAAAGAGATGCATCGGGAAACAGAACCTGAAAAGGAATCTGATTGCCGAGCACAGAGGATGTCATGCGGTTAATAAGATAACAGGCAGTGGCTATCGCCTCGGGTCAAAACGCCTAGGGAACATGGTAGTGAAAAAGAAGGGTACGAGCAACTTCGAGAAGATGACGATTCTTGCGTTCAGCGACACCATTTTGTTGTGGGGTATAAGCACATGAAGTTTGGTGGATGGTGCCCTGACGACGACAAAAGGAGCTAACAGAGGCTTGCATGAATTTCAACGCATTATCAGTGTGAAATTTTTTTATAGGCTTAGCAAATTGAGTGCGGATCTCAGCAAAAAAGTCAGTAATTTTTTCAAGAATAGTAGATCTATCTTTAAGCAAAAATAGCCATGTTGTTCTAGAAAAATCATCAATGAAGCTCAGAAAATATTTAAAACCAGAAGTGCTCGCCATAGAACATGGACCCCAAACGTCAGCATGTATAATATCAAAAGGTGCTTTAGAACTGATACAAAGTTTTTTGGAAAAGGTAGCACGAGTCTGCTTGCCAAGCTGACATGTCTCACAATGAAAATCAGAACTAACTATATCTGGTAAACATGACTTTTAACTTCGCAACAGAAGGATGTCCCAATCTATAATGCCACTGGATGTCTGCCACGAATGATGTCAAATATGCATCTGTCTTTGGCTTGTCCAAGTAGTAGAATCCATCCGGTCCCTCATGGCCTGAACCAATCGTCATCCTCGTGCGCAGATCCTGAAACAAAACACCATCCAGATCAAACGTAATTGAGCAACGAAGGCTCTTCACAGTTTTACTAACAGAGAGTAAATTAAGAGGAAATTTCGGGACATAAAGCGTGGAGCGCAGAGGCAGACTACTAGTAGAGCAAATATCACGAATGCCAGTAACAGGTGATTTAGAACCATCAGCTAAAGTAACAAGAGGTATAAAAGAAGTCTTGTGCAGTTTAGAGAATAAATCAGGATTGCCAGATATATGAAAAGTCGCACCAGAGTCAATCACCCAGGAGTTTTTACCAGTCGTAGTCAGAAGTGCGGCACTACCAGCATTTGAATCCTCAGTAGAAGATGCCAGACGAGCTTGTAGCAGCTTTTCAAATTCCGAGCGGATCCAGTCAGCTGTCGGCGGAGCAGGTTCAGTCTGATCAGAAGTCACTTTATTGGCCCAGTCAGGTTTGCCATATTTGATCCAGCAACGATCTTCAGTATGGTTGGTGCGCTTGCAGTGAGTGCAGTAGCGGGACTCAACAGTATCAGCTCCAGAGCCACGACCAGGAGCAGAAGAACGTCCTCCGCGGCCACGACCTCTGCCACGACCGCGACCACGAAAGGAATCGCCATAGCGAACAGCGAGAGCTGCACCATCAGAAGAGTCAGGTACGGGCTGGGACACAGAAGGTAGGCGCTGGACCCTTTTGAGTACATCACGGAGAGTGGGTAAAGGGTCGCTGGAGAGAATCTGGTCCACAACACCAGTAAAGGAAGCAGGTAGGCCCGCGAGGAACTGAACTAACATAAGCTCGTTCCGCTGTCGATTAAGTTCATCAATGTCAGTAGAAAGGGGATGATACACCTGGAACTCATCCCAGAGAGCACAGAAGGAGTTGTAGTAATCCTCGACCGAATCAGTAGTAGAATACTCCAGTTTGGCAATTTGTTTGAAGATCTCAAAGACCTTCTTAGGATTCTGTTGGTGCGAGTAAACATGGGAGAGTTGCTCCCACATTTCTTTGGCAGTATGAAGACGGAGAAGGGACTGGCTGATCTTTGCTTCAACGCTGTTGATCATCAATGTCATGACCCCATAGTCCTCCTTGGACCAGAGATCATAGGCTTGTTTCGTCTTCTCGTCAGCATCATGAGCAGGAAGAGACGGGCCCTTTGTAGTCAGATGAGAGTAGCGACCTTGGGATTTAACATACAACTCAAAGGAGGCAGCCCATAGGTGATAGTTGGAACTATCCAACTTCACCGTAGTAACACAGAGAGTGCGAGGAAGATCTGAAGTCGCCATCGGAAAAAAAAAGGCAGGAGCACGGGCGCAGATAACAGCAGGCGTCAGCAGAGGGCAGCAACAGAAGTCCAATACATGGACTAGCAGTAGTAGTAGGTAGGAGATCCAATCATGGACCTCAGAAGACCCTCACGGGGCAGAAAGGAAGAGCAGGACCTACGCCAACATGGAGGAAAGATCACTCCACCATGAGGCGCAGACAGTCAGATGCGAAAAAAAAGATTTACTCCTTCAACGTGCCAGAACTGGAAAAGACCGGGCTGTACGTAGCGTTGTCGGAAACTGTACAGAGGCCGGAAAAGGAGCCTTTAGCCGGACGAGATGGTGAGCAAAGGATTAGAGAAGATGGGAAGAGGAGAAGGGAGGATAGGGTGGGTGCTTTGGGGTGGCGGAAATGGACAGTGGTGGGGTTATGGTGGTGGCGGCAAGGAGGTGGAGGGACCTGGTGGCGGCGGGCAGCAGAGAGTGCTGCTGGAAAAGGGAGAAGAAGGGGGGGCTGCGGTGGAGAAGAGAGGAAGAGAAGGGGTGGGCAGTGAGGGAGAAAGGCAGGGATGGGCCTGTTGTGGTGGAGGCGGCACCAAGGAGGGTGCAAGGCGGCGGCGGCAGACCAAGGGAAGGCTGCTGTGCGGCGCAGCAGGGAGGAAAGGGGAAGGGTGGCGGCTAGGGTAGATGGGAGGGAAAGAAAGATTAGGGTTAGGGAGGATCGGGAGGCTCTGATACCATCTAGAAGTTGCGGCTAATTATCTTATTATTGAGATGATTAAAAACAGAGTACAAGGTTCTCTTTTATAAGACAAGAGAAAGGCACATGGTTTAGATATAACCCATGTGGGATAAAACAAGACATAGGAATAACAAAGCAAAGAGAAAAATAGACTAAGTAAAAATGCAGAAAAGTCTATATACTAATAATAGCCAAAGTGCACATGGGGGATGCATATCAAACAATATAGGAAATACCATAGTCAAGTCAAATAAATGGAAAGTGTACCTATTATTCATGAGTAGAGATCTTAGCATGGTTTCTGAGTCACAAGATTGATCAGCCTTGATTCAACAAAGTGAGGGTCAACCAAGGGTTTTCAATAATATAGGTACTAGGACCAATCAATTAGCGTTTTTAGTTCCTCATAGTGACTCTAGGTGGTCTACTCATCCTTGATCCAAAATAACAAGTTTTCGAGGATTCACTATTCATTTTCACATATTTTTCATCATCAATTGAAAGGATGGTCTCCACTGAAGTCATATTGGATAAAACTCTAAATCATCATCAAGAGGATCGACTAGTCATTGACAGAAGTCTAAGAGTCAGAACTCATGGCAGATTTCACAAGAGGATCCAAAGTTAAGATAATAGTATTCACCAAGTTATCAATATGCTTCCGAAGTTTTAGGAAGGGGAAACCGTAAGATTTGATAACCTTTAGAATCAATTATCATAGGATTAGGGTTACAAGCCATAATCGAGGTCCATCATAATTTTGTGAATATAATCATCAGCTTAAGGTTAGAAGTTGATTTAAAATCTTCATCAGGCATCATAATTAGGTTTTAGTTCCAAAAATAGTTGATCATTTCCTCTGGATTTTGAGTATCAAAAGTTATAACCAGAATCAAAATTAAGGTTCCAGAGTTATAATCACCATGATGGAGTCATTTGATAAATTGGATAATCACAAAGTTAATGTTTGAGAATATTGGTGGAGTAGCAAACCTTTGAAACCATTTTTAATAGAGTCCTCAACATTTTTTGATCAAAATAGATATTTACTTGTAATTTTTGGAAATAGGAAGCAAAAGTTATGATTTTTAGAAACTTGGAGCAAAGAAATAGATTTTTGTGTACATGGGGTTGAAATTACTGAGAAAAGAAAAAGATGGGAAAAGGTAGAGCCATGGATTGTTGGTCGGGTCAAATGTTGACCATGATCCAGCGGCCTGCGCTCGTCTTGTCCATAAAGAAAAAAGGTGTGCCGTGCACCGTGGCCCGCGATAGAGACATCGGAGAAAAGTGAGAATGGAAGAGGGGAGGAAGAAAGAGAGTCGGAGTGTGCCGCTCGGGTTTGTGGGTGAAAAATGAAGTCAAGGGGGGTTTATAGGTCAATTGGGGCTAGGGTTCTCAAGTGGTTTGGGTTAACAATGGCGACGACCAATTTCACTTGGCACTCGAGGTTCAAATTGGGTCAAAAAAAGGGAAAGGATGCTTCCAGAAGGCAAGAGGGAGAGAAAGAGCAAAAAATTGGGGTAAGGGAGGGGGTTGATCTAACTCGGGTCGAGCTAGGGTTAGCTGGAGCTCACGGTCCGCCTGCTCATCTCCTAGCTAAGGCAGGAGACAACACGAGTGTCGCTGGATCGCGATCTAGAGCTTGCCGGGTCGGGGCTGGATTGGCGACGGGTTAAGGGTCTTACTCCCAATTTAGTGCGATTCGAGGGTCTATTGCCCCAGTTCACTTGCACCGTGGCCGAGGGTAGGTCTCACGGCTAGATCAAAGGGTAAATGGGCCAAGCCCAATTAGGTGAAAAGGAATATCAAATAGAAAGGTTTTTATTTGATGTGTCAAACAATGACAGTGCTCTCTCTTTTATAGGATAAGAGAGTAAAAAATATAACAAGGATAAGTGATATGGGATAAAAGAAAGGCTACTAGACAAGACCAGTCTATAGCCCATAACACAACAAATAACATAACATAATAAAATCGGTAAAAAATATATACTAATACTCTCCGTCAAGTTGGAGCATAGATATCAATCATGCCCAACTTGTCCATCATGGTAGTGAAACTGGCCTTTGAAAGAAGTTTGGTGAAGATATTTCTACTTGGTCAGAAGTATGTGTATATGGAGTGGAGATCTGGCCAGATAAGACAACTTCCCTCACAAAGTGGCAATCCATTTCAATATGTTTGGTGCGCTCATGAAAGGTAGGATTGTTGGCACTGAATATAGCTGCTTTGTTATCACAATACATGGGAATAGTTGTAGAATCAGAAATATCAAATTCTTTCAGAAGACCACATACTCATAATAGTTCACAAGTAGTATGAGCCATTGCTCTATACTCGGCTTCAACACTAGATCGGGCAACGACAATTTGTTTCTTGCTTCGCCAGGTAACCATGTTACCTCCTACAAAAGTGCAGTGGCCAGATGTAGATTTGCAATCTATCTTGCTTCCTGCATAATCAGAGGCAGAGTAGCCTACGAGTTTACAATGCCCATGTCTCCTATAAAATAAGCCTTTTCCTGGAGAACTCTTCAGATACTTCAAAATATGACATACAACGTCCCAATGACACTGTCTGGGTTTATCTAGGTATCTGCTGACTAGACCCACTACCAGTGTTCAGAAAATCGGTCTAATCGGCCGAATAATCGGTTTTGGAGGTCTAGTGCTCCACATATGAATAATCGGCCTATAATCGGTCCCAAACCGATTAATCGACCGTTCGGGGGTATAATCGGCCGATTAATCGGCGATTTTCAAAATCAAATGCTAGTAATAATTTTTTTACATTAATTATTTCTAATACTACTATTGGTCATTACAATTACATTCTCTTCTTCCACTTTACATATTTGGTCTTCTCCCCATGTTTTCTCAATAAGTTTATAGTTAATGTTTATTGAACTGATCCTTATTGTTGATGTTTTCTTCTCTAATTTCATCAATGTTTCTAATTACTTATTAATGCAATATTAGTCTATGACTTATCAATGTTTCTAATTACTTATCAATGTTTCTTCTCTAATTTCATTATTGTTTCTAGTTACTTATAAATGCAATATTAGTTTATTACTTATCAATGTTTCTAATTACTTATTAATGCGATATTAGTCTATGACTTATCAATGTTTCTAATTACTTATTAATGCAATATTAGTCTATTACTTATCAATGTTTATAATTACTTATTAATGTGATATTAGTCTATGACTTATCAATGTTTGTAATTACTTATCAAGTTTCTTCTCTAATTTCATCAATGTTTCTAACTACTTATGAATGCAATATTAGTCTAGTACTTATAAGTGTTTCTAATTACTTATCATTGGTGTTATTATATGGTCAATATATAATTTACATATCTTTATGATTAATATTTAAAAAAAATCAAAACCGATTAAAACCGAATATTCTCCCGCTTATACTCCCGCATACCGTATATACTCTATTCGATACCCTCTCCGCCCGTACATAGATTACCGCTTTTCATAACATTGCCCACTACAAAAGTGATATCAGCCCTGGTAACAGTAAGATATATAAGTTTGCCTACCATTCTGTGATATTGTTGGTAGTCAGGGTATGGAGGAGAACTATCATCATCCTAGTTAGTATTGGGATCTAAGGCAGTAGCAGCAGGTTTTGCCCCAAGCATTCCTATTTCAGACAAGAGATCTGGAACATATTTTCATTGTGATAAGCATAGACTTGTAGACGAGCGAGAAACTTCATTGCCCAGAAAATATCTTAATTTGCCTAGATCTTTGGTGACAAAAGTGTTTTTCCAAGTATTCTTTCATGGCCTGGATGCCTGCTTGATCACTGCAGATAATATGATATCATCAACATAAACAATCAGGAAAACAAGACCAGATGGAGTTTGCTTGATAAAGCAGAGGAGAGGAGGCATCAACAAGGGGAAGAAGAGAAAGAGATGGCGGCAGAGAGAGAGAGAGGAGATAGGACAACATCAAGAAGATAGAAAGGAAGAGGAGGAAGGGGGCAGCGGTAATAGGTCCGCCAGTAGCCCACCCTCCTGCCGCCAACCTGCCACCCTCTCCCCGCACGGCCGCCCCTGCGAGCCGGCAGGCCAGCCGCCAGCGGCTAGCAACGCCGCCGGGCAGCCGGGGCTGCGAGCCCACCTAGCCGCTGGGGGCCGGCGTGCCTCCGCGGTTGATCGCTGCCTTATCGTTGGCTTCGTGAAGATCCACAACAGTCCGGTGGCCTGAGGTTGTCATAACGTAGACCGATTTTTCGATTTTTTGCCTGCATGCCCGTGTATGCCGTTGTGCCGCCGGGTTCTCTGCTGCGCTTCGGCGTAGTTTGTATGTGAGAGGTTACACCAAGTAGATCTGTGCCTGCCTCTGCCTTCCTGACGGCGTAGTCCGTCTTCGACCTACCTGTGCATGTTTGTTTCTGCTGCTATCATGGCGTCCTCGGGAGATGACTTCCGCCGTCAAGTTACGACCGTGAAGCTTGACGGGCGCAACTACCAGCACTGGGTATGTTCCATGGTGATTTATGCAAATTCCCAGGGAAAATACTCACACCTGATCCATGCCAGTCCGACACAACCTGGAGAGGACGCTGACTCTAAAGATGTGAAGGCGTATGATGACTGGGTCAGGGACGACTCGACGGTGATGACATGGATTCTCAACAACAGTGTTGAGAAGATCAGTGTCACATTGCTTCACCTACCTACGACAAAGCTGATGTGGGATCAACTCGCCGACACATACTCACATAGCCAGAATCCCAAGAAAGTGTTTGACATCACCAAGCAGCTGGGTCGTCTACAATTCACGGGGTCGGATATTGCGGATTACTTTTCTGACTTTACTGGATTGTGGGGTGAGCTGGAGTCCTATCACCCCCTATCCACAAACTTGGCCACCATGCAACGTCAGCACCAGGAGCTGCAGTTAGTCCAATTCCTTTGTGGACTACTAGAGTCCTATGCTGGTGTAGTGGACCGGATCTTGGTAAGTCACCCTCTTCCGTCACTACAGAGTGCCTACAAGCGCCTTCAGCGCCTGCCTTCTTCATCACCATCTCTGTCTACTGATGCTGGTGAATCCACTGCCCTTGCAGCCATGTCGGTCTGTGGCCGTGGACGTGGTCGTTCTACTGACAACCGTCCTCCCCTGGGTGCAGGATGAGGCCGTGCTACTTCTGGTCGTGGGGCTCCTTCTACTGCTCCTACTGCTGCTGCACGTCCTCAGCCAGGACAACGCATCTATACTTTCTGTGGCCAGTCCAACCATATTGAAGAAAAATACTGGGAGAAATATGGTAAACCGGCGTGGGCCAATGCGACCGCTGACTCTACTATTGCTGCATCGGAGGAAATGACTCAGCCTACTGAGCCTGTCTCTTCAGGTGCGACTGCGGACCACATCCGTGCTGAGGTGGAGCTTCTGCTACTAGAGCGCTCTGGCTCGTCGTCTACTACATCAACTAGTGGTGCTCATGCCGCCACTTATTCTGGTTACGACACTGCCTTCCCGAGTACTGCTTCATCTAGTACTGGTAATACAAAATGGGTTATAGACTCGGGTGCTTCGTCTCATATTTCTGGAAATAGATCTTTATTCAGACATTTATCTAAACCTGTTCGTAATTCGTCTGTTATGCTTGTTGATGGCCCCAAGTCTGCTGTTTCTAGAGTCGGAGATATTATTTCTGATTTTCTGCTGAAATCTGCTTTATATGTGCCTCGGTTTCCTCTTAATTTATTATCGGTCAGCAAGATATTGTGGAGTCTGCAATGTAGCCTGACCTTTATACCTGGTTCATGTGTTTTTCAGGACCTTCGTAGGAGGATGAAGATTGGTTGGGGGTATGAAGGGCCTGATGGAGTTTTTTATCTGGATCATTTGCCGAAAGCAGACAGAGCAACTGTGGCTTCTGCACTATCTACATCAGGTTCAGCTCTACAGTGGCACTACCAACTTGGGCATCCGTCTTCTAAAAAGCTCCGACATGTAGTTTCTGATGTTGGCCCTCATAGTTTTCAGTGCGAGTCTTGTCAGTTGGGAAAGCTGACTAGATCTATTTATCCTAAACGCACACATATTAGCAGCAAAAACATTTTTGATTTAGTACATTCTGATGTATGGAGCCCATGCCATGTGCCAAGTTTGTTTGGTCATAGATATTTTATTCTATTTGTTAATGATTTTTCTCGGACCACTTGGTTGTTTATGATGAAAAGTAGGTCTGAAGTTATGTCTACTATAAAATTCTTTTTTGCTGAGGTGAAAACCCAATATGGTATGCCTGTGAAAGTTTTTCGTACTGATAATGCACTTGAGTTTGTCCAAAAAGATGTGGCTATTTTTTGCAAATCTGTTGGTACTTTACATCAGACCTCATGTGTGTATACACCTCAACAGAATGGAGTAGCTGAGCGGAAAAATAGACATCTGTTAGAGGTTGCCCAAACTATTATGATGCATACCCATGTTCCTAGGTTGTTCTGTTCTGAGGCTATTCTGACTGCTTGTTTTCTGATAAATAGAATGCCATCATCTGTGATTGGGAACAAAATACATGTTCAAGTTCTGCAACCTGACATTACTTTATTTACTATGCCTCCTCGAATTTTTGGTTGTACTTGTTTTGTGCGCTTACTTGGACCGACATGATAAATTGTCTCCTCGTGGTGAGAAATGCATTTTTTTGGGTTATTCTCGTAATAAAAAAGGATATAGATGCTACAGCCCTATTGCAAAAAAAAAGGTTTACAAGCAGCGATGTTGTGTTTTTTGAGGATACACCCTACTATTCCACTAGAGGAGATAGTCTACAGCCTGATGTTATTGCTTCTCCACTACTTGTTACTACTGAATGTGTGTCTGATAATTCTGACACTGTGACTCCTGAGCATACGCCTCCACCTCTTCTTGTCTATCAGCGCAGGAACCGGGAACCTCCTGAACAAGAACCCCCCCAGACAAACCAATCTTCACCTCCATAAGGTTTTGCCACACCTGAGGTAACCTCTGATCTTGATATACCCATTGCTCTTAGAAAGGGTACTCGTTCCTGCACGTCTCACAACATTGCTCACTTTGTTTCTACTGATCATTTGAATGTCCATGCTAGCAATTATGTATCTGCCTGTCTGTTGTAGCTGTTCCAAAGAATATTCATGATGCCCTAAAAAGTACTGCGTGGATGTTTGCTATGAAAGAGGAAATGCTTGCTCTTGCTGACAGAAATACTTGGGAGTTGGTGGATCCACCTCCTCAGTGTAAGCCTGTAGGCTGTAGATGGGTGTATGCTGTGAAATACCCTCCTGATGGCACTGTAGAATGACTGAAGGCACACTAAGTTGCTAAAGGGTATACACAAACTTATGGTATTGATTACTTTGAGACTTTCTCTCCAGTTGCCCGTCTTAATTTTGTCCGAATTCTTCTTTCTGTTGCTGTTAATCTTGATTGGCCACTACTGCAGTTGGATGTGAAAAATGCCTACTTGTATGGTGATTTACAAGAGGAAGTCTATATGGAGAAACCTCCTGGGTTTGTTGCTCAGGGGGAGTCACACAAAGTGTGCAGGTTGAAGAAATCTATTTATGGTCTCAAGCAAAGTCCCCTTGCCTGGTTTGACAAATTAAGTAAAATTCTGATTCATTTTGGGTTTCTGAGATCTCAGGTGGACCATTCTGTCTTCACTAAGAAGACCTCTGCTGGCATTGTTATTCTGATCGTTTATGTTGATGATATTATTATATCTGGCAGTGACTAGTGGTATTCAAGCTACTAAATCCCATCTTGGTAAATAGTTTGCTACCAAAGATCTGGGCAAGCTTCGGTATAATCTGGGCATAGAGGTATCTAGAAACTCTAATGCTCTTGTACTGTATCAGAGGAAGTATGTCTTAGATATTCTACAGGAGACAGGTATGCTTGGAGCTAGACCGGCTGACACTCCTATAGATCCTAATGTCAATTGGGATGATGAGTCTTCTCTACTTTTCTCTGATAAAAAAAAGTACATGAGGCTGATTGGTAAGCTGATTTATTTGACTGTGACTAGAGCAGATATTTCTACTACAATGGGCCTTCTTAGCAGGTACCTTGATAAACCCAGACAGTGTCACTGGGATGCACTTTGTCACATTCTGCGATATTTGAAGAAGTCTCCTGGCAAGGGACTTCATTACAGGAAAAATGGACACTGTTATCTTGAAGGGTACTCTGACTCTGACTATGCAGGAAGCAAAACTGACAGGAAATCTACTTCTGGGTGCTGTACTTATGTGGGAGGCAATCTTGTCACCTGGAGTAGTGAGAAGCAAAATGTGGTTTCCAGATCTAGTGTTGAAGCTAAATACAGGGTCATGGCCCATACTGCCTGTGAGCTCCTGTGGGTGCGCTCTCTCTTAAAAGAATTTGGGGTTGATTCTTCTTCTGCGATCCCCATGCATTGTGATAATAAAGCTGCTATCTTCATTGCCAATAATCCTGTTTATCATGAGCGCACCAAACATATTGAGGTTGACTGCCATTTTATTCAGGAATCTATTCTTACCAGCAAGATCTGCACTCCTTTCACGCGTTCTGAAGACCAAGTTGCTGATATCTTCACCAAGTTGCTGGCGAAGAAGCAATTCTGCACTCTTATGGACAAGTTGGGCATGATTGATATCTATGCTCCAACTTGAAGGGGAGTGTTAACATATATATCTTGTTTTATATCTTCTGTTATTAGTTTTGTTATTTTTACATTATATGTGGACATCTCTGTAATTGTTCCATTATTATATATACAAGGGTGCACACATTGTGCAACCCTACACTTCCAGAAATTACTGACTCTGTTTCATTTTGCATTCTTAATTTTCGATTATATGTAAATATCTAATAATGGAATTGTTACACAATTATACATAGTATTTAGGCTACACACCTAAATTGACCTAAATTAGACCAAAATAGCTCTAATGTGAACTAACTTGATCTAATTTCACCGCTTGCCCTATTTTGGCCTAAATTAGGCCTAATTTTGTATAACATAACCTAACCAGATCTTACTTCCCTATATTTTCCCTATATTGACCTAAATCAAACCAAATCTGGTCAAATCAGACCTAATCTCCCCAAATTAGACCTATTTCCCCAAATGGGACTTGTTTTCCTCAAATCCGATATAATATGCCAAAATTTGACATGATTTGGCCTAAATCAACTCCAAGTTTGCATAACATGACCTAGCAGACCTAACTTCTCCAAATTTTCCTTATACTGACCTAAATGAGCCCAGATTTGGCCCAATCAGACCTAATCTCGCAAAATATGACCCATATTCAGCTAGCCTTGGATCTAGCCACGAAAACCTACATTTTGCTTCTCTAAGTGACAAGGTTACCACCTACAAAAGTGCAATAGCCCGAAGTAGATTTACAATCAGCCCGGTTGCTAGCATAGTCTGAGTTAGAAAAATCAGAATTCTTACAGTGCCCATTGTTCCTATATAGAAGACTCTTTCCATGTGAGGTTTTTAAGTATTTAAGAATGTGGCATACATCATCCCAATGACATTGTCCAGGTCTGATGACAAGTCCAACTGTGGAAGTGATGTCTCCTCGTGCAACTGTCATATAGATGAGTTTGTCGACAAGTCTTCTATATTGTTTGCTATCCGAGTAAGAAGGAAACGAAGGATCCATGTAGCCTGTTAACATATATTCCTATTTTATATATTCTGTTAGTTGTTTTGTTATTTCCATATTATATGTGGACCTCTCTGTAAATGTTTCAGTGTTATATATATGAGGGTGCACACATTGTGCAACCCTACGCTTCCCAAAACTGCTTTGTGTTTCACATGGTATCAGAGTAGTAGATCCAACCGCCACCCTCCCACCCCTCTCTCTTCTCTGCCCCCCCCGACAGCCGTCGGGGCCAGGCGCCCACTCCGCTGCAGGGGGCCGGTGCGCCTCCGCGGTCCTAGCCGTCGGTACGTTGGCTCCGTGAAGTTCTACAGCGGTCCGGTGGCTTGAAGTTGGTGTGACGTAGACCGCTTTTTCGGTCTTTTGCCTGCCTGCCCGTGTAGGCCGTTGTGCCACCGGGTTCTGTTATGCGCTTCGGCGTAGACCGTATGTGAGAGGTCTTCTCCGTTGTTTTGTGCCTGCTGTGCCTGTCTGACGGCATAGACCGTCTCCTGCCTGATCGTGCCTGTTACTTCTGTGCCTACTTCTCACATGGCGTCCTCGAGTGATGACTTCCGCCGTCAGGTTACCATTGTGAAGCTTGATGGGCGCAACTATCTGCATTGGGTCTGCTCCATGACGATCTATGCCAGATCCCAGGGCAAGTACTCACATCTTACCCATGCTGGTCCGCCAGCACCCGCAGAGGACGCTGATGCTAAAGATGTGAAGGCGTATGACGACTGGGTTCGTGACGACTCCACTGTGATGACCTGGATTCTCAACAGCAGCATTGAGAAGATTAGCGTCACACTTCTTCACCTACCTACGGCGAAGCAGATGTGGGATCAGCTCGCCGGTACATACTCACATAGTCAGAACCCCAAGAAGGTGTTTGACATCACCAAGCAGCTGGGACGTCTACAGTTCACGGGGACGGACATTGCGGATTAATTCTCTGACTCCACTGGATTATGGGGTGAACTGGAATCCTATCACCCTCTCTCCACGGACCTGGCTACCATGCAGCGTCAGCGCCAGGAGCTTCAGTTAGTCCAGTTTCTTTGTGGACTGCCCGAGTCCTACGCTGGAGTTGTGGACCAGATCTTAGCCAGTGACCCTCTGCCGTCACTACAGAGTGCCTACAAACGCCTTCAGCGTTTGCCTTCGTCTTCATCGTCTCTGACTACTGATGTTGGGGACTCTTTGGCTCTTGCTGCAGCATCTGGTCGTGGCCGTGGTCGCTTTACTGACAGCCGTCCTCCCCTGGGTGGAGGACGAGGACGGGCTGCTCCTGGTCGTGGAGCCTCTTCTACTGCCCCTACTGCTGGTGCGCGTCCTCAGTCAGGACAACGCCTTTGTACCTTCTGTGGCCGGTCCAACCATATTGAAGAAAAATGCTGGGAAAAATATGGTAAGCCGGCGTGGGCCAATGCAGCTGCTAACTCCACTACTACTGCATCAGAAGGAACGACTCAACCTACTGACTCTGCCTCCTCGGGTGCGACTGCTGACTACATCTGTGCTGAGGTGGAGCGTCTTCTTCTTGAGCGAGCTGGTGCGTCGTCTCAAGCTTCGACTAGTGGAGCTCATGCCGCAGCTTATTCTGGTTATGACACTGCCTTCCTGAGTTCTTCTTCTACTCCTGGTAATACTAAGTGGGTCATCGACTCAGGTGCCTCTTCACATATTTCTGGAAATCAATCACTGTTTCACAAATTATATAAACCTGCTCGACCCTCATCTGTTATGCTGGCTGATGGTTCCAAGTCTGCGGTGTCTGGAGTAGGGGATATTGTTTCTGACTTTCTGCTGAAATCTGCCTTATATGTGCCTAGATTTCCTTTGAATCTGTTGTCTGTCAGCAAGATATTGCGAAGCCTACGGTGTAGTCTGACTTTTATTCCCGGTTCATGTGTTTTTCAGGACCTTCGCACGAGGATGAAGATTGGTGGGGGGTATGAAGGTGCTGATGGACTTTTCTATCTGGATCATTTGCCAAAAGCAGCTAAAGCATATGTGATTCATGCATTATCTACCTCAGTTTCTGCATTACAGTGGCACTACCGGCTGGGCCATCCATCATCTGAAAAGCTTCGAAACTTGGTTTCTGATCTTGGCATTTGTAGTTTTAGTGTGAGTCATGTCAACTTGGAAAGCAGACTAGAGCTGTTTATCCTAGACGCAGTCAGATTAGCAGTAAAAATATGTTTGATATAGTGCATTCTGATGTATGGGGACCTTGTCATGTGCCGAGTCTATCTGGTCATAAGTATTTTATTCTGTTTATTGATGATTTTTCAAGGACTACTTGGTTGTTTATGATGAAAAGTAGGTCCGAAGTTTTGTCTATTATCAAGTTCTTTTTTGCTGAAATAAAAACACAATATGGTGTGCCTGTCAAAATTTTTCGTACTGATAATGCTCTGGAATTTGTTAAAAAATATGTGGATGTTTTTATTAAATCTGTGGGTACAATACATCAAACCTCCTGTGCTTATACACGTCAGCAAAATGGTGTGGCTGAGCGTAAAAATAGACATGTGTTAGAGGTGGCTAGAACTATTATGATGCATGCACATGTTCCTCGCTCGTTTTGGCCTGAGGTTATATTGACTGCTTGTTTTCTGATAAATAGAATGCCATCATCTGTGATTGGAAACAAAATACCTATTCAAGTTCTTCAACCCGATATTCAGCTATTTACTGTGCCTCCTCGGATCTTTGGATGTACCTGTTTTGTAAGGTTACTTGGACCTACTTCTGATAAACTGTCTCCTCGTGCTGAGAAGTGCATTTTTTTGGGATATTCTCGTACCCAGAAGGGATACAGGTGTTACAGTCCTACTGTAAGAAGATGGTATACTAGCAGTGATGTAGTTTTCTTTGAGGATACCCCTTACTATTCTACTCGTGGTGACAGTTTACAGTCTGATCTTATTGCCTCTCCTCTACCTGTTACTCCTGATTGTGTGCCTCATACTACTGATAAAGTCACTACTGAGGCTGCTAAGCCTCCTCTTATAGTTTATCAACACAGGAACAGAGCACCGTCTACTCAAGAAACCCCCCATGAAAACCAATCTTCACCTCCAGAAGGTTCTACTACACCTGAGGTACATTCTGATCTTGATTTACCCATTTCTCTTAGAAAGGGTACTCGTTCCTGCACATCACACAATATTGCTCAGTTTGTTTCTACTGATCATCGGAATGTTCATTCTAGCAATTTTGTATATGCCTTATCTGATGTTGCTGTTCCAAAGAATATCCAGGATGCTCTACAGAGTATTGGATGGTTGTCTACTATGAAGGAGGAGATGTTGGCTCTTGCTGAACGAGATACTTGGGAGCTGGTGGATCCACCTCCTCAGTGTAAACCTGCAGATGGGTGTATGCCGTGAAATATCAACCTGACGGCACTGTTGAAAGGCTGAAGGCACGGCTAGTTGCTAAAGGCTACACCCAAACTTATGGTATTGACTATTTTGAGACTTTCTCTCCTGTTGCTCGTCTTAATTCTGTCAGAATTCTTATGTCTGTTGATGTTAATCTTGACTGGCCACTGTTGCAACTAGATGTGAAAAATGCCTTCTTGTATGGCGATTTACAAGAAGAAGTCTATATGCAGCAACCTCCTGGGTTTTTTGCTCAGGGGGAGTCTCACAAAGTTTGCAGGTTAAAGAAGTCTATTTATGGGCTTAAGCAGAGTCCCCGTGCCTGGTTTGATAAATTGAGCAAAATTATGATTGATTTTGGGTTTCTGCGATCTCAGGTGGATCATTCTATTTTCACCAAGAAGACTTCAGCTGGTATTATTATTCTGATTGTCTATGTTGATGATATTATCATATCTGGCAGTGATTCTCTTGGTATTCGGGCTACTAAATCTCATCTAGGCAAGCACTTTGCAACCAAAGATTTGGGCAAACTTAGATATTTTCTGGGCATAGAAGTTTTTAGAAATTCTAATGCTCTTGTGTTGTCTCAGCGAAAATATGTCCTAGACATACTGCAGGAGACTGGTATGCTGGGGGCGAGACCTGCTGATATTCCTCTAGATCCTAATGTAAATTGGGATGATGACTCTTCTCCTCTCTTTGCTGATCATAAAAAGTATAGGAGGCTGATTGGTAAACTCATTTATTTGACTGTCACCAGAGGTGACATTTCTACTGCAGTGGGTCTTCTTAGCAGGTACCTTGATAAACCCAGACAGTGTCACTGGGATGCTCTTTGTCAGATTCTACGATATTTGAAGAAGTCTCCTGGCAAGGGACTTCACTACAGGAAGCATGGACACTGTTCTCTTGAAGGGTACTCTGATTCTGATTATGCAGGCAGCAAAGTTGACAGAAAATCTACTTCTGGGTATTGTACGTATGTTGGAGGTAATCTTGTTACTTGGAGGAGTAAAAAACAAAATGTTGTGGCCAGGTCCAGTGCTGAAGCTGAATATAGGGCCATGGCCCATACTGCCTGTGAATTGTTGTGGGTGCGCTCTCTGTTAAAAGAGTTTGGGGTTGACTCTTCTTCTGCTATACCTATGCACTGTTATAATAAAGCTGCTATCTTCATTGCGAATAATCCAGTTTATCATGAGCGCACTAAACACATTGAAGTAGATTGTCATTTTATTTGGGAATCCATTCTGACTGGCAAGATATGCACTCCCTTCACTCGTTCTGAAGACCAAGTTGCTGACATCTTCACCAAGCTGCTGGCGAAGAAGCAATTCTGCACACTGACGGACAAGTTGGGCATGATTGATATCTATGCTCCAACTTGAGGGGGAGTGTTAACATATATTCCTGTTTTATATATTCTGTTAGTTGTTTTGTTATTTCCATATTATATGTGGACCTCTCTGTAAATGTTTCAGTGTTATATATATGAGGGTGCACACATTGTGCAACCCTACGCTTCCCAAAACTGCTTTGTGCTTCACATAGCCGACCCCAACATAGTTGGGACTGAGGCTTAGATGATGATGATGATGATAATGATGATCCGAGTAAGAAGGAGAAGAATCATCATCTTAATTGGTATTGGGATCTAGAGGAGTATCGACTGGCTTGGCTCCCAACTTACCTGTTGAGATAAACAGAGTCCAGAGGTAGAATGAGATACTTCAACTCCCTGGAAAATAACATAATTTTCCCAGAGCTTTAGTAATGAAGTGTTTTTGTAAATTTTCCTTGGTATCTTGGATACCCTGATGGTCACTCCCAAAAAGGATGATATTGTCCACACACACAATCTGAATAATAAGAGCTTTAGAAGTTTTTTTAAGAAAGACAAAATGATCAGAATGCGAGCGTATGAAGTCAAATTTGGCAAGAATTTGACTGAATTTATCAAATCATGCTCTTGGACTTTGTTTTAGTCCATAAATAGTTTTTTTAAAGACGACACATTTTTGCACACTCCCCCTAAGCAACAAATCTGGGAGGTTGCTCCATATATACTTCCTCATGCAAGCCAACATATAAAAACATTTTAAATATCCAGTTGGAACAAGGTCTACTTCTTATTGACAACAACAGATTTAAGAATCCGAATAGAACTAAGTCGTGCAATAGGAGAAAAAGTTTCAAAGTAATCCACATTGTGAAAAATATGTTACAATGACTTAGGGTACAATGTGTGCCCTAGTATGTTTATATAGGAACAAGAAAATACAAGTAATATAACAAAAAGAAGAGAAAATCAAACTCCCGATCCGCCGGTCTGCCTCCATGTCGATACTCCCGAAAATATGTCGGTAGTATTGAGAATGCCAGATTGACAGCCTGATGAACTGTCAATACTACCCACAGTTAGGTCGGTAGTACCGAGATCTGCAGCCTGAGAACCTTATGAAGTGTCGTACTACCGACAGTTAGGTCGGTAGTACCGAGATCTGTAGTCTTCAATATATCAACACTCACCCTACGCTGGAGTGTACAACATGTATTCCTGCTTGTTGCAAAAACTCTAGAAGATAGCCAGAAGTAATGGCTTTGTGAAAATATCAACAAGCTGATCTTCAGATTTGTTGTGAAGAGTTATAATCTTTCCATTTTTGATTTAATCTCAGATAAAATGACAATCGACTTCTATATGCTTCATGCGTTCATGGAAGATCGGATTCTTAGCAATATAGATTACAACTTGATTATCACATCTGAGCTCAATAGGAGACAACACACAAATTTTTAATTTAGAAAGTACAAATTTAACCCACTGTAATTCACAACAAGCATGGGCCATCGCCCTATATTCATCCTCAATACTAGATCTGGCCACAACATTCTGCTTCTTGCTTTTCCAGGTAATAAAATGATCTCCTGGAAAAGTGCAATATCCAGAAGTAGACCTCCTGTCATTCACATCACTGGCCCAATCTACATCTGCATAGCTAGTGAGAATTAGAGTAGAAACAGGACTCTTAGGCCGGTAGTAAGTTATCCCTCTCCCAGGTGCACCTTTAAGATATCTTAGAATGTGACAAATGTCAGTCCAATGTGACTGCCGTGGTGAGCTCATATGCCGACTCACCATTCCAACAACAAAGGAAGGAGATGTCAGGACGAGTGAATGTTAGATATATCAGTTTACCAACAATTTTCCTGTAGTATCCTGGATCTAGATAGTCAGTATCATTAGTCATCTCCTTCACATGATAACCCATAGGAGTAGACACTGGCTTGGATTTACTCATACCTGTGTTATGAAGTAAATCCAACACATATTTTGTCTGAGATAAATTAGTACATGTATGAGATCAAAGTACTTCAATACCCAGGAAATATCTTAGTTTGCCCAGATCCTTGGTGTGAATTTGTCTCTGCAAACCTTCTTTCACACGAGATATGCCTGTAGCATCACTCTTAATGATGACTACATCATCAACATATACAACAATAATAATAGATCCAACAGAGGAACTAGAATAGAATAAGGAGTGATCAGTTACAGAACGAGAAAAGCCCAACTGTAATACAACCTCACTAAATTTATCAAACCACGCTCTAGGAGATTATTTCAAACCATAGATGGCTTTATTCAATCTACACAACTTCTAACACTCCCCCGAGCAACAAAACCAGGAGGTTGCTCCATGTATACCTCTTCCTGTAAATCATGGAACCAAATTTCGATCAAAATTGCAAATTTTCATTTTTTGTAATCAGACATCGAAATCAGTATGCAGAAATTGGTCTGCAATTTCGTGAAAATTTCGCAGCTACTGTCGAGATTTCACAAAACAGGGGGTATTTTAGTGCAAAAAAGTCTAGTTTGGGCCTTGATATTGTGAAATTAGTGCGAAATGCAGGACCTATTTTGTGAAACAGTGTTTCATCGATTGGATTGCTGGGACTTTGATCTTTTAGTGATTTTTTTGTGATATCTTGCTCTCGTAGGCTAATCTACTTGATTCTAAGGTATGTAACCCCTCTCTCTAGCCCATCTACTACTCTCTTATTTCTTCTCCCTTTTAGACATATCTTAATAAATACTCAGAAAAAACTAGATTTCTAAGTGACATCTCTCTTAAAATTCTCAAGATCTTGGAGTGAACTTGTAAATTTAAGAAACAATAGTTTGAAATACGTATATCTATACTTATTTTGAAATTAGTGCGAAATGCAGCACCTATTTTGCGAAACAGTGTTTCGTCGATTGGATTGCTGGGACTTTGATCTTTTAGTGATTTTTTGTGATATCTTGCTCTCGTAGGCTAATCTACTTGATTCTAAGGTATGTAACCCCTCTCTCTAGCCCATCTACTACTCTCTTATTTCTTCTCCCTTATATCTTAATAAATACTCAGAAAAAACTAGATTTCTAAGTGACATTTCTCTTAAAATTCTCAAGATCTTGAAGTGAACTTGTAAATTTAAGAAACAATAGTATGAAATACGTATATCTATACTTATTTTGAAAATCTAATCAAAATATCTTATATTTATAAATAAAATGGCTAAAAAAGGTTTTTTTATTGGAAGTTCTTATATTTTTGTATATTTCACTTATGTAACCCTATATCTATACTTATTCTAAAAATCTAATCAATATATATCATATTTATAAACAAAATGGCTACAAAAGCTTTTTTATTGGAAGTTCTTATATTTTTGCATATTTCACTTATGTAACCTTATATATATTATAATAGTAGCCTTATACAAAATGTTCAAGTGTAAGTTGTAACTTGTAACCCTAAATATTTTTTTATTATTCACTTCTGTAATCTTAAATATATTATAGGAGTAGACTTATACAATTAATATATTAACCTACAATATTGTAACTTGTAAGTTGTAACTCTAAGTTCTAAAGTACAATATTCTAGTTGTTTTCACTTGAAGTTTGCAAGTTTGTAACAGTCTAACTGTCTAACAGACTTGACATTTCTATTCATTTGTGCACTCACTCATTAAGATATGGATCCCACCCTAACCTCTAAACATATAAGTTTATTATATAATCTAGTGTGTCTTTGTTTAAACATTGTATCTGCAAAATTCTATAACTTAATTCCTTCATTTTGTCATCGAAATTGCCATCGAAATTCTATCAAAATTGTTCAGCTTCCTTCACTTACAAATGTGGGAGACCCTCACCCTCACATATCCAATATGAAATATTATTGCATATTTGAGTAGATCTTGGCGATTACTTGTCCTGGTAAATTTTCAAGATTTAATTCGTTTATTTGGTCATCGAAATAGTTAGGGCTGTAAATATCGAAATTTCGGCTGATATTTCTAAAAAATTCTATTTGTAGGCCATCAGACATGACATCAAAATCAGACATTAAGTTCCTTGCAGTAAGTCACCATGAAGAAAGGCATTCTTGACATCAAGTTGAAATAGAGGCCAATCAAAAGAAGTAGCCAGAGAGAAAATAATCCGCACTGAATTGAGAGGGGCCATGGGAGAAAAGGTCTCAAAGAAATCAACCCCATAGGTTTGAGTATAGCCCTTGGCTGCCAGTGCAGCCTTTAATCTCTCAACTGAACCATCTGGATTATGTTTTACAGTAAATACCCATATGCATCCTACAACATTTTTATTGACAGGTAAGTCAGTAAGTTCCCAGGTGTTGTTATGTAGAAGAGCAGACATTTCCATGTACATTGCCTGCTTCCACCCATTATCCTTTGTAGCATCAAGATGATTTCTTGGAATGACTGCAGAGTCAATCCCAAGGGTAAATGAACGTGCCTGCTTAGACAGTTTTGACAAACAACACACATTTGCAATCGGATGTTGAACAACACAAGAATGAGTACCTTTGCGAACAATAGTGGGAACATCAAGATCAGATGATTCTTTAAGATTCTCTTGAGTAGAGGAAGATGGGGAAGGCTCAGAGACTGGAATCACTACCTTCTTTGGGTCCTGTATGCCTCGTCTGCTGTAAACATGTGGAAATTGCCGAATATCAGTAGCATCTGTTGGCTGCTCTTCCTGAACAGTTAGGAATGATAAGAGGCACTAACTCACTCTGATGTGGTGGTGACACTCTCTCACTGATGTCTGATGGTGGCTCTCTCTCACTCTCACTCAATTGCTCCCCCTTACTGGGAACACTAGAGAAATATGGAGTTAATTCATGAAAAGTTACATCCCCAGATACAAACATACGACAAAGACTGGGATAGTTACATTTGTACCCCTTGCTGGTGTTGGGGTATCCAAGAAAAAGAGTCCTAATTGACCTAGGGGATAATTTATCAGCCTTAGGATCAAAATTGTGGACAAAAGAAGTACTACCAAACACCCTAAAGGGAACAAGAAAAGGTTGATCAGTAGGACGTAAAACAGAAAAAGGTGCACACCCTTGAAGAACAGATGAGGGTTGCCTGTTAATAAGAAAGTAGACAATAAGTAAATCATCAGACCAAAACCTTTTTGGAACATTAGATTGAAACATAATTGTCCTGGCAATATCAAGAAGATGACGATTTTTCCTTTTAGCTACCCCATTTTGTTGGGGAGTGTGAGAATAAGAAGTACGATGTATCATCCCAACAGAACTACAAAAATCAGCCATATCATTTTGAACATATTCCAGGGCATTGTCAGATTGAAGAATTTTAATATTGCAATCAAATTGGACCTTTATCTCTTGATGAAAATGTTTGACAGTGGACAACACAAACTCTCTATTCTTTAATAAATGAATCCACATCATGCGAGAGAAGTCATCCACAAAGGAAATAAAATAACGAAAACCATTATAGCTACTGTCTTTGACAGGGCCCAAACATCACTATGGATTAACTCAAATAAACAAGAAGCGTGTTTATTGACACGACCAACATATGATACTCTATGATGTTTCCCTAGTTGACAGGACTGCCATTCTTAAGAAGACACTTGTGACAATTCATGTTCTAGTTTCCTCAAGTTCTCCAAAGAAGGATGTCCATATCTGTAGTGCCACAGTAAGGGGGAACCACTCAAAATAATAGATGGAGCAAGAGCAGGTATTGGACGGGCAGACTTTTACCATGGAAGAGTTAGAGATCTAGGGGTGAGAAAATGATGGTCCCGACCGCAAAACCGGACCAGACTGTTCAGTTCGGTCCGGTCTGGTCCGCAGTCCGAAAATTTTGGAACTTCGTTTTGCGGTCCAATCTGGTCCAAAATCGGTCAGGATGTGGTCCGGACCGTAGACCAATTCATATATAAAAATATATTGATATTTTAATATATATTATGTCACAAGTATAAACACATCACACATATACTTACTATTAGTGTAAATAATTGATATTTATATTATAAAATTGTCAAAAATAATTAAGATTATCTATTTTTTTACTGTTAAATAAGTTGTAAAATAAATACAAAGTATGATTACGGTCCAAACGGTCCGGTTCCGGTCCGGTCCAACTTTGAAACGATTCGGTCTCGGTCATGTCCAACTTCAAAACGATCCAGTCTACGGTCCATAAATTTGGTGAAATACGGTCCGCGGTCCGGTCTAGTCTAGTTCTGGACCGATGCTCAGCCCTATAGAGATCACCTTTCCTAGGCCCCCACCAATCGTCCTCATACTCTTGAGATCCTGTAAGACATAGCAAGAAGGTCCAAATGTGACATTGCATTTCAAATTATCAATCAATTTTGTAACAGAAAGAAGATTAAATGGAAATGTAGGCACATAATGTACAAATTTAAGATCAATGCTAGGGACCAGAGAAACAGTTCCACTGGCTAACACCCTCCTCACCGAACCATCAACTATAGTCACAGATAGATGAGGAACATGTGAGTTAATGGAATGTAGTAGTCTCTTCATACCGGTCATATGTTGTGAGGCTCTAGAGTCGACCACCCACAAAATATTTGAACTAGAAGCCAGAAAAGAGGTAGCTTGATTACCAGTGGTAGATGCTAAGTGTGCTGAAGAAGAGGACGATGACTCCATATTCAGATGTTGAGTGCTAGGATAAATCTATCATATTCCTCCTTCATGAGAGTGATGCTAGAGGATCCAGAACTCAACACAAGAGGATCAGAAGATGCAGCAGTACCAACATAGTTTGCTGCCCCTACAGGAGGTGCAGTAGGTCTTACATGCTTCTTCTAACATTTGTCAACAGTATGTCCAGGATAAGCTTCTTCCAAGCTAGGAAGTGTGTCAGATGCTAGGATCACACTTTTGGATGAACTGCATGAGGAACTCAGACCAGATAGGAATTTTGCTGTGATCAAGTCATCTCGGTCCTTGATTTGTTCTTGGACAATTACTGGATGATAAAAGCTCAACTCTTGAACAATAGCCTGGATCACCCCAAAATATTCTTCTAAAGGCTTGTCTTCCTGTCTCTCTGCGAATAGACGATCATAGATCATAAACTGGTGAAGCACATTTTTCTCGTGAGAGTAGTGTTTCTCCACTGCACTCCATATCTCCTTAGCAGTGGTGTAGAATATGAACCTAGTAGCAATACCGGGTTCAATGCTCCCCCATAGCAATGTCTTCACCAGACTGTCATGACGTTTCCATAAAGCATAACCTTCAGAAGTAGTAGCAGGAGGATCAAAATCAACATGCTTGGCTTTATCTTTGGATTCCCACACTGTATGGACAACGTTCATCTACAATAGATAATTTTTCCCGTTCAACTTGATAGAGGGAATAGCAACATCTCACTGTAGACCATAACTGTCTTGCTGCCCTCCATTTTACAAATGGCCATAAGGGTAAAAGAAGAATACATGTCATAAAAGAAGTAGTTGAAGAAGTGGCGGAGAGATACACGCCACACAAAGAAGTGACAGAGAGATACACATCACGTTAAAAGACTAGATGCGAAACTGACGCATCAACATCCCCCAAATGAATTAGCCTAATCACACATGGAGGAGATGTGATTAGGACTTGCTGAAGTAGATAAGAGAGGAAGCTCTGGTGGCGGCGGCGATTGTTGTAGCTAGAGAGAAGGAAGAAGGATGCCAGAGAAGATGATGGAGACAGAAGGAAGGTGGCGGCTAGGGCAAAGTCCCCTAGGAGCGAACACACTCTGATACCATGTGAAAAATATGTTACAATGACTTAAGGTAGAATGTGTGCCCTAGTATGTTTATATAAGAATAAGAAAATACAAGTAATATAACAAAAAGAAGAGAAAAGCGAACTCTCGATCCTCCGATCTGCCGCTATGTCGGTGCTACTGACAATATGTCAGTGGTACCAAGAATGCCATACTGGCAACCTGATGAACTGTCGGTACTACCGACAGTTAGGTTGGTAGTACTGAGATCTACAACCTGAGAATCTGATGAAGTGTCAGTACTACCGACAATTAGGTCGTTAGTACCGAGATCTGTCATCTTCAGTATATCAACACACACCATAGGTTTGAGTGTACCCCTTAGCAACATGACGTGCTTTAAGGTGTTTGACCGTGCCGTTTTGTTGATTAAGGCGTTTGACCGTGCCATTTTGTTGATGCTTCACAGTGAAGATCCAACGACGACCTACAAGTGAAACATGTGCAGGGGGATCTACTAAATCCCAAGTCTGTTGAGTATGGAGAGCTTCCATCTCAGATTCCATGGCACAACACTAGGCAGGATGTGTGAGGGCCTCAACCACATTTTTAGGAACACAATTAGATGAAAGAGCAATAATTGAACCAAGGTTAGACTAGGTCCGTTTGTGGCCAAAGGTCTTCGAAAAATGACATTATTGATGTCTCTTAGTTGCTCTTCATGTTTGGGACGAGTCGGGAGGGGGTCTAGTTATAAGAATATGACCCATATCTAAAGTCTCGAAGTGATTAGGTTGTTTTCCGGTCGCGTGTACGGTCCGACGAGACTGTATATGGTCTGTAACACAGACTATATTTCCATTTCTGCAGCATTTACTGTCCAGCACTGGACTGTATACGGTCCGGCTGGACCGTAAATACAAATACAGTACAGGAAGACCGTATATGGTCTGGAGTAATGACCGTAAATACACCTATAGGTGCCCAAAACGCATCCCGAAGATACCGAGGCTTAGTGTAGACATCTGGTTCATCAAGGAAGCTTTTCTTGAGAGTTTAAGACACTCTCTCATAGTACTTATGATCTCCTACTACTGCTCGATGGCGGTTTCACACTATTCTTTCCACAGTTGGTGTGTGTTATGCCAAATCCCTTTGACCCCATGGCATTTGTTGAACCCCTGAGGTCACTATGTGTCAATATTGTGAAATTGGATGGTTCAACTATCATTTATGGTCCGCCTCTTTCAAACTTTATGTAAAGTCCGGGGCGGTATTCTCATCTCACTTCTAATGCCACAACACCACCATTGTACATCAGTGGAGGGTACGACGGGTGCATCCTCGGTGTAGTCAGTAGAAGCTTGATTGGCCCATGTGTTGGGATAGCCATGTTTCACCCAACACCGATCCTCATTGTGATTGCCACGAATACAAAAGTTGCAATGAAGAGGTTCAATATGAGGGACGTTGCTTGGCCCGACGAGGGTTGACCACGTCCTGGTCCAATAGGGGTTTGACCACGTCTAGATCCCATCGGGCCAAAACGACCAAGTCCTCTACCATGGCCATGACCTCTGCCACAACCATAGTCGCTAGAATGGATTGCAAGAGCTGATGCCTCTATTGATCCAGTAGGAGAAGAAGATATCGATGGCAGCTGCTGGACCCATCTGAGAACATCTGGAAGATTAGGAAGTGAATCACTAGATATGATTTGATCCACGACTCGTGCAAAAGAAGTAGGTAGTGCAACAGGGAATGGTGCCAACTGAAATCCATTCCACTGTCTTTGAACTTCAGTCATATTGGAGGTCTGGGGTTGATAAACTTCAAATTCATCAAACAGAGCACAACATTGATTTTATTAATCTTCCACAAAAGTAGTAGTAGTGAATTCTTTTGAAGCCAGATTTTTAAAGATTTCAAAAATTTTCTTCGGGTTTTGTTGGTCAGAGTACACATTGCTACTGATCCCACATGGCCTTGGCCGTTCTACAATGTATAAAAGATTTGACTGATTTTTTATTTTACGCTATTGACCATCCAGATCATTACTCCAGAGTAATCTCCGACTCACAAGTCATAAGCATGTTTATTTTTCTCGTCAGCAGTCTCAAACGAAAGAACATGTCCTTTAGTGATCAAATGAGAGTGCCAGCCTTGAGCCTTGACATACAACTCAAAAGAAGCTGACCACATATGCTAATTAGAATAATCCAATTTGACGGTGGTCACATAGAGTTCTAAAGTTATCATTAGAGGCCATGATGGAATCAGTTCTAGATTAATCCACACTCATTCTCAATTCAACAAGGAGTGAAGCATCACATAAGAAATCAACTGAATAGTCCAGAGGCCCAATGAATGGGCATTAAGATTGTTTTAATTAAGAAACCAACATCACATCGTCATATTAGACATCATGCGAGGAAGGCTGATGGAGGGAGCAAGTCCCTCTTGAAGAATAAGTTGAACCGAGCGGTTGTTTTATATAACGAACAGTCTGCCAATTACGGGCAATTCAACAAAAGGAAAGTTGCGGAGATCCACGAGAAGATATTGGTGAGTACGTGGAGATGGAGCGTCACTGGTGGTGATGAGATTACATGATGAAAACTGAGGGTACTGGCAGGTGTGGGAAGCTGACGGGAAGTGGTTGCGGGAAGTGGCTGGGGTGGGTGAAGGACATGGCAGGCTGTGTTGTGTTAGGCGGTGGCTGGGTAGAAGGAGACAACGAATGTGCTGGGCAGTGGTTGGGTGGCGTCGTAACAACGGTTATGGGCTGGGATTGCGGTGGTTAGGTGGTGGCAGTGGAGAAGGGAAGGTAGCGGTTGCGGAGAAGGGAAGGCTGTGAGTGACGAATCAGTTGGGGTGATGGGGGGTTGTGAGCTGGTTGGTTGTGATCAACAGGATGTTGTGGGCTGGTTGTGGGTAGTTTGTGCTGAGTGGGCTTCGACTGGCATGTTGTGTGGACGTTGGCTAGCTAGATGATGGACATGAGTGAAAAGATGGGGTGGCTATCCCACCACTTTACTATTACGCTCACAAGAGGAAGAAGTGCAACAAAAACCCAAGATACGTCTTGCTCTTGTCTGAGAAGATGGGGTGGCTATCCCACCACTTCACTATCATCATAAAACTATTTCAGCTAGAAAGTTATTAAAAAATTTATAACAGTATGAAAGAAGCAACATACTAGATATGAAAATGAGACTTCTTGGGAGTTCTTTTTCCTCTTTTCCAGATAGCTATACGCTTCTCAAATAGACCACATTCACCATTGTATTGCTCTAGTTCCTGAGATATTGTCCTTTATCAATTATCTGCTCAAGCAGCTCAACATATTCAATGAAACTCATATAATCCAACTGCTTTCCTATTTGCCACCCCCATTCATAAAAATAGTTAGGTATCAAGAATAAACCAACACCATACAATGAATACTTCATCTAGTTGTCCCAACAACCATTTTAATTGTGAATAGTCAGTAATTTTGGGAAGCGTAGGGTTGCACAATGTGTGCACCCTTGTATATATAATAAAGGAATAATTGCAGAGAGGTCCACATATAATGCAGAAATAACAAAACTAATAACATAATATATAAAACAAGATATATATACTAACACTCCCCCTCAAGTTGGAGTATAGATGTCAAGCATGCCCCACTTGTCCATAAGAGTGCAAAATTGCTTCTTCACCAGCAGCTTGGTGAAGATATCAACAACTTGGTCTTCAGAATGCATGAAAGGAGTGCAGATCTTGCTAGTAAGAATAGATTCCCGAATAAAATCACAGTCCACCTCAATATGTTTGGTGCGCTCATGATGAATCGGGTTGTTGGCGATGAAGATAGCAACTTTATTAACACAATGCATGGGTATAGCAGAAGAAGAATCAACCCCAAATTCTTTTAGGAGAGAGCGCACCCATAGAAGCTCACAGGAAGTATGAGCCATGGCCCTGTATTAAGCTTCAGCACTAGATCTGGCAACCACATTTTGCTTCTTGCTCCTCCAGGTGACAAGATTGCCTCCAACATAAGTACAATACCCAAAAGTAGATTTCCTGTCAACTTTGCTTCCTGCATAGTCAGAGTCAGAGTACCCTTCAAGAGAACAATGTCCATTTTTCCTGTAATAAAGTCCCTTGCCAGGTGACTTCTTTAGTTCAAATATCTCAGAATGTGACAAAGTGCATCCCAGTGACACTGTCTGGGTTTATCAAGGTACCTGCTAAGATGGCCCACTGCAGTAGAAATATCGGCCCTAGTCACAGTACAATAAATCTGTTTACTAATCAGCCTCCTGTACTTTTTATTATCAGAAAAAATTGGAGAAGATTTATCATCCCAATTGACATTAAGATCTAGAGGGGTATCAGCCGGTCTAGCCCCATGCATACCTGTCTCCTGTAGAATATCTAAGACATACTTCCTCTGAGACAGTACAAGAGCATTATAGTTTCTAGATACCTCTATGCCCAGAAAATGCCGAAGCTTGCCCAAATCTTTGGTAGCAAAATGTTTACCAAGGTGGGATTTAGTCGCCTGAATACCAAGAGTGTCACTGCCAGATATAATAATATCATCAACATAAATGATCAGAATAACAATACAGGCAGAGGTCTTCTTAGTGAAGACCGAATGATCCACCTGAGATCTCAGAAACCCAAAATCAGTCAGAATGTTACTTAATTTGTCAAACTAGGCACGGGGACTCTGCTTGAGCCCATAAATAGACTTCTTCAATCTGCACACCTTGTGTGACTCCCCCGAGCAACAAACCCAGGAGGTTGCTCCATATAGACTTCCTCTTGTAAATCACCATACAAGAAGGCATTTTTCACATCCAACTGTAGTAGTGGCCAATCAAGATTAACAATAACAGAAAGGAGAATTCTGACAGAATTAAGACGGGCAACTGGAGAGAAAGTCTCAAAATAATCAATACCATAAGTTTGCGTATACCCTTTAGCAACTAAGCATGCCTTCAGTCGTTCTACAGTGCCATCAGGATGGTATTTCATAGCATACACCCATCTACAACCTACAGGCTTACACTGAGGAGGTGGATCCACCAACTCCCAAGTGTTTCTGTCAGCAAGGGCAAGCATCTCCTATTTCATAGCAGACGCCCACGCAGTACATTTTAAGGCATCTTGTATATTCTTTGGAACTGCTATAGCAGACAGGGCATATACAAAATTGCTAGCATGGACGGTCAAATGATCACTAGAAACAAAGTGAGCAATGCTGTGAGATGTGCAGGAACGAGTACCCTTTCTAAGAGCAATGGGTATATATCAAGATCAGAGGTTACCTGAGGTGTAGCAGAACCTTCTGGAGGTGAAGATTGGTTTGTTTGGGGGGGTTCTTGCACTGGAGGTGCCCGGTTCCTGCGCTGATAGACAAGAAGAGGTGGAGTCATAGTAACAGAATTATCAGGCACACATTCAGTAGTAACAGGCAGTGGAGTAGCAATAACATCAGGCTGCAGACTATCTCCGCTAGTAGAATAGTAGGGCATATCCTCAAAAAACACATCATCACTGCTGGTAAACCATTTTTTCGCAGTAGGGATGTAGCATTTATATCCTTTTTGAGTACGAGAATAACCCAGAAAAATGCATATCTCAGCACGAGGCGACAATTTATCATAAGCTGATCCAAGTAAGCGCACAAAACAAGTACAACCAAAAATCCGAGGAGGCACAATAAATAAATTAATGTCAGGTTGCAGAACTTGGACAGGTATTTTGTTCCCAATCACAAATGACGGCATTCTATTTATTAGAAAACAAGCAGTCAGAATAGCCTCAGGCCAAAACAACCTAGGAACATGACTATGCATCATAATAGTTCTGGCAACCTCTAACGGATGTCTATTTTTCCGCTCTTATACCATGTGAATAGTCAGTAATTTTGGAAAGCGTAGGGTTGCACAATGTGTGCACCCTTGTATACATAATAAAGGATCAATTACAGAGAGGTCCACATATAATGTCGAAATAACAAAATTAATAACAAAATATATAAAACAAGATATATATTAACAATAATAACTAAGATAGGCTTCTTAAGAAATAAAATGCAGTTAATTGTTGTATTAGATAGGAGAAACTTTGCTCCTATTAATAGGAGAACAGGGAAGCGTACAAGACATAAGACAACCCTAATGGGCCAAAACACTTAGGCCCATATTACAAACTAATAATATAACACTAACTAAATAACTCTCAACACTCCCCCTCAAGCTGAAGTTGGGAGAATCCCAAATCAGCTTGCAAACAGAGAGTTGGACTAAGAAAACAAAGAACAGAATAAAAAGATAAACCAGGCCCATACAAAAATTGTCTCCACCTCAGTATTCTAGCAGATCAGATTCTAACGCTGACAGGAACCAAATAGCTCCATGCTGAAGGTGGATAAAACTAGTTCAAGGAAAGCCTTGCATATATTTTCATGATCAACATTGCCGTTCCGTGCGCCAACGCCAACCCAACAAGGACAAACGTCTTGTACCCATGCTCCTTCTTGGTCCACTTGAATGCTCACAGGTAGGGAGGAGCGTGAATACAGAGAAAGTGGACATGTTCTCAGGACCATGTACCTGACACATGCAATGCATATGGTAAAGGGCGGCATCGGACGGATGTCCCTGCCAATTGAGTTCCTAGAAGCGGCGGGGGGTTTTGACGGACTAGGCAACAGTGGTAGGATTGGGATTGGATGATGAGGGGGGGGGGGCTGGGTAGCGTTTGTGGTAGGTTTACGGTGGGGCAGGATATTGGCAAAAAGAAAAGGAAGCGGCAGCGGGTGGTGAGGCTCACGGAAGCGGGAGGTATTCCAGAAACATGGGAGGGCTTGTAGGAGGCATGTCACCGGCTGGTTGAGATGAAAGGAGTGGCTAGACAAAAGAAAGGGATCATGGTTAGCATGCAACAATGAGGATCGGTACAAAAAATAATAGGAGAAGTGGTCGGCGTTGTGCACGGTCGACTCCCGTAGGAGTTGATGAAGCAATGCCCGGCGGGCAGCCAAGCCAGGCCAAGAAGGCGGCGGCCGCCCGCATGCGAAACAAGTTCTTTTTGTCTCCTCTAGGACTAGGGTTTCTTGGATGGATCACTGCTCTGATACCATCTTAAGAAATAAAAGACGGTTAATTGTTGTATTAGATAGGAGAAACTCTGCTCCTATTAATAGGAGAACAGGGAAGCGTACAAGACATAAGACAAACCTAATGGGCCAAAACACTTAGGCCCATATTACAAACTAATAATAAAACACTAACTAAATAACTCTCAACAATCAATTATCTGCTAAAGCAGCTCAACCTATTCAATGAAACTCATATAATCCAACTGCTTTCCTATTTGCCACCCCCATTCCTAAAAATAGTTAGGTATCAAGAATAAACCAACACCATAAAATGAATACTTCATCTAGTTGTCCCAACAACCATTATAATATCTACGATAGGCTTGTCTTTATTCTCCCTCTGGCCAAAATTCTCAAGGATCTTCTCTTTGGCCATCTGAAAAGCACAAGCTACCCCGTAGATGGCTTTTTGTCTTCTTTGACCAGTCTCAACATAGCCACATGGGGTTGTGTCAAACTCAAATATTTCTTCATTTTTTTTCCAAAAGACTTTTCCGTATGAGTATTGAAAATGAGGTCTCCGTCTATAGACAAAATGTAGCACTCTTAAGTCCAAATCTCAGTAAAAACAATTTACTTAAAGAAGGGAGGTGCTTGAACAAACTAGTCAAAGCCAGATAATGCTTAGCAAATATTGTCACTCCACTTTGTGCAAGCTACTGGTGATCCTCACTAACTTTTGTAAAAATATCAGTAGACCAACATGCTGGTAGATAAAAGTAGTCACTTCCTAAGCCCTCTTAATTGTCCATGTAAAGATATCAATTTAGAGAGGTCCTCCAACATAAGCAATGTGCATTACAAGGTGTCTAAAAGAAATTTTCTCTTCCTCATTACCTTCTTCCCAACCAAGATAATGTGGGGTGCGTTATCAGTAACAATATGCACCATATTCTCCTCCCTAACCTTGTCCACCGCCTCATTTAATAAAATATTCATGAGAAAGTTTTCGTTATGTCACATTGTCGTTTAATTGTCCACCCATCACACATAATGGTGCAACTGTGCAATATCCAATTCTTCTCATGCTCTGTCTGCATCTCATTGTATCTCTCATATTGCCTTTCAAGTAAATGCTTCCTTGATTGATGATAAGGAGGAATGAAACACTTGTCAGCTCTAATCACTATCTCATACATGACCTCAAAGGTCATTCGGTTTGCAGTATTGAAGGAGATACTGTGTAGAACCATTGATAACTGTTGTCATAAGCAACATTTGTAGCTTCTTTTTGTGAGCATTATCTACTGTTGTTTGTGAAGCACCATGGTTTGCCTTACGTCTATGAAACTACTTCCCATGGATCAGGACACGTGAAAGAATTTCTAGAGTTCTTTCAAGAATGAAGCTTATGAAACCAGTGGCCTATTTGAAGAACCAAAGCCAGAACTTGAAGGACCACTCCTTGTAAGATCGGCTTTTAAAGTAGGCAGAACAACTAGATCAACATCACCCTCCTCATCGACGAGAGGAATGTCGGACTCACCATGACTATTATGGCAATCCAGATTCACCATCCTCTTCTTGTCACGGTTCTTATACTCAAGCATCTCTTTTCTGATTTTAACTGTTGTTTTGGAACATGTGACAATCAAATGCTCCTTCAATCTCTTGATGCCCCCACTGCAAGTGACTAGTGTGGCCATACTATGCACATTTAACTTGTTTTTATTGGTTTGGATTAGCCTAAAAAGTATATCTCAACTTGGGTTCTTTGATTGTTCCCTTAGTTGGTTCTTTCAACGAATCTACAAAATGAGGGTCAATTTCCCCAGCAAGTCTTTGACTTATGGGTCTTGAATCCATAGGAGCAACACCACCAATAATGGAGTTGGAATCCATTTTTGATCCGCAAGACAATCCAAAAAATCAGAATTACAACATCAAAAAGAACTTAAGGGAGGATTAGTAAGAAGAGGAATTTGAAAGGAGATGATTAGTAGAAAGAAATAAAATGAAAGATAAGTTGTACTAACAATACATTCTACTTTTATATTGGGAGGTGTTGGGGGGGGAGCTTGGAAGAACAGAAACAAGCTTCCTCTACGTTCCCTGGACCCCGATGACGCCTAGGGCAGAGACCAGGCTCTGACAGCTCTTGGTAGTCGTTCTGCTTCTTCGTAACAGCAGCAACAACTTCTACAGCTGCAGGCACCCTAGCGGTTGAAAATCACAACTCCTTCGCCGACAAGGTTAGAGGAAGTGACGGGGGTGTTGGATAGCTTGGATGATGGTCGGTGACCACATAGAGTCCAACAACGGAGTCTATCCTTGCGGCGTGCGTCACTTGATAGGGCAGGGAAATTGGGGGCGTTTAATGCCTCTGTTTCTAATTTGGCAAGTAAACAGATGTTTTAGGTGGATTGGATCAGCCAAACCAGCGTCCAACCATGCCATGCACCGAGGCGGCTGCCTCAACGTCTAGGCGGTCTAGACTCACGCCAAGTTAAGCTTGTATGTGATGGCCAGCAAGCCCCCACCCCCACAACACAAAACAAGAAAAGCACTTAGCCGCCAGGTCAGCGCCTTCACAAGTATTCAAATGATTTTCTCAAATCTTCTGATATTCTTTATATAACTGGTTTGTCGTAAGTGCTAAGTTAAGAAGAACTCATATCTTGGAAACTCAAGTTTTGTTCCCATAATTTGTGTTGCAATGGCTTCCATATGACTTATTTGCTGTAAGTATAAACACAAAATTCCAAGACTGCATTAGTCAATATGGCTTATTTTATAATATGATAATTCTAGAAAGCGGAAAGGGTTGATTATTATTGGATAAATAAAAAGAATACAATGCTCTCTCTTTTATAAGACAAGAGAATAGTACAGTGTTTAGAGATGAGCAATATGGGATAAAGAGAACAAGTGAATAAAGAGAAAATAAGCAAATACACTAAGTAAAAATAGCAGTAAAGTGTATATATACTAATAATAATAATTGCATTTTGCAGGGAATTCAGAAATTGTGTTTTGTACATACTTGTGGAGGTCACATGATTTTGACTTCTGAACTTATGAGAAACTAATCATAAGAATTTAGAAAGAAACTCCCAACTCCCAAGTTTTATTGGCCATTTACCTTAAACGAGTTGAATCATCTAGGCTTCTCGCTCTGTCTTGTAACATTCCTCTCATTCATTGAAATATTGCCTCAATTGCTTTTTTATGATGTTCTATGCATTTTTCTAACATAATTCTCAGACTATATGCTGAGTACGAACTGTTTTTTCTTTGCTGTTGATATATTTTTCTGTCAATTATAGTCAGGTTTCAAACAGGGACTGGATGGGACGACAAAGAAACTATTGACAAAGTGATACAAAAATTGTCCAACGTTGATGATATTAAAAACAATATCATATTCAAGGTGCGTACAATTTTTTAACTACTGCAATTTCTATTAGATTATTGTTATACTTTGCTATGTTATTTCTGCATCATACATACTATTATATCTTAATTCTTAAGAGCCATTTACGAACTATCTCAGATGTAGTTTGTACCATTAAAAGAAATAATATAATATAATATTTCTCTCTTTTACGTAGTGCACCTTATATTAGCAGACTTCTGGTCAAGGGAATATCTATATCTAATTTAATTTTAGTTCTGAATATGCTTTAAATTGAAAAATTTACGTATACTTTTGAATGAAATTAGATTCTGTTGGAGGATGGTTTGCCTGAGCATAATGTCTTTTACGGTCTCTTGCTGACTTTATATGGCCAGCAGGGCCTGAGTGTAAAAGACGCTAGCAGGCCTTTTTACGGTCAGGCCAGCTGACTATATTTGGCTAGCTAGACTGTAAATAAGTGTTGCTAGTCTGCCCAATTAGGGTTTTTGATATATTTTGTTCTTGTTTCTTATATTTAACATTGTGGATAGACATTGGCTATCTGATCCTTCTCTAGCAATTTTACATGGCATCAGAGAAAAAACAAATCGTATCTAATCCTCCACTCTCTCTCCTCTCATCATCAGTTTCTTCTTACCCCTTGCCTCCTCTCTTCTTTCTCTATTGATTACAAAGGGTGGAGTCACTCTTTTCTTGAAGTGTGACTCTGAAGGCCACCCTATTTTGGGGTTATTCTTCCCCCAATCCTATTGCTTCCACGGATGATGTGAGAGGATTCACGTCTCTCTACTACTTTTTGCTACCTTCCCCCCAATCCTATTACTTCTACGGATGATGTGAAAGGATTCATGTCTCTATACTACATTTAGCTACCTATGCCGGCAACGCGTAAGCCTATTTTTGCTATTGTGACTATCTTCTTTTGCTATGCAAATCTACTTCTCAATCTTCTCTTCATGATTACGTCCTCAACTGGTTTAGAAAACCAAGTCTACAAGTTACAACCACTAAACTCAATGGATGGAACTATCATTCTGGTGCTTGAGATCTATACAATGTCTCAAGGTAAGTGTGGGCATCTAATTACTATCACCTCTATTAAGCCTCTTGCTACCAAAGACTAGAAGATCCTCGATACGGTAACCAATGCATACAATGATTGCACTCAGGATGGCTATACTCTTATGGCATGTATCTTAAATAGTACATAGACAAGATTATCCTACCACTTCTCCAATTGTCATTTGCCAGCGAGAAGTGGGAGTGACCTTCTCATATGTATTCCCATAAGCAAAATCCCTCTAAGGTGTCAAATATCTATATCTATAAAAGCTTGACCCAACTTCAGTTGTCCTTTGATATAGATGACCACTTTTCCTCATTCAAGGGCTTTTAGGATGAGCTTGAGATCTATCATTCTCTAACTACCGACTTGGCCTCTGTCTGGAAACAACACCAAAAATTACAACTTATTCAATTACTAAATGCACTTCTAGAATCTTATTTAGGAGGTTGCTAGCTAGATTCTTTCCACTACCAGAACCTATGATGTACAAACACGACTACAACATCTTCCAAGCCAATCATTTGATATCTCAACTGATTCCTCTGCTCTTATTCTATCTTTTGCCAATGGATGTGGTCAAGGTAGAGGCTGAGGTCGCACCCCAGGGAGACTTGGTTGTGGTTGGGGCCTCATTTGTAACTTTTGTGGCCACAACAAGCACAACTAAAAAAATGTTGGGCCAAGGATGGTACACCGCTATGGACAAATCCAACATCTATAGAGGTAGAAAATCCTCCTAATACTAGTGATATGATTCAGACAGAGGTTGAACGTCTTCTAAAGGAAAGACTCGGAACTTCAACACATGCTTGTTATACATGGTCTAATCAAGGACCAGACTCAATCTTCTTGGGTGTACCTACCTTACAACCATGGTAATCATCACTGGGTGATAGATCTTCGTCAATCTTCCCATATTTTTGGGAATTCTTCTTGAGTCTAATCTCACTCGAACCACAACTATTTCCCTTGTGTTGGTTGATGGCTCCCATGCTATGGTATCAGGCATAAGGACAGTTTAACCTCACCAAATCCATCTCTTACTTCTACCTTGTTTATTTATAAATTTCTTAGGAATTTGTTTCCGTTAAGAAACATGTAAATTCCTTGATTGATCAACAACCTTCTTTTCTAGTTTCTATAGTTTTAGGATCTACGCACGAAGGCGAGGATTGGTGGGGGAACTAAAGGGTCTAACGGTCTCTACTATCTGGATTCTCTTATCAAATCGCTTGTTACATTCACTACTTTGTCTACATATGTGCCTCTACAATGGAACACCGTTTAGGTCATCCATCTGTTGAAAAGCTCAAAGTTTTGCTACCTAGTTGCATTTCCAATTTGTTTGAGTGTGAATCATGTCAGCTTACAAAATAGATTCTCACACCTAATAAAGTAAGTCTAACATAGTTAGTCTTTGTTTCAATTAGTTTGTTTGATGTGTGGGGACCTTGCAAGTTCAAAGTTTATCAAGGTATAGATACTTCATTACTTTTGTTGATGAATATTCTAGGGAAACTTGGTTGTGCCTCTTGAGGATAGATCTCAAATGTTAATTTTATAAATTCCTTCTTTTCTGTGATAGGAACTCATTTTTTGTTATGTATTTGTCTCTTGCAGATTGACAATGCATTGGAATTGGTTCAGTGATATCTTGATATTTTGCACCATACCAATGGAACCCTCCCTCAACATCATGTGCCTACATGCTTAATGCAAAATTGCCACTTGCTTGATATTGCCAGAGCCATCGTGTTGCATTCAAACATTTCTAATTATTTTTTGGCAAGAAGCTCTTCTAGCATCTTGCTTCTTCTAGAATGCTAAAGGTTATTTCTTATTGAGTGAATAAAACAAGTACATGACTCTCTCTTTTATAAGACAGGAGAGTGAGACATAGAGTAGAGCTAGGCAATATGGGATAAAAGTACAAGAGGCTACAAAGAAAAAAGCCAAAATATACTAAGTAAGAAACAACACAACACAATAAAATATATATACTAATACTCCCCCTCAAGCTGGAGCATAGATTTCAATCATGCCCAACTTTTCAATCAGAGCAGTGAATCGAGTCTTCGGAAGAATCTTGGTGAAAAATCTGGAACTTGATCTGAAGTACGTGTATAAGGCGTAATTATTTGACCAGATAAGACAACATCTCGCACAAAGTGACAGTCAACTTCGATGTGCTTAGTGCGTTCGTAAAATGTAGGATTATTCGCAATAAAGATAGCAGCCTTGTTGTGACAGTACATAGGAACATAAGCAGTAAGAGATATACCAAAATCTTTCAGAAGACCACGAACCCAAAAGAGTTCACATGTAGTATGAGCCATGGCTCGATACTCTGCTTTAGCACTAGAACGAGCAACAACTGATTGTTTCTTGCTGCGCTAGGTAACCAAGTTACCTCCTACAAACGTGCAGTAACCAGAAGTAGAACAGTGATCGATTTTGCTCCAAGTGTAGTCAGAGTCAAAATACCCAACAAGGTTATAGTGGCCACATTTCTTATACAGTAGACCTTTCCCAGGAGAACTTTTTAGATATTTTAAAATGTGACATACAACATCCCAGTGACATTGTCGTGGCTTATCCTGATGATGATTAGGATAAGGGGGAGATGTCTCGTCATCCTAATTAGTGTTCAGATCCAACAGGGTACTGGCCGACTTAGCTCCAAGAAGACCTGTTTCAGAGAGAAGACCAGAACATATTTGCACTGAGATAAGCACATACTAGAAGATGACCAAGACACTTCAATCCCAAGAAAGTATCTCAGTGTACCTAAATCTTTAGTGAGAAAATGAGTTTTGAGATAGCATTGGGTAGCCTGAATACCTTCAAGGCCACTCCCAGATATTATGATGTCATCAACATAGACTATCAAGATAACAAGGCTAGCGGTGATGTGTTTGATATATATAGAATGATCAGATTGAGACCGACGAAATTGGAATTTTTGAAGAATTGAGCTCAGCTTATCAAACCTGGCACGGGCGCTTTGCTTCAGTCCATAAATAGCTTTGCGTAGACGACAAACCATTGAGGACTCCCCGTGACGCACAAAACCAGGGGGCTGTTCCATGTACCTGCTCATGCAAATCACTATATAGAAGAGCATTTTTGACATCAAGCTGAAATAGAGGCCAGTCAGAATTAACATCCACAGAGATCAGTACACGAACCGAGTTTAGACGGGCAACCGGTGAAAAGGTCTCAAAATAATCCATGCCATATGTATAGGTATAGCCTTTGGCAACAAGAGCTTTGAGACGTTAAATAGTCCCATCAGGCTGATATTTGATCGTAAAGACCCATCGACAACCAACCGGAGAACAACTAGTAGGAGGATCAACTAACTGCCAAGTGTTGCGTTCAGTAAGGGCCTGCATTTTAGATTCCATGGCCTGACACCAAGCAGGATGCTTAAGAGCCTGAGAAGCATTCTTAGGAATAGATACAATAGAAAGAGCAGATGTGAAATTTGCAAAGTTAGTTCCCAAGTGATCAGTGGTACAGAAATTTCCAATGGGGTGTTGTGTACAAGTACGAGTGCCTTTGCGTAAGCTGATAGGAATATCTAAGTCAGAGAATACCTGAGATGGAGGTGGATCTGCCATTGAGGATGAAGGATCTGGAGGGGCCATGGAGTTGGAGCCTTCGGTCTTCTTTGATAAACCTTCAGTGGAGGAGCAACAACTGGTATCCGATGAATCATTAGCATCAATCAGCGGTAAAGGTGTATCCTCAAATAAATCTGATGTTAAGGCAGAACCAGCAGATGAATAAAATGACATATGTTCAAAAAAGACGACATCAGCCGAGACCATCCATTTCATTCCTACCGGGTCATAGCAGCAGTACCCTTTTTGTGTTCTAGAGTACCCTAAGAAGACACACTTGATGGCTCGAGGACCAAGTTTAGTTAAATTGGGATGCATATTTTTAACAAAGCAGGTGCTTCCAAAAATCCGATGAGGGATAGAAAACAACGGAGCATCATGATACACAATTTGACATGGAACTTGATTGCGAAGAACATAAGATGGCATGAGATTGATAAGATAGCATGCAGTAGAAATAGCTTCGAGCCAGAAATAGTGGGGAACATGGTAGTGAAACAGGAGAGTGCGATCAACTTCAAGAAGATTTCGATTTTTACGTTCGACAACTCCATTCTGTTGCAGAGTATAAGCACATGATGTTTGGTGAATAGTACCCAATTTACGACAAAAAGGACTGACTGAGGCTTGCATGAATTCAAGAGCATTGTCAGTGCGAAAGATCTTTATAGGTTTACTAAACTGGGTGTGTATTTAAGAAAAAAAGACAGTAATAGTATCAAGAATGTTAGACCTATCTTTTAACAAGAATATCCAGGTAAATCTGGAGAAATCATTAATAAAACTCATGAAGTACTGGAAACCAGAGACACTGGGAACAGAACATGGGCCCCAAATATCAGCATGCACGATATCAAAAGACTGTTTCGAGCCAATACATAGCTTCTTTGAAAAAGTAGATGTAGTCTGTTTGCCCATCTGGCAAGTTTCACAATGAAAAATAGAATCAGAAATAGAGGTAGAATGTTCTTCAATTTGGCCGCTGACGGATGTCCCAACCGATAGTGCCATTGAATGCCCGTCACAGAAGAAGTCCGATTTGCAACAATCTTCGATACATCCAGGTAATATAAGTCGCCTGGTCCCTCATTTCCCGAACCAATCTTCATCCTCGTATGCAGATCCTGAAAGGTGACACCATCCGGGTCAAATGTTATAAAACAACACAGGTTCTTAACAGTCCGACTGACATATAATAAGTTAATTGGAAATTTAGGAACATATAATGCAGAGCGCAGAGATAGGCGACCAGAAGTACATATATCTCCAAAACTAGAGACAAGCGTTTGTGAACCATCAGCTAGAGTAACTGGAGGGATAATAGTAATTTTATGCAAAGTAGTAAACAAGGTCGGATTGCCAGTAATATTGGAGGTTGCACCAGAGTTGATCCCCCATGTGTTTTACCAGTCTAGGTCAGGAGAGCAGTGCTGCGATCAGTAGAGGGCTCAATAGAGGATGCCAAACGCGCTTGAAGTAGTTTCTCAAATTCCAATCGGATCCAGTCGACAGAAGGTGGAGCAGAAGATGAGGATGTCCGGTGTTCAAAGGTGACTTGATTTGCCCATGCAGGTTTCCCATGTTTGATCCAACAACGGTCTTCATTATGATTAGTTCATTTGCAGAAGGTGCAATAACGTTGTTCAGTGGTGTCAGCAGTAGAGGAGCCCCCCCGTCCTGGACCAGCAGAAGATCGTCCATGACCGCGTCCTCGACCGCGACCACGTCCACGGAAGGAGTCTCCTGTCCTAACCGCAAGGGCTGTCCCGTTAGAAGTATCAGGAGGTGTTTGAGAGACGGAGGGAAGATGTTGCACACACTTCAGAACGTCGCGTAAGGTAGCAAGAAACTGGACCATCTGTAACTCATTGTGCTGGCGCATGATCTCAGTAATATCTGATGATAGGGGTTAATAGACCTCGAACTCATCCCGGAGAGTAGAGCATTGATTGTAGTAGTCTTCCACGAAGTCAGAAGATGAGTACTCCAGTTTGGCCAAGTTTTTGAAGATTTCGAACACCTTTTTCGGATTCTGCTGGTGAGAATACACATGGGAAAGCTGATCCCACATTTCCTTGGCCGTCTGCAGGCGGATCAAAGACTGGCTGATCTTGGGCTCTGCACTATTGACCAGCCAGGTCATGACACCATTATCTTCTTTAGAGCAAAGATCATTAGCCTATTTCGTCTTGTCATCAACATCTGTAGCAGGAGTCACTGGACCTTTGGTGGATAGATGCGAGAAGCGTCCTTGAGCCTTGACATAAAGTGCAAAGGAGGCTGCCCACAAGTGATAGTTGGAGCCATCCTGTTTGACAGTGGTGACACACAAGTTGCGGGGAACGTCTATGGTCGTCATGACGAAAGTATGCAGCGTGAACCAAGAGCGCAGGCAGCAACAACAAGCAGAAGGTTGACGTAGTAGTCAACAGAAGCAGATAGCAGCAACCCAATACATGGGCAGATCTAGAGATACCAAGGCTGGGCGCAGAAGATAGGAGTAGGAGATCCAAGCATCGAATCTCTGGAACCCACTTAGGGCAGTATGGAATATAGAAGAACCGACGCCAACATGGAGGACAAGTTACTCCACCATGAGGCGTAGGCAGGCAGAGAGCAGAACTGAGTTTACATCTTTAACGTGCCAAAATTGGAAAGTTTCCGAAGACGTCCGAAGACCAACGGGAAGAGGATGGGTGGATGGTCCGGTCAACGGGAAGGGAGAGGGATAGTGGATGAAGACGGTGGTGGGCTAGGAAGGTGGTGATGGGCTGTAGGGTGGCGAAGGGCTGATGGGGTGGATGGGGACGGTGACGGCGGCAGCTGGGGTAGAGGGGAGGGGGTGGCAGCGGCAGTAGGGGTCGGGAAAGGGGGAAGTGGCGGCGGCAGGGAAAGAGGAGAGGAAAGGGGGTTGCAGTAAGAGGGGTAGAGGGAGGGGAGGAGCCGACGACAGTAGGGCTAAAGGGGGGGAAGTAGCAGGGGTGGGGGGGGGTTCGTGGCAGCAGGGAAGGGGTAGAGGGGAGTGGCGGTGGTAGGGAAAGGGGAAGGGAGGGGGGTGGGTCGGCGGCAAAGAAGAAAAATGGGGGGGGGGGGGTCGGCGGTAGTAGCAGGGAGGGGGTGGGGCGGCGGCGACAGCAGTAGGTAGGGAGGGGGGTGTGGCGGCTAGGGTTATGTGGGCATGGTATTAGGGTTTGGGAGGGAGAGGTTTAGGGAGGATCGGGACGCTCTGATACCATTTAAAATGCTAAAGGCTATTTCTTATGAGTGAATAAAATAGGTACATGGCTCTCTCTTTTATAAGACAGGAGAGTGAGACATAGGGTAGAGCTAGGCAAAATGGGATAAAAGTACAAGAGGCTACAAAGACAAAAGCCAAAATATACTAAGTAAGAAACAACACAGCACAATAAAATATATGTACTAATACTTCTTAATTAATTGAATGTCGTCTTCTATGTTTTTTAATTCTATACCACATCCTATCTTAGATCCTAACCCGTTTGCTTTTTCATTAGGACCACCTATTTTTGGATATACATGTTTTATTAAAGACTTATCTCCTGGTTGTGATGAACTACCACCTTGTGCCATTAAATGTGACTTCCTTGATAATTCTTGCACCCAAAAGAGGCACTGCTATTTTAATCCCGTTGGATGGCGATGGATTGTAGTGTTGATGTTGTATTCATTAAAAAATCTCGATATAATTTATCTGAGAGTTTGGTTGATTTTGTGCCTGCTCTTTGTAGTCACCTGCAAATTCTCCTATACTTTATGTAGTCTTCCACTCAACGCTCCTCAGGAGAAGCCTGTCCAAGTGTACCAACGACGACGAAGACAACCATCTCAGGGTGAACCTTCAAGTATTCTTGATGAGCCTACCTCTCATCCTGATGATGTTCTTTTGAATCCTACACAAGAACAAACTTCGTCTACAAGTTATGACTTGGATATTTCTATTGCCCTAAGGAAGGCCCCTAGGTCATGCACTTTACAACCTATTGCAAATATTATGTACTGCTCATTGTGTTCTTCTTCTCTTACTTGCTTCACTACTGCCTTATCTTCAATCTTTGTTCCTAAGGATGAAGCCCTTTCTTAATGGTCATAGTTTCAGGCTATGCAGGGAGAGAAGATTGATGTCTTGAATAAACATGTGGAATTTGGTTGATCCTCCAAATGTCTGTAACTAGTGGGATGCCATTGTGTGTAATATGTGAAATACCAACCCGATGGCACTGTAGAATGCTTAAAGCCTTGTCTAGTTGCTAGGGGTTATATCATAAGACTACTTTGAGACGTTCTCTCATGTATCTTGATTGAATTTTGAGTGGGTGCTGATCTTTGTTGCTGTGGACTTGGATTAGACACTATTTCAACATGATATGAAGAACACATTCCCACACCCCCCCCACACACACACAACACACACACACACACGCACACACGCACGCACGCACGCACGCACGCACACACACACACACACCTAAAACTCTACAAAGAGGGAGTCTCAACACGAAACACTGTAAACTACAAAAAGTGTCTATTCTATGCGTTGGCTTCGCAAACCACCTCACGCCTCGTATAAGCGCCCCCCAGGAGTCCAGTCTATACACACCCCTAACTGGCGGTGGCATGGATCTAAGGTCCCTAAAGACAAATCTATCCACCAATCTCGCTCCATATTCCACTAGCTTGAAAGCTAGCTGGTTGACCTCTTTGCTTTGAAACGTATGTCCCCATCCTCTGTCTCGTGCGTGGTTGACCATTTTTTCTATCCCCTTCAGTAACCTCCATGGAACAATTGAGGTCCCATCGAGCCAGTTTAACATCAATCTATCATCTGTCTCCAGCGTAACTCTCAAGAACGATTGCAAAATGTTGCCAAGCCCCTCCCAGACTGCCTCTAGGAGACAACTGTGATGGCACGAGCTGGACCCAAGTCTGACAAGCCCGACGACTACACGGGACGAAGAGTCCCGCACCATGGCTCCTATAGCCCATTTCGTCACCCTTGCACCTCCACTCCATGCTATGCATGTCACGTTGAGCTTGAGCCGTCCCACTTGCGGCGGCCGCTAGGCTACTGCCCTAAGGATAAAGTCCTTAGCCACCAGGTGAGATGAGAATCCCCTCTCCCTCCATAGGTCCAACATGTCGTTCGAGATTTTAATCAACTTGGGTGATTGCTTTCCGCATATTGTTTTGTAAATGTAACATACATGGGCCCAAATCCACCTCCCATTCATGTATTTTCCATCAAACCTACTCGCACACCTGCTAACCCATATGCACCGTAGAACCACTATATGAAGCCCCCCAAGGAAATGTAGTCAGGACCTGCTATTGGACAAAGACAAACAATCCTCTAAAGTGGATTCAAGGGTCTTGTTGGTCCTAAAAGACTTGACGTCAAGAATGACCTTGACTTCAATCCACAAGTATCTCACTACCCGTCCTTTCAAGAAAAGGTGATCGGAGGTCTCTAGCTGTCTCATTTCGCAACATTCACATCTCGATACTAAGGGTATGTGGAATCTGATCCTGTCATCCGTGGGTATTGCTGAGCGAAGCAATCTCCATGTGAAGGTTAATATTTTAAGTGGAAGGGTCGAGTTCCAACCCCATGATGACATGAACCTAGCCATGTGAAGGTTACCAATGTTAACTTGTTCGCCTCTAATTTTGTAGATCGCAGAGCTAAGTGAGAAAAGGCCATTTTCACACGACATCAAGATAGGAGCATCAACTCTAGTTGAGAGTCTCTCGCAGTGTCTCAGGGCTGTGATGATTCCCTCTTGTGTTATCAAATTTCTAAGGCGGTCTAGGTCCCACTCCCCTATCTCATGAAACAAGCCCCTAACTCTGACATTGTTATCCGATTCCAAGCCATCTAATCTCCATGTTTCCATCTTATTCTCTCCCCATAATGTCCCCCAAAAAAAGGTGTGTACCCTATGCGTATGTTCCACATGATGTCTTGCATTACCAGGGGAAAGTTATTCCGGATTCTCCTCCAATAGAGTGAGGGTGAATGGCTTTTCTTCAAGTGCCATGGGTGATAATGGCTAAAGTCCCATCTTGTTTTGTGAGTGCAAAAATTAGCCCATAAGGATGAGCCTTGTAGGATATTCCATGCAACTTTCATAAGATTTGCTTGGTAATTGAATCTGAGCCGTTGAATACCGAGATTGGCTTCCACGGTCGGAGTTGTTACCTCCTCCCATTTGACCTAGTGGCGTCGTCTAGCACCCTCTCTAGAGTCCCATAAGTAGGGCTGTAAATGGGTACGGGTAGACCCGCGAACCCGTAAATTCGGACCCTTAAAAACCCGTCATGGGTCTAATTTTTTATACCCGCATACCCTTGAACCCGTATACCCTTGGACCCACATATAAGCGGGTCCAATAATGGGTATGCTTGGACCCAGACCCGCTAGACCCGTGTACCCGCTATACATAAGTAACTACTTAAATAGTATGTTATATATATCATACTTTACTAGTCTAACTAATATAATTCTTGAGATTATATCCTACTCTAACCACAATATGGTCGAGACTAGTCATATAATTAAGAATTAACTATTCTAGTTACAATAATGAACATCATATGTAAACTTAAAATCCAAATGTCTACTAATTTACGTTACTTTCTACATAAGTTAACGTTATGATGGTGACTACAAATATGTAAACAATTAACTCAATTAGTGTTAATATATAAAATACAACATTATCTAATATAACTATTGCATATTTATACTATATAATAACAATATCCTATTGTATTAAAATATATAAAATACACTCATTTCTCTTACATAAACAATATGATGCTTTATAGAACCGCTTATCCACATACCCGCACCGCATACCCGCTATTATTGCGGGTACGGGTATGGTGTGGGTCCATGTTTTGTATTATGCGGGTTTTGAACCGGAACCAGACCCGCTAAATTAGATGGGTATGGGTATGGCCAGACCTGCATCGTACCCGCACTGTTTACACCCCTACCCATAAGAAATTCGCTATCCTCCTATCAATCTCCCTTAATAATGATTTTGGAATTGTGCTAGAGTTGAGGGTATGAGCGGGTATAGCGATGAGGATCAATCTGATCTGGGTGAGCCTCCCTGAAAAGGAGAGGTGTCTACCCGTCGTGGATGTGATCCTCGTGGTTATTTTACTAAGTAATCTGTTCTCTATCCCCCACACATCCCCATGCTAAAAGGAGTCTTGCTCTATGGTTGTCGATTGTTTTTCCAATCATGACTAGGGTTTTTCTTGAATTGATCCTTTGGCTCGCATGAGATTTATATTCATGGAGCAACATGTCTAGTATGGTTTTGGAGTTTCCCACTAGGTTGAAGAATAAGATTAGATCATCTGCGAACATCAGGTGGGAGGGTGCTGAACCACTCCCACGGTTCTTGAATCTCATAATCATACCTACGTCTACCGCCGCTCTAATGTGTGCCCCAAGGACTTCCTGGCTAGGATGAAGAGGAATGGTGATAGCGGGTCACCTTATAGAGGATTGGAAGAATCAGTATGTCTTATCGTTCATTGCTACAGTAAACTAGTGACCTTTCAACGAATTCATAATGACCTTTGTAACCTCCAAGTTTAACCCAAAGGCTGTAAGCACCACCCCTAAGAACCCCCTTTCTACTCGGTCGAAGGCTTTTGACATATCGACTTTGAATGCCACATTCCCCGCCCTTCTCTCCCTATGTTCATATCATGTATGGCCTCTTGAGTGAGCCTAATGTTGTCGTTGATGCTGTGTCCTTTGATGAACCCCACTTGCTCTTGAGATATTAATTTTAGATGAGGTCGGAAAGTCTCGATACAATTCTGAGTGAGTCATTACCTACACTAATGGGTCTAAAGTCAACCACACACTATGATTTGTTGCATTTATGTATGAGGATAAGTTTGTTACATTTGAGGATCCTATGTATCTCTAACCCGAGGAGGCAGTGATTAACCAATGATGTTAGGTTTACCTTAACTACATCCCACACGTATTGGTAGAATGCTGTTGTGAAACCATACGTATTGGGCTACTCCATCGAAGACCTGAGGGGAGTAAGCCCTTCCGTGTGCATGCACATAATACATCTAGAAGACAACGTCAATCCATGTGCACAACTACAGTGCAAGCTTAATGAAAAGCTATGGGAGGTAGTCAACAAAGAGGTCATCAAGTTCCGTGATGCAAGTATCATCTATTCTATCAGCGATAGTACATGGGTGAGCCCCATTCAAGTGGTGCCAAAGAAGGGAGGCATTATGGTGATTAAGGGAGACAATGGTCTTGAAGTTGCAATGAAAAATATCATCGGATGGCGGATGTGTATTGATTACCAAAAATTAAACGCGGCTACCAGAAAAGACCACTTCCCACTTCCCTTTATTGACCAGATGCTTGAGCTCTTGGCACACCACTCATACTTCTGCTGGCTGGATGGGTATTCAAGATTCTATCAAATCCCAATCCACCTGGACGACCAAGAAATGAGAACCTTCACTTGCATCTATGGAACATTTGCCTTCCGTCGTATGCCTTTTGGGCTTTGTAATGCACTAGAAACATTCTAGAGGTGTATGAATGCGATCTTCACTGACCTTTTAGAAGATAAAATGGATGTATTCATGAATGACTTCAGCGTCTATGGAGGATCTTTTGAAGATTGTCTGCAAAATCTTTCTCTCATCTTGAAATGATGCAACAAACACAACCTAACCCTTAACTGGGAGAAATGTCATTTCATGGTACAAGAGGGCATCATTTTGGGCCACAAAATATCAGACCGAGGAATAGAAGTTGACCACTCAAAGATTGATGCCATCACGAAGCTCCCTCCACCCACCTCTGTGACTGGGGTATGAAGCTTCATGGGCCACACTGGATTCTACTGCAAGTTCATCAAGGATTTCTCCAAGATAGCAAAGCCTCTCTCCAACCTGTTGATGAAGGACGTCAAGTTCGAGTTCACACCAGCATGCCTCACAACTTTCTCCACCTTAAAGGATGCCTTAGTCTTTGCTCCCATCATCCAGTCTCCTGATTGGAATCTCCCTTTCGAGTTGATGTGGGATGCCAGTGATTTTGCCATAGGCGTAGTTCTTGGACAAAAAAAGGATAAGAAACGCCACATAATCTACTATGCTAGTAAAACACTGGACGAGGCGCAGATGAACTACACGATGACGGAGAAAGAGATGTTGGCTATTATTTATGCTTTCGACAAGTTTCGATCGTACCTCATAGGCTCGAAGGTAACCGTGTATACAGATCATGTAGCCATCAAATACTTGATGCAAAAGAAGGATGCCAAGCCCAGGCTTCTACGCTGGGCGCTTCTGCTGCAAGAATTTGATTACGATATTTTTGATAAGAAGGGCACTGAATATGTAGTCACCGACCATCTTTCCAGAATCAGAGTAGAAATGGACCACTCTTTTCCAGTTAATGACAGCAATGTTGATGAAGCTATCTATTTTGTCGAAACCTACAACCCTAAGGAACCTTGGTATGCCGAAATCTACAATTACCTGGCCTGCAAACAATCCCCCCCCCCCGAAATCACCTACAATCAGAAGAAGAAGTTCTTCTCTGACTTGAAGAACTATTACTGGGATGACCCTCTGCTATTCAGGCATTGTGCTCACAACCTCTATAGGAGATGTATACCCAAAGACGAAGCTCCAAAGATCCTTTACGAATGCCACTCTTCCCTTTATGGAAGACATCTAGGGGCAGAGCGCACAGAGGCAAAAGTATTGCAATCAGGTTTCTACTGGCCCTCTCTGTTCAAGGACGCCAAAGCTTATGTGAAAGCCTGCAATGAGTGTCAGCGGATAGGAAACATCTCCCGCAGGAATGAGATGCCTCTGTCTGATTGGATCAAAATAGAAATCTTTGACGTGTGGGGGATCGACTATATGGGACCTTTTCCCTTCATCGTAATGCTTCCAATATATCTTAGTGATAGTGGATTATGTCCCGAAGTGGGTGGAAGCCATGGCCACCACCACCTGCGATGCCAAGTCTGTGATCAAGCTCTTTACAAAGATAATCTTCCCAAGATTTGGGGTCCCCAGAACTATTATCAGTGACGGTGGATCTCATTTCACCGAGAAGGGGTTTGAGCAGCTATTGAAGAAACATGGAGTCCGACATAAAGTCGCTACCCCGTATCACCCACAAACTTCAGGACCGGTAGAGGTTTCCAATCGACAAATCAAGCAGAAACTGGAGAAAACTATCAGAAAATCCCATAAAGACTAGTCCACCAAGCTAGACGATGCCTTGTGGGCCTAGAGGATGACTTACAAGACACCGATCGACACCACGCCGTATCGCCTTATTTACGGGAAAGCATGTCACCCGCCTGTCGAGTTAGAACATAAAGCCTTCTAGATAATCAAGAGTCTGAACATGGACCCCACGCTAGCTGGGAAGAAAAGATTCCTACAGTTCCAAGAGCTCAAAGAGCTTAGGATCCACACCTATGAAAATGCCAGAATGTACAAGCAAAGAACCAAAGTCTGACACGATTCCAATTTGAAGAAAAAGACGTCAAGGAAGGTGACAAGTCTTTAAATCTTCTATTTGTCTTTTTCCAGGGAAATTGCAGACTCGCTGGTCGGGACCATTTGTAGTGACAAAAATATACCTGTCAGGGATGATGGAGCTTTTTGATAAATACGATCTTACAAAAGTCTTCCCAGTGAACGGACACCGTGTAAATAGGTTCTATGAAGATGAAGTTTTCACGAGGCGTTCTGAGTTAACCCTAGAAGATGTTGAATTTGTGCCAGAGGAAGTGGCCTGAGCAAGAATAAAGATATCGAGCTGACGACGGAAACCTTAGCGCTCCTTGGGAGGCATCCCAAGTTTTTCATAGCATAGGGTTGTTATCCCCTTTTTATTTGATAAAAACATTATGAACAATATTGTTGTAATAAGGCCCGGGTTTGCATGTACTTACCCTCGCATTTTCTGGGCCACCGACTTTATTTATACCGCCTCGATTCACAAAACCAGCTGAGGCTGAAGATTCACGACCTCGGCCAGTGTTGTCTTGCAAAATGAGAGCTTTCTATCTGCTTGAATTAGTGTCACAGTCTAGATAAAGCGAGAAGACAAAGAGGCTTCACATCAGTTTTCACTCATACCAAGCTTGTATATCATGTTTTCTCTTTAACGTGCCATTTCGGTTTAACCGCATTGCACAAGCTGCATCAAATTTACTGCTTCACGCCCCTGTCACCTTATCGCTTCGGTTCAACATTTCCTGCTTCCAGGCACTCTAATATATACTATGTATATATACTCTTAAATCACTGTTGGACGCACTAATCCCTCTTACTTTTCAGGACTAACACGCTCCATGACCTGGACTACCACAGCAAGCACGGACACTATGTCATGGAGCTCTTGTCGGATGAAGGCGCACAACTCTCCTCTAGCCCTCATTGACGTGTTTATACTCCTACCTATTCCTCTCAGCACTCTAGGACAAAGTGTGCGATGAGTTTGGGGGGTCTTTATAGTGTTAGTGAGGGAGACATTACACAAATTCTTTTCTTCTTTTTTCATTCTTTCCCCTAATGTATACATTCTTTTGTAGATACTCAATACAAAGCAATACATACACATTCTTCGCCTGTTACATACGTATAATCCATCTGTTACTAAACTTGTAAGAATTTACTATCTTAAAAACTTGGTGTAACTTTCAGTTTGTTTTCTTCTTCCTTAGGCCATGTAAATTTCTGTTATTCTCTTTTGAAAATGTAGTCCTAAAATGACAAAGACTATGACTTAGCCAATTTTGAAAAAAAAAAGCTTTTCTCCCAACCAAGAGATGTGCACAAGAAGGAAAGAGCTACCCAAACAGCAAAATCTATTATTTAATCTACCCAAACTTCTAAAAAGAAAGAAAAGCCTTATGAGAGTGAATAAAATCATAAGAGTTGTGCCCTAAAAAAACACACTTGTTTACTCAAAGTTACTCATCTTTAGGCATGGCAGATTTGGGGTAGTGGTATGTAGGATGTGAAATCACTACTCTTAAGCCAACTGACTTGGACTGTAGGGACCACTTGCCCGCTAACGGACCCATACCTAGATGGCCCGATGAGAAGACAAGAAAAAACCCAAAAACCCTTCAGCCTTCCTAAACCCAATCCCTTACTTCCATGATTCAAAAAGTTTGGTGTGAAAGCTAACTTCAAAGTACACCCAAAATCTCACAAAAAGCTGGGAGAAGAACCTTTGCTCAAATAAGGCTAAAGTAAAGTCAATTTGCTTTTCATCAGACGTAATTTTATTTAGACCATTTTAAAAGTCTACACAGCCTTTACGTGAAGACACACCTGGTAGGCAAAAGTACCACAAATAAAAATCCTAATATATATATATATATATATATATATAATTAGTTTTGTTGATTGAAATAAAATCGCTATGTTTGGGGGAGTTGATAACACCAGTTTTGAACGCTTTTTGGGCTTACTTTTTATATCTAAATTAGCCTTCAAACTTAACTTCCTCATAATTGTTGTTATATTCTATCACTGAAACCATACCCTAACCATATTTTCCATCTATTGTAGGTTTCTACTATTTGTCACTAAGAAAGGCAGGCAATTGGGCCCAAACAAGCCCATCAGCTAAAGGTATCAACCACCACACCCAGGCAGGACGACATGCTGCAACGAACCGCTACAAGGCACAAGACAAGTCAAAGCCCGATACGGCCCATTTACACACCATGGTGTCGACCCGTCACACAACAACCCGACATGGGTGCGACGCAACACAACACCCGACATCGATGTAGCCCGATACGACTTCAGGCTGTCACGACCAGATGCATGCGCGATACAAAGATGGCCCATCACACTTTTTACCGCCGGATACGACCTGCTACTTGGCACCCCTCATGGACTGCCTGACACAACTTATCGTGCGATAGCCACTGACACCCCCCTTCAAGTGCCATCTAAGCTCATGACTGCCTGACATGTGGACCAATGAAGATACAACCCCCACCCACTTGCTGCCTATAAATAGTGGCCTCAAGCCTATGATGGGACAATGCACATTCATTAGCCTAAATCCCCTAAGGATCTAGCTACCAGAGAGGAGATACCCAAGGGCTTTCGGGCGATAGGAGGTGAGCATACTCCCATCTCGAGAGGGATGGAAAGAGGTCACTTTGGTATCATGCAGGTAGCTCGAGGGGACATCATACATGACCCTTGAAGCTTCTCCAAGCATACTGGGTCCTTGTTTAGGCGAACCTGAGAGAGATGGCCCAACATGGCCAACCCGATTAACTCGATAGAGAGGACAGTTCCCACCCGATATGCATCTGGCCCAATACATATCTTACCTGATACATATCTCGACCCAATACATATCCAAACCGACATGACCTTTCCCGCCACAGTTGTAACCGGAGAGGGCCATAACTCGGCATGGCCGTATCGGGGTGTAAGTCATATCGTGATACACTCTCTCACCTATCATGGTTCTGGATCTGAGAGGGCCTTAACCCGACATTGATGTATCCCAATATGGATACAACCCGATATTGGTTTAGCACTATCCTGGGGTCAGCTGTTGTACATATCGGTTTCCCACATCAAGGAGACCGATACCTATCTTCCCTTTTCCAGCATTTACTTTCAACATTCTTTTTAATTCAATCCTACATTGTAATTGAACCATTGTCTCTTTTATCTCTATCATTGAGATCTATGGAGCATTTCTGTATCATTCTATCTGTAGCATTATTCTGTTGAATGATTTCATTTTAGCATCCGAACTCTAGCTCTTTATTTCAGTTGCACGCCTTTGCTTAGATACCAAATCGTGTTTCCTATTTTGGCTTCTTTGAGAGGGGACAACCCTAAACTTATAGAGTTTGGTCTGGTCTAAGGATATGAGAGTACCTGGGACTAGAGCCGCATCCAGTTTATTTACCACTCGAGGCAATGCATGGTCCCCTTGAGAGAGGGTTCCAAACACTACTCGTTGGCATTTGCTTTGAGAGAAGAAAGTGCCTGGTGTAGAATGATGTTTCTTGTTATACGAAAGTCTTCTTTCTTCACAATTGCCTAGATGATCATCTTTCCTCCATAGTTTTCTTTTATGTAAAACCCCTAAAAAATGATAAACCCAAAATGCCAAATCTTAATCTTTCTTATAACTCCTCTTGGAGATAGAATTTTCTTTATTTTCATTTCTTTCGTACTTCCGTACAACAACTTTATCCATCGATCTTTTCAATGACTTAGACAAGTGATACTTAGGTTCCGAAGTGCTATTCCCCTTAGTCCCTGTGTTTGACCCCGAACTACTACCTCGGCCCCATGCTAGTTGCGGGCGTCTTAAACATTCGGGTTTATAAATTTTAAAAGACCGATGACTTAGACTTGTTTCCTCTTACTTTTGGACCCACGTTTGAGGCTGATCAAATTTATGGCACCGTTGCCAGGGACTAGGTAACGAATATCATTTTACGAACCTGAGTTTTTCTTACACTTTGTCAAAACATTGTATAGTGTTTATAAAACTGTAAATGCACACTGCACATATGGACATACTGTTTCTAATTCTTTATACTTTTACCTTTTTAGGTACTTCCATTTCTTCTTTCTTTGTAAGCATGGCTGATCAGGCTCCTGAAGCTAGGTCCATCCGCTCCTTTGTCCAAGTCATGGAAAATGAAGAGAGGAATCTGGTCATGGAGCAGCCACTAAATGTCGCTAACTTTGAGCTGAAACCAGGCTTTCTTTGGTTGTTGTAGGATAACCGTTTCGGGGGCAATAGCAGTGAGGAAAACCCCTACAAACACCTCACCACATTCAAGAGGACCTGCAAAACCTTCAAGATCAACAGGGTCCCGATATGCTATATCTACACCCAATGTATCTCGTTATCCTTGAAGGACAAAGATTTAGAATGATACTCTAGTCTTCAAGACGGGAGTATCCCCAACTGGGAGACACCTTTCCAACACCTTCATCGCCAAGTTCTTTCCCATAGAAAGGACCATAAAATGCCAGAACAAGATCAATCGCTTCTCGTAGAAGGTCTTTGAAATTTGTACGAGACGTGGGAGCGGTTTTAGGGTTATCAGCCAGAATGCCAACACCACGGCTTCTCCGAGCTGAGTCTGATCACCACGTTCTATAATGGTCTGTGCATAGGTGAGAGGAAATATCTAAATGTTGCATCTAGCAATGAATTTGGGACTCAATGCCCAACATGCTAGGGAGATCATCAATAATATGGCTACAAACCATCAAGACAACAAGTATGACAGAGAGTCTACAGGGCATCCTGCCTCTGGAGACTTGAAAGTCATGGAAGCCTTATCAGTCAAGATGGACAGATGATGAACGATGTGCAGGCTTTAAAAGAGCAAATCTACAAGGGTAAAGGCCGACAGGAGGCGGTCAGGAGCTGCGTGACTTGTGGAGAGCCAGACCATCCTACGGAGTTCTGCCCACACACTGCCACACAGAATGAGCCCGATGAGGAAATGACACAGAAGGTGAGCTATGCCTAGTATCATTGCCCCGATCATCCAGGGTTCTCTTACGGGAATTCCAGTGTCATGGTAAAATCACACTAGTTGATTGGTGGGTTCTCTTCGAGCACCCCACAGAATCAACCATGTCTGACTGGCTTTCCACAGCAAAGGAATTGCCCAAACCCCCAACAGAACCAACCTCAACGCCCATCGATGATGACGGAGCTAATGGCCTTCGCCAAGAGGCAGACCGAGCTAAACGAGAAGCTTTAGAAAAGTTCTGAGGACAACTCACAATGATAAACCTTATGTAGAAATAGATGGGTGATTTCTCGACTAGCTTAGAGAGCTTTAGTAGCACAACAAACACATAGATCAGTAGTTAGTTATCTTGGCTCAAGGCATCAACCAGCAGGTGAGACAATCCCTATCTAGCTCAGAGCAAAACTACCAAGGTGTCTAGACCACCAGGATGGTTGTCCTTAGATCAGGAACAGTGCTGAGCCCCACCGAAGAGACCAGATGGAAAGCCCCTTGCACTACCACACTAGAAGAGGACACAACACCCATTGAGAGTGCTATGACACCTACTAAGGAGAAGAAGGTTGCAGACAAAGGAAGCATCAAACCAACTCCCGAGGAACATCCAGAGAGGTATGCACCTTGCATACCTTTCCCGCATAAGCTGGTAAAAGCCCATTTAAAGAAAAGGTACGAGATGTTCTTAGCTGCGGTAAAGAAGTTGCACCTCGGCATACCTTTTCTAGATGCAATAGAAGAGATGCCCATCTACGCCAAATTTTTCAAAGATCTGATCTCAAAGAAGAGGAGAGGTGAGGAAATCAAGACCGTGAAGTTATCCTAGTTGTCCAGCTCTTTTGCGAAAGCTAGCATACCCGCCAAGAAGAAGGACCCTGCTGCCTTTGTCATCCTATTTCAACATGGGGACAACATTACCTGTAAAGGACTGGAGAACCTAGGGGTGAACATCAGTCTTATGCCACTCTATCTTACAAAAAGTTTGGGGCTTACAGACATAGTAAGTACCAACATGAGGATCCAGCTTGCCACCACACTTTTACAAGATCGGTCAGGGTGGTGGAAGACGTACCCATTCAGGTCGGTCGCTTCTTCATACCATGCGACATCGTGGTGATTGATACCCATGAGGATCCCAGCTGTCTATTGATCTTCGGGAGGCCTTTCCTAGCCACTGGTAGAGAAATCATTGATGTGGAAGCGGGAATGATAACTATCCAAGTCGGAAGAGAGTGGATCGACTTCAACATCCGTGATTGTATGAAGGTCCCCTCATTTCTTGAGTTTTCCTACTTTGTTGAGAGCTATCAACAATTCTGCAATGAGCTTAATGAAGAGAAGGCCATGGTGGATCCACTGAGGCATGCCCTGGTCAACGAAGCGATGACTGTTGAAGACCTAGAGGTGATAGGACTCCTGGATTTGCTAGATGAAACAGAGACTGATGAGTCAGGAAGCCCCATTGAAACTGTCATGTATGTCGCTCTACGAAGTGGCCCTACCAATGAGTTAGAGAAAAAGACCCCGCCTGAGTTGAAGGAGCTGCCCAAAGGCTTGGAATACCACTTCCTAGATGACCAAAGAATGAACCCAGTTATCATCAACTTAGGTTGACTGGAGTGCAGAAAAAGCATCTGCTAACGGAACTTAGCTTATGAAAGAAGGCTTTAGGCTACTCCATCGAAGACTTGAAGGGAGTAAGCCCTTCTGTGTGCATGCACAGAATACATATAGAAGACAATGTCAAGGTATGTGCATAGCCACAACACAAGCTTAATGAAAAGATACAGAGGTAGTCAGCAAAGAGGTCATCAAGCTCTGTGATGCAGGTATCATCTATTCTATCAATGAAAGTACATGGGTGAGCCCCATTCAAGTGGTGCCAAAGAAGGGAGGCATTATGATGGTTAAGGGAGACAATGGTCTTGAAGTTGTAATGAAAACTATCAACAGATGGAGGATGTGTATTGATTATCGAAAATTAAATGCCGCCACCAAAATAGACCAGTTCCCACTTCCCTTTATTGACAAGATGCTTGAGTGCTTGGCGCACCACTCATACTTCTGCTGGCTGGATGGGTATTCAGGATTCTATCAAATCCCAATCCACCTGGACAACCAAGTAAAGACAACCTTCACTTGCATGTACGAAACATTTGCCTTCTGATGTATGCCTTTTGGGCTCCATAACGCACTAGCAACGTTACAGACGTGTATGAATGCGATCTTCGCCGACCTTTTGGAAGATAAAATGGAAGTCTTCTTGGATGACTTCAGCATCTATGGAGGCTCTTTCGAAGATTGTCTGTAGAATCTTTCTCTCATCTTGAAACGATGCGAGAAACACAACCTAACCCTTAACTGGGAGAAATGCCATTTCATGGTATAAGAGGGCATCTTTTTGGGCCACAAAATATCAGTCTGAGGAATAGAAGTTGACCAGTCAAAGATCGACGCCATCATGAAGCTCCCTCCACCCACCTCTGTGACTGGGGTACGAAGCTACCTGGGCCACGTCGGATACTACCGCGGGTTCATCAAGGATTTCTCCAAGATAGAGAAGCCTCTCTCCAACCTCTTGATGAAGGACGTCAAGTTTGAGTTCACACTAGCATGACTTGCAACTTTTTCCACCTTAAAGGATGCCTTAGTCTCTACTCCCATCATCTAGTCTCCTGACTGGAATCTCCCATTTGAGTTGATGTGCGACGCCAGTGATTTTGCCATAGGCGCAATTCTTGGACAAAAAAAGGATAAGAAACTCCACGTCATATACTATGCTAGTAAAACACTGGACAAAGCCCAAATCAACTACGCGACGATGGAGAAAGAAATGTTGGCTATTATTTATGCTTTTGACAAGTTTCGATCGTGCCTCATCGGCTCAAAGGTAACTGTGTATACAGATCATGGAGCCATCAAATACTTGATGCAAAAGAAGGATGCCAAGCCAAGGATGCTACGTTGGGCGCTTCTGCTGCAAGAATTCGATTACGAGATTGTCGACAGGAATGGCAATGAAAATGTAGTCGTCAAGCATCTTTCCAGAATCATAGTAGAAGAGGACCACTCTTTGCTAGTTAATGACAGCTATGCTGATGAAGCTATCTATTCTTTCGAAACCTGCAACCCCGAGGAACCTTGGTATGTCGACATCTGTAATTACCTGGCCTACAAACAGATCCCCCCAGAAATCACCTATAATTAGAAGAAGAAGTTATTCTCTAACTTGAAGAACTATTACTGGGAAGACCCTCTACTGTTCAGGCGTTGTGCTGACAACCTCTATAGGAGATGCATACCCGAAGACGAAGCTCCAAAGATCCTTTATGAATGCCACTTCTCCCCTTATGGAGGACATCTAGGGGTAGAGCGCACAATGGCGAAAGTATTACAATCAGGTTTCTACTAGACCTCTCTATTCAAGGATGCCAACACTTATGTGAAATCCTGCAATGAGTGTCAGCGGACAGGAAACATCTCCCGCGTGAATGAGATGCCTCTGTCTGATTGGATCGAATTAAAAATCTTAGACGCGTGGGGGATCGACTATATGTGACATGTACCTTCATTGTACGGCTTCCAATATATCTTCACAGTAGTGGATTATGTCTCGAAGTGGGTGGAAGCCATGGCCACCACCACCTACGATGCCAAGTCTATGATCAAGCACTTTATGAAGATCATCTTCCCAAGATTCAAGGTCCCTAGAACTATTATTATCGACGGTGGATCTCATTTCACCGAGAAGTAGTTTGAGCTGCTACTGAAGAAATATGGAGTCTGACATAAAGTCGCTACCCCGTATCACTCACAAACTTCAGGACATGGTAGAGGTTTCTAATCGACAAATCAAGCAGATACTGGAGAAAACTATTAGAAAATCCTGTAAAGACTAGTCCACCAAGGTAGACGACGCCCTATGGGCCTAAAAGACGGCTTACAAGACACTGATCGACACCACTCTGTATCGCCTTATTTACGGGAAAGCATGTCACCTGCCTATCGAGTTAGAACATAAAGCCTTCTGGTCACTCAAGCATCTAAACATGGACCCTACACTAGCTGGGAAGAAACGATTCCTACAGATCCAAGAGCTCGAAGAGCTTAGGCTCCATGCCTACGAAAATGCCAGAATATACAAGTAAAGAACCAAAGTCTGGCATGATTCCCATTTGAAGAAAAAGGATGTCAAGGAAGGTGACAAGGTTTTACTCTTTAAATCTTCTATTCATCTTTTTTCAGGGAAATTGCAGACTCGCTGGTCGGGACCATTCATAGTGGCAAAGATATACCCGTCAAGGATGATGGAGCTTTTTGATTAAGACGATCCTACAAAAGTCTTTCTAGTGAACGGACACCGCGTAAAGAGGTTCTATGAAGATGAAGCTTACACGAGGCGTTCTGAGTTAACCCTGGAAGATGTCGAAGCTGCACCAGAGGAACAGGCCTGAGCAAGAATAAAGATGTTGAGCTGACAACGGAAACCTTAGTGCTCCTTGGGAGGCAGCCCAAGTTTTTCATAGCATAGGACTATTATCCCCTTTTTCTTTAATAAAAACATTATGAAAAATATTGTTGTAATAAGGCTCGGGTTTGTGCATGCGCCACGTGCACTTACCCTCACGTAATCTGGGCCACTAACTTTATTTATATCGCCTCGATTCGTAAAACTAGCTGAGGTTGAAGATTCACGACCTCGACTAGTGATGTCTTGCAAAATGAGAACTTTCTATCTGCTTGAATTAGTGTCACATTCTAGCTAAAGCGAGTAGACAAAGAGGCTTCATAACAGTTTTTACTCGTACTAGGATTCTATATCATGTTTTCTCTTTAACATGCCATATCAGTTTAACTGCATATCACAAGCCGCATCAAATTGACCATTTCACGCCCCTATCACCTTATCGCTTCGGTTCAACATTTCCTCCTTCCAGGCATTGTAATATATATACTATGTATATATACCCTTAAATCACCGTTGAACGCAGTAATCCCTCTTACTTTTCGGGCCTAACACGCTCCATGACTTGGACTACCACAGCAAGCGTGGACACTACATCATGGAGATCTTGTCGGATGAAGGTGCGCAGCTGTCCTCTAGCCCTCACTGACCTATTTATACTCCTACCTATTCCTCTCAACACTCTAGGATAGAGTGTGAGATGAGTTTGGGGGGGTCTTTATAGTGTCAGTGAGGGAGGTATTACATAAATTCTTTTCTTCTTTTTTTCATTCTTCCCCTCATGTATACATTCTTTTATAGATACTCAATACAAAGCAATGCATACACATTCTTCACTTGTTACCGACGTATACTCCACCTATTACTAAACTTGTAAAAATTACTATCTTAAAAACTTGGTACAACTTTTAGTTTGTTTTCTTCTTACTTAGGCCGCATACATTTCTGTTATGCTCTTTTGAAAACATAGTCCTAAATGACAAAGACTATGACTTAGCCAATTTTGAAAAAAAAAACTTTTCTCCCAGCTAAGAGATGCGCACAAGAAGGAAAGAGCTACCCAAACAACAAACTCTATTGTTTCATCTACCCAAACTCCCAAAAAGAAAGAAAAGCCTTATGAGAGTGAATAAAAGAATGAGAGTTGTGCCCTAAAAAATACACACACTTGTTTCCTCAAAGTTACTCATCTTTAGGCATGGTAGATATGGGGCAATGGTACGTAGGATGTGAAATCACTGCTCTAAAGCCAACTGACTTGAACTGTAGGGACCACGTACCCACTAACAGACCCATACCTAGATGGCCCGATGAGAAGACAAGCAAAAACCCAAAAAGCCTTCAGCCTTCCCTAAACCCAATTCTTTACTTCCATGATTCAAAAAGTTTGGTGTGAAATCTAACTTCAAAGTGCACCCAAAATCTCATAAAAAGCTAGGAGAAGAACCTTTGCTCAAATAAGGCTAAAGTAAAGTCAATTTGCTCGTAGTCAGACGTAATTTTTTCAGACCATTTCAAAAGTCTACACAGCCTTTATGCGAAGACATGCCTGGTAGACAAAAGAACCACAAACAAAAATCTTAAATATATAGACACACACACACACACACACACACACACACATATATATATATATATATATATATATATATATATATAAGTTTTTTTGATTGAGGACAATCAAATCGCTATGTTTGGGGCAGTTGATAACAACTATTTTCAACATTTTTTGGGCTTACTTTCTATATCTAAATTAGCCTTCAAAGTTAACTTCCTCATCATTTTTGTTATATTCTATCACTAAAACCATACCGTGACCATATTTCCCATCTATTGTAGGTTTCTACTATTTTCCACCAAGAAAGGCAGGAAATTGGGCCCAAATGATCCCATCAGCCAAAGGTGTCAGCCACCGCACCCAGGTAGGCCGGCACGCTGTAACGAACCACTACAAGGCACAAGACAAGTCACAGCCCGCTACGACCCATTACCCACCATGGTGTCGACCCGTCACATTGCAACCCAACATGGGTGCGACGTGACACGACACCCGACATCTCCATAGTCTGATACGACTTCAAGTCATCATGACCAGATGCAGACACGATACAAAGACGGCACGTCACGCTTTTTACTGCCCAATACGACCTGTTGCCCGACACCCCTCATGGACTGTCGGACACAACATATCGGGTGACATCCATGACGACCCCCTTCAAAGCGCCAGCTAAGCTCGTAACTGCCCGACACATGGACCAATGAAGATACAACCCCCACCCACTTGCTTCCTATAAATAGCGGCCTCAAGCCTACAATGGGACAATTTGCATTCCTCAACCTAAATCCCAAAAGGATCTAGCTACTAGAGTAGAGAGACCCAAGGGCTACTGGGCGATATGAGGTGAGCATACTCCCATCCCTCTCACTTCGGTATCGTTCAGGTAGCTCAAGGGGACATCATACATGACCCTTGAATCTTCTTCAAGCATATCAGGTCCTTGTTTAAGCAAACCCAAGAGGGCTAGCCCGACATGGCCAACCCGATACGAAGAACCCGATAGAGGGGACAATGTCCACCCAATATGCATTTGGCCTGATACATATCTCGGCCTGATACTTATCCGAACCGACACGGCCTTGCCTACCACAGTTGCAACCCGAGAGGGCCATAACCTGACACGGCCGTATCAAGGTGTAAGTCATATCGCGATACACTCTCTCACCAATCAAGGTTCTTGACCCTAGAGGGCCTTAACCTGACACTGATGTATCCTGATATGGCTACAACCCGATATTAGTTTAGCACTGTCCCGGGGTCAGGTGTTGTACATATCAGTTTCTCACATCAAGGATACCGATACCTATCTTCCCTTTTCTAGCATTTACTTTCAGCATTCTTTTCAATTCAATCCTACATTGTAATTGAACCAATGTCTCTTTTATTTATATCATTGAGATCTATGGAGCATTTCTATATCATTCTATCTATAGAATTATTCTGTTGAATGATTTCTTTTTAGCATCCTAACTCTAGCTCTTTATTTCCGTTGCACGCCTTCACTTAGCTACTGAATCATGTTTCCTATTTTGGGTTCTTCGAGAGGGGACAGCCCTAAACTTCTAGAGCTTGGTCTGGTCTAAGGGTATGAGAGTACTTGGGACCAGAGCCGCATCCAGTTTATTTATCACTAGAGCCAGTGCATGGTCCCCCTGAGAGAGGGTTCCAAACACTACTCGTTGGCATTTTCTTTGAGAGAAGAAAGCGCCTAGTGTTGACTGTTGTTGCTTGTTATATGAAATTCTTCTTTCTTCACAATTTCCTGGATGATCATCTTGGATCCATAGTTTTCTTTTATGCAAAACCCCTAAAAACTGCTAAACCCAAAATGCCAAATCTTAATCTTTCTAGTAACTCCTCTTAGAGATAGATTTTTCTTTATTTTTGTTTCTTTCATACTTCTGTACAACAACTTTATCCATCGATCTTTTTGACGACTTAGATAAGCGATACTTAGGTTCTAAAGTGCTATTCCCCTTAGTTCATGTGTTCGACCCTGAACTACTACCTCAGCCTCGTGCTAGTTGTGGGTGTCTTAAACATTCGGGTTTATAAATTTTAGAAGTTCGATGACTTAGACATGTTTCCTCTTCCTTTTGGACCCACATTTGAGGTTGATCACTTATAGACTTTATTTGCATTATATGGATTTATAAAGTATTGGTGAAGGACGATGATATCAAGAACTAGTGGAGAAACTACTTCCATATGCTTTTCAATGGAGATATTGCATATAATGTTATAGACTCGTGTGACATGAATACAAGAGATATCATTTACACACGACGAGTTTCACAATTTGAAGTCAAGAATTCTTTGAAAAGATGAAAATGAGAGAGGCATACAGACAAGATGGTATTCCCATTGATGTATGGAAGACTATGGGGGATAAAGGAGTTATGTGGTTAACAAAGTTCTTTAACAAGATCATGAAGACCAAGAATATGTCGGATGAGTGGAGAAATAGTACTATATTACCCATCTACATGAACAAAGGTGATGTTTAGAGCTGCACAAACTACAGAGGCATCAAGTTGATGAGTCACACGATGAAGCTTTGGGAAATGATTATTGAGAAGAGGTTAAAATCTATAACACATGTATCAAACAACCAATTTGGTTTCATGCCTGGAAGATCAACAATAGATGCTATTTTTCTAATAAGGAGGCTTATGGATAAGTATAGAAAAAGAAAAAGAGATCTTCATATGGTGTTTATCGACCTAGAAAAGGCTTATGATTGAGTACCCAAAGAAGTGTTGTGGATGGTTTTGAAGAAAAAGGGTATGCCGATCCAATACATTGACTTGATCAAAGACATGTATAATAGCTCTATTGCAAGTGTCAAGAGTCCTGGAGGAGAGACACCAACTTTTCCTATCACAGTTGGGGTACACCCAGGATCCACACTCAACCCATATATGTTCATTCTTGTTATGGATGAGTTGACAAAGAATGTTCAGGATGATATTCCTTGGTGTATGTTATTTTCTGATGATATTGTCTTGATTGAGGAAACTAAAGATGGATTGAATGATAAAGTTGAATGTTGGAGAAAGACATTGGAATCAAATGGATTGATGATTAGCAGGAGAAAAACTGAGTACATGCATTGAAATTTCAGCCAATCTTGTAGTGTGAATGATTGAGCCAAGTTGGACGGAGTAGATATACCCAAATGTGATAAATTCCATTACTTGGGTTCTATTATTCAAATAGACGGTGATGTTCACAATGACGTTTGTCACCGAATCACTACAGGATGGCTGAAATGGAGGAGTGCAACTGGATTATTATGTGATCGGAAGATCCCTCTCAGATTAAAAAGTAAGCTTTATAGAACAACTATACGAACAACCATGCTCCATGGGAGTGAATGTTCGGCAGTCAAGAAACAAGGTCTCAACAAGATGAACATGGCTGAAATGCATATCCTAAGATGGATGTGTGGGATGACAAAAAACGATTGCTTGAGAAATGACTATATTAGGAATAAAGTGGGGGTGGTGAGCATTGAGGACAAGTTGTGCGAGGATCGACTCAGATGGTACAGACATGTGCAATGCAGACCAATTAGTGCGCCTACATGAAGCATTTCTATTGAGCCAAACACTATAAATAGAAGAAGTGGAAGACCTAAATTAACATGGGATGAGCATATAAAGAGAGATTTTGAATCTCTACACCTCAACCAGAATATGGCCCATGATAGAGCTGAATGGAAACAAAGGATCCATGTAGCTAATCCCAACATAGTTGGGAATGAGGCTTAGATGATGATGATATGGATTTATAAAACCTTTAGGTTGTGTCACATATACATTTTGTATAATGTTCTAGTTAAGAAATGTGCTTTTAACATCCATTTTGCCAAATCCCATAGTCATATTAAGCTGCATCAGCAAGCATTATTTATATGGATAAATTAAAGCAACTGGTGAAAATATTTTATCATGTTCAACACCTAGAACTTGTTTGAAACTTTTTACAACCAATATGTCTTTCCATGTTGGTCACTCAATAAATTTTACCTCTTCATGTGAATCCATCAAGGTCATACATTGTTGGTGTAAATTGACTCCATCTTGGACCTGATGGCCTCAAGCCATGTCTCAAACTCCGGTCCCTCAATAGTTTCTAGGTAGGTTCATCTATGATCAACTCACTACCTTCTTGAGTTATAAGATATCATAATATTTCAAACTCAAGGTGTGTTATACAAGATATATGAGGTTTTTGTGTTACATAAGGAACTTGAGATTCCACAAGAACTTTTGATTCTCATTGTTCCTATAATACCTCTTTTAGTTTCAATGTTTTCTTATTTGTTTTGAACTTTTTTAGTTCTCCTTTTTTCCCACTGATTCATATGGAATTAAATTCCCTTTAGGAATATAGCCATCCTGGAAATCAAACACTTTGTTGTTGGATTGGGACAAGAATAGTATTTTAAATAATAACATTTATGTGATTTGTGGATAAAAGCTTTTCATGAAACTATTTTCCCTTTTAAACATTCATCACTGACCACTATAAAAGATATATTGGGACATTTCCCATGTCATATTTTGTATGGTATCTTTTGAACCAATTTAATATGGTACATTATTTTAGTGTAAAGCATGTCCCATAAAGGAACGTAAGATTAGATAGATTTATTGATAATCACACCACGACCAATAGGGTGTGATTCCTTCTTTCTGTTACATTGTAATGTTTTAGGTGGAAATCATCACAATACATTATTAGGGTCTCTTTAGAAGGCCCTCAAACTCTTGGCTTAAAATATTTCAACATCCATCATATCAATGTGTCCTAATACTTTTACCAAATTAGTTACATACTTCATTCATGATCTCATTGAACACATAAAAAAATCCACAGTTGTATTTTATTAAATACAAATTTCCATATCTATAAATAGAATCAGTATATATAATGAGGTACTGGTAACTACCTTTATTATTTATTCTAAAAGGTCTATGTACATTTGTATGTACTAGCCCTAATAGAATAGTCTCTCTCTCACTACATGTAGTGAAGTTACGTTTGTCATATTGCCTGATAAATAAGACTTGCATGTCTCTATCAGTTCAATAACTAAAAGAGTCTAGATAACCATCATTATGGATTCTAGAAATGCATTTCTCATTTACACGCTCTAGATGACAATGCTATAGGTATTTGAGTCATCGAGTCTCCAATATATATGTTACACATATTTGTCTCTTCAACTATCAAGTATAGATTATGAGACATAGGGTGATGTCATATAAGATCTTATTTTTAAAATAAAATATCAATTATTCATAATATTTTTGTCATACAAGATATATGTTATTTTCATTTTATGGTAGCTACAAAATCGCAATTCACTAATTCTATTATATTTCTATGGATGACAACTTCCAACTATAGTGGAAACAACTCTTGCTCTGCATAGTTCTAGCATACTTCTTCTCAGGTTCTGAAGTAGAGATCTCTATCTCCTTATTCTTCCTGAGATCCTCTATAAAGAGGACAGTTCCCTTCCAATATCCATACTGGTGATAATGGTGGCACTTTCTTCCTAATCATTTAAGTGAAAAGGACAGATTATTTTTGCACTTACCCCTCTCCATTTCTTGAGTACAGAAGACTTGGACTTGAGCTTAGTCTCAGAACTCTCCTTGGCCTTGCCTTTGACCTTGGGCTTATTTCTAATGATCACCATCACAGATTTGTCCTTCTTCATTCATGCTTCATCATCAACACGTCAAGCAAATTAGATAGTAGTTTAGCCATGTTATTCAAGTGATAGCACTTGATAAACTGGAAATATGATTCAGGCAATGATTGTAGAATCATTACCATTGTCGATTCTTGACCAATAAGAAATCCCAATCACTCTAGATGTTCCACATGCTCAATCATATTGAGCACATGGGGCTCAATTGGATCTCCATCTGTCATTTTGCACTTAAACAACACTTTGGAGACATTATATCTTTCTTTCTTAACATGGTTCATAAGATGTGTTACCATCTCGAGAATGTTCATGATTTCATGTTGTTAATGAAACTCATAGTTAATACAACTCAACATAAGGTCTTTGATGTATGCGCCATCTTTGGCATGCTTTAAGTAAGCATCCATTTTAGCCTTAGGTGCATTTTAATCAGGTTCCTTTGGCTCATCTTTCAAGGTCATAGAGATTTTTCTCACAGGTGATAACACTTATCGAAGTCCTAAACTAGATGTGGAAGTAAATCACGTTTAGTTTGTTTTGCTCAAGGACTGGTCACACTAATAACATAAATGTGTTTGCAATTTGATTCCATAAAAGATATTGCAATTTTCGTCAAAAAAACATTTTTGAATAATTTGATTTGATAAGTTTGACAATATTAATTAGAATTTTAATTAATTATAGCTGCCACTATTTTATTCAAATTGATAATCCTCATGTACCAATTTGGAAGATTGTAGTGTACAATCTAGTAGTCATCCAAGACCCAAAACAATTGAATTATTACCCGCCAATGCCAGTGTCAAAAACCAATTATTGAGGTGGACAACGTTTACAAATTGCATCTCATGCAATTCTTGGATAGATGGTATGAGAAATTTCCTTGCCATAGTCCATCTTCATGCTTCTAGGTGCTTAATCTCAACAAGGACACCTAGTTAAGCGTAACCCAAAAGCCAATAAGATAGTCATATACCGTGCTTGGTAGACACACATAACTACCATCACACTACTATGAGATGGACAACGCACCACGCTTGGTGTGCCCACACATAGTTGATCAAGCTTTTCATGTGTGTTGCTTATGGAAAGCTTCTAAGACTTAATACAATATTAAGGGATTTTACATAAATATATATACATATCTAATCATCACATATTAATAGTATGTATCATATACATGATATAACCACAATGAAAACATGCAATTATAAATATACAAGCAATGGTTATGTCCAGTCTAATGAAATTCCTTGGAGGCATAAGGAATCGCTACCACCTAAGGTCCACATCATATGTACAATCTATTGTTGGTGAAGATCCATGCTCAAACAATCTGAGTCTATCAGTTCAACGCTTGAACTGATCAACTCATCTCCTGGCTGCTCAGTTGGGTTGTTGAAACGATCATCTTATTTGATGGTTCAACTAATGTCTAGACTCCTTCGGCCAATCAATTGGGTTACTAGTCGATCAGTTCATCCTTCTATCGTCTGGCCTCCTTGTTCCTCTAGTCAATCAGCTCATCTTGCGAGCCGGTCAGTTCGTCTTATGTGGAACATCTTCTTACAATGAAATATAAATTATAACTATCCTATTTCATATTACATTGTTAAAGGAAAATCTCAAGTTACATTCAAGGGGAAATAGGAAGAAGAGCATTAATTTACATCTGAAAAGGAGGAGAGAGGCTCAGTATGCAAACTGATAAATGAATAAGAATAGACAACCACAACCATTCACACACAAATCTAGGGTTATTGGTCATAACCACACTAACATCCACCATCAAAACACTTTTAGAGCAACATGTATGAATTGCATATATATATATATATATATATATATATATACATACACACATATATATACATATATATACACATATATATAGGGATCATATGTTGATTTAATTAGATATGTACATTAACTATTTTAATATTTACATCATATGCATTAAAAATTAATAAAACTAAATCTGATTGCAATGACTCAAATAAAGATACACCATAAATTGACATGGCTCTAACAACACTGTAAGAAAATCGAGGCGGCAGATAAGGAAGCAGAAATAAAAATTTTAAAGCTTGACTCCCTAACTAGAAGATCACGTTAACAACAACTTATCTTGGAAGGAAGGTTTGTAAGGTCATACCTAGTCCTAGAGCAAGTCTAGTGACATTATTTTTATAGTTGTATCGTGCTTCTTCTTCAACAAATAACACACTCCTTCAGCAACAAACAAATAGTCAACAACGTCCTCTTAGTGTTGCAACAAGAACAACATTAGACATTGTTCTCCTAGCAGGAAAAACTCCTCGCCTCTAGAGTAGTCCACATGGACCACGGAGAACTTCATTTTGCACTAATAGAGCCAATGAGAAGGAGTTGTCCCTTCGAATGTCAGTGTACTAGCACCAATTTGCTCTCCCACAATTGTCTCTCTCTTGCTATTACTCCCTCGATCGGTTAGGACTTGTTCAGGCTCTCTATTACCACAACCAGAAAGAACAACAATTGTTAGAGCTAATTGTCATGTTTGGGAAGCCCTCAATACCTCTCTATTTATAGGAGAGGCTAGGGCTAGGGTTCCCAATCTTTGCAGGAGTCAAAAGCACTAAATTCATTATTTTTTTGGGAAACTTCAAGAGGTGGACTTGTCAGTTTGCATGCCCAACCGATCAGTTGGTGTATGAACTGGTCATTTCGTGCCACGAACCAGTTTTTTGTGCATTTTCCTCTTCTGAATCAAATTGGTAATCATTGCATGATACAACCCTATTATAGGGCTCCATCTTGTGCCATTTTTTACTTTATTCACATCTAAACATAGTAGAATGCAAGTTAAATCCCCCAATGTGAGTATTATTATCAAATGCACTTATTTACTCTCTTTGCATTATTTTTAGGTACTTGGACCATGATTTTGATGGACAATAGAGAAGGAGGGAGTTTTAGGGTTCCTCCACTCATGGAGGGGTCCAAAGAAAGCCCCAAAGTTCCCTCATCCTACTCCTAATGACCAAGATTCGACATCAAGCAAAGAAGTCCATTGATGATGAAGATTGAAGTTAATTTTGCCACTGAAGAGCCCAGCACGGCCGTGGTCATCCACCACGGCTGAGGGAACTAAAGCCGAGAATCTCAGGGACTTCAGGACTTTTGCACTGAAAAGCACACGGCTGTGGTCATCAGCATGGCCGTGGCCAACTGAAGACACCACAGCTCTGGCCACCAACACGACTGTAGCCAAGCTGCCTCAACACAGCCGTGGTCTCCCACCACAGTCGTGGGAATTACTCACCCCAAGTGGCCAAGATCACATTAACTTTGGTCATCTGCCACGACCATGGATCCACCTGCCCAACACGGCTGTGCTACCTAGCTCCCACCACGACCATGCTGCCCAGTACGGTCGTGCTACATACAATCCTAGCACCATATTTGCATTGCATTTCCTATTCTACCCCCACCCAAACTAGTGCCTCCCCACCACCTATATACATGGGTGGCGGCTGGGGTACAAGGGAGATGCCAAAAAGAGCCTCAATTAGCACTCCCCCCAACCTCCATAGCTCCCCTTGAGCTATCACCTACCTCCATTCATTCCCACCTCATATCCTCCCAAAAACCCTTATTTCCTAGGGTTTTTGCAACCAACCCATACCTTCCTGTTGGATCCTTGATGGGTGATTGGATGCTCTAGAGGGGGGGGTGAATAGAGATGAATGCACTTAAGCAAAATTCATTAGACCTTCAAGATATATCACAAGATAAGGTTTCTAAATAGGTAATTTGAGTGCAACTAAAACATGCATAGCAAGGATGAGAGAGATTGATCAAACACAAGTAGACAAGCTATTTAGAGTGGTTCTACACTTCAAACTAGAAGTGAGTCAGTCCACTTACCTAGAGAGGTCAACCTGTAGGATTTCTTAACCTTGCACCTTCATTATATTCATTATAAGAGATACAATACATGACCAACCAAAGGACTTACCTATCCAATACAAAGAGTCTTCAACCTTACCAAGGACTTACCCACTTTGCAATGAGTCTTCAGCCTTTACCAAGGACTTACCCACTCTTGCACAAGTCTTCAACCTTGCTGGGATTACCCACTCTTCTTGGATCTTCAGCCTTTGACTTCACCTTCACTAGGAGAAGCTTCCACTAAGGACTTACCCACTTGAACAGGGAGTCTTCTGCCTTCACCAAGGGCTTACCCACTCTTGCTCCAAGTCTTCAGCCTAGATCTTCACCAAGGGACGCCTTCCCTTGTTCTTTTTCACCTCTCTTATCCAAGAGAGAGAACCTTCATCTTCATGGTTGAAAAGAGAGATAGGGAGGTGGTGGAAGTGAGAGTCTCACAAGATATACATGTAAGACTAGCTCTCTTACAAATTTCCTACTCACTCTAACAAATGTAGCAAGTGATTAAGCTTAGAGAGAGGGAGGAGGCTGTAGGAATCACTCAACTATAGAATAGGAACCTCACATAGAGTTTTGCATTGAATGCTCAACCTTGGAATGAAGCCCAAGGGGTCCTATTTATAGTTGGGGATGCCTATTAGCCTTTGGAAACACTTGAGAATGAAAACTAGCCATTTTGTGGCTTGCAACAGATATATTTTCACTTATTGCAACTCCACAATGACTAGAAACACTTTTCTGCACTTTTTCGTACAGTGCAATCCGTCGAGTTTCTATAAAGGTAACTCGACCGACCCCACTAAAAGACAAGACCAATTTAGGCCATCGGTCGAGTTTGTCCTGGGGTAACTTGACCGATTCATTTAAATTAGTTTTGGTCATTAGAGGGATCGGTCGAGTTCTGTAAAGTGTAAACTCGACCGATCAAAAGTCATTTTCAAGATCCAATCAGGATCGGTCGAGTTTGCAACTCGACCGATGAACAACTTGATGTGAATTTTGTAAAATGGCTTTTGAGTGCTTAAACATTCGATCTAAGTGCTCCTGATTTTTTCTAAGCTTAATTACAAGTCATACAATCATTACAAGTGATTTACAACATGATTCTAATGGATTTACATCATATTACAAAAATGTGCACTTGTATAGACTTTGACTTGTATTTTCTCCAATTTGATATGCGCATGTTAGGGCATTTGGAATGTGTCTATACCTAATTTGAAATCACTCAATGTAGAAGCATCAACAACCAATATGTGGAATGGTTAGTCATCATCAAAACAAGAGTTTAGTCAATTTAGACGTGAGTCAACATTGACCTAATTGACCTTGAGTCAACACTTCCCATGCCGTTGGCGACCTTGGTGGGAGAAAGTGCCAAAGCTACATCTAGGAGGTGAAAGGACGACTCTACACCAAGCTTCCATGGCTATTTCCTTCTTCTCAACCTCCTCTTTTCTTGTTTCTTGCACTATGAGTAGTAAGCCCCCTTGTGGTGGGCTGTTTGAATGTAAAATGTTACTTTGATACCATGTTGGGGGAATATATTGTTGGTATGTATGCCCTGAGAGCCAATCATAGGATGATTGGCGGGATGCATTAAGATTGATTTGATAAACATCAAAGACAAATTTCCAATGTTTAACTATTTTGAGATGATAGTATAACATGATAGATGTCTAGAGAATGACAATACTCAATGGCATATGCTTTCAAGTACGTGACTTGAATGATAAGACCATGCAGATGTTAAGAGTATGTCATTATCTACCTAGTCAGTTGTTATTGTGGAAATAACCATAGACATCAATAACACTAAAGACTAGATTGTGTGTTGGTTGATGACAGAGTCTTATAAGTCATGATATGGTGATATCAAACCAAACACATAGGCACTTGTTAGAGAACAAGTGTATCAGACAGACCCACCGTGAGAGTGACACATGGAACCATGATTTGGTAGTCACAGTCAGCTCTCACAGTGATAGTGGTGAATGTGATTCTTTGACCTTAAATCACTACACTCAACACATGTCATTGGGTACACTTGGACATCATCAAACACAATCCTAAAATACAAATTGTTAATGACTTTGACACCTGGTGCTTTTGAGGGGTGAGTGATAGATATGGGATTTGTCCCTCCTGAGGGAGTTTGATGTCCATGGCCACACGATGAGTAGGATTGAGAAAGGCATGCACATACATGTGTGAATCAATATGTGATATTGATGTCACAAATATATCTCATCCAGTCTGCTTTGAGATCAAGGAAGTGAATGAACGTTGAAAGGATGACGATTCCATGCCTTGAGTTCATTCGGGATATTAGTGACAAAGGTATACATTCGTTATAACATCATTCACAAATTGTAGGATTGAAAGTTGTTCTCCAACTTTCTCTTTTCACTTGGGTAGCACTGATGTGCAACTAGGCACCGCTCTTTGCTTGTGAAGTCATATGTGATATGGACTTTCACTGCCAACGTGAAATGGTCCTATAGGATCACACACATAGGACTTAACCTGGAAGAGGAGTTTATCTAGGAATGATGTTTAGATTGTTTACTAAATTTGTTTAGTAGTTCAATTAAACATTCAATCAATTGACTTGACTCAGAATCACCAAGTTCAACTGTTGGACTAACTGATTTGGGTGTCAGATTGATTGAGAATGCATTGACAATTTCTGCACAATCTGGACAGCCAACGGATCAGTTCAAACTATTGAAGCGATCAGCTCATGGTCCACTGAGATGACCGGTTCAGTGTTGAACCAATCGGTTTAGTTGGACCAAACGAGCCAGTTTGGGAAATTCAGGTTGGTGAGAAAAATCCTTTCATTTCACTTGTACAATTAGATTAGGACAAGTATTGATCTTTGAATTAATTGGAAACTAAAGAGGAAAGTCAATTGGGAACTGACCTGGAGAGTGAAACGATCGGTTCATGATTGAACCGATCGATTCAGCTCCCCAGCCGACCGGTTCATGACATGAACTGATCGGTTCAATCCCTAAATGACCGGTTCACCTGTCGTAGTGTATCAATTGGTGGAAATTCCAGACCCTTCTACTCCCACTTAGTCCCACATTGCCCGGGGTAGAAAACCCTGACCCAGACCCCTCCTATATAGAGAGGTATATTGGGGGCTTCTCATATCACAACTCAAAACATCAGTTGCTATGCAAAGTTGTCCTCTCTGGTTGTGGTAACCGAGAGAGCCCAAGCAAGTTCTACCCGTCCATGGAGGAACAACGAGGAAAGACAACTACAGAAAGGCAACTGATTGTGGGAGACTGTGTCCGTGACTAGTACACCGACAGAAGGGGAGGACTCCTTCCAGTGTCCTGTTGGATAGGACGATTGGAGTTCTTGGTGGACCGTGTGGACTACTACAGAGGCGGGATATTTCTGCCGCTCGGAGGACAACTGTCAATCCGTCAATCCGGGTATGACCAGGAGCTGCAAAGACGCCGTCCAAGACCAGAGGTGAAGACCGCGCTAGCCGTGAGGTAACGTCGCCGAGCAAGCCTTGGGACAAGGTACGCCTCCACAAACCATCCTTCCTATTGTATAGATGTTGACAAGATCTCTTTGGATTCTGGGTTTCAGGAGAAAATTTTTGTTTCCACTGCAATCTCTGCCTCCCCTTAAAACCAAACAGTGGTATCAGAGCCACGTCAACATTCTATACTTTAGGATAATCTATATGATTGGTTTTTTGGTTTCTCACCTTTCATTTATTGCATGCAATGCGAATAATTAATTGGCTTTATGCATGTCCAATATAAATCCACGAATCCATAAATATACATATATGATATGGTATAAAAATGCATTTGATATGTGTCACCCTTAAACGGTTTCTTTGGTGATTGTAGCTTGATTATGGCCATAAACCCTATATCTGTGTGTGGTTGATTGTTGTTTCTTGCATCTCGGTCTGTGCACCGACTCCCTACCTCCTATTCCTGATGTAACTCGAGATAACTCGAGATTCTTTCCTACCTTTTCTCCCCCGAATGTAACTCGGGGTTTCCCAACATAATTGTAATTAGGATTAGTTTATTTCATGTTATGACAAAGAACGATGGACACCTGGAAGATCAAGACGATCGTCTCTGGCATGAGACGATTGGCTGGTGGACCAAGGTGGCCAGTTCCTGGAGCGATACAAGCGGTTGGCGACCTGAGGAGATGCATGACGACCAGTGAACCGATCGGCTGGAGGTACCAGTATCAGCTGGTGGCACCCAACCGACCGGCCAGATGGCGAGCCGATCAATCATATGACGAGTTGATCAAACCTAGAATGGAAAAGCATAGAGTTCATCTTATACAGGTTGTTTCATGTGATGTGAACCTAGATGAACATGATTCCTCTTGTCTTGAGGAATCACATTATTATGGACATTATCATCGCTTTTTATCGTTTCACATGTTTTCTATGGGATATAGCATGTATATGATACATACTACATATTGTGGTGATTGGATATGTATATGTACCTACAAAACCAAATCCCTCAATAAATATTAAGTTTTAGATGCCTTCCAAATGCGACACACATGAAAATCTTGATCGACCAAGTGTGGGCACGCCCTAGCGTGGTGCACCATCTATGTCGTGGAAGCATGAAGGATGGATATGTGGGTCTGCCCTGGCAGGGTGCATATTCATCGTGTTGCCTTTGGGTCGGACTTAACAAGGTGACCTAGATAGGATCTAGCACCTTGAGGCATGGAGGTGATCATGGTAAGGAGTTGTTCATGTCATCTTTCAAGAGTTGCATATGATGTAATTGGCAAGAATTGCCTACCTGAAAGATCTGAGTTGTGGGTGACAGCCCTAGCTGGTCCATGACTAATAGGATTTTAGGATCTTGACCCATTAGAAGGTTGTACACTGCAATCTTCCAAATTGATGGTGAGGGCTATCAATTTGAATCCAAATAGTGGGAGCAATAATTAATTAAAGTCCTCATTATATCGTAAGACTTTTTCAAATCAATCAAATAAGTCAAAATGAGTTTTTGGACTAAATTGCATATATTTTGTTTTGTAGTAAAATGGCCACAAACAACAATCACTTCTCGTTGCGATCGGTCCTTGAGAAGGACAAGTTGAATGGGATTAACTTCCATGACTGGTTTAGGACGTTGAGAATTGTTCTCACTCAAGAGCGAAAGCTCTATGTCCTGGATACTCCAGCTCTAGAGGAACCTGCTCCTAGCGCACCAAAGGTAGAAATGGATGTTTTTAAGAAGCATTCTGATGATGCCATTGATGCGAAGTTCTTGATGTTGTGCTCTATGAACCACGAGTTGTAGAGACAACATGAGAACATGGACGTCATTGAGATGATTCATCATGTCAAGAATATGTATCAAGACCAAGCACAACAAGAGAGATATGATGTCTCCAGGGTGCTGTTTAAGTGCGTCATTATAGAAGGAGATCCAGTTGGTCCTCACACGCTCAAGATAATTGGGTATGTGGAGAACCTGACGAGACTGGGATTTCTTCTGAGCCAAGAGTTGGCTACTGACATGATACTGCAATTGTTGTCAGAATCCTACAGTCACTTTGTGATGAACTACAAAATGAACAACTTTGACAAGATGTTGACAGAGTTGTTGGGCATGTTGAGGACAACTGAGGCACAAATGAAGAAGGACAAGCCTAAGTCAGTGATGTTGATCAGCAGAAAGAAAGGCAGGTCCAAGGGCAAGAGCAAGGGCAAATCTAAGAAGGGTTCTGATGCTAGCCAGCAACCGAAGTCGTCTTCAGCTCTCAAGGCCAAGGGAGGTGTGACCAAGGGAGGCAATTGCCACCATTATCAAAAGCTCATACATTGGAAAAGGAATTGTCCTCTCTATCTGTAAGAACTAAAGAAGAAGGAGGCGTTGGACGTCTCCACCTGAAGGTATCATGAAATAAACTTGTAACACTTTTGAAAGGTCACAAAAACTGATCAAGGAACGGAGGAGCGGCGATCTGGGCAGATCCCTAGGGGGCTCGTGCCCTTGGCGCCGCCGCCGTCAACTCACTCTGGATAGGTATTCCGCCTACCAGGGGCCACTCTCCTTTCGTCACTTAGCACTGGAGGAAGATGTTGCCATCGCCGCTGCTGCGTAGGGTGACAAGGCAAAGCATGAGGGGAGCGCACACGCAATAGGCTGTTGCGGAGAGGAGAAACAACATGCTGGAGACTGCCGTCCCAACGGAGGAAGTTCTACCAGATGTTAGGGTTGTGTTGGGCAACATCAAAGAGGAACATGCTAACCTGTCGCCGCCTAGGGTTGTAACGGAGGAAGGGCAGAATATTTGAGGACCGGACATGCATGATCCAGTGAGAACGGAGGACCCTGCGCCGGGTAGGTCGACTGAGAACCAACATGCGAGCAACCTGACATCTAATCCGGATCAGCATGGGAGACCGAGGTCATCTCCGGCGGCAGGAGATAATACGTCGCAGACGGCGGCGGATAAGCCTATGGAAGTGGCCAGAAATCCGAGTCTTCCCTCTAGGTCAGGACCGGAGAGAGCACCAAGGAAGACGTCGTTGTATGGTATCCCACACGATACATGTTTCCGTTGTATGGAACGCGGCCATTGGCAATCGCAGTGCAGAAGGAGCAAAGTCTGTTATAAGTGCAGAAGACCTGGCCACCTTGCCGTGAGGTGCAATCAACCGGCCTTGCAGACCAGGCCGCCTGATGTCCATTCTAGGACTATCTTCCCACCGCTGCCCACAGGTATTCCGGCGAGGGGTGCCCCACAACATATTCCGAAAAGGATCTCGATCGACGTTGGACCGGATGATGACATGAGGAAGAGCAAGATATCTTCCCTAGAGAGAGCAGTAGAGATTTCTTGGCCACATGGAGTAGCTTTAAAGGAGATCGGTCCTTTCCTACGTCATAGTTGGCCCAGTGCAGCGGACATATACAGGTTTGAGGAGAGAAAGGCCATAGCTTTCTTCTCGTGCGACCAGGAGGCAAAGGAGATGGTGATGAAGGGTCTTCAGAATTTCAGTGGTCGACAGATGAAGTTGAGGCATATGATTGAAGGTGAATGTCATCAAAGCAAGGAGGCGTTTTGGTTTTGGATAGCTGACCTACCGCTTACATGTCGGGATGATGATACTTTGCAAAAGATAGTGTCGAAGTTTGGTGATCTTGTGCATAATTCTGACTGGCAAAAGGAGAAAGATGACCTGTCCGAACTTCTTATTTTGGTGGTGGCTTTTAGTGAACACATTCCTTAGTTTGTATCGCTCGAGTACGGGCAAAGAAGAACATCTGTTCATTTCTGAATGCTGGCTAGGGGGCAGGTGCGTTCGGGTAATACACAACTTACTGAAGTCAGTGTTGATTCTGGGATTCCTTTGGAGGCACTTAGATTACCGAAGCCACGGCAAGAGTCATCAGCTATGGTGCTTGTAAACCCAGAGCCATCAGTATCTACTGTTAGAACGCAGCAGCAAGGGAATCATAATCCACAAAGACATAAAACCCGAGAACAAAGAAGGATGGTGATAGACAGAGAAGGGAGTAGAAGATACTTATCCAACAGGCGCCTGGAGGATTTCATTTTCATGGAGGACGAGAGATACAGTGCAAGCAGAAGAAGAGAAGGAAGGATCCAGTCTAGATCGGTGAGGCGTACAGGTGAACCACGACTTCATAGAAGGAATTTTTCAAGAGGAAGGCAATTTGATTGGGACAGGGATACTTTTAATATGTGCTGGTCAGAGCAAGAGGGAGGATACAGTCACTGATTTGGCTGATTAGAGAGGGACTGGCGTGAAAATTATTCCTATGGATTGTACGTCACTATTCTGGAATATTAGAGGGGCATCCAATAATCCTATGAGGAGGGTTCTGAGCAGACTGTGTAGTCGATACAAACCTATAGTGGTATGTCTATTTGAGCCGTTCCTTCATGCTGAACAAGCAGTGGAGTTGTTGGACATTGTAAAACTTGATTGGGCTGTCGATAATCAAGAAGTAGATGGGAAAATATGGTTCTATGCTGATAAAGCTTTGAATCCTAGCATTTTTAGAAGACATAAACAGCATTTGACGGTAAGCGTGGATACTAATGATGGCTCGAAACTTTTTGTAATGACAATCTATGCTAGCTGTGACAGCACAGAAAGAAGAATGTTATGGAACGAACTATTGATGATGGCTGAAATTATAGGGGATGAAGGATGGACTATCGCAGGGGATTTCAATGTGGTGCGGCACCCTAGGGAGAGAAGGGGGGAAACCAACCTGGTTTTCAAGACATGATGGATTTTAATTCATTGATATCAGATGCAACTCTGGAAGAAATACCTTTTGAAGGCAGTCAATATACATGGGTGAACAAGCAGGTTCTCACACCTACAATGTGGCAGAGAATTGATAGGGTTCTTGTGAATGGAGCATGGATGATGAAGAGGCATGCGACTAGATCAATTCATCTAACTAGAGCGAGGGTTTCAGACCACTGCCCAGTTTTAACGGTTCCCGGTACCTGGACGATGGATAAAAAGAAGTCTCATTTCTCATTCATGAAGACATGGCTCGAGCATGAGGATTGTATGAAAATAATCGAACAAGCTTGGAATGAACCAATGAGCGGTCACCCTTCCGTGGTTTTCTGTCTTAAACTCAAAAGGGTTCATGAGGCTCTTCGTAGATGGAGCAAGGACACCTTTGGTTCTAACAGGCAGCGCATTCTTGATTTGGAGGACGTGGTATTCACAACACAAATGGATTTTGATGAAAATCCGACTTCTGTTAATGAGCTCAACTTGAGAGAGGCGGAAAGTGAGCTCCAATATCTTCTGGACCAGGAGGAAAAGACATGGAAGGAGAAAGCTCGAATAGACTGGCTTCAACATGGGGAGAGAAACACCATTTTATCATGCTACTGTTAAGTCGAGAAGAAAGAGAAGAAGGATTAATCGGGTGGTATTGCAAGATGGCACTCAGGTTACGGATCCTAAGAAAATGGTAGAGATGGCAGCAGATCGTTACAGGCACTTCTACAATGAGGTAACAGATACAGATACATATGAGATGGAGGGCTTCATAGAATCGATTCCGGAGATGGTCTCACTTGATGAAAATTTCACTTTAGTAGCGACTCCACAGGAAGAGGAGATCAAAGAGGTGATGCTAAAGATGGACGCAACATCAGCCCCAGGACCGGATGGGTTCACCCTCCCTTTCTTCAAAGCGGCATGGTGTATCATAAGAAGTGACTTCATGGACATGGCGAAGGGTTTATTCAGCGGACAGGGTTGCTTCAGGGGTCTCTTCTGTTGCAGAATTTTACTTATTCCGAAGAATGATGATTCTAGAAGACTACCGGAGGATTTCAGACCGATATCCATTGAGAATGTCTCCCTTCACATCCTTGCAAGAATACTCAGTGAGAGATTTGCTCCAATTATGTTGCGCCTGATTTCCATGAACCAAGGAGCTTTTGTGAGAGGTATGGATATATCTCATCACATCCGGTTAGCTAAGGAGCTCATGCATGATATCAATAGAGGCATAGCCACTCTTAATGTGATCCTAAAGTACGATATGTCGAGGGCATATGATAGGGTCACTTGGTCTACACTGGGGAAAGTCCTGGAGAAGTTCAACCTTACAGAGGAGGTGATCAAGTTATGCCTAAGCTTCTTTGTAATACATGGGCAATGGTGACTATAGGTGAGGAAACAGCTGGATTCTTTTAGATGAGTAGAGGTTTGAAGCAAGGAAGTGCGATCTCCCCTTTTCTTTTCATACTGTTTGAGGAGATGATATGCAGAAGATTCCTGAGGTTATATGAAGAAGGGGCCATATCAAGATTCTAGGTGCGTGGGGAGGCGGTACCTCCGGTCATTCTTCTTTATGCAGATGATATTGTGGTCTTTTTCATAGCTGACCAAAGATCTTTGGACGTGGTTAGTAAGACCTTTGATGCATACGAATGAGCAACTAGTCAGAGAATAAACAAATCTAAATCTACATGCGTGGCAGGAGGCAAGGACCAGGTGCTAGCTCATGGTGTAGCCGTTTCCCTTAGAGTGAGTTCTGCTACAGACTCTTTGAAGTATCTGGGCATACCGATTAAGAGAGGTACAATGAGACTTTCTGACTTTGAGTTCCTAATGAGTAAGATAAATGAAAAGATTTCTATGTGGAAATCCAGACTATTATCCTTTGCAGGGAGGAGGATGTTGATTGCACATGTTCCTGCTTCCATACCGGTGTACACGGCGGCGGCGGTGGGTATTCCTGCTGGGATAGTAGTGAGGATTGAAGATAAACTATCCAGATTCCTATGGAGTGACAGGGAGGATCATCACAGGAAGGCGTGGATTGGATGGCACAGGGTTGCTAGACCTTTTTCTTTGGGCGGGTTAGGGATTCCCTCGCTACAGACGATCAATGAAGCCTTTGTTACAAAAGCATGCTGGGAGGTACTAACAAAGGATTCTATTTGGGCATCTTTCTACAGGAGCAAATACGCAAACTTGGCAGGAGGCTGAGATAATCTATATCCTGGTACCTTGAGAAGAGGATTACTACCGTCACCTTTCTGGAAGAGAATGTGGGACATGTTTCCTCGCATGTTTCCTTTATGTCGATGGGTGGTTGGAGATGGAGAGATGTCCTTTTGGGACTCATGGTGGTGCGAGAAACGCCTTGCTGATCATGCGATCATACCCAGTGACAGAAGACACCCGTTTTTGGTGAAGGATTTTTGGATAGAGGGATATGGATGGGATTGGGAATTGCTTAGACTAATCGTGGATGAAGAAGGATTACAGATGATACGAGATGCATAGGTATGGTTATCCAACGAAGAAAACAAGCTGGCGTGGGGTCCTGAGAGGAGTGGCAGATTCTCTATGAGTTTAGCAAAGAGGATATTGATGCAGAATGAAAAGGAAGGTCCATACGGCCTTGGGAGGGTATGGAAGACTGGGTATCCAAAGGAGGCAGCGTTCATATGGAAATCGGCTAGGGGAGCCATTCCCACTGACGATAACATAGGCTCAGATGTGGTATCCCTCTTGCATCTAGATGCTATTGCTGTTTTGACCCCCAGGAGGAAGATATGGGTCATTTGTTATTCCAGGGGCAGACCGCTAAGTTCTTTTGGAGGAAATTCAACGAGCTGATTGATATGGAGGTGCCTTTTGATATGAGACCTCTTCTAGATAGATGTGGGATGGCTAAGAAGAAGAACATAACTGAATGGTTGGCAGGTAATCCAACAATCCTAATCCCTCACAGCATATGGCGCATAAGATGTGGAGCTAAATATGATGGTAAGATGAAGTCATTCAGCCATGAATGGGACTATATCTTGAGAATCCTAAACCATCACTTGAAGAGGTTAGCGTTTCCTATTGCTATGGATAATGAAATATATGATAGAATGAACTTGATGGGTGTGAAGGAGCCAAAGACAGCTATAAAAGAGATAGTCTTGCTGCGATGGGAGAAGCAATATCTACATAATCTCAAACTTAACATCATGATTGGGAGGGACAGGGATGCCAACGGTACATATAGACGATGGGCAGCTGGTGTCATCCGTAACCACAATGCAAATATATGCCTTGTGTTCCGAGCTTGGATCAGGAGCTCTGATTACTTCCTTGCGTATATGCAAGCATGCGCCATTGTTCTGAAACTAGCAGGTGACCACGCTTTGAGCATCTCGAGTATTGAAGTAGATGATTCTTATACATACGAGGTACTTTGGCATGGAGGTAGAGAGCCGTGGCGGACAACATCTTTTGTTAGAGAGCTGCGAGAAGAGATTGCATCTTCCATGATTTCTGGTTCACTAGTTCATAAGGTTATCAAATTGATACCTCGTGAATTAGGTAGGTGGGGGAACAGAACACAGGAGATATTAGTCTCTTCGGATATATCTAATATGCCGTTGAGGATTAGGGGCATGGCTTTGATGGAAAAAAGATGTACTCCTTATGTGGTGTTAAAGAAAACAGAAGTTGGAGGTGAGGATGAGAGCTTATAGAGTGAGTTCTTCGGTCTTTATTTTAGTTATATATAGGGGGTGGAAATTGTTGTGGGATAATGGGATATTACCTGAGTTATAAGTGCGGGAGATGTAATGTTTTTGTTGTGATTTATCCCACAAGAGGGGTGTGGGATGAATAAAAGCGACCCCTGGCTTGCCTAAAAAAAAATTTGTAACACTTTTGAGGTATATGATACCAAGATGTAAAGTGATAAGCACTCAATAAATGGGGCAAGTGTTTCCACCATAGATAGGAGTACTTTAGTTTATTTTCAGCCTTGAAGGCATGTAATAGAGTTATGAACTGCTATTTCATATTTACTAATAAATGGAAACACTTTATTTTGCACATTGTGTGACAATTGTGGCTATTAATAAAGTTGATGTTTCAATTTTAAAGATGTGATCTTTTATGGCAATGACTTGTTTATCTTGTGGTACTTGGTATGCATAAGATAAAATGATACCTAAAAGTTATTGATAACTCAAACAAACAATTAGAATTATCATGGGAATTCATTTCTGGATCCATATTGATGGATAAAGCTAGAATCTTTTGGTTGTGAACCATTAAGAGACATGAATATCTTGGACATGATAAATCAATCTTCACTAGTGGTAGTGGGGGAATGATTATCCTATTAGGTATAATACATATGATATATTTACATACCTATTGGAGCAAATGCTAATACTTCAAATGGTGTTTAGAGAAATACCAATATGAATATCTTGAAGTGTTCAAGAAGATCATGAATGAAATACAAATTTGGTAAAAGTAATAATTATTGATATGATCAATGAATGAGATACTTAAACCAAATGTTTGAGAACCTTATGAGTGATTATGATAGTGTATTATAGAGAACCCATGATTAAGTCATAGTGATGTCTAAATAAAAAACATGTCATACTCTAAGGAGTTAGAGGATGATTATCAAATAACTAAACTCTTCTTAAATAGAGAATACCTTACACTAATAAAGGATATTAAGAATCACAAAATGTTGTGAGTTCTCAAATTCCTTAACAGACACACCTCAAATATCTATATGATGAGTTGGTCATATGACGAGTCAACAATCTAGATGATATTGAGGAACCGGATTTTGAGCTATGGTTTATGACCATTAGATCCTAAATGACTTCCATGTGAACCATAAGGTATGACCTTGATGGTAGCACCCATTGGGATGAAATCCATAAGTGTGAATGAGTCTTAAGTGTTAAGACACATGGATGACATTTTGAGAAGGATCATTCTTGTTGATTGCAACTTAATGACTAAGTGATTTGGCATATGGATACTAAAACTGCATTCCTGTGAGGAATAAGACAAGGATGTGTATGTGACACAACCTATAAGGTTTATGAATCCATTAATGCAAATGAAGTATATAAGTTACAATTGACTAATCAATGTGATTCATTGAGTACAAGCAACTCAGAACTAGAAATTTTACGTTGATAATATGGTCAAAGGATTTGACTGATATGTCAAAGATAAAGAAGGGATATGTGATTTAGTGGGAGCATATTTACATTCCACATATTGATGAGGAATGAGATGTTCTAGAATGGAATCCTTTGTGGAAATTATCTTTAGGGAAGATAGAGACGTTTCCTATGTGATAGGAATAGATACCTATAGAGATAGATCTCGAGTACCTCTTGATCTAGAAAAGAGAGAGCATACATTGGCAATCTGTACTTAAGGGTTCAGTATACAAAGATTCAGTGGGAGAAAACTTGTCCATGTTACATGGAGTTAGTATCCCAGAGCTAAGTGTCTTAATTCTTATGAAGAATGGGAACACAAAGAACAGATATGGATCTATCATGTATGTAATCATCCCATTAACTTGCATGTATGGACATAGCAAGAATAAAATGCATTATCATCTTGAATGTAGGACATGACAATATGATATGCTCATCCTGATAACTCATATGTGGGACATGACGAGTGGATGTTTGTCTAGTTCTAGTAAGGGTTATTAAAATACCATGAGAACTTGATAAGTACTAGTTCTATGGCAATAAGGAAGGGTTCACTGTAAAGAGTTACACTGATACAAACTTCTGAAAAGGACATAAAATGTATCACAAATTATATATGGGATATATAAAAGTGAATGTGTGTTTAAAAATGGAAACATTCCAATAAAGCCATTTTAAAAGGAAATGTCGAGTATCCATGTATTAGCGAATAGCAGTGGATACTGTATGGATCTGGAAGCTCATAAATATGAACTCATATGTAGTCCGGTCATTGATGACAATTAAGGAGTGCTTGGTCATGGAATGAGGCTAAAGGTTAGCAAAGAAATATTGGATAGAATATTACGACGACTCCATCTCATACGTATGACGTACAACCGAGAGATGTGAGACATGCAATAATACTGACTTAGGCAAAATGTTTCCATAACTCACTACGTTAGCACTAGAGCACAGTAACATGTGGGACATGTTTGAAGATCACTAAAAATATGATTCAAGGGTGATTGGCTCGCAGTACAAGTGGGAGTCTGTTGGTATGTATGCCCTGAGATCCAATCATGAAATGATTGGTGGGATACATTAAGATTGATTTGATAAACATCAAAGGCAAATTTCCAATCTATATGTTTAACTATTTTGAGATGATAGTATAACATGATAGATGTCTAGAGAATGACAATACTCAATGGCGTATGCTTTCAAGTACATTACTTGAGCGATAAGACCATGCGGATGTTAAGAGTATTATATTCTCCATTTTGTCCCTAGTCGGTTGTTATTGTGGAAATAACCATAGACATCAATAACACTAAAGACTAGATTGTGTGTTGGTTGATGATAGAGTCGTATTAGTCATGTTATGGTGATATCAAACCAAACACATAGGTACTTGTTAGAGAACAAGTGTACCAGACAGACACACCGTGAGAGTGACACATGGAGCCATGACTTGGTAGTCACAGTCAGCTCTTACAGTTATGGTGGTGAATGTGATTCTTTGATCTGAAATCACTATACTCAACATATGTCATTGGGTACACTTTGACATCATCAAACATAGTCTTGAAATACATATTGTTATAAAGGTGATGATTGGGTGAGTTTGACACATGGGGCTTTTGAGGGGTGAGTGATAGATATGTGATTTGTCCCCCCTGAGGGAGTTTGATGTCCATGGCCACTTGATGAGTAGGACTGAGAAAGGCATGTTCTTGCATGTGTGAATCAATATGTGATATTGATGTCACACATATATTTCATCCAATCTACTCTGAGATCTAGGAAGTGAATGAACGTTGAAAGGATGATTGTTCCATGCCTTGAGTTCATTCGGGATATTAGTGAAAAAGGAATTATACATTCAGTGTAACACCATTCACAGATTGTAGGATTGAAAGTTGTTCTCCAACTTTCTCTTTTCACTTGGGTAGCACTAATGTGTGACTAGGCACCGCTCTTTGCTTGTGAAATCATAAGTGTTATGGACTTTCACTGCCAACGTGAAATGGGCCTATAGGGTCACACACATAGGATTTAACCTGGAAGAGGAGTTTATCCATGAATGATGTTTAGATTGTTTACTAAATGTGTTTAGTAGTTAAATTAAATATTCAATCAATTGACTTGACTCAGAATAACCAAGTTCAAGTGTTGGACAAATTGATTTGCGTGTCATATTGATTGAGAACTACATTGACAATTTCTGCACAACCTGGACTGCCAACTGACCCGTTCAAACTGTTGAACCGATCAGCTCATGGTCCCATGAGATGATCGGTTCAGTTGGACCAAACGAGCCAGTTTGGGAAAGTCACGTTGGTGAGAAAAATCCTTTCGTTTCACTTGTACAATTCGATTGGGACAAGTATTGATCTTTGGCTTAATTGGAAACGAAATTGGAATGTCAATTAGGAATTGACCTGGAGAGTGAAATGACCGGTTCATGATTGAACTGATCGATTCAGCTCCCCATCTGACCGGTTCATGACATGAACCGATCGATTCAGTCCCCAAATGATTGGTTCATTTGTGAAATGACCGGTTCAGCTGCCGCAGTGTATCAATTCATGGAAATTCTAGACCCTTCTACTCCCACTTAGTCTCGCATTGCTCAGGGCAGAGAACCCTGACCCCTCTTATATATAGAGGGGTATTGGGGGCTTCTCATAGAACAACTCAGAACATCAGTTGCTCTGAGAAGTTGTCCTCTCTGGTTGTGGTAACGAGCCCAAGCAAGTTCTACCCATCCAGGGAGGAACAATGAGGGAAAGACAACTATAGAAAGACAACTGATTGTGGGAGAGTGTGTTAGTGACTAGTAAGCCGGTAGAAGGGGATGACTCCTTCCAGTGTCCAGTTGGATAGGACGACTAGAGTCCAGGGGGTCCGTGTGGACTACTACAGAGGCGGGAGATTTCTACTGCTCGGAGGACAGCTATCAATCCGTCAGTCCGGGTACGACTAGGAGCTGCACAGACGCCGTCCAAGAACGGAGGTGAAGACCACGCTAGCCACGAGGTAATGTCATCGAGCAAGCCTCAGGACAAGGTACACCTCCACAAACCATCCTTCCTAGTATATAGATGTTGACGAGACTCTTTGGGTTTTGGATTTGGAGACAAAATTTTTGTTTCCGCTGCCATCTCTGCCTCCTCTTAAAACCAAACATATATGTTGAAAACTCTATGATTTCACTCTATGATGGTTGCATTCTACTTCTATCTTGTTTCCCATATTTAATTGTCCATAAATTGTGATGCATGTCATGTTGTATATGCTTTTGTATGCTTGAAAACCCATAGGTTCTAGAGAAAAACGAATTTCTATGGCTATCTTGGATGTGGCTCCTAGGTCCAATTAGTTGATCCCTAGCTAGTTATCCATCTTCCCATACTCATTTCCTTCTCTCTACTCCTTAGGGTGAGATCTAAGTAGCTAGGGTAAGAGTGATTAGGACAATTGCCTAGGGTTTATTAAAAGCTAGTTAGGGGTTGACATGAGGTGAAAAACCCTCATCTCCTCTCTCTAATCCTACCTTTGACCCTCAATTGCACTAGTAGCTCTTACTATAGATACCTAGATTAGTCAATCCAATTGTAATTCCACTTGCACCTTGATCCATTTGAGCCTCATAAGGCTAGAAAAGGGGTGTAAGGGTGTAGTTCCCCTTCACACAGCCTATGCTATCCATGGCCAATCAATAGTGTTGGGAAATTGACAATTCAATTTCATATGACTCTTTGATTGTGATAACCTCCCATTTTGTGATGTTACCTTAATAATTTTCCTCAGTTTTCCATACTCTTTCTCAGATAAATTAGATAGAATCCTTAACTTTCCTCCTTTATTGCAAATATACCATTAGATTAACTTTTCTCCTTTTTATTCTAACAGAAAAATACAAAACAATCACAAAAGGCCCAAACGGTCCCAAGACCGTTTGGAAACCAACCGATCCTGAGACCGCATGAAACCAAACGATCTCAGAGACCGCACAAAGCCAAACGGTCCCAAGACCGCGCAAAGCCAAACAGTCCCAAGACCGCATGGAAATACACGGTCCCAAGACCGCATGGAATTACACGGTCCCAAGACCGTATGGAGTTACACGGTCCCAAGACTGCATGGAATTACACGGTCCCGAGACCGTATAAAGCCAAACGGTTTCGAGACCGCATAAAGTCAAATGGTCCCAAGACTGTATAAAGCCAAACGGTCTCGAGACCGTATGAAGCCAAACGGTCCCAAGACCGAATGGAGATCAACCGGTCCCGAGACCGCATGGAGTTACACGGTCCCAAGACCGCATAAAGCCAACCGGTCCCAAGACCGAATAAAGGCAAATGGTTTCGAAACCGAGAGAGTCCAAGCGGTCTCAGAACCCAAACTGGCCCAAAACCGCCCAAACCGTTTGGACTCCACTCAAAGCCTATAAATAAGACCCAAACGATCCTCATAAGGAAGAAAAGTTTCAGACATCCAGAGGCTTCCTCTATTACTCCAGAGCCATTCCATCCTACATCCACTGCCCCGAGGTTGCTGGTCTAAGATCCATGCTCCATCTCCAAGCTACTTTCTCTCTCATCGACAAAGAAGGTGGGAAGAGGAGATCTCGTCATCAAGCAAGCTACGAAGTGTGAAGATCGTCACTCTCTCTCTCTCTCCAAGGGGTTGACCTTCCTCCCTCCTTTGTGGAGATGATGCTCTCTCTCTCTTGTCGCCTCCTTCTTTGTTCTTGCCATGAGCGAGTAGTCTCATACACTAGGGTGCGGGGAGTAGCCCCGCTACCCATGTTTTCATTTCATGCAATGTAACTCATAGTTTGCAATAGAGATATACTTTCTTTTTAGTTCAAGTTCAATCGTCTAATGAATGCTTGTTGCTTGATCACCAAGTTGTGCTACTTATTATCTTTTAGTATGAATTGTCTACGTTTGTACTATTAGATTTGAATCTCGATTGAATGTTGGTTCTTGATGCATGTAGCCACCATGCATCTGTTTCGGTATCTAGGAGTGCTTTTCAAGAAGTGGAGTAAACTCACTTCCATCGTTGTACTTTCATACTATGAAATGGAATCAGTTGACGTATGGAAGTACAACCTTGTTAAGTCGAGGAACACACTTGGTGAAGGGAATGATGTAAAGTAGGTGACCATTCATTCGGGGATGGCTGGCGTTGCAACATTCCCACACTTCTCGTAGTTAGTTCTCTGAAAGGAAACTAAATCTACAAAGATACTAATTGTTTAGACTCTTATTGTAGGTTATGTTGCTATGTTGCATGTTTTGATCCATGTGTGGTGGTGGTGAAAGCCAAACACATCCTAGTGGTTCCTTAACATTGTTTACAACCATAAATCTACTATCTAGCTTTTACTTTACTTGCATTTAGTTTAAACAAACAAATCAACTCTTTGATCTAAATACCAACTAATAAGGAGTTAAGTGAAATTCTAACGTTTTCCATCTTGTTGCTATCAACAAGACCGTTGTCTTGTGGATTCGACCCTTAACTATACTACGATAAGACTTCCACATATCCTAGCATACGTGGGTGGAGTTTTCAATCTAGTATAAGCAAGACTAAACCTAAAGACTTACTATCTTTAGTATTTTTAGTGGTTCACGAAACTCCACCCAAGTGGAAGCTCCATCAAAAATTGGCATCGTTGCTGGGGACAACGGAATGTTCTAATTTCATTTATCATCTTGCTAGTTGGTTAGGTTTTTTTTTCACTTCTTCTTTAAACGTTACTCCATATCTTCTTGATTTCATCACACCTTCCGCATCATCTAAAAAGTGTGTTTCTTCCTCTACTCAGGTAGAAGACGTGTATGCAACCATCGCATAATCTCAGATTCTCCCCTGATCTAGAGTACGACTCTGAGGTAGAGAGAAGCTTCCATCGCCGCATCAGACTTAACTACCAAAGAGCCAGACAAATGGCTGAAGATCAACACCAAGCTGCACTAGTGATGGATAGGGTCAACGCCGCCATAGCCGCTCAGAGAGCACAACTCATTGCTAACACTCGTGCTCAGGTCCAAGCAGAAATCCGAGTTGAAGAATAGGCCCGCATCCAAGCTGAAAACGAAGCTGCCCAGTTAGAGCTAAGAAACAAACAATTATGGGACTATGCTATCCCCAAGAACTCTGAAGACAATCATCCAATCCGGCCACCAATCATCAACGTACCCCATTTCAAAATCCGGACACAATGGATTCAAATCATGCATGGCATCTCATTCTCCGGTGGTTCTGGAGATGGCTGTGTGGATCACTTGAAGAGATTCAAGGCACTTTGCCGACTTGTCCCACAAGCTGCAGTTGCCTTTGACGCAATAATGCTACATCTTTTTCACTTCACTCTATCCGGAAGGGCCTTGAGTTGGTACAACTCACTTGATACGAAGCCAATCATCACCACTTGGGCTCCCTTGGAAGAAAAGTTCCTGGAGAAGGTTTTTCACTCCTTCATTAACCTACAAAATTAGGGGACATATCAACCACTTCGCCCAACTTCCTGGAGAAACACTTGCAGAAGCATGGGAAAGATTCAAGGAGCTTCTAAGGAAGTGCCCTCATCACGGTATCTCCCAAAATCAATTGATAGAAACGTTCTATAGGGGGGTGAGTGATGATATCAAGCAATTTATGGATTCCTCATCTGGAGGAAGATTATGAGGAAGAACTATGAGGATGCTTGGAAAATCGTTACACTTGGAGCTGAAAACCAATCCAATTGGGGACGATCATCTGGTAAGGGATTCCTCAAAGTTTATAAGGCTGAGGAATCAATGGAAATGAAGGCTATTGCTGAAGCTTTAAAGACTATAGCTCACAAACAGCAGGCGCGTGAAACTTCATTTGGAGAATACGATAAGAAGAAAAACCCCCAAATCCAACAAGTTAAAGATGCTATAGGGACTTGTGAAGCCTGTCACGCATCTGATCACCCTACACTGTCATGTAGTTTACTTTATAATGTGATGATGGATATGCAACCACCACAACAGCAGTACGAACCAATCATCGAACACCCTGAAGATCAGATACCTGAACAAGTCAATTGCATTCATTCCATACCATGACAAGCTTACTATAATACAAGTCAACCAAGAAACCACCCTGGGTTTTAATATGGGAATCCTGCGGGGACTGCTAACCCGCAACATCAAACGCAAGGTGGAACTTCCAATAGATTGCCACCTGGATTTCAAAGTAACTACAACCAGCATCAAGGGAATCTTAGAAATAATTTCCCAAGATCCAACTACCCAAAGAAATCCCTCCGCCTACTATTAATATACCCATCCTCCTCTGCACCCAAAATTACCTCCTCAGCTGCAGCAATCACAGAAACCTTAGTTAACACCACCTCCCCAACAACAACATCAAGGACAGCACCAACTCACCCAATTTCAATAGAAAAATGCCCCTTCCCAGCCAACAAACGAGATCACTATGATTAGGCAGATGTTACAGTCGCAACAAACCATGCTCGCTAATCAGCAAGCTCAGCAGAAGGCTGTGGAGGCTCAACTAGCACAAATTGTTGCCCAATTGAAACCACCAGCAGGTACTTTTGCTGGTCAACCAGAGTCAAATCCAAGACACAATCAAAATAAGCCAGAGCAATTGAATGCCATCACTACAAGATCTGGTCGTGTCTTTCATGAAGCTACAAGGATCGCTCATGATGATGATGATACACTTGTCTTTACTCCAAATGCAAGCCCGAATCTAGGAACTGAGAAATCTACGGAGACTGCAAAAGGCAAAGAAAAGGAACAAGCTCCCAAAGAGCCAGAAGTTCCGCAATATAAACCAGGATACCATATCCAGGAAGATTGAGAGAGACTAAGATGGACACTAGATTCCAAAATTTCAAGGAGGCAATGAAAAAACTTTATATCGATATCCCGCTCCTTGATGCCCTCTCTGAAGTATCAGCTTGGGCTAAATATCTGAAAACCTTGCTATCAATGAAATATATTACTGAAGAGCAAGAGATGGTCAAGCTGGCTCAGACCACCTCGAATATCATTCTTAATAAAATGCCAAAGAAAAAGAAGGACACTGGTTCTTTCGGTATTCAGTGTTGCATTGGAAATGCTTTGAGAAAAAAGGGATTAGTTGACTTAGGGGCTAGCATATCTATTATGCCCTACTCCATGTGTAAAAGATTGGGTTTTACTGACTTGCTACCCACAACAATGACGATTCCGTTAGCTGATTCCACTATCACTGCACCTCTAGGAATTATTGAAGACATTCCAGTCAGGATAGGCAAGGATGCTTATGTCCCATGTGATTTTGTCATTATGGATATCAAGGAGGATCTAAGATACCCAATAATATTCGACAGACCCTTCCTTGCCACAGCCAGGGCGCTCATTGATGTTGAAGGTGGCACGATCATTCTGAGACTGGGAAAAGAAGCAATTCAGTTGCAGGTCCTCAACAGCATGAAAGGCCCCAACATTCAAGAAGAAGTTTTTCTCTTAGATGCAATACATCAAATGTCCCAATTAGAAATATATGAGCCATCTGATGAGTTAGAAAATGTCCTAATAAATCCAGAAGTCGAATTCTCAGCCAACGAATTAGTTTAACAATGCTTGCAACACTTAGAGAAAGTTGAAGAAGCACCAACAACCACTTTTGAGGAGCTCAAATCTGTTACTATTTTAGAAACAACAGAAGCACCAAAGGCTCCCGAGATGAAAAACCTACCAACGGGACTTAAACACGTCTTCCTGGATGAAGAAAAATTATGTCTAGTTATCATCAGTTCTACTCTGACGAAAGACCAGGAAGAAGAGCTTCTCGTTGAGTTAAAGAAATATAAGAAAGCCATTGGGTACAAAATAACTCTACTGACATGTATAAACCCAGCCCTATGCATGCATAGACTGCCCATGGTAGAAGAATTCAAGCCTTCAAGAGAACACTAGAGAAAGCTGAACCCCAATCTTAAAGAGGTGGTTCGCCTTGAGGTCCTCAAACTTCTGAAAGCCGATATTATTTATCCAATTTCAGATTCCCAATGGGTCAGCCCTGTCAAAGTGGTCCCCAAAAAGGGAGGAACCACTGTCGTGCTAAATGATAAAAATGAGCTAGTGCCCACAAGGACTGTCACGGGGTGGAGAATGTGTATCGACTACAAGAAACTAAACAAAGCAACACGAAAAGATCACTACCCTCTGCCTTTTCTTGACAAAGTCCTCGAACGCCTAGCCCATCAAAAGTTCTTCTGTTATCCCGATGGTTATTCTGGGTTCTATCAAATTCCTATACACCCGGAAGACCAAGAAAAAACAACTTTTACTTGTCCCTTTGGGACCTATGCTTTCAGAAGAATGCCATTCGGGCTGTGCAACACACCTGCTACTTTCCAAAGGTGCATGTATGCTATTTTTGTAGGGTTAACGGAATCCATAATGGAAGAAGTCATGGATGATTTTTCAGTTTACGGAGATTCCTTTGACAACTGTCTACTCAACCTTGGACAAGTCTTACAAAGATGCGAGGAAATGAACCTTATCTTAAATTGGTAAAAATGCCATTTTATGGTAACTTAAGGTGTCGTCCTCGGACATAGAGTGAGTGAAAGAGGGATTGAGGTAGACAAGGAAAAAATTGATGTCATCTCGAAACTGTCGCCGCCAAAATACGTAAATGGAGTACGAGCATTCTTGGGTCATGCTGGGTTTTATCGAAGATTTATTAAGGATTTCTCGAAAGTAGCAAAACCCATGACCCAATTATTGACCAAGGACATCGAGTTCAATTTTGACCAAGAATGTTTACAAAGCTTCACAACCCTAAAGAATGCTCTAGTCTCTACGCCTATTCTAAGAGCACCTAACTGGTCGCAACCATTCAAAATAATGTGTGATGCTAGAGATTATGCTATAGGAGCGGTGTTAGGGCAGAGAATTGACAAGAAGCCTTATGTAATATACTATGCGTCCAAGACACTTGATGAAGCGCAAAAGAACTACACCACTACAGAAAAGGAGTTCTTAGCTATCATCTATGCATTCGAGAAATTCTTCTCCTACCTGATTGGATCAAAGGTCATAGTCTACACTGACCACTCCGCCATACGATATCTAATTCAAAAGCAAGATGCAAAACCCAGACTTATCCCCTGGGTGTTGATGCTTCAGGAATTTGATTTGGAAATTAAAGACAAAAGCAGAGTGGAAAACTTCGTCGCTGATCATCTCAGCCGCATTGAAGTCGATGATGATGATAAAGTACCCATCTGAGACTCCCTCCCTGACGACCAACTAATGAAAATTTCCACCAGATTCCCCTGGTATGCCGACATAGTGAACTATCTAGCCACAGGAATCATCCACCCTTCCGCCTCTCACCATTAAAAAAAGAAATTCCTCCACGATGTTAAGCAATACTACTGGGATGAACCTTATCTCTTTCGTCTATGTGCAGACAGACTTTTCCACCGCTACCTACCTGAAGAAGAGATTACTTCTGTCTTAGAACATTGTCATTCCGGCCCCACTAGGGGACACATGAGTTCGAAAAAGACCGCTACGAAAGTTCTACAATCGGGTTTCTTTTGGCCAAAAATAGTAAGAGATTCCCATGATTTTGTAGAATCATGCAATAAATGTCAACTTTCTGGCGGTATAACTAAAAGGAATGAAATGCCTCTCACTATGTGGCAAGAGATCGAACTTTTTGATGTTTGGGGGATAGACTACATGGGTCCTTTCCCCTCTTCATATGGATTCTCTTACATACTAGTAGCTGTGGATTATGTCTCGAAATGGGTAGAAGCTATACCCACAGTTTCCAGCGATTCCAAACCAGTCATTAAGATGTTTAAAGATATCATTTTTCCCAAATTCGGAGTCCCCCGAACTGTCATATCTGACGGAGGGACCCATTTTCTGGAACAAAGCTTCGAATCCCTCTTAAAGAAATACGGAGTCAACCATAAAGTTGCCACACCTTACCATCCACAAACTAGTGGTCAGGTCGAAGTTTCGAATAGACAATTGAAGGCAATCTTAGAGAAAACAGTCAATAGACACCATACCGACTGGTCCATCAAGCTTCCCGATGCCCTTTGGGCTTACCGTACAACTTATAAAACACCGATTGGAACAACCCTGTTCCATCTAGTATATTGGAAATCATGTCATCTTCCAGTTTTAAACAATTGAACTTTGATTTTAAAAGTGCTGGAGAAAACAGACAACTCCAGTTGCAAGAACTAGAGGAGCTCAGAATGACTGCATACAAAAGTGCTAGGATCTACAAAGAACAAACCAAGATGTGGCACGATGGTCATATCAAAAGAAAAGACTTTAACATTGGAAACAAAGGTCTTCTTTTCAACTCCAGACTCAAAATGTTCCTCGAGAAACTCCGTACAAAGTGGTCTGGGCCTTTTACCATCAAGAACATATATCCGACTGGGGCCATCATAATTGTTGACGAAAATGGAGGAGAGAGGACAGTCAATGCCCATAGAGTGAAGAAATACTACACTCTAGCCGAAAAAACTCTAAGACAAACTATTGAGATCCGAGACCCCACAGAATCACCATAACAAAATCAAAACTTTGTCGAGCCAGCAACGTAAAACCCAGGTGCTACTTGGGAGGCAACCCAAGATCTGAGTACCATTTTTATTTTTCATCGTTTGTTTTAGTTTTATCACCTTTAATCTGAAAATATAAACACTCACATAAACAACCAAAACAAACATAAAAATTTAAAAATAAAAAACCTAAACCATCCTAAACGGTTTTGAAATCATTTGAAACCAAACGATCCTGAAACCGTTTGGAGCCAAACGGTCTTGAAACCGTTTGCCCTGGGGAATTTGTATCGTCACCCCCAAATCCTATAAATATAACCCCTTCCCCCAGAACAAGATGATTTAGAAAGAGTTAATTTAACTACAGATGAAGATCTCGAATATGCTTCTGATTCAGATAAAGATGAAGATCTGCATCACTACATAGACGATTTGGAGCAGACTTCTTCCCACCATCCGCAAGAGCTTCCCCCGCCACCTCCCCTACCTCACAAGATGCACGATTTAGACATGGCGGCCATCTCTACCCTAGATGCTCAAGATATCTTCATCCTAAACACTATCGTAGATGATGCCAAAGAAGGGGGAGACATTATCTACCATAATACAAAGACTCAGCACAAGTTGACACGTGAAGATTTCCGCACCATCCTTCGACCACAATCATCGGTGAAGATGACAATCTTCTGTGTCCTCCTTGCCAATTCTATAGAAATCTACAGAAGCTCTAAACGGATACAAACAATACTTAACGCTTCACCTGCTCTGGCCATGAGTCTATTATATAAAGATTTACAAAACAAATCTATCGAGCGTTTGCAGAGGGGGATTTCCAGAAAGGTACGCTATATTACCGTGCCCTTTCAAGTTTCTGGCCACTGGCTGCTAATGATCGTGGACACCGCGGCTCGAGACGCCAAGGTGTACAATTTTTGCGCCAGTGAACTAAAGGCCGGAATAATTAATTTTGCTGGTATTGAAGCGGGGGAGGCCAGATGCATCCCTTTCCGACTTCTGAAATTGATCTGGGCCGCAAGCCCATCCCTCCACCAGGGTTGAAGCCAACCCTGGTTCAAGATAATAAACCCACAAGTCCAAACACAAGAAGGATCTAGGGATTGCGCTTTCTATACTATACGCCATATCGAAGTGCTCAATCAACAAATCCCTTTCACTGAGCTGGCCACATAGGATTTTCATTCTCTACGAGGCCGTTATGCCATGTAGCTAATATGTGACAGAAGGTTCTTCAAGGACCCAACTATGGCGCCTAACGACGTTCCTTGCTACCTATACTCAGCCATCCAACATCCTTAAAAACAACCATTCCGACAAACAATAAAGGAGTTGGAGAAAGAACAGCCCGCCAGGGTCCCCGAGAAGAAACAACGAGATCCTTACTCTTTTGATTTGGCGGATGATAAAGGGGACACTGAGTTGCTAACCGGGGCTACCATCAACAGACCACCTTCACAAAAGGTCCCCCTATCTGCAATTTAACCGACGTTCCCTAATTTTAACCTCAGCGCCTGCAAAAGCCTTTCCGACAATGAACTTCGGCTCATCATGTCAAGGCTTTACGCCGAGAAAGATGATCTCGTTTTTATATCCGGAGATATTCTGGTTATGGTAGATGCGCTACGTGAAATTGTATAGATCAAAGGGTCTCTATCTGTGAGTTTGATGGCCGCCTATCAATTTCTTCTCCGACAGAATTACCCTACGATCTATATGGCATCAGCATATATGAATGACGATCTCCTAAAGCTAAAGAACTTCGGAACAACAGAGGCACTCATTTCTTTCCTCCAACATACGAATCCAAAGTTTATCATGCTTCCTTTCCTTCATTCAAAACACTGGATGTTACTGGCAACAAATCTTCATGACGGAACAACAATCATATACAACAGTTTTGACAGCCAGTACAATCCAGATCAGCAACATTATACTACAACACCAAGAACACCCACAGAGGAGGTGGCGAAGGAGTGTGCTGACCAACTACATGACCTTCTCAGCAAGCACACATGGGCATACGGTAAAGAACACTTTCATCACCCTGCTTTCAGCCACAAATGTCCCCAGCAGCTCCGCGAGGCAAAAGACTGTGGTTTCCACATCCTCTACTGGATGTACACCATCATGGTCCTTGGAAGACCAGTAGAGGACATGACAGACATGGATTACCACACGTTACGTGGAAAGTTCGCAACTAATCTTCTCTGCACACATGGAGCTAATAAAGGACTAACAGAAGCCTGATGCCCTTGTCCTTGTACTTCTCAACCTATCACTTTGACACTCTGAGGACAGAGTGAGTGATAAGTTAGGTGGGGAGAGTACACTGGACAAGGGCGAGGTATCATTTTTAAATCCTTCCCTCTCTACATTCTCTTTCAATTATGTATAAAATTTTCTTAGCTTTCTTTGCACATTTAGATTTTGTTTTAAGTAATTCCCCTATTAAAATAAACCCTACACATAAAGAATAACATCCCTCTTGGAAAAAGTCATCCCCAACTAACTTTAGAACCCAGTTAGTCCTCAAGAGCAATAATAAGAATAGCATATAGACATGTAATGGTGAATTAATAAATTATCTTCACACTATATTTTCATGCTTCTTGCTTCAATTCTACGTCTGACTCTCCACAGGTCAACATCAGGGCTGAAACAAGCCAAACACTCTCAAGGATGGGAGGGATATTAGGTGACATCCAAATCAAGAAGCCTCACAAGTGGAACACTAATTAGAAACCAAATAAGTGCATGTCGAGAAACTCTAAGAACAGCTTTCTTCTCTTCAAATAAAAGAGGCTTGGCTGCCCAATCAAAACCCCTAAAATTCCAAATCCTAAGCATGTAAGTTTACAAATAAAAGCCAGAGTGTTGAATAAAACTATGAGAGATGTGCCATGCATAAGGATATATATGAAGAGCCAATGAAGGTCTCGCCCAGCCGGTACATTCAGCTGCCCTCACAAAGGCAGATGTGCCGTGCCTGGTAGTGAAACCCTAAGGTATCCAAATAAATGAAAGGCTGATAAAGGACTCACCCGACCGGTACATTCATCTACCCTCACAAAGGCATATGTATCGTGCCCAGTAGTGAGACTCTAAACACATAGACAAACCCTCCCCCACTTGAAGGGGGAGTTACACAACAAGCCTTTAGCCAACCCTCATACCCACTCTAGCTTCCGGTAGGATTTTCAGAGAAGTATAAAACTGATTAGAGTCGACAACATGCACATAATAAAAAGTGGTCCCAATGCGGGCTACGAGATATGGAAGAAACTTGAGATTCAAGCAACTCTCAATACCTAAAAGAGTTAAGGCAAGCAAAAGCTCCGATACAACCTTAGGAGATCTCTGGTTTAGAATTGGAGCAAGAGTATGGAAATCTTAACTAAATAAAATTGCCTCGCCATTAAATGCCTCAGCTCTATCAAACTTGAGGACAAGCTAGACTCTAAGTTAGGGGGGGTGATAACCTCCCATTTTGTGATATTATCTTAATAATTTTCCTCAGTTTTTGATACTCTTTCTCAGATAAATTAGATAGAATCCTTAACTTTCCTCCTTTATTGCAAATATACCATTAGATTAACTTTTCTCCTTTATATTCTTACAGAAAAATACAAAACAATCACAAAAGTCCCAAACGGTCCAAAGACCGTTTGGAAACCAACCGATCCCGAGACCGCATGTGTAACATCCCTGACCTAGGTTATGTACTAAACCTAGGTGTTTTGCCTAATTAAGTTGACTATATGTGTGCTCTTATAATTTGAAAAGTAATTAAGGCTTTTGAGGAACTTATATTTTAATTTCAGTCCTTTTTAAATAATGTTGAAACCTTGTTTTGTTACTTTTGGACTAAGTGAAAATTACCCAAGTTGAGGGGTTAACTTGCAAATTTCACATGATAAGATGTTCCTCTGATGTAGAGACATCATAAGAATGAATATGATGTAGTGGTATGGATTCCACAAGCTTGTAGACCAATCCTTGTGCATTAAAACCTAGTTTTGGTGTAATGTGCAATTTACCCAAAACCTAGGGTTCAATATGCAAAATACCACCTCTAGAGGGTCTCTCATGTTTCTTGGCATCAAGTAGAGCAAAGAAATAGAGAGGGGCGCCTCATTTGGATTATCATGGAGGAGAGAGAAACTTGATATTAAAATAATCAAGATTTAGGCATAAATGGCTCTTTAATTTAATTTAATGCAAAAAGAAATGATTTATGGAGGAGCCCTTCAACCAAAAATTGAAGGATGTGTTTGCAATAATGTTGGACAAGCTTGTGCCTTGCTTGGGCATAAAAAGATCTTGGTTGAGTGGAAGCCAACTCATATTATCATAATAGAAAGTAATATTCACTAAAAGGATGGATATTAATATAAAACACTTTAAGATGCTTAATTCCTTTTCCATTAATCTTTGGATAATGGAGAGGTTTATGCAAGAAATGGAGGTGGTTTCGTGGCCAAGAAATGAAGGGCTATTTGATGGAAATTATTTTGGATTTTAAAGAAAACAACTCTTTTTCTTTTTCCTTGAAAATCCCATACATGTCCTTTATATGTATCCTTTTTCGAAACACCAAAAGGATTGTTTCCTTAGTTTCTTTCTCTTTTCACCTTTCTTTGGCCGACCAAAGGAGAGCTCTGGAATAGAGGAAGGACTACCAAACTAGCTTGGTAAGTTTTGATCATCTCCTACCTCGGATTCATGGTGGAAACCCTAAGGCAATGGTTAATTAATGGTTTTCTTCACCCAATTTCCAATCCTAGCCATATTTTTCATCCAAAAGCTCAAGGACGGAGCTTAGACAACTGATGGAACTCCATCCACCATTAAAGCCATGGGGCTTGGAGCTTTGGATCAGTTCTAGAGGCGGGTTTTATAACTCTAACCCTTAAGCATTAGTATTGCACTCTTTTCTATAAGAATCGTTGGTTACTTTCCTTCCTTTGATACTCTTTTGAGTTATTGCTATAACTTCCGTGAAGAACAACAACAGTTCTTGGTTGAACAGAGGAAGATGAAAATGACATCATTTTATATGGTTATCCAAGAAGTTACTTTACTAAACGGTCTCCAATCCTTGCTCAAACGGTTTCCCAAACTGTTTGGAATGAAACAGTTTTACTAAAACACATAGAAGCAAACGGTCCAAGACCGTTTGGTGGCGTTGACCAAGCGTTGACCGTTTGGAGACCTATTGAAAATAATGTATATTAATAGACCATCAATTATTATTGAATAACTCCAATTGGTTCACTATTTGAAGGCCCATTAATCACCTAAACCCTAATCGGGTTGAGGGCTGATTTTATAAGTGGCTAAGTTTGAAATTTGGGTTGGATGACCCAAACGGTTTCAAAACCATTTGAGGATCACTGAAATAGTGTCAAGACCGTTTGGTGATCACCCAAGATCGTTTGAAGGTGTAGGGTTAGGTTTGGTTGACCAATTGAAGATCCAAAGATACTTGGTTGAAGTATAATCAAATATTGATTTTGGTGATCAATCCAATGAACCAAACCCTAATTGGTTGACTTGGATTTTGATGTTGACATGGGAAAATGGTATCAAGACCATTTGGAGGTCATCCAAATGACCTCAAGACCGTTTGGGGTTAGGTCATGTTCAAATTGGATGAAGGTTCAATGGTTTCAAAGTAATTAGACTCACATTGGTTAATGTTGAAGGGTCATCGATTCTAAACCCTAATTCAAGTGATTCAAACCCTAATTGATGACCAATTGAGGGTCAATTGAGGGTCAAATCAGTTGAAGGTTGATCTAATTAACCAAATTGAAGTATGATGATAAGTCCAATTGATGATTGTTTACATGTATTCAATGGTTGAAGGAACCAACATCGGAAACCCTAATTCAATTGAAGTGGTTGAGACCCTATTTGGTCCTTGTGTTTTTGAGGAGGTTTGGACCAAACGGTGTCCAAACGGTCTCAAGACCATTTGGGACCAAATGATCCCAAACCGTTTGAGTCCATGCATTTTCAAGAGGTCACTTTAGCAAACAGTTTTGGGGGTCTACTTTAGTAAACGGTTGCATGTGACCACCTTTAGCAAACGGTCTCAAAAGTCAACTTTGGCAAACGGTCTACACCACCAACTTTACTAAACGGTCTCAAGTGTGCAACTTTAGTAAACGGTTTCATGTGACCACCTTTAGCAAACGGTCTCAAAAGTCAACTTTGGCGGTCTACACCACCAACTTTACTAAACGGTCTCAAGTGTGCAACTTTAGTAAACTGTTTCAAAAGTGTACCTTTAGCAAATGATCTCAAGGTAACTTTGGAAAACGGTTTCCACCTACTTTACCAAATGGTTTCAATTGTTTGAGCAAGCCTGTTTGGAGGTCTAAACGGTCTTAGACCGTTTGGAGGTTTAGTGTGCAAGACCGTTTGAGGTCTGATTTGGTCAAGACTGTTTGGGGTCTATATGGACAATACCGTTTGGTATATAATTAACCAAAACCGCATGGGTATTTAAAGTGGATAAAGGACAAAGAGATTAATTGATTAATACTTGATGTAATCAAAGATAATTATAATAAAGGTACCCTTAATGGGATAAGGTGATTGGTACTCTTTGAATGAGTAAGCCTTAATGATCATGGTGATAATGACTTAACCCATGATGTTAATTCTCTTTCATGTTGAGCTGACTTAGCTTAATCAAAGCTGATGAAAGCATTATCTTATCAAATATGAGAGAGAAGACTTCCTACATGAATGTTAATCATGTAATGGACTTTTATTATAAATGCATGTCTAATTAGGGTATGATCCATGATAGTGAGGTCATGAAACCCTAATTATGAAGGTTAATGAATCACAACCCCAACTGAGGGTATTAATGGAAGTAATCCTAATACATGATGATGGTATGATCTTAATTCATAGTGATGACATGATAAACCCTAATTCAAGGTACTTTGATGATCACTCCTACTTGGGGTGAATAATAAACCCTAATTGTGGATTATTAAATATGATCCCTATTCTAGGGTGATGTGAAGTAAATAGTAAACCCTAAATATGAGTTGTTGATAGTAAACCCTAATCTAGGGTAATGTGATGTGAATAGTAAACCCTAATCAAGGGTGATGTGATGTGAATAGTAAACCCTAATTCCAAATAAGGTAAATGGAAGTATGAAACCCTAAATTCTGGGTTATGCTTTTTAGCATGAAGCCTTAAGATTTTATAATGAAATGATGAGACATTAATCCTAATTGAGCTAAGAGGATGATTAGCCTAATTGAATTGAAAAGGGAACCCTAACCCTAGCAAGGGCATAGTGGTGCAACCCTTGAATAGTGGTGTTATCATAGTTTTGCATTATGCTGATATGAAATTGATGTATCTATTATCATTTGTACTAATCATGCAAGTTTTATGAGATAATGAACATAGCCATGTATGAGCTATGATGATTTGTTTATTAAAAGTGCTTTATGAGCTTTGTAAGCAATAATATGCTATGTTGCCTAGTGAAAGGTAACAAAAGAGATTGATAGGATTTAAAAGCCATGTGAAATACTTGCATTGCAATTATTATGTATACACTGTCAAATGACTTGATGGCATTATGTTACCTGTTAGAGTGGTAACAAGTATATTGATGATCTACGGGCTGGAATACCCATGTTCTTGAAACATAATGATGAGATGATAAGGGATTGAGTTCCCAATGCTATTAAAGTTATGAAATGAACTTGATAGAAATGGTACTCATTCTTTATAGTAATGGTTATAAAGGTTTATGTTTGAAAACATGCTTGTTGCCAAAAGAATGCAGTAATATACTTAAATAATCAAGTGAAATGATATCATGTATAGCCCTGACCATAGATCCATCATCGTTAGTAGTTTAGTGATGGTGAAATAGGTTTTCCGAAGGGAACTCCTAGAGAGCATACTTTTGAGTATGTAGGGGTAATGGGCGTGAATATCCTTATGCCCTAGTGGAGGAATTGATGTGAGGTGAACATTAAATCTCTCAATCCTTCATTAAATGTATATGCTGGGGTGATGTATCACTAATCTCCCAATGATGATGTTAATGCCGAATCGATGTGAGATAAACAAGAAATGCCTCGATTGCAAAGAGAGTACAACATGCCACTGTAACTCTAATAGCGAAGTTGCCCGTATACCCTGGAAAGCTATATATATAGCAGAGACACAAGATGTCCTGCATGTTGTTCCTCACACTGACTGAGGAAGATGAGGTCATAGAAATCCGGCTCTTCTGATGACCTATGTATGGTACTGATTTCGATTTCACAATGGTCGGCTGGAGTATGAGCGGTATACCTCATCTCCTCAGGGCATAAGTATGTTTGTAGAATGTAATCAGCCATGTAGCATATTTACTTCGGGTTGAATTATGAGAAACAATGATTGATGATTCATTGTCTATTATGTCCTAGTTGCATAAATAATATACATGATCTTCATATTACTTATTGAATAAATGACTTGCTACTTAATCAAGTTATAATTGAAATGATTGCATAAAGAATACTACTCTATTTAGTTTATTCAATGAATTACCTACTGTTGAATATTTATACTTCTACTGCTCAGTGTTATTTTATTATTTGCAATAACAATGCTTCTGGCAGAGAGTTATAACTCTCGCTGGGACAATTTTCAATTGTCTCACCCCCGCGGGATTCAATTTTTAGGTAGACGCCGAGGAAGAAGAAACCCTTCAGTGGGTGAGCAGCAACAGCAGCCACAACAACAGCAGCAACAACAAGGACAACAGTGATCCACAGGTGGAAACACTGTCTGTTAGATTCTGTATATAGAGAGTCCTATGTGTCGTCTCTGTACTCTCAGGTCCTAGGAGTCAGTAGATGGTTTGATATAGATCTGAGATTTTTGGCTTGATGCCTCGAGATTTTGTATACTGCTTCCGTACAGTTTAACCGGGCAGTCAATGTATATGACTCTTGAGAAGAGATGATACAGAGATGTACTGATGTATCAGAATGTAAATAACTTACTTTGATCCTTTATGAAAGAGTTTTACCGTTTGTGGATCTTAGTGCAGAAGTTTTAATTTTTAGCGATTTTTAGTAATTCCGCTGCTAATAATTCACTTCCGCATTAATCTTATTCGATGTTTGGCAACAGACGTCATAATTTAGTGGTATCAGAGCTCTAGGTTCGCTGAGTCTACAGAGACATAGGACTAAGGTTGTTGAGTATGTTCTAGTGTCTTCCAGTATATCTGATAGTGTCTTCTACTCATATAGGAGGAGAAGAGAAAACTAAAGATGTCTGGATCACACGAGGAAGATGTTGCAGAGAGTAGTGTTGCTGCACCCGGAGGAGGTGCAAGAGACCAAGGAAGGGAGGAACCTATGCATGAACCACCCCAGTTCAATCCAGCTGACATGGGGAACCCAGCCTTTCAAGCCATGTTTGGGCAGTTCAAGACTGCCATGACACACATGACTGATAGGATGCCCATGCCTGCACCTAGGGCACCTACCCATCAAGAAGGACAAGGAGCCGGCAAGACGTTTGAATGACTATGCCGAGTTGGAGCCACAGAATATGCTGGGATAGGTGACCCAGCAGATGTTGACATGTGGCTAACAGAGTTAGAGAAGGCCTTTAGAATCCTGAACATCCTAAAAGCTGAGAAGGTTAGACATGCTGTGTACCTTCTTAATGGGAGTGCTGGTTACTGGTGGACCATAGAGGAGGGGAAAAGGCCAGGTGTGGAGATCGAATGGGAAATATTTCGACGAGAATTTGTCAACAGATACTTTCCTAAGACGTTCTTGGATGAGAAAATCTATAAGTTTGAGAGGTTAAGGCAAGGACCAATGAACATTAGTGAGTACGAGGCTAAGTTCATGGAGCTTTTACGGTTTTGTCCGCATATGGCAACCACCGACGAAGTGAGGATTCGATGTTTTGAGAAGGGGTTAAACACTGAGTTGACCACCCATGTGTCTGCTCTGGAGAACAAGGAAAGATTTGCTACTTTTGCGGAGTCTCTCAGAAGGATAGAAAGATCTATGACGGAGAAGTGACAGACCAAGAACAAGAAGATGTACCCCCAGTTCCAAGGATCCTCATCCAAAGGTTTCAAGAAACTGAGGTTTTCTATGCATACACCACCACGTAGATTCAGTACCCAGATGCAGTGGACATCAAATAGAGGTAGAGGAAGAAGTTTACCACCAGAAGGAGCTCACAACACAACATCTGTGTCGGTTACAGGACCATCCAGACCACAGCAGGGGATCAGAAGTTGTTTCATACGAGGAAAAGAGGGGCATATGATGAAGGATTGTAGAGCCCGAGAGGCAAGTGTGACTCGACCTCAAAGGCAGAGTCAGCAAAGTTCCCAAAGGCGACAATTTCCAGTTAGTGCTAGAGGACGTGGACAAGTGTCCCAAGGTGGATCATCGCCACCCAGTCATCGATCACCGAATCAACCACAAGCAACAACGAGATTCTATGCGATGAATCCACCAGATGCAGTGATCAACCCTCAGGTTGTGACAGGTCAGATGGAATTGTTTTATTCTGATATGTCTACATCCCGTGTCGTATCTATTTTAATTGATCCGCGTGCTACACACTCCTTCATCACTCGAAGAGTGATTCTTGACTGCAATATGACAGTCAGTCACAGGGCAGAGAGTTTGAAGTTAGAAACTCCTTTGATGGGATCTGCTATGTTGCGGGAGGTGTGTTCTCGCTGCATTCTTTTCTTTTCTGAATATTGCATTCAAGTGGATCTTATACCACTTGAGATGTGTGGCTTTGATATAATCCTTGGGATGGATACCTTAGAAAGGTATAAGGTTGTCTTGGATTGTGAGTCCAAGCAAGCTGTATTCACAGATGATAGTGACACATTGATCTTTCAAGGAGATAGAAAGATTCTTCCAACCTGTCTTGTGTCAGCTATGGTATCCGAGAAGCTGATGAGGCAAGGATGTTATGCATTCTTAGCCCATGTGGTAGATACCACCATGGAGAGTTCTAATCCTACTGAAGTTCCTATAGTCAGGGAATTTGAAGATGTATTTTCTGAAGAACTTCCAGGTGTACCTCCCCACCGAGAGATTGATTTTGATATTAATCTAATTCCGGGCACACAACCAATAGCACAAACACCATACAGGATGGCGCCTGCTGAGATGGCAGAACTCAAGAAACAACTACAAGAGTTGCTTGAGAAGGGTTTCATCTGACCAAGCACTTCACCCTGGGGTGCTCTGGTCCTCTTTGTTAAAAAGAAGGATGGGTTGATGCAGTTGTGCATTGACTACAGACAATTAAATGAAGTTACAATAAAGAATAAGTATCCTTTACCAAGGATTTATGATCTCTTTGATCAGTTGCAAGGTGCAACAGTCTTCTCAAAGATAGATTTGAGGTCGGGATATCATCAGCTACGTATTAAGGAAGGTGACATACCTAAGTCTGCCTTTAGGATAAGATATGGTCACTATGAGTTCACAATTATGTCGTTTGGACTAACTAATGCACCAGCTGCATTTATGGAACTCATGAATAGAATCTTTCGACCTTTTCTTGATCAATGTGTTGTCGTCTTCATAGATGACATTCTGATCTACAGTAGAGATGCTCAGCAGCATGAGCAACATCTTCGTCAGGCTCTAACCTTGTTAAGAGAGCATATATTATATGATAAGTTTAGCAAGTGTGAGTTTAGGTTACCAAAAGTTTCTTTTCTTAGATACGTAATATCTGCTTCAGGTATACGTGTTGACCCTAAAAAGGTAGAATCTGTCCTGCAATGGGAATAGCCGAAGACACCGACGGAGATTCACAGTTTCTTAGGGTTGGCAAGCTATTATAGGAAGTTCATTAAGAACTTCAGTTCTATAGCTTTACCCTTAACCAAGTTAACCAGAAAAGATGTTCCTTTTGTCTGGAGTGGCAAGTGTCAACAATCTTTCCAGCTGTTGAAGGAAAGGTTGACAAGTGCACCAGTGCTGGTGTTACCAGAACAAGAAAAAGGATATATAGTTTTCTATGATGCTTCTAAGAATAAACTAGGATGTGTGTTGATGCAGGATAAACAAGTGATTTCTTTTGCTTCCCGACAGCTTAAGAAACACGAGGAGAATTATCCGACACACGATCTAGAACTAGAGCCTGTAGTCCATGCTTTGAAGATCTGGAGACATTATCTCTATGGAGAGACATTCCAGATTTTCACAGACCATAAGAGCCTAAAGTATATCTTCTCTCAGCATGAGCTTAACATGAGGCAACGCCGCTGGATGGAGTTAATCAAGGACTACGATTGTACAATTGATTATCATCCATGGAAGGCCAGTGTGGTTGTTGATGCTTTGAGTAGGAAGTCAGTAACACTAGCCTTAGATAGAGCACAGTTAAATTCCTTGGTGTGCTCTAGGAGGGATATGCTTATCTCTTTAAGGCAAGACAATGTACAGTTAAAAGTATCATTGTTATCTGGGTTGTTAGCTGAGATGCACATAAAACCTACTCTGAGACAGCAGATTAAGGGGCACAACAAGCTAATGTTGTAGTTCAGCAGATTAGATCAGAGTATGGTAGTGAGAAACGGGATGGTTTCCATGATTCATATGATCAGGTAGCCTGTTATCATGGTAGAATGATAGTGCCTGATGTGGAAAACTTAAGGAAGTTAGTCCTGGAAGAAGCTCATTCTTCCATGTATGCTATGCATCCAGGAAGCACCAAGATGTATCATAACTTGAAAGATATGTATTGGTGGCCTGGTTTGAAGAAGGATGTTGCTGAGTTCGTTATGCGGTGTCCTGTGTGTCTGCAAGTTAAAGCTGAACACCAGAAGCCTACAGGAACACTGCAGCCTTTGCCCATACCACAGTGGAAGTGAGATCATGTAACCATAGACTTCGTGGTTGGTTTACCTAGACCAGCCAAAGGTCATGATTCCATCTGGGTAATAGTTGATAGGTTGGCAAAGACAACACACTTCTTACCGGTTAAAACAACTTATTCTGCTGAGAAGCTAGCACAGTTGTATGTAGATGACATAGTGCGGCTGCATGGGGTTCTAGTTACCGTTGTTTCTGACAGAGGTCCCCAGTTTACGAGTCGTTTTTGGGAGCGACTTCATAAAGCCTTAGGCACATAGTTAAGGTTTAGTACAACCTTTCATCCTCAAACTTATGGACAATCAGAAAGGACTATACAAACCTTGGAGGACTTGCTTAGGGCATGTGTCCTCTAGTTTATAGGAAGTTGGGATCTATATCTAATCTTGATAGAGTTTTCCTACAACAATAGCTATCACCACAGTATTGACATGGAACCTTTTGAAGCCTTGTATGGTAGACGTTGTAGATCTCCCCTATGTTGGTATGAAATTGGTGAATATCAACTTTTGGGTCCTGATCTTGTGCAGCAGACCACCGAGAAGATCAAAATAATACAACAACAGTTAAAGACTGCACAAGATAGGTAGAAATCTTATGCTGATAAGCGTCGTAGACCTTTAGAATTCCAGGTTGGAGACAGAGTGTACCTCAAGGTCTCACCTTGGAAGGGAGTTCTTAGATTTGGAAGGAAAGGAAAGTTAGCTCCCAGGTTTATGGGGTCTTATCCAACCATTGAACGAATTGGAAAGGTAGCTTATAAGCTGGAGTTACCACATGAGCTGCAAAAGTTACACCCTAGAAAGCTATATATATAGCAGAGACACAAGATGTACTGCATGTTGTTCCTCACACTAACTGAGGAAGATGAGGTCATAGAAATCCGGCTCTTCTGATGACCTATGTATGGTACTGATTTCGATTTCACAATGGTCGGCTGGAGTATGAGCGGTATACCTCATCTCCTCAGGGCATAAGTATGTTTGTAAAATGTAATCAGCCGTGTAGCATATTTACTTAGGGTTGAATTACAAGAAACAATGATTGATGATTCATTGTCTATTATGTCCTAGTTGGATAAATAATATACATGTTCTTCATATTCCTTATTGAATAAATGACGTGCTACTTAATCAAGTTATAATTGAAATGATTGCATAAAGAATACCGCTCTATTTAGTTTATTCAATGAATTACCTACTGTTGAATATTTATACTTCTACTGCTCAGTGTTATTTTATTATTTGCAATAGCAATGCTTCTGGCGGAGAGTTATAACTCTCGCTAGGACAATTTTCAATTGTCTCACCCCCGTGGGATTCAATTATTAGGTAGACGTCGAGGAAGAAGAAACCCTTCAGTGGGTGAGCAGCAACAACAGCCACAACAATAGCAGCAACAACAAGGACAACAGTGATCTACAGGTGGAAACACTGTCTGTTAGGTTATGTATATAGAGAGTCCTACGTGTCGTCTCTGTACTCTCAGGTCCTACGAGTTAGTAGATGGTTTGATATAGATCTGAGATTTTTGGCTTGATACCTTAAGATTTTGTATACTACTTATGTACAGTTTAACAGGGCAGTCAATGTTTATGACTCTTGAGAAGAGATGATACAGAGATGTACTGATGTATCAAAATGTAAATAACTTACTTTGATCCTTTATGAAAGAGTTTTACCATTTGCGGATCTTAGTGCAAAAGTTTTAATTTTTAGTGATTTTTAGTAATTCCGCTGCTAATAATTTGCTTCCGCATTAATCTTATTCGATGTTTGGCAACAGACGTCACAATTTAGTGGTATCAGAGCTCTAGGTTTGCTGAGTCTACAGAGACATAGTACTAAGGTTGTTGAGTCTGTTCTAGTGTCTTCCAGTATATCTGATAGTGTCTTCTTCTCATATAGGAGGAGAAGAGAAAACTAAAGATGTCTGGATCACACGAGGAACATGTTGCAGAGAGTAGTGTTGCTGCACCCGGAGGAGGTGCAAGAGACCAAGGAAGGGAGGAACATGTGCCTGAACCACCCCAGTTTAATCCAGTTGACATGGGGAACCTAGCCTTTCAATCCATGTTTGGGCAACTCATGACTGCCATGACACACATGACTGATAGGATGCCCATGCCTGCACCTAGGGCACCTACCCATCAAGAAGGACAAGGAGCCGGAAAGATGTTTGAACGACTATGCCGAGTTGGATCCACAGAATATGCTGGGACAGCTGACCCAGCATATGCTGACATGTGGCTAACAGAGTTAGAGAAGGCCTTTAAAATCCTGAACATCCCAGAAGCTGAGAAGGTTAGACATGCTGTGTACCTTCTTAAGGGGAGTGCTGATCACTGGTGGACCATAGAGGAGGAGAAAAGGCTAGGTGTGGAGATCGAATGGGAAGTATTTTGATGAGAATTTGTCAACAGATACTTTCCTAAGACGTTCTTGGATGAGAAAATCTCTAAGTTTGAGAGGTTAAGGCAAGGACCAATGAACATTAGTGAGTACGAGGCTAAGTTCATGGAGCTTTTGCGGTTTTGTTCGCATATGGCAACCACCGACGAAGAGAGGATTTGACGTTTTGAGAAGGGGTTAAACGCTGAGTTGACCACCCCTGTGTCTGCTCTGGAGAACAAGGAGAGATTTTCTACGTTTTTGGAGTCTCTCAGAAGTATAGAAAGGTCTGTGACGGAGAAGCGATAGACCAAGAACAAGAAGATCTACCCCCAGTTCCAAGGATCCTCATCCAAAGGTTTCAAGAAACCAAGGTTTTCTATGTCTACACCACCACCTAGATTTAGTACCCAGACACAGTGTACGTCAAATAGAGGTAGAGGAAGAAGTTTACCACCAGAAGGAGCTCGCAGCACAACATCTGTGTCGGTTACAGGACCATCCAGACCACAACAGGGGATCATAAGCTGTTTCATATGTGGAAAAGTGGGGCATCTGATGAAGGATTGCAGAGCCCGAGAGGCAAGTGTGACTCAACCTCAAAGGCAGAGTCAGCAAGGTTCCCAAAGGCGATAGTTTCCAGGTAGTGCTAGAGGACGTGGACAAGCATCCCAAGCTGGATCATCGGCACCCAGTCATCAAGCACCGAATCAACCATAAGCAACAACGAGATTCTATGCGATGAATCCACCAGATGCAGTGATCAACCCTCGGGTTGTGACAGGTCAGATGGAATTGTTTTATTCTGATATGTCTACATCCTGCGTCATATCTGTTTTAATTGATCCGGGTGCTACACACTCCTTCATCACTCGAAGAGTGATTCTTGACTGCAATATGACAGTCAGTCATAGGGAAGAGAGTTTGAAGTTAGAAACTCCTTTGATGGGATCTGCTATGTTGCGGGAGGTGTGTTCTCCCTGCATTCTTTTCTTTTCTGAACATTGCATTCAAGTGGATCTTATACCGCTTGAGATGCATGGGTTTGATATAATCCTTGGGATGGATACCTTAGAAAGGTATAAGGTTGTCTTGGATTGTGAGTCCAAGCAAGCTGTGTTCACAGATGATAGTGACACATGGATCTTTCAAGGAGATAGAAAGATTCTTCCAACCCATCTTGTGTCAGCTATGGTAGCCGAGAAGCTAATGAGGCAAGGATGTTATGCATTATTAGCCCATGTGGTAGATACCACCATGGAGAGTTCTAATCCTGCTGAAGTTCCTGTAGTCAGGGAATTTGAAGATGTATTTCCTAAAGAACTTCCAGGTGTACCTCTGCCCCGAGAGATTGATTTTGATATTAATCTAATTCCGGGCACGTAGCCAATAGCACAAACACCGTACATGATGGCACCTACTGAGATGGCAGAACTCAAGAAACAACTACAAGAGTTGCTTGAGAAGGGTTTCATCCGACCAAGCACTTCACCTTGGGGTGCTCCGGTCCTTTTTGTTAAAAAGAAGGATGGGTCGATGCAGTTGTGCATTGACTACAAACAATTAAATAAAGTATCAATAAAGAATAAGTATCCTTTACCAAGGATTGATGATCTCTTTGATCAGTTGCGAGGTGCAACAGTCTTCTCAAAGATAGATTTGAGGTCGGGATATCATCAACTGCATATTAAGGAAGGTGACATACCTAAGTCTGCCTTTAGGACAAGGTATGGTCACTGTGAGTTCACAGTTATGTCGTTTGGACTAACTAATGCACCAGCTGCATTTATGGAACTCATGAATAGAATCTTTTGACCTTTTCTTGATCAATGTGTTGTCGTCTTCATAGATGACATTCTGATCTACAATAGAGATGCTCAATAGCATGAGCAACATCTTCGTCAGGCTCTAACCTTGCTAAGAGAGCATACGTTATATGCTAAGTTTAGCAAGTGTGAGTTCTGGTTACCAAAAGTTTCTTTTCTTGGACATGTAATATCTGCTTCAGGTATACGTGTTGACCCTACAAAGGTAGAATCTATCCTGCAATGGGAACAGTCGAAGACACCGACGGAGATTCATAGTTTCTTAGGGTTGGCAAGCTATTATAGGAAGTTAATTAAGAACTTCAGTTCTATAGCTTTACCCTTAACCAAGTTAACCAGAAAAGATGTTCCTTTTTTCTAGAGTGACAAGTGTCAACAATCTTTACAGCTGTTGAAGGAAAGGTTGACAAGTGCACCAGTGCTGGTGTTACCTGAACAAGGGAAAGGATATATAGTTTTCTATGATGCTTCTAAGAATGGACTAGGATGTGTGTTGATGCAGGATAAACAAGTGATTTCTTTTGCTTCCCAATAGCTTAAGAAACACGCGGAGAATTATCCAACACACAATCTAGAACTAGCTGTTGTAGTCCATGCTTTGAAGATCTGGAGACATTATCTCTATGGAGAGACATTCCAGATTTTCACAGACCACAAGAGCCTAAAGTATATCTTCTCTCAGCATGAGCTTAACATGAGGCAATGCTGCTGGATGGAGTTAATCAAGGACTACGATTGTATAATTTATTATCATCTAGGGAAGGACAATGTGGTTGCTGATGCTTTGAGTAGGAATTCAGCAACACCAGCCTTAGACAGAGCACAGTTAAATTCCTTGGTGTGCTCTAGGAGGGATATGCTTATCTCTTTAAGCATGACAATGTACAGTTAAAAGTATCATTGTTATCTGGGTTGTTAGCTGAGATGCACACAAAACTTACTCTGAGACAGCAGATTAAGGAGGCACATCAAGCTGATGTTGTAGTTCAGCAGATTAGATCAGAGTATGGTAGTGAGAAACGAGATGGTTTCCATGATTCAGATGATCAGATGGCCTATTGTCATGGTAGAATGATAGTGCCTGATGTGGAAAACTTGAGGAAGTTAGTCCTGGAAGAAGCTCATTCTTCTATATATGCTATGCATCCAGGAAGCACCAAGATGTATCATAACTTGAAAGATATGTATTGGTGTCCTGGTTTGAAGAAGGATGTTGTTGAGTTCGTTATGCGGTGTCTTGTGTGTCAGCAAGTTAAAGTTGAACACCAGAAGCCTGCAGGAACACTACAGCCTTTGTCCATACCATAGTGGAAGTGGGATCATGTAACCATGGACTTCGTGGTTGGTTTACCTAGACCAGCCAAATGTCATGATTCCATCTGGGTAATAGTTGATAGGTTGACAAAGACATCACACTTCTTACCTATCAAAACAACCTATTCTGGTGAGAAGCTACCACAGTTGTATGTAGATGACATAGTGCGGCTGCATGGGGTTCCAGTTACCGTTGTTTCTGATAGAGGTCCCCAGTTTACGAGTCATTTTTGGGAGCGACTTCATAAAGCCTTAGGCACACAGTTAAGGTTTAGTACAACCTTTCATCCTCAAACTGATGGACGATCAGAAAGGACTATACAAACCTTGGAGGACTTGCTTAGGGCATGTGTCCTCTAGTTTACAGGAAGTTGGGATCTGCATCTAAGCTTGATAGAGTTTGCCTACAACAATAGCTATCAACACAGTATTGACATGGCACCTTATGAAGCCTTGTATGGTAGACGTTGTAGATCTCCCCTATGTTGGTATGAAATTGGTGAATATCAACTTTTGGGTCCTGATCTTGTACAACAGACCACCGAGAGATCAAAATAATACAACAATAGTTTGAGACTGCACAGGATAGGCAGAAATCTTATGCTGATAAGCATCATAGACCTTTATAATTCTAGGTTGGAGACAGAGTGTACCTCAAGGTCTCACCTTGGAAGGGAGTTCTTAGATTTGGAAGGAAAGGAAAGTTAGCTCCCAGGTTTATGGGGCCTTATCCAATCATTGAATGAATTGGAAAGGTAGCTTATAAGCTGGAGTTACCACATGAGCTGCAAAAGTTACACCCAGTGTTCCACATTTCCATGCTAAGGAAATGTCATCCTGACACAGAATCAGTTCTGCAGCCGATGGAAGTAGAGTTAAACGATGATATATCTTATGTTGAAGGACCTGTGTTGATTCTCTATAGAAGAATCAAGAGGCTAAAAAAGAAAGACATTAGTCTTGTAAAAGTCCTTTGGAATCACCGTGAAATTGAAGAAGCTACATGGGAACTAGAGGAAGAGATGAGGAGGAAATACCCTACTCTTTTCTCTTAATACGTTTTGTTATGATTTCGGGGACGAAATCCTTGTAAGGGGTGGATAATTTGTAACATCCCTGACTTGGGTTATGTACTAACCCTAGGTATTTTGCCTAATTAATTTGACTAGATGCTTGTTCTTATACTTTGAAAAGTAATTAAGGCTTTTGAGGAACTTATATTTTAATTTCAGTCCTTTCTAAATAATGTTGAAACATTGTTTTGTTACTTTTGGACTAAGTGAAAATTACCCAAGTTGAGGGGTTAACTTGCAAATTGAACATGATAAGATGTTCCTCTAATGTAGAGACATCATAAGAATGTATATGATGTAGTGGTATGGATTCCACAAGCTTGGGCACCAAGATAAAGCTTGTAGAACAATCCTTGTACATTAAAACCTAGTTTTGGTGTAATGTGCAATTTACCGAAAACCTAGGGTTCAATATGCAAAATACCACCTCTAGGGTCTCTCATGTTTCTTGGAATCAAGTAGAGCAAAGAAAATGAGAGGGGCGCCTCATTTGGATTATCATGGAGGAGAGAGAAACTTGATATTAAAATAATCAAGATTTAAGCATAAATGGCTCTTTAATTTAATTTAATGCAAAAAGAAATAATTAATTGAGGAGCCCTTCAACCAAAATTTGAAGGATGTGTTTGCAATAATGTTGAACGAGATTGTGCCTTGCTTGGGCATAAAAAGATCTTGGTTGAGTGGAAGCCAACTCACATTATCATAATAGAAAGTAATATTCACTAAAAGGATGGATATTAATATAAAACACTTTAAGGTGCTTAATTTCTTTTCCATTAATTTTTGGATAATTGAGAGGTTTATGCACGAAATGGAGGTGGTTTCTTGGCCAAGAAATGGATGGGGATTTGATGGAAATTATTTTGGATTTTAAAGAAAACAACTATTTTTCTTTTTCCTTGAAAATCCCATACATGTCCTTTATCTGTATCCTTTTTCCAAACACCAAAAGGATCGTTTCCTTAGTTTCTTTCTCTTTTCACCTTGCTTTGGCCAACCAAAGTAGAGCTCTGGAATAGAAGAAGGACGACCAAACTAGCTTGGTAAGTTTTGATCAACTCCTACCTCGGATTCATGGTGGAAACCCTAAGGCAATGGTTAATTAATGGTTTTCTTCACCCGATTTCCAATCCTAGCCATCTTTTTCATCCAAAAGCTCAAGGACGGAGCTTGGACAACTGCTGGGACTCCATCCACCATTAAAGCCGTGGAACTTGGAGCTTTGGATCAGTTCTATAGGCGGGTTTTATAACTCTAACCCTTAAGTATGTATTGCACTCTTTTCTATAAGAATCGTTGGTTACTTTCCTTCCTTTGATACTCTTTTGAGTTATTGCTATAACTTCCTTGAAGATCAACAACAATTCTTGGTTGAATAGAGGAAGATGAAGATGACATCATTTTAGATGGTTATCCAAAAAGTTACTTTATTAAATGACCACCAATCCTTTCTCAAACAGTTTCCCAAACCGTTTGGGAGCAAACGGTTTCAAACCGTTTGGAATGAAACAGTTTCACTAAACCGCATAGAAGCAAACGGTCCAAGACCATTTGGTGGCGTTGACCAAGCGTTGACCACTTGGAGACCTTTTGAAAATAATTTATATTAATAGACCATCAATTATTATTGAATAACTCCAATTGGTTCACTATTTAAAGGCCCATTAATCACCTAAACCCTAATCGGGTTGAGGGCTGATTTTATAAGTGGCTAAGTTTGAAACTTGGGTTGGATGACCCAAACGGTTTCAAAACTATTTGGGGATCACCCAAACGGTCTCAAGACCGTTTGGTGATCACCCAAGACTGTTTGGAGGTCTAGGCTTTGGTTTGGTTGACCAATTGAAGATCCAAAGATCCTAGGTTGAAGTATAATCAAATATTGATTTTGGTGATCAATCCAATGAACCAAACCCTAATTGGTTGACTTGGATTTTGATGTTGACATGGGAAAACGGTCTCAAGACCGTTTGGACATCATCCAAACGACCTCAAGACCGTTTGGGGTCAGGTCATGTTCAAATTGGATGAAGGTTCAATGGTTTCAAAGTAATTAGACTCACATTGGTTAATGTTGAAGGGTCATCGATTCTAAACCCTAATTCAAGTGATTCAAACCCTAATTGATGACCAATTGAGTGTCCATTGAGGGTCAAATCAGTTGAAGGTTGACCTAATTAACTCAATCGAAGTATGATGATAAGTCCAATTGATGATTGGTTACATGTATTTAATGGTTGAAGGAACCAACATTGGAAACCCTAATTCAATTGAAGTGGTTGAGACCCTTTTTGGTCCTTGCGGTTTTGGGGAGGTTTGGACCAAACGGTCTCAAGACTGTTTGGGACCAAACAATCCCAAACCGTTTGAGTCCATGCGTTTTCAAGAGGTCACTTTAGCAAATGGTTTTGGGGGTCTACTTTAGTAAACGGTTTCATGTGACCACCTTTAGCAAACGGTCTCAAAAGTCAACTTTGGCAAACGGTCTACACCACCAACTTTACTAAACGGTCTCAAGTGTGCAACTTTAGTAAACGGTTTCATGTGACAACCTTTAGAAAATGGTCTCAAAAGTCAACTTGGGGAAACGGTCTACACCACCAACTTTACTAAATGGTCTCAAGTGTGCAACTTTAGTAAACGGTTTCAAAAGTGTACCTTTAGCAAATGAACTCAAGGTAACCATGGCAAACGGTTTCCACCTACTTTACCAAATGGTTTCATTAGTTTGTGCAAGACCGTTTGGAGGTCTAAATGGTCTTAGACCATTTGGAGGTTTAGTGTGCAAGACCGTTTGAGGTCTGATTTGGTCAAGACCGTTTGGGGTCTATATGGCCAAGACCGTTTGGTATATAATTAACCAAAACTGCATGGGTATTTAAAGTGGATAAAGGACAAAGAGATTAGTTGATTAATACTTGATGTAATCAAATATAATTATAATAAATTTACCCTTAATGGGATAAGGTGATTGGTACTCTTTGAATGAGTAAGCCTTAATGATCATGGTGATAATGACTTAACCCATGATGTTAATTCTCTTTCATGTTGAGATGACTTAGCTTAATCAAAGCTGATGAAAGCATTACCTTATAGAAGATGAGAGAGAAGAATTCCTACATGAATGTTAATAATGTAATGGACTTTTATTATAAATGCATGTCTAATTAGGGTATGATCCATGATAGTGAGATCACGAAACCCTAATTATGAAGGTTAATGAATCACAACCCCAACCGAGGATATTAATGGAAGTAATCCTAATACATGATGATGGTATGATCTTAATTCATAGTGTTGACATAATAAACCCTAATTCAAGGTACTTTGATGATCACTCCTACTTGGGGTGAATAATAAACCCTAATTGTTGATTATTAAACATGATCCCTATTCTAGGGTGATGTGAAGTAAATAGTAAACCCTAATTATGAGTTGTTGATAGTAAACCCTAATCTAGGGTAATGTGATGTGAATAGTAAACCCTAATCAAGGGTGATGTGATGTGAATAGTAAACCCTAATCAAGGGTGATGTGATGTGAATAGTAAACCCTAATTCCAAATAAGGTAAATGGAAGTATGAAACCCTAAATTCTGGGTTATGCTTTTTAGCATGAAGCCTTAAGATTTGATAATGAAATGATGAGACATTAATCCTAATTGAGCTAAGAGGATGATTAACCTAATTGAATTGAAAAGGGAACCCTAACCCTAGTAAGGGCATAGTGGTGCAACCCTTGAATAGTGATGTTATCATTGTTTTGCATTATGCCGATATGAAATTCATGTATCTGTTATCATCTGTACTAATCATGCATGTTTTATGAGATAATGAACATAGCCAGGTATGAGCTATGATGCTTTGTTTATTTAATGTGCTTTATGAGCTTTGTAAGCAATAATATGCTATGTTGCCTAGTGAAAGGTAACAAAAGAGATTGATAGGCTTTAAAAGCCATGTGAAATACCTGCATTGCAATTATTATGTATACACTGTCAAATGATTTGATGGCATTATGTTACCTGCTAGAGTAGTAACAAGTATATTGATGATCTAAGGGTTTGAATACCCATGTTCTTGAATCATAATGATGATATGATAAGGGATTGAGTTCCCAATGCTATTAAAGGTATGAAATGAACTTGATAGAAATGGTACTCATTCTTTATAGTAATGGTTATAAAGTTTTATGTTTGAAAACATGCATGTTGCTAAAAGAATGTTGTAATATACTTAAATAATCAAGTGAAATGATATCATGTAAAGCCCTGACCATAGATCCATCATCGTCAATAGTTGGGTGATGGTGAAATAGGTTTTCCTAAGGGAACTCCCGGAGAGCATACTTTTGAGTATGTGGGGGTAATGGGCGCAAATATCCTTACGCCCTAGTGGAGGAATTGATGTGAGGTGAACATTAAATCTCTCAATCCTTCATTAAATGTATATGCCGGGGTGATGTATCACTAATCTCCCGATGATGATGTTAATGCCGAATCGATGTGAGATAAACAAGAAATCCCTCGATTGTGAAGCGAGTACAGCATGCCACTGTAACTCTAATAGAGAAGTTGCCAGTATAACCTGGAAAGCTATATATATAGCAGAGACACAAGATGTCCTGCATGTTGTTCCTCACACCGACTGAGGAAGATGAGGTCTCTTCTGATGACCTATGTATGGTACCTATTTTGATTTCGCAATGGTCGGCTGGAGTATGAGCGGTATACCTCATCTCCTCAGAGCATAAGTATGTTTGTAAAATGTAATCAGCCATGTAGCATATTTACTTAGGGTTGAATTATGAGAAATAATGATTGATGATTCATTGTCTATTATGTCCTAGTTGGATAAATAATATACATGTTCTTCATATTCCTTATTGAATAAATGGCTTGCTACTTAATCAAGTTATAATTGAAATGATTGCATAAAGAATACTGCTCTATTTAGTTTATTCAATGAATTACCTGCTGTTGAATATTTATACTTCTACTGCTCAGTGTTATTTTATTATTTGCAATAACAATGCTTCTGGCGGAGAGTTATAACTCTCACTGGGACAATTTTTAATTGTCTCACCCCCGTGGGATTCAATTTTTAGGTAGACGCCGAGGAATAATAAACCCTTCAGTGGGTGAGCAGCAACAACAACCACAACAACAACAGCAACAACAAGGACAGCAGTGATCCACAGGTGGAAACACTATCTGTTAGGTTCTGTATATAGAGAGTCCTATGTGTCGTTTCTGTACTCTTAGGTCCTAGGAGGCAGTAGATGGTTTGATATAGATATGAGATTTTTGGCTTGGTGCCTTGAGATTTTGTATACTGCTTATGTACAGTTTAATAGGGCAGTCAATGTTTATGACTCTTGAGAAGAGATGATACAGAGATGTACTGATGTATCAGAATGTAAATAACTTACTTTGATCCTTTATGAAAGAGTTTTACCGTTTGTGGATCTCAGTGTAAAAGTTTTAATTTTTAGTGATTTTCAGTAATTCCGCTGCTAATAACTCGCTTCCGCATTAATCTTATTCGATGTTTGGCAACAGACATCACAACATGAAACCAATCAATCTCAGAGACCGCGCAAAGCCAAACGGTCCCAAGACCGCATGGAATTACACGGTCCCAAGACTGCATGGAATTACACGGTCCCAAGACCACATGGAATTACAAGGTCCAAAGACCGCATGGAGTTACACGGTCCCAAGACTGCATGGAATTACACGGTCTCAAGACCATATAAAGCCAAATGGTCTCGAGACCAAATAAAGTCAAATGGTCCCCAGACCGTATAAAGCCGAACGGTCTCAAGACCGTATGAAGCCAAATGGTCCCAAGACTGAATGGAGATCAACCGGTCCCGAGACCTGATATCCTCCAATTTTGGGATGATTATCTTAGCCTTTTCTTTAGTTTTCCACACTCTTTCTTAATTAAAAATTAGACATAATACCTAAATATTCCTTCTTATTGTAAATATACTATTAGACTAACTTTTCCCTTGTATATTTGCAGAAAATGACACAAAAAAATCGTAAAAGACTCAACTAGCCCCAAGACCGCATCGGCTCAAACGGTCCCAAGACCGCATGAAGCCAAACGGTCCCGGGACCGCATGGAGTCACACGGTCCCAAGACCGCATTAAGCCAAACGGTCTCGAGACCGCATGGAGTCACACGGTCCCAAGACCGCATGAAGCCAAACGGTCCCGAGACCGCATGGAGTCACACGGTCCCAAGACCGCATGAAGCCAAACGGTCCTGAGACCGCATGGAGTCACACGGTCCCAAGACCGCATGAAGACAAACGGTCCCGAGACCGCATAAAGTCACACGGTCCCAATACCGCATGAAGCCAAACAGTCTTGAGGTCCAAACGGTCTTGAGACTCAAACGGTCTTGAGGTCCAAACGGTCTTGAGAACCAAACGGTCTTAAGGTACAAACGGTCTTGAGGTCCAAATGGTCTCCAAACCATTTGGACTTCACTTAAGGCCTATAAATAAGACCCCGAGGGTGCTCAAAAAGGCATCAAGTTTCAGACGTCCAAAGGCTGCCTCAATCACTCTAGAGCAAATCTGACTTCCATCCTCCGCCCAGGGGCTGCCGGTCTGAGACCCATACTCCATCTCGAAGCTGCTTTCTCTCTCTGCTAAAGAAGTTGGGAAGAGGGAGATCTCATCATCGTGCAACATGTAAAGCTGGTGGATCATTTCTCTCTCTCCAAGGGGTTGACTTTTCTCTCTCCTTTGTGGGGATGATGCTCTCTCTCTTCTTGCCTCCTTATTGGTCCTAGTTATGAGTGAGTAGTCTCTCTCTCACTAGGGTGTGGGGAGTAGCCCTACTACCCATGCTTTCATATCATGTAAATGTAATCCATAGTTTGTAATATAGAGTTGTTATCTTTTCATTTCAACATCGAACGTTTAATGAATGCTCGTTGCTTGATCCCCAACTTGTGTTATCTTTTATCTTTTAGTGTGAATTGTCTACATTCATACTATTAGATTCGAAACTCATTTGTATGTTGGTTATTGGTGCATGTATCCACCATGTGCTTGTTTCGGTATCTAGGAGTCCTTTCGAGAAGTGGAGTAAACTCACTTCCAAATGTTGCACTTTCATACTATGAAATGGAATCAGTTGACGTATGGAAGTGCAACTTTGGTAAGTCGAGGAACACACTTCGAGAAGGGAATGATGCAAAGCAGTTGACCATTCGTTCGGGGATGGCTAGCGTTGCATCATTCCCACACTTCTCGTAGTTAGTTCTCCGAAAGGAAACTAAGCCTACAAAGATACTAACTGACTAAAATCTTGTTGCAGATTATGTTTTATTTTGCATGTCTTGATCCATGTGTAGTGGCGGTGAAAAACCGATCACACCCTAGTGACTTCCTACCATTGTTTAACTTATTTAGAATTACTTGCTTGTTTTCTTTACTTTACATGTTCTTAGTTTAAAACAACAAAACCAACCTTTCGATCTAAGTGCCTACTATTAAGAGATTAAGCGAAACTTTAACGTTTTCCATCTTGTTGCTTGCAACAAGACCGTTGTCCTGAGGATTCGACCCTTAAAATATACTACGATAAGACTTCCACGTATCTTAACATACGTGGGTGGAGTTGTCTATCTAGTATATGCAAGGCAAAACCTAAAGACTTACCATCTTTAGGATTTTTAGTTGGTGCACGCAATTCCACGTAAGTGGAACCTCCATCAAAAATTGGCGCCGTTGCCGGGGACAACAGAACAGTTTAATTTCATTTAGTATCTTGCTAGTTGGTTAGGGTTTTACACTTTCCTTTAATAATTAGTTCATATCTTCTTGAATTCATTATATCTATGCCATCATCTAAAAGGTGTTTTCTTTTCTCTACTCAGGTAGAAAACGTGTATGCAATCGTTGCATAACCTCGGATTCTCACCTGATCCAGAGTACGACTCTGAGGTAGAGAGAAGCTTCCACCTCCGCATCAGACTCAATCGCCAAAGAGCCAGGAAAATGGCTGAAGATCAACGCCAGGCTGCATTGGTGATGGAGATGGTCAACGCCGCCATCACCACTCAAAGAGCACAGCTCATCGCTGATACTCGTGCTCAGATTCAAGCGGAGATTCATGTGGAAGAACATGCCCGCATCAGAGCTGAAAATGAGGCAGCAACCCAAGCTGCTCAGTTGGAGCTAAGGAACAAGAAGTTGAGGGATTATGCTGTCCCTAAGAACTAAGAAGATAACCATCCGGTCCGACCTCCGATCATCAACATTCCTAACTTTGAGATCCGGACCCATTGGATTCAGATCATGCAGGGCATCTCATTATCTGGGGGTTCTGGAGATGACTGCATGGATCATCTGAAGAGGTTTAAGGTACTGTGCCGACTGGTCTCGCAAGCCGGAGTTGCCTTCGATGCAATAATGCTTCATCTGTTTCACTTCACTCTATCTGGGAGGGCTCTGAGCTGGTATAACTCACTTGACATGGAGCCAATAATCACCACTTGGGCTCCCCTGGAAGAAAAGTTCTTAGAGAAGTTCTTCCCCCCTTCACTGACTTACGAGATCAGGGGGTAGATTAATCACTTCTCTCAACTTCCCGGAGAATCCCTTACCGTAGCATGGGAAAGGTTCAAAGAGCTTCTGCGAAAGTGCCCTCATCACGACATCTCCCAAAACCAATTGATAGAAACTTTCTACAGGGGAGTGAGTGATGACATAAAGCAGTTTCTGGATTCCTCATATGGAGGAAACTTTATGAGAAAGAATTATGAGGATGCCTGGAAAATAGTCACACTCGGAGCTGAGAATCAATCCAACTGGGGACAATCAGCTGGCAAAGGAGTTCTCAAGGTCTATAAAGCTGAAGAATCAATAGAGATGAAGGCTATTGTTGAAGCCTTGAAAACCATAGCTCATAAGCAATAAGTTCTCGAAACCTCTCTTGGTGAGTTTGACAAGAAGAAAAATCCTCTGGTTCAACAAGTCAAGGCTGCCACAGGAACCTGTGAAGCCTGTCATGCATCTGATCATCCAACCCTTTTGTGCGGTATGCTTTATAATGTGATGATGGATCTGTATCCACCACCACAACAGTATGAACCAATCACTGACCAGTCTGAAGAGCAATTGCCAGAATAAGTCAACTCTATTCATTCCATTCCTGGACAAGTCTATTATAATCCTAATCAGCCAAGGAACCACCTAGGATTCCAATACGGAACCCTACTGGAACCGCAAACCCGCAACACCAGACGCAGGGAGGATCCTCTAGTAGGTTACCACCTGGATTCCCAAGAAATTTCAATCAAAATCAAGGGAACCCCATGAATAACTTCCTGAGAGCTAACTACCCCAGGAATCAATCTGCCTACTATTAGTATACTCATCCTCCTCTACACCCACAGCTGCACCCTCAGTTGCAGCAACCTCAGCTGGCGCTGCCACCACAACAACCTCAACAAGGACAACAACAAATTCCTCAAAAAAACACTCCTTCTCAGCCGGAAGATGAAATGACTTTGATAAGGCAGATGCTGCAATCCCAACAGACTATGCTCGCTAATCAACAAGCGCAGCAAAAGGCAGTAGAAGCTCAACTTGCCCAGATTGCTGCACAATTGAAGCCTCCAACAGGCACATTTACAGGACAACCCGAATCAAACCCCAGACATGGAAAAAATAGGCCTGAACAGTTGAATGTTGTTACTACGAGATCAGGACACACTCTTCATGAAACTACAAGGATCACCCTTGATAATGATGATACACCTGCCTTCATGACGAATGAGAGCCCACAGCAAGGAACAGAGAATCCCATAGAAGGCGCAAAGGGCAAAGAACAAGTGTCCACAGAGCCAGAAATCTTGCAATATAAACCAAGGATCCCATATCCGGGTAGACTGCGAGAAACGAAAATGGATACCAGGTTCCAAAAATTCAAGGAATCGATGAAGAAACTTTACATCGATATCCCACTCCTTGATGCGCTCTCCGAGGTACCAGCTTGGGCAAAATACCTCAAAACTATGTTATCAAGGAAGTACATCACCGAGGAATGGGAAACTGTCAAACTTGCCCAGACCACCTCTGATATCATCCTCAATAAAATGCCAAAGAAGAAGAAGGACCCAGGTTCCTTTGTCATTCAATGCTGCATTGGAAATGCATCTACCAAAAAGGGGCTAGCTGACCTAGGGGCCAATATATCCATTATGCCTTATTCTATGTGCAAATGATTATGTTTCACCGAATTGCTGCCTACAACAATGACAATTCAATTAGCTGACTCTACTATCACCACACCTCTGGGGATCATTGAAGATATTCCAGTTAGGATAGGCAAGGATGCATATATCCCGTGTGACTTCGTTATCATGGATATCAAAGAAGATCTGCGATACCCGATAATTTTTGGCAGACCTTTCCTCACTACTTCTAGGGCGCTTATCGATGTTGAAGCTGGTACCAAAATTTTGAGACTTGGAAAAGAAGCAATTCAATTCCGAGTTCTTAATAGCATGAAAGGCCCCAACATCCAAGAGGAGGTCTTTCTTCTTGACGCAGTACAACAAATGTCTCAATTAGAAATATCCGAGCCAGCTGACGAACTAGAGAATGTTCTAACCAATCTGGATGTCGAATTCTCTATGAATGAACTGGTTCAACAGTGTCTGCAACACTTGGAAAAGACCGAAGAAGCACCGAAGGCCACTTTTGAAGAACTCAAAGATGTCACCATTATAGAAGCAACTGAGCCACCTAAGGCCCCTGAAATGAAAACTTTACCCATGGGGCTTAAACATGTTTTCTTGGATGAGGAAAAATTATGCCTAGTTATCATCAGCTCCACCCTAACAGAAGACCAGGAAGAAAGGCTTCTGGATGAGCTGAAGAAGCGCAAAAAGGCCATTGGGTATAAGATAACTGACCTGACGGGCATAAATCCAGCCCTATGCATGCACAGGCTACCCATGGTTGAAGAATTTAAGCCATCTCGTGAACATCAGAGGAAATTGAACCCTAATCTCAAAGAGGTGGTTCGCCTAGAGGTCCTCAAATTATTTAAAGCTGGCATAATCTACCCTATATCTGACTCCCAATGGGTCAGCCCCGTCCAGGTTGTTCCTAAAAAGGGAGGCACTACTGTCGTGCTTAACGACAAAAATGAGTTAGTACCCACTAGGACGGTGACAGGGTGGAGGATGTGTATTGATTATAGGAAACTGTACAAAGCCACGTGGAAAGATCCCTTTCCTCTACCTTTTCTCGATGAAGTCCTAGAGCGTTTAGCTCATTAGAAATACTTCTGCTATCTCGACGGTTATTCTGGGTTCTACCAAATACCCATACACCCAGAAGACCAAGAGAAAACTACCTTCACCTGCCCTTTTGGAACGTATGCTTTTCGAAGAATGCCTTTCGGGTTGTGTAACGCACCCGCTACGTTCCAAAGATGTATGTCCACCATTTTCGCAGGATTAACAAAATCCATAGTGGAAGTGTTCATGGATGATTTCTCAGTTTACGTAGATTCTTTCGATAACTGTCTAATCAACCTTGGACAAGTTTTACAACGTTGCGAGGAAACGAACCTTATACTAAATTGGGAAAAATGCCATTTCATGGTAACTGAAGGTGTCGTCCTCGGGCACATAGTGAGTGATAGAGGAATCGAGGTCGATAAAGCAAAAATTGATGTTATCTCGAAACTGTCGCCACCGAAAGATATAAAGGGAGTAAGGGATTTCTTGGGTCATGCGGGGTTCTACAGAAGATTCATCAAAGATTTTTCAAAGATAGCAAAACCCATGACCCAACTCCTGACTAAAGATACTGAGTTCATCTTTAACCAAGAATGCATGCAAAGTTTCTCCACCCTAAAAAATGCTTTAATTTCCGCACCTATTTTGAGAGCCCCAGATTGGTCGCTGCCATTTGAAATCATGTTCGACGCAAGCGATTATGCTATAGGGGTTGTTTTAGGACAGCAGATTGACAAGAAACCTTACGTAATTTACTACACATCGAAAATGCTAGATGAAGCACATAAGAACTACACTACCACAGAGAAGGAGTTCCTGGCTGTCATCTACGCGTTCGCGAAATTCCGCTCTTATTTGATTGGATCCAAAGTTATCGTTTACACCGACCATTCCGCCATTCGATACCTGATTCAGAAGCAAGATGCCAAACCCAGACTTATCCGCTGGGTGTTGATGCTTCAGGAATTTGATTTAGAAATTAAAGATAAGAGCGGGGTGGAAAACGTTGTAGCCAACCGTCTCAATCAGATCGAAGTGGAAGACGAAGATAAAATCCCTATCCGAGACTCTCTTCTAGACGACCAACTAATGAAGGCCACCCATGGATTCCCTTGGTATGCGGATATTGTCAATTATCTTGCTACAGAGATCATTCACCCCTCCACCTCGTACCATGACAAAAGGAATTTTCTCCATGATATAAAGCAAATATTATTGGGATGAACCCTACCTGTTTCACCTATGTGCTGACGGACTTTTCCGTCGTTGCTTGCCAGAAGAAGAGATTACCCCCGTCCTAGAGCATTGTCATTCAGGACCTACGGGGGGGGGGGGCACATGAGAGCAAAGAAAACCGCTATAAAAGTTTTGTAGCCAGGCTTCTTCTGGCCAACCATAGCAAAGGACTCCTATGATTTTGTGAAATCTTGCAATAAATGTCAATTTTCTGGCAACATATCCAAAAGGGACGAAATGCCCCTCACAATGTGGCAAGAAATTGAACTTTTTGACGTGTGGGGGGTAGACTATATGGGACCTTTCCCTTCCTCCTATGGCTTCTCTTACATCCTGGTTGCGGTGGACTATGTCTCAAAGTGGGTCGAAGCTATACCCACTGTGTCCAGCGATTCCAAACCAGTCATTAAATTGTTCAAAGATATCATTTTCCCAAGATTTGGAGTCCCCAGAACCGTCATATCAGATGACGGGACCCATTTCCTCGAACGAAGTTTTGAAGCCCTGTTGAAAAAGTACGGAGTCAACCACAAAGTAGCAACGCCTTATCACCCACAGACCAATGGTCAGGTTGAGGTATCAAACGGACAATTAAAGGCGATCCTAGAAAAAACAGTTAATCGAAACCACACTGACTGGTCCACCAAACTTCCCGATGCCCTTTAGGCATACCGAACAACCTATAAAACACAAATCGGGACAACCTCGTTCCGTTTGGTGTACGGGAAGTCATGTCATCTTCCAGTGGAGCTGGAGCACAAAGATTGGTGGGCCATCAAACAACTAAATTTTGATCTTAAAAGTGCCAGAGAAAATAGACAACTCCAGCTGCAGGAGCTAGAGGAGCTCCGAATGACCGCCTATCAGAGTGCCAGGATTTATAAGGAGCAAACCAAAATGTGGCACGACGGTCATCTTAAGAGGAAAGACATCGCCATCGGCGACAAAGTACTCCTTTTCAACTCCAAGCTCAAGTTGTTCCCCAAAAAACTTCGAACAAAATGGTCTGGGCCCTTCACCATAAAGCATATTTACCCAACTGGAGCTGTCATAATTGTCGACAACAACGGAGGAGAAAGGACGGTCAACGGCCATCGTTTAAAGAAATACTACACTCTGGCAGATAAAATGCCAAGACAGACCATTGAAATCAAAGACGCCGCACCATCAGCATAACAATGTCACAGCTTCGTCGAGCCAGTGACGTAAAACACAGGCGCTACTTGGGAGGCAACCCAAGATTTCAACTTCTTCCTTTATTTTCCCTTCTTTTAATCACCATAGGTTTATCTTATGAAAATATAAAAAAATTTCATATAACCAAAACAAACAAAAAAATAAGCAAAATCAAATAACATAATATATATATATATATATATATATATATATATATATATATATACAAAAATATATATATATATATATATAAAAAAATCCGTTCGACCTTAACCCTACCAAACGGTCCTAAAACCGTTTGGGACCAAACAGTCTTCAAACCGTTTGGAGCGAACCGGTCTTGAAACCATTTGGAGACAAACGGTCTCGAAACCGTTTGGGACCAAACAGTCTTTAAACCGTTTGGAGCCAACCGGTCTTGAAACCGTTTGGAGCCAAACGGTCTCAAAACTGTTTGGGACCAAACGGTCTTCAAACCGTTTGGAACCAAATGGTCCTGAAACTGTTTGGGACCAAACGGTCTCGACATCGTTTGGGACCAAACGGTCTTCAAACCGTGTGGAACCAAACGGTCTTGAAACCGTTTGGGACCAAACGGTCCCTAAACCGTTTGACCTAGGGTTTTTGTTGGGTCAACCCCCCCCATTTCCTATAAATATAAACCCTCCCCCCTCCTTCTTCTCTCTTCGACTCCCGAGTTTCCTCAAACCTTTGCGAAAAGGCTGTTCCATTGCCTCTGTTTTCCCTGCTCCCGCGCGGCTCACCTCCGTCGACCTAGCTCCGTGTTCCTTCGCGGCGACCTCACCTCTGCCTCTGACACTCTCACCGTCATTTTCCCTACCCACAGCAGCAAGGTAAGCACGTCACCATCTCTGACACCGGCAACACCGCTGCGAGTACCTGTTCTATCGCCTTTACCTGCGCACCTCCGCCATCTTGGTCATCTTCGACGTCTACGGCATTGCCGACCTCCTTTTCTATCGCCATCGACGACTTTATCACCGTCAGCTCTGCCTTCTCCTTCGCCGCCTTCGTCTTCATCGCCGCCGGCTCCACCGCGATCCTCTTTACCTTCATCTTTATCACCTATCGTTGCCTTCATTTTCATCATCGGCACCTCCGCCTTCTCTTTCGCCAAGCCGACTCTCCCGACGTTTCACCTTCCAAACGGTGTTGAAACCGTTTGGGAGCAAACGGTCCTGAAACCATTTGGGACCAAACAGTCTCCAAACCGTTTGGCCTTCCACAACCATTTAAGTTTCATAAAAACAAATATATATATATATATATATATATATATATATAACCACATTAATACAAATAAAAATCCAATTCTTTTTTTAAGCATGTGTTCTACTTATAATTTTTCCACTTTTCAGATATGGCGTTACCAGCTAAGTATGCCTCATGAACCAAAGACGCTCCTTTTTGGACATGAGCAAATGATGGAAGAGCTGGCCAAACTCTAGAAGATCAGAGATGTCTACAACAAGACTGGAACGGTCCCACCAAAGGTCAAGATGATGGATGTCTTGTGTGACATTGACCGCCTCAACAAATGTCTAGCATAGGCAACTGAAGAAGAAGTGGAAGAAATCTCTTCCGATGACTATGAAGGCTCGGAATACACGCCAAACCCCGAGGAAGAATCCCCACCTGAAAAATCTAAGGGGAAGAGGAAGGCCCAGGAAGCCGCTACAACTCAACACCAAAAGAAACGGGCAAGGAAACAAGTTCATCCTGCCACTGCAAGGGAACAAACCCTAGCTGGGTATGTCCCACCAACCACTACCACCGTTATTACTACCCCCGTCTTCTCAATTACCACCACCGCAACACCACCACTAGAAAACCTCTTCATCCATACCATCCAATCCACTGACAAAATCCTCAAACCCAAAAAATACGTTTGCTCAAGCGTACTACTAAAAATGGGGATTTATGACAGAATCCTCACACTTCTTGACAATGCAAATCTCTCAAAACTGTGTTTTGTCCCCGAACCCTCTTTTATCGAGCCTACTACTGAATTCTTCACCTTCCTTGCTAAAGAGCCCATCGACATCATGGATAGATCACGGGATGGAGGTGACCGTCGGCTGGTCACCAATCTCTTCGACAACAAGGTTGTCATAACAGAAAATATGCTGAGTGAAATCTTTATTGACAACCAGGAGCAGCTAAAGAAAGCCAAGGTTGTGGGAATTGAGAATCCAAATTTCAACAGGCACAACTTTTGGAAATCTCTGACAGGGCTCCCCACCTATGATGCAAAAACATGCAAGGCATCCAATATACAATCTGGACTAGTGCACACTTTACACAAAATCCTCACAGGCGCACTCTTCCCCAGGACAGAAGGAGGAAATGTTGTAATTTCATATCTCTTAGTTCTCTGGTCCATTCTACACGGGATGCCAGTCAACATTGGATGTCATATGATCCAGAAACTATCAGCTTACGCCCTGGGGAAGAAAATTTGCATAGGAGGTCATGTCACATCCATCATCAAATATCTCAATATGGACAGACTTCTACCTAGATGCATGCAAATAAAGGGCGACATCATCACTAACGAACAAACCTTGAAGAACTCCTTCATTATCAAGGAGAAGGATGCGAAACTACATTACGTATTCAGCCCTACAGTCAAATCATCCATAAATCTTCTCCCGCTTCCGGAGCTAGCAAATTATGACACAGAAAAGCTCCTCTTCTCCGACGAGGAGCTTACACAACTCTTAGCTTCGGTTAAAACAACCAAAAAGAAAGCAAAAGCGGGATAGACGGAGCTAAGTATCACATCCCCGACAGCTCGATCATCAAAAATACCTGTAAAACGACCTTCCAGAAGGTAGTTGTAGGCACAACAGTTGTCGGGGACACCAACTTCAAAACCACATCCTGAGGACAACCCACTTCCCGACGATCACTTCACCTCCTCATCATTAGACTCTTTCATCATGAGTCTAAATGCTCAGCTAACCGCCGCCACCTCACCACCCTCCACCTTTCCAACATCCACCACTCTTCCTTTCATCACCACATCTACGCAACAACCCGCATCCTCTTCCTCACCCCTTTTCCCTTCGGGCTCTCCCTTCTCCACTCCTACGCCCGACTTTACTACTTTCCCCTCCACCTCTACAGTCTCTACCCCATCGCTATGACTTCCACCACTTTCACCAGAGATACCACCACCTTTCACATCCACCACCACCCCGACACCGCTGGTGACCCCATCCATAGTCACCATGTAGTTCACGGCACCATCAATGTCTCTTCCGCAAGGCACTACCACCCTCCCACACAGACCCCAGCCACCCCACCCTTCCGCCTCTGGGGTCCCCTTTTCCAATATCGGTGAGGAATTCAGACGTCAATTCAACATCATCCGAAACCTCCTCACCGATCATTCTAACATTTTACATTCTATTTTTTCTTGTGTGCAGGGATTATCCAAAAAGGTGGCCACGATCAACAAACAGAACCGCGCCTTGCCCAACTTCCTCCAAGGTTTTCAGCAAAGACAAGATGAGGTGGCTAAGCAAGTTGAGCACATCAACAACCACTACAACAACTTGCCCGAGTTGGTCCTTGGAGCGAAGTTCCAGCAAGAAGCGATGGCTAAGCAAGTCGATGAGATCTCTACGCATACTCAACCTCTGCCCGAGACTCTCCGCGAGCTCAAGCAGCAACAAGTAGCTTTTAGCACGCGCTTGGACACCATCAGTGCACCCTCACACACCTAACCAATCGCCAAGAGGAGTCAACGAATAATGAAATCCAGCAACTGCGTGCTCAAGTAACAGATCTTACATCACGCCTCCTCTCCGCCGAGGGCCGATATAACGACCTCAAAGAAACACACGACGCACTGCTCGAAACACACGGGCATGTGCAAGTGGCGTTCGATGAGTTACAAGCCGTCCATCGGCGGTGTAAAAAGACCGCACGCAAGTAGCTAGCAGAAAAGGCAGCGGCTGACAAAGATGGTGATAACAATGACGAAGAAGACTCCGACTCCTCTGCTGATTCGAACAACGATACCACCTCTTCAGGTGATAAATCTGACGATGGAGAGGACCCAGGCCAAGAAGCAGGCCCTTCTCAGAAAGGTTTTGACATAGGTCACCAAGAAGGTGGCCATCACCCCAAGCCCCCCCACAACGAAAATGTAAACATGTCGTACGGGGACCAGTTCCTTGATTATTCTGCTCTGGGATCCATTGGGGAGTCTGCTAAAGACGCGGCTTTCACTGAGTTCCACCAATGTATATTAGGAACCAGCACAAGCCCACCAACAACAACCGCTCAACCTTCCTCCGCACTTGGCAAAGCAGTGCCTTCCCCCCAAGATCTGAACGAGTCAGAATGAGTAAGCTTAGATACAGATGAAGGCCTCGATTCTGCTTTGGATTCAGATGATGATCTGTAGGGCTATGCAGAAGTCCTGGAACAACCTTCCTCCCCCCTCCCCAGGAACTTCCCCCGCCACCACCTCTACCGTACAAAATGCATGATCTTGATATGGCGGCCATCTCCACATTAGATGCTCAGGACATTTTTATACTGAACACTATTGTGGACGATGCAAAGGCAGGGGAAGACATCATCTACCATAACACCAAAACTAAGCGCAAGTTAACACACGAAGATTTCCGCAACATCATGTGACAACGGTCCACGATGCCTATGGCAATCTTTCGTGTCTTACTCGCCAACTGTATAGAAGTGTACATAAGCCCTAAGAGGCAACAACCAGTCTTCAACGCCTCACCTGCTCTGTCTATCGGCCTTTTATACAAAGATATACGAGCAAAGTATATCGAGAGGCTGTGTGCTGGTTTAGCACGACAGGCACGTTATCTTACCGTGCCCTTCCAAGTTTTGGACCACTGGCTATTTATGATTGTAGACACCGAGGCTCGGGACGCCAAGGTATATAATTTTTGCGGCACTCAGCTCCCTGCCGGCACAATAAATTTTGTTGGTGAAGCAGCAGGCGAAGCGAGATGTATACCCTTCCGGCTGCTTAAATTAATTTGGGTTGCACGCCCATCCCTCCGCCAAGACTGGAGCCAACCCTGGTTCCAAATAATTAATCCGCAAGTTCAAGCTGCTGAGGGATCTGGGGACTGCGCTTTTTGCACCATCCGTCACATCCAAGCGCTGAACCAAGAAATCCCTTTTACAAATCTAGTCGCTGAAGATTTTCACTCTTTGTGAGGGCGTTACGCCATGGAGCTCATCTGTGATAGAAGGTTCTTCAAGGACCCGACTATGGCACCAGATGACATCCCTCGTTACCTTTTTTCAGTGATACAACGCCCGCAGAGGCGACCTTTGCGAAAGACTTTGAAAGAGTTGGAGAAATCTAAGGAGCCAACCACCGCTCCCGAGTAACAAAAAAGTGACATAGATCCTTTGTCTTCCATAGAACCAACCTTCCCGGAATTTGGACTCACTGCTTGCAACGATCTCTCCGACATTGAACTACGCCTCATCATGTCAAGGCTTTCCGCCGAGAAGGATGAGCTCGTATTCATGTATGGTGACATTCTAATAATGGCAGACACACTTCGAGAGACTATACAATTTAAAGGATCTCTCTCGGTAAGCATAATGGCCGCTTATCAGTTTCTCCTCGTCCAAGATAACCCAACAACTTATATGGCGTCCCCATACATGAAGGATGATCTTTTAAAGCTAAAGAACTTCGGCACAATGGAAGCGCTAGTCTCCTTTCTACAACACACAACACCGAAGTTCATAATGCTACCCTTCCTTTATCATGAGCACTGGCTGCTGCTGGCAACACATCTTCCCAAAGGAACAATCACTATCCATAACAGTTCTGACAGCCAGTACAACCCCCGACAGAGGAGTTATGTCGTGACACCAAAGACGCCCACAGAGGTCGTAGCGAAGGAATGTGCTGAAAAACTAATCGCCTTTTTAAGTCAGCATACAAGAGCTTACGACAAAGAACATTTCCATCGCCCTTCCTTCAACAACAAATGTCCCCAACAAATCCGGCAATCAAATGACTGTTGCTTCCATGTCCTCTACTGGATGTACACCATCATGGTCCTCCAAAGACCAGTAGAGGATATGACTGACGTGGAATATCACACTCTACGCGGAAAGTTTGCAGCTAATCTACTTCAAGCACCAGGGGCAACCTCTGGATTAACATAGACCGCAGCCCTTGTCATCGTACTTCTCAACCTATCACTTTGACACTCTAAGGACAGAGTGAGTGATAAGTTGGGGGGGGTACATTAGACAAGGGCGAGGTATCATTTCTAACCCCTCTTTTTCTATCTTCTCCTTCCTTTTTGTACATATTTTCTTATTTTCCTTTACACTTTTAGCATTCTTTTTATAAAATCACCCTCAGCTAACTGTAGAATCATGTTAGCCCTCAAAAGTAAATAGCACTTAGACATATAATGGTGACTCAATAATGTCTCTCCACCATCGATTTTCATGCTTTTATTTCACTTCTATATATGACTCTCCACAGGTCATTATCAAGGCAGAAATAAGCCAAGCTCTCAAGGATGAGAGGGGCATCAGGCGACTTCCAAATCAAGAAGTCTTGCAAGAGGACCACAAAAAGAAACCAAATAAGTGCATGTTGAAAAAAAAACTCTAAGAACATCTTTCCTCTCTTCAAATAAAAGAGGCTTGGCCACCCAAAACAAATTCCCGAAAAACCCCAAAACCCAAGCCTACGAGTATTCGAATAAAATCCAGAGAGTCGAATAAAATTATGAGAGTTGTACCATAAATAAGGATCTATATAAAGAACCAATGAAGGTCTCACCCGACCGCTACATTCAGCTGCCCTCACGAAGGCAGATGTGTCGTGCCCGGTAGTGAAACGCTAAGGTATCTAAATATATGAAAGGCTTATAAAGGACTCATCCGGCCGGTACATTCAGCTGCCCTCACAAAGGTAGATGTGTCGTGCCCAGTAGTGAGTTTCTAAAAGCATAAACAACCCCTCCCCCACTTGAAGGGGGAGTTACACTTCAAGCCTTTAGCCAACCCTCATACCCACTCTAGCTTCCAGTAGGATCTTCAGAGAGGTATAAAGCTGATTAGAGTCAACAACATGCATAGAATAAAAGTGGTCCCGATGCAAACTACGAGATACGGAAGGAACCTGAGACCCAAGCAACTCTCAAAACCTGGAAGAGTCAAGGCAAGCAATAAGACCTGATATGACCTTAGGAGAACTCAGGTTGAGAATTTAAGCAAGAGTATGGAAATCCTAACTAAATAAAATTGCCTCTCCATTACATGCCTTAGCTCTATCTAACTTGAGGACAAGCTAGACTCTAAGTTAGGGGGGGTGATAACCTCCAATTTTGGGATGATTATCTTAGCCTTTTCTTTAGTTTTCCAAACTCTTTCTTAATTAAAATTAGACATAATACCTAAATTTTCCATTCTTATTGTAAATATACTATTAGACTAACTTTTCCCTTGTATATTTGCAGAAAATGACACAAAAAATCATAAAAGACTCAACTATCCCCAAGACCGCATGGGCTCAAACGGTCCCAAGACCGCATGAAGCCAAACGGTCCCGAGACCGCATGGAGTCACACGGTCCCAAGACCGCATGAAGCCAAACGGTCCCGAGACCGCATGGAGTCACACGGTCCCAAGACCGCATGAAGACAAACGGTCCTGAGACCGCATGGAGTCACGCGGTCCCAAGTCCGCATGAAGCCAAACGGTCCCAAGACCGCATGGAGTCACACGGTCCCAAGACCACATGAAGCCAAACGGTCCCGAGACCGCATGGAGTCACACGGTCCCAAGACCGCATGAAGCCAAACGGTCCCGAGACTGCATGGAGTCACATCGTCCCAAGACTGCATGAAGCCAAACGGTCTTGAGGTCCAAACGGTCTTGAGGCCCAAATGGTCTTGAGGTCCAAACGGTCTTGAGACCCAAACGGTCTTAAGGTCCAAACGGTCTTGAGACCCAAACGGTCTTAAGGTCCAAACGGTCTTGAGGTCCAAACGGTCTCTAAATCGTTTGGACTTCACTTAAGGCCTATAAATAAGACCCCGAGGGTCCTAAAAAAGGCATCAAGTTTCAGACGTCCAAAGGCTGCCTCAATCACTCCAGAGCAAATCTGACTTTCATCCTCCACCCAGGGGCTACCGGTCTGAGACCCATACTCCATCTCGAAGCTGCTTTCTCTCTCTCCTCCATAGAAGGTGGGAAGAGGGAGATCTCGTCATCGCGCAACCTGTGAAGCTGGTGGATCATTTCTTTCTCTCCAAGGGGTTGACTTTCCTCTCTCCTTTGTGGGGATGATGCTTTCTCTCTCTCTTCTTGCCTCCTTCTTTGTCCTAGTTATGAGCGAGTAGTCTCTCTCACTAGGGTGCGGGGAGTAGCCCTGCTACCCATGCTTTCATATCATGTAAATGTAATCCATAGTTTGTAATATAGAGTTTTTATCTTTTCAGTTCAACATCAAATGTTTAATGAATGCTCGTTGCTTGATCCCCAACTTGTGTTATCTTTTATCTTTTAGTGTGAATTGTCTACGTTCGTACTATTAGATTCAAAACTCATTTGTATGTTGGTTATTGGTGCATGTATCCACCATGTTTTTGTTTCGGTATCTAGGAGTGCTTTCGAGAAGTGGAGTAAACTCACTTCCAAATGTTGCACTTTCATACTATGAAAGGGAATCAGTTGACGTATGGAAGTGCAACTTTGGTAAGTCGAGGAACACACTTCGAGAAGGGAATGATGCAAAGCAGTTGACCATTCGTTTGGGGATGGCTGGCGTTGCATCATTCCCACACTTCTCGTAGTTAGTTCTCGGAAAGGAAACTAAGCCTACAAAGATACTAACTGACTAAACTCTTGTTGCAGGTTATGTTTTATTTTGCATGTCTTGATCCATGTGTAGTGGCGGTGAAAAACCGATCACACCCTAGTGAATTCCTACCATTGTTTAAATTCTTTAGATTTACTTGCATGTTTTCTTTACTTTACATGTTCTTAATATAAAACAATAAAACCAACCTTTCGATCTAAGTGCCTACTATTAAGAGATTAAGCGAAACTTTAACGTTTTCCATCTTGTTGCTTGCAACAAGACCGTTGTCCTGAGGATTCGACCCTTAAACTATACTACGATAAGACTTCCACGTATCTTAGCATACGTGGGTGGAGTTCTCTATCTAGTATATGCAAGGCAAAACCTAAAAACTTACCATCTTTAGGATTTTTAGTTTAATGCACGCAATTCCACATAAGTGGAAGCTCCATCAAGACCGCATGGAGTTACACGGTCCCAAGACCGCATAAAGCCAACCGGTCCCAAGACCGAATAAAGGCAAATGGTTTCAAAACTGAGGGAGTCCAAACGGTCTCAGAACCCAAACGGTCTTGGGCCCAAAACCGCTTAAACCGTTTGGACTCCACTCAAATCCTATAAATAAGACCCAAACGATCCTCACAAGGAAGAAAAGTTGCAGACGTCCAAAGGCTGCCTCTATTGCTCCAGAGCCATTCCATCCTTCATCCACTGCCCCGACGTTGCCGGTCTGAGATCCATACTCCATCTCCAAGCTACTTTCTCTCTCATCGACAAAGAAGGTGGGAAGAGGAGGTCTTGTCATCAAGCAAGCTACAAAGTGTGAAGATCATCACTCTCTCTCTCTCCAAGGGGTTGACCTTCCTCCCTCCTTTGTGGAGATGATGCTCTCTCTCTCTCTTCTTGCCTCCTTCTTTGTTCTTGCCATGAGCGAGTAGTCTCATACACTAGGGTGCGGGGAGTAGCCCCTCTACCCATGTTTTCATTTCATGCAATGTAACTCATAGTTTGCAATAGAGATGTACTTTCTTTTCAGTTCAACTTCAATCATTTAATGAATGCTTGTTGCTTGATCACCAACTTGTGTTACTTATTATCTTTTAGTATGAATTGTCTACGTTTGTACTATTAGATTTGAATCTCAATTGAATGTTGGTTCTTGATGCATGTAGCCACCATGCATCTGTTTCGGTATCTAAGAGTGCTTTTCAAGAAGTGGAGTAAACTCACTTCCATCATTATACTTTCATACTATGAAATGGAATCAATTGATGTATGGAAGTACAACCTTGATAAGTCAAGGAACACACTTGGCAAAGGGAATGATGTAAAGTAGGTGACCATTCGTTTGGGGATGGCTGGCATTGCAACATTCCCACACTTCTCGTAGTTAGTTATCTGAAAGGAAACTAAATCTACAAAGATACTAATTGTTTAGACTCTTGTTGCAGGTTATGTTGCTATGCTGCATGTTTTGATCCGTGTGTGGTGGTGGTGAAAGCCTAACACATCCTAGTGGTTCCTTAACATTGCTTACAACCATAAATCTACTGTCTTGCTTTTACTTTACTTGCATTTAATTTAAACAACCAAATCAACTCTTTGATCAAAATACCAACTGATAAGGAGTTAAGTGAAATTCTAACATTTTCCATCTTGTTGCTATCAACAAGACCGTTGTCCTATGGATTCGACCCTTAACTATATTACGATAAGACTTCCACGTATCCTAGCATATATGGGTGGAGTTTTCAATCTAGTATAAGCAAGGCTAAACCTAAAGACTTACTATCTTTAGGATTTTTAGTGGTGCACACAACTCCACGCAAGTGGAAGCTCCATCAGATTGGTTTAGCAATCAAGAGTGAATGACCAAGTTGAATGATATGTTCCCCCCAACATCTATCTAGTACCATTTTCCCTAAACAGTCCACCCACCTAATCTCATTGCTTAAAACCCAATTTGCTTTCTTAGCTTGTTCATGCTAGTCTAGTTTAGTTGCTTTTGCTCAAACTAGTTAATTTCTTAATCTTGCTCTTTAGTGTTAACTTAGGCTCTTTCTCTCTTTTTTGTGGTTAATCTAGTTCTTATTTGTTAAGTGCTCTGCTAGTGTAGTATAGTTAACATTTTCTCTTTCTCTATTAGTTGCTTAATTTAGTTGCTTAGACTTGCCTGCTTAGGATAACTTAGGGTTGTGATAACTTAGCTTTCATGCCTTTACTTGCTTGTTCACCTAGTTTAACAACCAACCAACCACCTTTAAACCCTTCAACCCTAATCTCCATAATAGGAACGTATCCAACACTAGCCTAGGTCCAGTAACCCCTCTATCCCTGAGGATCGACCCCTACTCTTGCTAATCACCTATACTACAATAGTACCCCATGCGCTTGCGGGTGACCTACTCGGTTTTGTGATAGACTTGTGTTAGGGTTAATGTAAATTTTGAAATATTACATCATGTGTTCCGATCTCGTGGGGCGCATCTAATCAAATACAATCGGTTAGTGTGTGCACCTCTGGCGAATGCACCAAGATTTCTAGTGTCGTTGCTGGGGATAGAGGCGCTTGGCCTAGCTAGTTAGTGTAGCTTAGCTTTTCATATTTCTCTCATCATTGCTATTCTTTATTCTTTGTTCAATTTTGCATATTGCCATTCTAACTTGGTTTCTTGTTGTTTGTTTGTGTATTGTGCATGTGATAGCTCTGCATGCACCATATGTGTTCTACTTGTACCGACTTGGTGTTGTACGACCCCGAGATAGGTATAAGGAGACGCCAAAGCCGCCGAAACCAACATTGAGAAATCAATATGGGTGACCACATGGCAGAAAACAACCCTCCTGGAAATGCTCAACAACCACCCCAGCTACAACCCAACTATCCCCTTCACAAGTATTTCACCCCAGAGAACTACAATTCCCCCATTGCCACCCTTGTTGACCAGATGCCAGGTCAATAGTTCTTCATTCCACTTGCACTCCTTGGGCTCCTCTCCACTTTCTATGAGTTGGAGAGCAAAAATCCCTACCATCACATCAACGCCTTCCTTGAGACTTGTTCCACCTTCCGTACACCCGCTGCCACCGATGATTCTATTTGGAGGACACTTTTCCCATTTCTCTTAAGGAAAAGGCTAAAGAATGGTATATCTCAAAACCAGAGTTGTTGACTTGGAATGCGATCAAAAATGAGTTTTCAAGAAGTTCTTTCCAATTTCCAAGCTAACGCACATGAGAACATGTATCACTACATTTTCCCAAAAGGAAAATGAACCTTTCCACGATGCGTGGGAAAGGTTCCAAAAGCTCCTTTGCGACTGCCCCCATCATGGCATCTAGTCCAAGCTTTCTACACTGGAGTTGAAGAGTTAAGCTAGAACAATGTTGACTCATCATGTGGATGCACATTCAAGGCGAAGCCACCTGAGGAGTCATGGCCATTATTTGAACACCTTGCTAAAAATTCCTACCAACAAGTTTCTACTAAAGGGGGGCAATGTAGCCGGAACTACATCCCTCACCTTCTTCTGTAGCTCAAGCCTGCACCACCTCCAACCCTGACATGATGAAGATGATGGCAGAGATGATGAATATGATGAAGAGTCAAGACAGAGGGTCTTCTAGTCAATCCACCATGGCGGTTGAAGTCGAAGAAGAGGAAGTTCATGCTTTTCACTCTTTTGGCAACCGGAACAACCAAGGTCCTATGTCCAACACTTAGCCCATGTTTGGTTCGAGATATCATATGGATTTCGGCTTGTCTTCTTGTGCCACATCAGTGCCACATCAACACAATCCAGTCCAGGTTAGCAAGATGCATGTTTGGTTGAACATCATGTAACGACCCCATTTCAGGGTTTCGTTGTCCTGATATCTGGATTAACTCAGTCCTGCTAGCAGTAGGATTTCAGAAACCAATCTGGATTTTGCTCTATTTTTTGTGTATTTTGTTTTATATGTCAGATTGAAAAACATAAGTTATGAGCCCAGTCCAATTTAATGATGGGTTTGGTTTGCCAAACATAAACAAGATTGGCTAATCCAGATATATGGAATAAGCCGGTCTAATCTAGTCCGGATTTCACAATCTAGATCTCAAACCAAACAGGGTCTTATACTCCCGAGTGGAGAAACCATCCTAACTTTTCTTGGAAATAACAAAACAAGGATGGTCAAGCATAAGGGCAGCCAAGGCCGAGGTATAGATCAAAGTTTGAAGATGAAGTACTTGGAATATTAAGAAGTTTGGATGAGGTAAAGAAAGATGTGTCCTCTCATGGGCAGTCCATTAACTGTCTTGAGCAAAGACTAGACCAAATATATTTTTCTCTTGATAGGAGGTAGCAAGGAAGACTTTCGTCTCAACCAATGCCAAATCCAAACAATGATGACACTTTCCTAGGGAAAACTCAATGTTCATATGCTCCACCTCCATACCAAGTACCACCAAATCCCTATGCTCCACCACCTCCTCAAGCTCCTCTCAACTATCAATATGTTCCACCTCCACCTCACTCATACCAAGAACCTCAACTTCCACAAAAACCACAGCCAAACCCACAAGCTACCTCTTCCTCTACCCATGAGCATGTGAAGGCGGTAATGGTTTTGAGGAGTGGCCGGACTTTAGAGAAGCCCCGTGATACTATTGTCGTTGATAAAGTAGCCAATGAGGATAGATGTGATACTGTGACTAGACAGGTTGATACTGAGATACATCTTGATGATATGGTGACAAGATCTAGAGTTGATATTGTGATACAAAGTAGTGAAATCATGATTCATGTGATTCCTATTGATGATATTGTTGATTGGAGCCATTTGGGATCCCAACTCCCCCCATTTCCTGATTCTCTTAAGGAGACTTCTGTTGAGAGGAGAATAAAGAAACATACTGAAGACATCCTAGAGACTTTCAAATAAGTGAAAATTAACATTCCATTGCTTGATGTGGTTAAGCAAATTCCTTCTTGTGCTATGTTCCTGAAAGATTTGTGCATCTTCAAGAGAAAGACAACGGGAAGAACCCCAAAGAAAGTCAAGCTCATCGAGCAAGTGAGCTCAATTCTATAGCACACCATGCCAAGGAAGAGGAAATATCCCGATGCTCCCATCATGCATGCTACATTGGGGTACATCACATAGACCAAGCCCTTCTAGACTAGGGTTCTAGTGTTAACCTAATGTCATATGATGTGCTTGCCGAGCTCAAAATGGGGCAATTAAGTCCGGCTCATTGTACTTTACAGTTGGTCGATCAATCAGTAAAGACGCCTAGAGGGCGTGTTGATGATGTGCTTGTGAGACTTGATGATGAGAGTTCTACTTTCTTCCCTGTCGACTTCATTATGTTAGACATGGAAAAAGACACAAGGAGGCTTCCTATCATCTTGGGAAGGTCATTCCTAGCCACAGCTGATGCAGTGATTCATATGCGGACCGGCACTATGTATGTGACATTCATGCACATGAAGATCCAGTGGAACATCTTTAAATCTTCAACCACAACCGAGGTGATAGGGGCCATTGAAGAAGATTGTTATCTTGTTGAGTGCTTGGATGAGATTGTGGAGGAAGGCCTACCTATGTGGATTCAAACTGCCACTCAAGGTAGAGGTTTAGAGCCAATAGTTGAGTTCCCAGATGATGATTATGAAGATGATTAAAAGAATGAGCTAGCCTTGGTGGCTGCAACTGAGACCTTCCATCTATTTTTGAACCATTAAAGAAGTCCCTTGAAGAACCTCCCACTCTCGAGCTGAAGTCACTTCCAGAAGGATTGAAGTATGCTTTTCTAGGTTCAAATGACACCCTCTTGGTGATCATTTCTTCCATTCTCTCGTCAGAATAGGAAAAGGCATCGATGAAAGTTTTGAAGAAGAATATCCCTACCATTGGATGGTCTATTGCTGAATTGAGGGGTATTGATCCCTCCATCTGTGTACACGAGATCTATTTAGAGGATGATGCAAGGCCGACCCGCCAAATGCAAAGGCGGTTGAATCCAAAGCTGAAAGAATTTGTAACTCAAGAGGTTGTGAAGTTGCTCGATGTTGGGATTGTCTATCCTATTTCTGACAGTACATGGGTGAGTCCCATCCAAGTTGTGCCTAACAAGGGTGGGATCACTATGGTAGAAAATGCAGATGGTGAGCTTATACCGGTTAGAGAACAATCAAAGTGGAGAATGTGTGTTGACTACTGGAAGCTCAATGAAAAGACCAAAAAGGACCACTACCCTCTCCCATTTCTTGACCAGATGCCAGAGAGGCTAGTGGGGCAGATCTTCTATTATTTTCTTAATGGGTACTCTGGATACTTCCAAATTGTTGTGCATCTTGCAGATCAAGAGAAGACAATATTCACTTGCCCAAGTGGTACATTTTCCTACTGGAGAATGCCATTTTTTCTACATTTTAGAGATGTGTGGCCTCAATTTTTTTGATATGCTAGATTCATCCCTGGAAGTGTTCATGGATGATTTCTCGGTCTTTGGTAAAACTTTAGATGAATGCTTACTTCATTTGGTTGTTGTCCTTGAGAGATGCGTAAAGGTTCGCCTAGTGCTATCTTGGGAGAAGAGCCATTTTATGGTGCCTGAAGGCATTGTTCTGGGCCATCGGGTTTCAAAGGATGGAATTGAAGTTGATAGGGCCAAGGTGGGCCTCATTTCTACTCTTATTATTCCTTCCACCGTAAGACATGTCTGGTCTTTCTTGGGACATGTAGTTTTCTACCACTGATTCATAAAGGACTTTAGCAAGATCTCGAGACCTCTATGCCACTTGCCTTAGAAGGATGTTGAATTTCTTTTTGATGACACGTGAGTTGAAGCCTTCAACCACTTGAAGGAAAGACTAGTTTCTGCTCCTATCAAGCAACCCTCAGACTTCTCTTTTCCATTCGAGATTATGACTAATGCATCTGTCATGCCAGTGGGGGCTGTGTTGGGCCAAAGAGTTGGCCGGATTCCACATGCTATTTATTATGCAAGAAAGACTCTAGATGAAGCCCAAAGAAACTACACAACCACTAAGAAGGAGTTTCTTGGAGTTATCTTCTCTCTTGACAAGTTTGGATCTTATATTCTACAAAATAATGTGATTTTCTATACATATCACACTGCTCTAAAATATCTAATGGCAAAGAAAGATTCCAAGCCAAGGTTGATCAGATGGATATTGTTTCTTTAAGAGTTTGAAATTGAGATTGTAGACAAGAAGGGAGTAGAGAATTCTGTCGTCGATCATCTTTCCCAAATTTAAGCACCTTATGACGACATGAATAGAATCAAAGAGACATTTCCACACGAGCAGTTGTTCCTTCTCTCATCCACTCAAAGGCCTTGGTACCAACACATAGCTAACTTCTTAGCTAGTGGAATGGTACCAAACACTTGGAAGAGGGAGGAAAGCTGAAGGTTATTTTCTATGGCCAAGTATTATGTTTGGGATGATCCTCAGTTTTTCAAGTATTGCCCCGACCAACTTATTCGAAGATGTGTTCTAGAGATATAGCAGCAAGAAATCCTCTCTATGTTCCATTCTGGAGTTTGTGGAGGTCACTTTGGTGGAAAATGTAGGACCGCCAAGATTCTTCAAAGCGGATTCTATTGGCCTTCATTGTTCAAAGACTCTCATGAATTCTGTAAGTGTTGCTTGAGGTGCCAAAAAGTGGGCACTATCTCTAAGAGGGATATGATGCCTCTGTCATCCATTCTTGTGGTGGAAGTATTTTTTGTTTGGGAGATAAACTTCATGGGTCCTTTCCCCCCTCTTTCGGGCATGTCTATATTTTGGTTGTCGTTGACTATGTATCAAAGTTTGCAACAAGGAAAAGCGATCTCAAGGTGGTGTGTGACTTTGTGAAATCTAACATCTTTAGCCATTTTGGTATTCCAAGAGCTATGATTAGTGATGGCGGAAGTCATTTCATCCACCGCACCTTTGAAGGCTTGCTTAAGAAACACTGGGTGAACCATCATGTGGCTACTCCTTATCACCCCCAAACAAGTGGACAAGTTGAATTGGCCAATCAAGAGATAAAACTCATTCTAGAGAAGATAGTGAATCAGACTGCAAGGATTGGTCACTTTGTCTCAATGAAGCTTTATGGGCATATAGAATTGCATACAAAGACCTAATTGGCACTACATTGTTCAAGCTTGTGTATGGAAAAAGCTGCCATTTGCCGGTTGAGATGCAACACAAGGCACTATGGGCATTGAAAGCTATGGATTTTGATCGAGAGAGTGCTGGAATGAAAAGAAAATTTCAGCTGAATGAGTTGGAGGAAATGTGCCATGAAACATATGAAATGTCCAAGAGCTACAAAGAGAGGACAAAGTTTTTTCATGATAAGTTGATCAAGAAGAAGGATTTTGAGCCCGGAAAGTGGGTGTGGCTGTACAACTCAAGGATGAAGTTCTTTCTCAGAAAAATTCAGTCTAGATGGGAAGGACCTTATCTCATCAAGAGAGTATATCCATCTGGGGCTGTAGTGATTTGTGAAAAAGAAGGAGCAAGTGAGTTCACCGTGAATGGGCAAAGATTGAAATTTGTTGTAGAAGTGGGTCCGGACAAGGCAAACCAAAGTTTTGATATAGTGATGTTAGTGGAAGAACGTCAAGTTGATGAAGATATGTGCTTGAATGCACATGAGAGAGACATTTAACTCAAAGATGCTTTATGAATCCCACAGAGATAAAGGAAGTCAAGAGAGCAACAAGCCTGGCTGAAGGCTATAAATTTAGCACTAGTGGGAGGCAACCCACATGGTTTGAGATTCTTGAACCTTGTTTTATCACTTTTTCTTTTAGTTTACAGGAAACACACACACTATATATACTTGATAGTTTTTTTTGTTTGTGAATCATGTTATCATAGGCACAAGAAAGAAAAGGTGGTGTGTAGAGAGTTTAGCCAATGAGAGGATCAAAGTGGAAGAGAAGATTGCAAATTAATGGAAAATATACAACTAGGAGTCCAGAACAGCCGTGCCACACAGTACGTCCATGTGGTTGGCAAGCCAGAACGGCTGTGTTTCTCAGCATGGCTATGGTGGTCATGTCTTGCTCACCTAGTGCCACATTGATCACTCCATCTATTGGTGGTTGTCTTTCGCGACTCCATGCCCTTTACCCTACTATTCTAAACTTCTATTTGATGCTGAGGATAACATGATTTAACAGTTTTGGGTGGTAGGGAGGTAAGCCCTTCTTTCACCATATTTTTATATATATACCTTGTGCTAAATTTTTTTAAGATGATCAAATAGTTTGACTAACTTTCATACTTGTCAATCCTAACCTTGTGTGTCTGGTAGCATTCATGGATACATGTAGTTATATTCATGTATTTTTGCATAATTTATCAAAATTTTTGCTCTTTTTTCTCTTCCATGTCACACATTGCTTTTCCATGTATATTTTTGTAATTTTTGTATACTTTAACAAGGATTTTCTGCTTTGTGCTTTAAATTCCCTAAAAGTTAGGTTTAGATGTGATTGAAGGCAAATTGGCACCATTTGGGCCAATTTTTTCCAAAACTTGAATGTTCTTGCCTAAAATCACGTTTTGACTTAATCTCCCTTGTTTGAAATGAAATTTTTAGTCGTTTGACAAATGCATGCTATTTCGTAGAGTTTATTGTTGTATGGTCATTGTTGACTTTTTACATGTGCACCACTTCTCTTAAATTTGTGAAAGTTTTGGTTGAATTATGAATTGAGCAAGCTACAAATGCTTAGAGCCTATGGAATCACTTGATATAATGTGAATGTCATGTTGTTCTATCATGTGGTGTGATATCATTTGATGAAGTGTTGGATCAGATTTCATGAAGGAAATCTTATGTTGAGGACTACACTAATGACTCCTCTTTGATCCGACTATTCTTTCACCATCTTCATACCTCTCCGCCCCATGAAAGGATGCCCTAGTGCACATAACCCGCCTTGGCCACCTCTAAAAGTTTAGGGTGGCCATGTCTTTATCTCCCCGCTTCACTCTATCCATCATATGCCCTATCTACACCAAGGGAAAAGAAAAAGAAAGCAAAAAAAAATAAAAGGATGCTCCTGTTTAAGAGCATTCAAATAAAGAAAAGATGAGTGCTCTATGTAATAGCACTCCAAAAACCTTTCTACAACCCTTTCTTCTACTTTCATACCCATTAATCTTGAAAAGATCAAATCTAGCTCACTTTACCCTTTTCCACAGCCACATGGGTCATTTAGTGTGGTTCGAGGCATAAGATCAAATGCATGAAAGCGAAATAATATTCCTAGTCATCTTTGATTAACACCAACATGAAATGGTTTACCCGGAATGATATGAAGGATATATGGGCAGCTTGTGTATTCTATGCTTTATATTTGAAGTTTGTATGCTCAGTGCTCATTTCATGATTGGTATGTGAAAGAGGAGAGGATAGAGGTGGAACACATGCACTTTGTTACTTCCAAGACCATGTAGTCAATAATTTTCTGTTGCTATGCATTTATCACTCTTGTTTATTGAAAAAAAATTGAAAATAGAAATTAAGTTGGAGCATACTTGAGGATAAGTATGTTTTAAGTTTGGGGTGGTGATGCAGTCCTATTTTAGGGCTCCATCTTGTGCCATTTTGTACTTTATTCACATCTAAAAATAGTAGAATGCAAGTTTAATCCTCCAATGTGAGTATTATTATCAAATGCACTTATGGATGTTCTTTGCATTATTTTCAGGTACTTGGACCATTATTTGGATGTATGAGAGAGAAGGATGGAGTTTTAGGGTTCCTCCACTCATGGAGGGGTCCAAAGAAGGCCCCAAAGCTCCCTCAACCTACCCCTAATGGCCAAGATTCGACATCAAGCAAAGAAGTCCATTGATGATGAAGATTGAACTTAATTTTGCCACTGAAGAGCCCAACACGATTGTGGTCATCCACCACGAACATGGGGATTAAAGCAGAGAATCATAGGGACTTCAGGACTTTTGCACTAAAAAGCACACAGTTGTGGCCATCAGCACGGTCGTGGCCAACTGAAGACACCACGACCATGGCCAAGCTGCCTCAACATGGCCGTGGTCTCCGACCACGGTCGTGGGAATTACTCACCCCAAGTGGCCAAGATCATAGTAACTTTTGCCATCAGCCATCACAATGGATCCACCTTCCCAACACGGTCGTGCTACCCAGCATAGCCTTGCTACCTAGGAAGCACAACCGTTCTACATACAATCCTAGCACCAGATTTGCATTGCATGTCCTATTCTATCCCGCACTTGACCTAGTGCCTCCCCACGACCTATATATACATGGGTGGTGGCTGGGGCATGAGGGAGACGCCAAAAAGATCCTGAGTTAGCACTCCCCCCAACCTCCATAACTCCCCCTAGAGCTCTCACCTACCTCCATTCATTCCCACCTCACCCTTGTTTCCTAGGGTTTTTGCCACCAAACCATACCTTCCCATGCCATTGGCGACCTTGGTGGGAGAAGGAGCCAAAGCTACAGCTAGGAGGTGAAAGGAGGACGTCTACACTGAGATTCCATGGCTATTTCCTTCTACTCAACCTCTTCTTTACTTGTTTCTTGCACTATGAGTAGCTAAGCCCCCTTGTGGTGGGTTGTTTGGATGTAAAATGTTACTTTGATATCATGTTGGGGGAATATATGTTGTAAACTCTATGATTTCACTCTATGATGATTGTATTCTACTTCCATATTGTTTCCCATATTTAATTTCCTATAAATTGTGAAGCATGTCATGTTTTATATGCTTTTGTATGCTTGAAAACTCATAGGTTCTAGGAAAACGAATTTGCATGGCTATCTCGGATGTGGCTCCTAGGTCCAATTAGTGGATCCATACCTAGTTCTCCATCTTCCCATACTCATTTCCTTCTCTCCACTCCTTAGGGTGAGATCTAAGTAAATAGGGTAAGAGTGATTAGGACAATTTCCTAGGGTTTACTAAAAGCTAGTTAGGGATTGACATGAGGTTAAAAACCCTCAACTCCTCTCTCTAATCCTACCTTTAACCCTCAATTACACTAGTACCTCTTACTCTAGAAACTTAGATTAGTTAATCCACTTGTAATCCTACCTACACCTTGATCCATTTGATCCTCTTAAGGCTAGAAAAGGGGTGTAAGGGTTTATTTCCCCTTCACACACATTATGCTATCCATGGACAATCAATAGTGTAGGACAATTCAATTGCATATGACTCTTTGTTTGGTTTAGCAATCTAGAGTGAATGACTAAGTTGAATGGTATGTTCCCCCAACATCTATCTAGTATCATTTTCCCCAAATAGTACAACCACCAAATCTCATTGTTTAAAACCCAATTTTCTTTCTTAGCTTGTTCATGCTAGTCTAGTTTAGTTGCTTTTTGCTCAAACTAGTTAATTTCTTAATCTTTCTCTTTAGTGTTGACTTAGGCTCTTGCTCTCTTTCTTTTGGTTAATCTAGTTCTTAGTTGCTAAGTGATCTTCTAGTGTAGTGTAGTTAACCTTTGCTCTTTCTTTATTAGTTTCTTAGACTTGCCTGCTTAGAATAACTTAGGGTTGTGATGACTTAGCTTTCATAATTTCCTTTACTTGCTTGTTCACCTAGTTTAACAACCAACCAACCACCTTTAAACCCTTCAACCCTAATCTTCAAAATAGGAATGTGGCCAATGCTAGCCTAGCTCTAGTGCCCCCTCTGTCCCTAAGGATTGACCCCTACTCTTGCCAATCACTTATACTACAATAGTACCCCATGAGCTTGCGGGTGACCTACTCAGTTTTGTGATCGACTTGTGTTGGGGTAATATAAATTTTGAAAGATTCCATCGTGTGTTCCGATCTTGTGGGGTGCATCTAGCTGAATACAATCGGTTAGTCTGTGCACCTCTGGCGGATGCACCAGTGCACGATTAATGCTTAACATGACATCAACATCAACTCTTGTTCCAATCAAATGGGCCACTAAACCAGGTGACTTGGATGATGAACCGATCGGTTCATATAGTGAAATGGTTGTTTCACTACATGAAATGGGAGTTTCACAAGTGAAATGGTTCAGGAAAAGTTCAACCAATATTGATGCCAATTGACCTTAAAGTTGGTTCAATACTTGAACTGGTCAGTTGGGAGTCCATTAGTCAATTTTGAACCTCTACTGTTTAATTGAATACCTAAACACCCGTATTAATCAAATTAAACATCATTCATGAATAAAATCCTATTCCAAGTACATCCCATGTGTGTGACCCTAGAGGTCCCAAATTACGTTGGTAGTGAATGTTCATAATTGATTATGCCATCACAAGCAATGAGAGGTATCTAGAAACACATCATTTCTACCCAAGTAATTTGAAAAGTTGGAAAACAATTTTAACCTATAATATGTGATCAGTGTTATCATGATCGTATAGTTCCTTTGTCTCTAATATCTGGATTGAATTTGAGGCATGAAATCGTCATCATATTCAACATTCAATTCAAATTCCTTAAACTAGAGCATATTGTCTAAGATGCATGTGACTTTACATATCACATATTGAATCACATAAGTATAGCCATACATTTCTCAGTCTTACATATTAAGAGGCCTGGATATCAATCTTCTATAGGAGGGACAAATATTGACTACATCACTCACACTCAATCCTCACGTGTCTTAGTGCACCTGAGCATCACCTTTATGGTAACCTTTATTCAAGGACATGTTCGATGATGTATGAATACACATAACTACATGTGATGAGTGTAGTGACTTCAGGTCTAGATGGAAAGTCTGAACAGTGTCAACACTATCCATGGTCAAGGTTATTACAATCCAAGTCAGAACAAGAACCATCCCAGTTTTCAATATGGAAATCCTTTCAGAGCGGCAAACTCACATCAATTTGGTTCAAACAATCAACAATGAGGCCCGCCAGGATACCAGATCAACCAACAATAGAATTTCGGGAATTAAGGAAATTTTGGAGGTAATTTTTAGAACAGAAACTACAACCAATACCATAACAATTCCCAGTACAAAAACCCCAACCAAGCCCCTTATCAGTATCAACAACAAGGACAAAAAGCCGGTCCTGTCTCCCCTGATGACAAGTTGTCATCCATTAAGAAGATGTTACAGTCACAATAGGCCTTGATAGCAAACCAGCAAGCCCACCAGAAGGCGATTGAATCTCAACTAGCTCAACTTGCAGCTATCCTCAAGCCACCTACAAGAGCTTTTCCTGGTCAACCAGAAGACAATCTGAGGCATGTGGAACAACTAGAGGTAGTGACAACTCATTCAGGCTTTGTTTTGCCAGAACCCATGACCCCTGTCATTATAACAGATGTCCAAGGTGTTGAGCATAGTGTTGTGTCCACTCAGAATGATAAGACCGACAAGGCAGGTTCTGAGGAACCCATTTTTGCTGATGCTGAAGAATCACTTGAGCCAGTGGTTCTGGTATACGAACCTCGTGTGTCGTTTCCGAGCTGACTAAATTTTACCCAGCTCGATACCAGGTTCAACAAATTCAAGGAAGTTATGAAAAAGTTATATGTCAATGTCCCACTGCTAGATGCCATGGCTAAGATGCCTCATTGGTCAAAGTTCTTTAAACTCCTTCTCAATCGCAAATACAAAACTGAAGATCATCAGACAGTGAAGCTAGCAAGAACATTGTCAGATATTATTCTGGATAGGATGCCTCGCAAGCGTAAGGATCATGGCTCTTTCAGATTTTCCTGCTCGATAAGCGATTCAGTCAGACAACCAGGTTTAGCTGACCTCAGAGCTAGCATTTCCATCATACCTCTTAGCTTATGCAACATACTTGGCCTTACTAACTTCTTACCCACCAGAATGACCATCGATCTCGCTGACTCCTCCCTAACCAGGCTAGTTGGCATCATACATGATATTCCTATAAGGCTTGGGAATCTATATGTCCCATGTGATTTCATAGTCATGGACATCAAAGAGAACCCTCGCTACCCCCTCATTTTTGGAAGACCTTTCCTCTCCACTACTAGAGCTCTGATCGATGTCGAAGTGGGAATTTTGACACTAAGAGTGGGGAACCAATCCTTTGATTTCAGAGCATCCATGAGTGCAAGCGAACGTACCAAAGTAGAAGAAGCATACTTTGTTGACTGCGTCAATTAATTTACTCAAATGCAGCAACAATTCCTTTCTTCAAAATCTAATGTTCCCTCAGGTAATGGCCATGATAAAGAGAAAACTGATGGTGAAATAGTGATTGTAGAGACAATAGAAATACCAATAACTGTGGAGGAGACACCTCTCAGCCCTGTGGTTACACATACTAATCCTCCTCCAGTTATCCATGAGACTCTTCATCCAGAAATAACCATCCCCTGGAATGCACCAGTGGCCCAATAGATGGATATTAATGATTTCATCTTTCCTCCGCAACAAGATTTGGATTGTGGTTTTTACCTAAAACATCCACCGGATCCATATATGTTGGACGTCAGTGACTAGAATTTCTACAAAGAAGGGATAATGCATCAACAAATGCACTTATCTTCTGAGCCTCAACAACATTACTTTGTCAATTATGCCATTTAAAATCCCTACAACTACTCCCCGCCTCACATTGAGTGACAAAACTCAAGTTGTTTCCTTATGTTTTCTGACGCTGCTCGTGCTGTATGGGGAAGAATACAAAAGGCTCAAATCAAAGCAAAGATAAATGAATGGAAGAGAGAGAAACTGCCAAAAGAACATGTCAACCCAACCACTCTGAGAGAATATGTGAATCCAGCTCAAGCTCCACTGAGAGCACCACCATGGTGATAGTATCCACGTTGAGCCATCGACGTAAAACAAAGGTGCTTATTGGGAGGCAACCCGATCATTAATTCTATTTTTTGTTGTTTTTACTTTTAGCCTTGAATAAGAAAATTTTGCACTGAACAGATATTGCATCGCAAGATGCTATCTTAAGTTCTGATAGTATTCATTTTTGATATTTTCAGGTGGAGGACACGCATTGATTGGAACACAACCACATTTGATGGTCCAACTGGCACAAATTTCCCCTCCATCACGGATTTAGAGTTTTCTCGAGACGAGAAAAATTCTAAGTTTGAGGTGGAGGGTGGGTGGTACGTACCTTACTTTTCACTCACTCCTATCTATTTCAGACTTAAGATTTCATCATTGCAATTTTGACCAAAATTTTCAAAAAATTTAAATTTTCAAAGAAACTGTATTGAAATTTGATGAAGTTTTGACGCCTTTATTTTAATCAAATCCTTTACCTAGCCGGCTATCACATTTTTCCGTGCAGTTTTGAATCATTACCCCCTTCTTATTCAAAGCAAATCCTCAAGAGGACCCTTTTCCTGAAACTAGCCTATTGATAGAAATTACCTTGTGAAAGTGGGGAGGAAGTGTGTTTGAGAAATGAACTCAGAAACGAAAAGGATTTTGAAATATTAGAGTTTCTTGGGGCCCAAGGAGCCCCAATGGAGAAAAAGAAAGAGAAAATACAAATATTAAAAAATAAGAGGATAATGTGATACATAATTAATGAATTTTGTGGTATTGTTAAAAGAGGTATTTTCTACTATAAGAAAGTATAATTTCGTGCCAATGGCTTAAAAGTCAAGCATAAAGAGGAAATGAGAGATGATTTTTCGAATTCCTAAATATCCAATAAATATGGTATATTAAGAAGATAGTTAAGATAGAGAAGATTTCTTCTTAATGAAGGAATAGGTTTCCTTTTGGGAGATGGACTTGTTCCTCATGGATGAACATCTTAGGGCGTTGATAACCTCCCCTATATAAGGGGTAGAACCTTTGGTTCGAGTTCAAGAGAGTTCCATGCATCTCTCTATCTCTTCTCCTTCTTCTTCTTCGTTCAAACCCTAACCAAGACAAGTAAAGTTATCCCTGGAGCAATGGGAGCGGTGGAGTCATCATGATGGAGGTCAGATGTTCCCTCGACGACCTAGGGATGAACGACAATCATCTCCGCACCTCTCATCCTTACGCAGCAGCCGCAGTTTGGCTGCAAGGGTCAACCACATGAGCAGGCTAGCGAGCTCGACTCTGGCCACCCTGGCTGCAACTGGGGGACTCCGTAGGTGTGGTGGAGGATGGCGGAGGTAATGGGGCCTTCACTGGTGCCTGAGGATCCAAGGATGGAGGGAGGAGACCCTCCCCCAAGCCGCTACAGTCAGCAACGCCAGGGTTGTGCGAGGAGGAAGAAGGTCGAGTGGCGTTGGATGAAATTGCCCCTCCGGGGTATAAAGAACCAATCACTTATGAAAGGGTACAAATGTAATTGCTTTATGTTTTCTAAAAGGGGTACGTTGCATGGAAGAGATGACGTGGCGCTCGGTGATTGGTCCAAGTAAGTATATCTTGTGAAATTTGTATCTTTTTATTGGTAGCTCGGATCGATACATGTGATATATCAATTTTGCTCAGAAAAATGCGAGGAATCCATTAAAAATAGATTTAGAAGCTAATTCCTCTTGCAATTCGAAAAGTAGTGGAAGTTATTAACTTTAATGCATTAATGATTAAGAAACCCTAATTTGATATGTTTAATGTATTGAGAAGGGTTATATGGATGATTAAAGTTGATGTTAACCAGTTGATTATAAAAAGGACACATTAAGATCTAAAAGGATGAACTTTACACGTAATTGGATTAATTTAGAGTTCCATGTACATGAATGAGCTTTAATGGGTATGGAAACCCTAATGTTAGTAATTGTGACTCTTAATGGCTTTAATTGTTCAAATTCATGAATAAAGCTGAGATATGATGGTTCTAAGCTATTCCGAGTATAAAAGTTCCTAATTGTGGATAAATACATTTAATATGATAATTAGGGTTATATGTTGTTAAAAAGTAACCTTAATATCTTTCATGAGGAATAGATGAGGTAATTAGGGTTTAAAATAGTAAAAATGAAGTGAAACCCTAATTGCAATGGAAACCCTAAAAGTGGACTAGAAACCCTAGGAAACGAATTAGGTTTAATAGACCTTGACGGCTTGATCAATGATAGGAAAATTGGATGCATGTTTCAGGATCATCTTGTGTGCTTGCTTGTTTACTGGATTTCTTGCTTAGTTGGATTATTTCTATCTCAAATCAGCATGACAGGTATGTGGTTATTCTTACGAATATCCCGAATTTGTTTTCCAAGGATTTTTGAAGTTTTCATCGGTGACTTGAATTAAACTGTTGGATGAATTAAATGCATGCAAACTATAATGTGGATATGACTATCACCTAAGATACATGCCTACTAGCTCAGATCCTAGTCCCCTCTGTAGCTTGATAGATTGACCTAGTACATGGCTACCTATGGGGTAGGTCCATCAGGTCATTGGGTGACTTAGTACACGGCTACCAATGGGGTAGGTCCATCAAGTCACCATGAGTCAGGGATTGGGCTACCTTTGGGTAGGGCCATGCGACTCCGCAACCCTAAGTATTGGCTACCTGTGAGGTAGGGCCATGGGGGTAAGGATCTACCATATGAGAGAGGTAGTATCCAAGTACACTGTAGGACAACACAGAGATAGGAGATAGGTAAGGATTGAGTAGTATTGCTTAAGACGTAATCTTGGTTGTTAAATGATAATTGATTGATTACGTTGTTACCCTAGTTGCACAATTTGTTTATTCCCCCACATACTAGTATAATCCGTTATACTGACCGACATTTTGTTTTTCGGCAATTTAGGTACAAAATCCCAAAAGGACAAACAGTAAATTGGCATATTGTGAATCCACAAATTAAAGTTCAAGGAGGATTAGCTAGAATAGTTTCAGTTGTGGATAAAAGTTTAGTAATCCCAAGTTTTAAAAAGGTATGAAAAGTTATATTTTATTACAGCCTTTCAGTATAGTCTTGGTAGAATTTCATAATTATTATTGATTATTTGTCGAACCTTTGATCTAGAAATTGGGATAATGGCTCTGACCTCTTGGTCTCCCTTAATTGGGGGTTACCGGGAGGCGGGGTTGTTACAACGAGCAACGTTTAAGTTCAGGGTGATTGATGAATGCACATTCATTGCGATTTCAGTCGCCATCTTGGGCCCAATTTTGCTCAAATACATTGGATTTCATCTCTTAAATCTTATAATACTCAATTTTGCTTAATTCACTGGAATGATAATAGCCTATGCTTATATTTGTTGTTTTTATGCAGATTGAATGGAACATTTGGTTGTAGACCCACCTTCACTCAAGATCCTTTCAGCCTTGGTCTTGACCAATCGGTCTTGATCAATCGGTCTTAACCCTAACGGTTTTGCCCATCGGTTTAGCCCTAGCAGTCTTGACCTTACTCGAACTTGACCTCGTTTGATCTTGGCCACATGACCTTGATCACACGGTCTACCATCATCCGTTTGCGACCCCAACACAGTAGTATCCACCGTGAGGAACAAGCCTCACAGTCTGCTAATCCGTGAGGGCAACCTCACGATCTGCAAGACTGTGAGGGCAACCTCACGGTTTGTAGAGACCATGAGGAACCCTCACGGTATGAAGAGTCCACGAGGCACCCTCACGGTCTGCAAGAGACCATGAGGCACCCTCATGGTTTGCAGAGACCGTGAGGCACCCTCACGGTCTCCAAACTGTGATGGTAGCCTCGCGGTCTCCAAACCGTGAGGTGCCTCACAGTTGCCAGACCGCAAGGCCCCTATCAGTCCTCAAACTGATGATGCGGCAGCCGGCTTTATAAAGGAGAATGACAAACACACAGAAGGAGGGGGGAGTGAGAGGACGCCACCGCCAGGCCGCCCGATGGGCAGTGATATTTTCCCATCCACATCCGTCTCCACCACGCCATCACGCCGCCAAAGCCAGGTCGCTCTGCCCCTATTCCACCTGTATCCTCCCGTTGCCCCCCACACACCATCACTCAAGACACCTCCAGCGTCCCCAACGCCCACACACAACATACAGCTCTGCCTCCACCCCGAAGCCACCATCAGACGCCACACTCCATGCCGCCATGTTCTCAATCCGCCCGACGCCAGTAGGGGGACCTTCCACAACACCATGCACATCTTCCCTGTCGCTCTGCCTGTCCTCATCTTCCTGGACACCAGGCCACGACCAGCAGATGGGGGACGGAGACGTTGCCACCATCACCCAGGGGCTCTCTCACGCGGATGCCCCGCTGGTCCCCCCGCCTACTCCAACACATCACGTTGTTGCACGGTGAGGCCTGGTTCTGAATCCACACCCACGCTGCCAAAGGAACAAACAAGGGTTTGGACATAGCCCCTTCTCCCATGAGGACACTGCGACTTGGTCCCTGATCTTCCCCGAAGACACACCTCCACGTCACCGTTGCCCTGCTATCCATCTGTCCATCCATAGGCTGCTCCTCTTGCTGTGAGCAAGGAGGATGAGAAGAGAAGGAAGGAGGAAGGAGAAGGTTTGCCCCGTCTGTCACAGTGTCCCTCGCTCCTCGTCTAGATCTTCTCAGACGTGACGTAGAATATCATATCTTCACCGATCTGTGACCATCTTCTGCACCATGCTCATGGCGGAACCTCCCCTCTCTCTTGTTCTTTTTGTTTTTCTCAACATGAGCGAGTAGTTCCTTTTCACTGGGGTGGAGGGATTAGACCCGCTGCCCATGCTTATATGTCCTCTTGTTAAATATTCTATGGCATGTATATAACTTTTCATTTTGTTGTTAATCATTGATGTGTGCTCGTAGATTAATCACCTGCTTGCATTTTGTCATGTCGTTCCTATGTTGTGAGAACTTCAATATGTAGTATTTGAATGTCGATTAACGTGGTTGACTCCCTGATGAGACATCGAATGAGATTCCTTGAGGTCGTAAGTGTATGATCCGTGAGGGGATGAGCCATCTAGCCCATAGTGTATGATTTTTGTATGTGCCTTACGCCTTACGCCTACAAAGGGGGTTCATAGCTTCAGTCAGATTTTTGTATCTTTGGAGTCGTAAGTGTATGATCCAGATGGTGATGTGACATCTGATCCATAAGGTGACACTTACGCAAATCTAACCTAGCGGAGAGTTTGCAGCAGCTCTATTTGGATGGTTATAGCTTGCCTAGGTGTTTGTGATTGGACGTATTTTCATGTGTAGCGGCAGTGAAACCCGAGACCACCCCAGTGATCCCCATCATTAATCTAGTTCCTACTTTAATTCTGCTCTTTAATTTCTTGCAATTAGTTTAATTGTTCTCTTTACTTCCCTACTTTTAGTTTAATTCACCTCAAACCAACCAATCGTTCTAAATATTATTCTTACTTGAACTAGACTAGACTAGAAAAGTATCTTAAAAACGTTGTCCTTTGGGACTCGATCCTTAACTATACTGCGATAAGACCCGTCCGCTTGCGGGTGGTATCATTGCACGTGGTTTTGGTAAAAGCTCAGGGATTTCAACCCTGAGTGAATTTGTAGTGCGGTAATATCCACATCATGGAGTTGTCCTCAGAACATTTGTAAAGCTTCTCCTTTAGCTCGGTCTGCCTCCCGGCAAAGGCCATTAGCTCTGTCATCATCAATGGGCATTGAGGTTGGTTCTTCTAGGGGTTCAGGTAATTCCTTTGTTGTGGAAAGCCAGTCAGACGTAATTGATTCTACAGGCCGCTCAAAGAGGACCCACTAATCAACTCGTGCGAGTTTTCCGCGGTGCTGCCATTCCCGTAAGAGAACCCTAGATGATCGGGGCAACGATATTGGGTGTAGCTCACCTTCTCTGTCATTTCCTCCTCAGTCTCATTTTGTGCGACAGTGTGTGGGAAGAACTCCGCAAGATGGTCAGGCTCTCCGCAAGTCGCACAGCTCCTGACCGCCTCCTGTCGACATTTACCCTTATAGCTTTGCTCTTTAAAAGCATGCACATCGGTCATCATCTTATCCAGCTTGACTGACAAGGCTTCCATGACTTTCGAGTCTCCAGTGTAGGGTGCCCTGTAGACCCTATGTTATACTCGTTGATTTGCTCGTTTGTAGCTATATTATCGATGGTATCCCTTGCCCGTTGGACATTGAGTCCAAAGAAGTCACTGTCAGCTACATCATTCAGAGATTTCCTCTCTCCTATGCACAGACCATTGAGAACGTGGTGATTAGACTCAACTCGGAGAAGCCGTGGTGCGGGCATTCCCGCTGATAACATTGGAACCACTCCCACATCTTGTGAAGATTTTCAGAGACCTTCTGTGAGAAGCGAATGATCTTGTTCTGGCATTTGATGGTCCTTTCTATGGGGAAGAACTTGGCGATGAAGGCATTGGCGATTTGCTCCCAGTTGGGGATACTTTTGTTTAGAAGACTAGAGTACCATTCCAAAGCTTTGTCCTTTAAGGAGAACAGGAAGCACTGGATGTAGATATAGCATATCGGGACCCTGTTGATCTTAAAGGTTTTGTAGGTCCTCTTGAATGTGGTGAGGTGGTTGTAGAGGTTTTCCTCACTTGTATTGCCCCCGAAACGATTATGCTGCAATAACTAAAGAAAGCCTGGTTTTAGTTAGCGACATTTAGTGGCTGCTCCACGACTAGATTCCTCTCTTCATTTGCCCTGACTTGGATAAAGGAGTGGAGGGACCTAGCTTCAGGAGCCTGATCATCCATGATTACAGAGAAAGAAGAAATGGAAGTACCTGAAAAGGTAAAAGTATAAAGAATTAGAAACAATATGTCCATATGTGTAGTGTGCATTTATAGTTTTATATACACTATACAAAGTTTTGACAAAGTGTAAGAAAAACTCAGGTTCGTAAAATGGTATTCGTTGCCTAGTCTTCGACAATGGCGCCATAAAGTTGATCAGCCTCAAATGTGGGTCCAAAAGGAAGTGGAAACATGTCTATGTCATTGGACTTTTAAATTTATAAACATGAATGTTTAAGATGCCCACAACTAGCACGGGGTCGAGGTAGTAGTTCAGTGTCGAACACAAGGACTAAGGGGAATAGCGGTTCAGAACCTAAGTATCGCTTGTCTAAGTCTTCAAAAAGATCGATGGATAAATTTGTTGTACGTAAGTACAAAAGAAATGAAAATAAAGAAAAATCTATCTCCAAGAGGAGTTACTAGAAAGATTAATATTTGGCATTGTGGGTTTAGTAGTTTTAAGGGGTTTTGCATAAAAGAAAACGATGGAGGCAAGATGATCATCCAGTAAATTGTGAAGTAAGAAGACTTTCGTATAACAAGCAACAACAGTCTACGCCAGGTACTTTCTTCTCTCAAAGCAAATGCCAACGAGTAGTGTTTGGAACCCTCTCTTAAGGGGACCATGCACTGGCTCGAGTGGTAAATAAACTAGATGCAGCTCTAGTCCCAGGTACTCTCATACCCTTAGACTAGACCAAACTCTAGAAGTTTAGGGATGTCCCCTCTCAAAGAAGCCACAATAGGAAACACAATTCGGTAGCCGCAATTGGAGGTTGTATCTTCATTAGTCCATGTGTCGAGCAGTCACGAGCTTAGCTGGTGCTATGAAGGGGGCCATCATAGTTGTCGCCCGATATGCTATGTCGGGCAGTCCATGAGGGGTATCGGGCAACAGGTCATATCGGGCGATAAAAAGCATGACGGGCCGTCTTTGTATCGCATCTGCATCTGGTCATGACAGCCTGAAGTTGTATCAGGCTACGACAATGTTGGGTGTCGTGTCGCATCGCACCCATGTCGGGTTGCAGCATGACGGGTCAGCACCATGGCGGGTAATGGGCCGTAGCGGGCTGTGACTTTTTGTTACAACCCCAATTTTTGGGTTCATCTGGTGAGAAATGTAATTTCTCATATTAAGGATAATTGAACAAAGAATGGTATAATTTGTTTACAATAGCCTTGATGTCTGTGTTGTGGGCTTTATTGGCTATTGGGCCCAAATAACAAAGAAAATTCAATTAGTAATTGAATAATTGTATATTTGAAAAAAAGGAAATATGGAAACCTCTAGAAGGTACATCCAAAGAGGATTTCGTGCCTCTTGGGTTCCTTGGGTACCAAGGAGTCCAAAGTTGCATTGAGAAGGCAATAAGAAAAGAAAAGTTTAATTAAGTATTTCTTTATTAAGAAATAAATTGAAAATAATGATAAAATGTGGAAAATGAGTGGAAAGAGGCATAAATGAGATTTCTTGGTGAAATTTCGTATCCATGAGGTTGCTGATATAAAAAGGAATGCCAATGAGGAAAAAAAGTGAAATAAAGAGAAATCCTCAAAAAGAGATATTTTTAATGAGAAATAAACAAGATAATGTGAAATAATGCATAAAGATGCATCTAGAAGGATAATCAATATCCAATAAAAAGAATTTCAAAATCATAGAGTTTCTTGGGATTCAAGGAGTCCCAATAAAGAAGAAAGAAAGAGAAAATACTAAAAAGGCAAAATAAGAGGATAATGTGTTGCATTATTAATGAATTGTGTGGTATTGTTTAAAAGGATGATATTTTCTATAAAGGAAAAAAAAAGATTTCGTGATCAATGGATTAAAAAAGCAAGAATAAAGAGAATAAGTGAGAGGAATTTTGAATTCCTAAGTATCCAAGAAATAAGAAATATTAAAGGGATAGTAAGGATAAGAGAAAGGAAAAATATATATAATATGACTTTTTAAGTAATAGGTTGTATATGAAGAAAAGTCTCTTATACTTTTAAATTTGAGTCTCAAAAGGAATAAGTCGTGTAAGGGGAAGTAAGAAAAGTTAAAGTAGATGTATTCATGTATAACGTTAACATAAATCAATTAACACGAACCCTAAAATTATATAAAGGGTACATGTGGGTGAGGGCGGCAGATCCCTGACATCTCAAGGCGTACGGTGTAGGCATGTATATCTTCAGCCCTTTGTTCCTCTCCCATCCTATCCGCTTGGTTTCTCCCCTGACCAACATTGATCGCACCACCTGATGGGTGGCCGTTGACCTGACCATGACGGCAGTAGGGAGGACACGATAACACCATGGAGGGAGTCCCCTAGGGTGGCCGTTAAGCGATACAGATGGGTGGGCAACTCCGCCTGGTGGCGAGGTAGGATGAGGTGGAGCGATAGGAGCCACCGATGTGCACCCTGGTGCTACTGGTGGTTGGGGTGAGGCCGACCAAGGTTCCTCACTGGTTCGGAGCCACCCCTTCCCATCGCTGTGCCGGTAGAACACCCTACCCGGACCAGTTGCAGGTCGTTCCCCTCCTTACTGCTCCTTTTCCTGGAGCTGCGGAAGAAGCTCCGCTGTTAGCTGCTATGTCCGCGCAGGACTTGAGGGTCCTGCCTTAGAACTGACAGAGAATCCCTGACGGGGATGCAAGTTTGAGCGAGGCGGGCAGCTGTGGCGGTGTAGCAGACGGAGGTGCCTGAGTCGTAGAGAGGGCAGACGCAGTGGAGGGAATAGCGTCGATGCCATGGCCTCACTGCGCAGCAGACGCGCAGGAGGACGCAGACGTAAAGCGTCGAGGTTGGCGTCCGTGAGGATCGCGAGGAAGGAGATAATAGAGCAGAATGACGCGAAGGCCCCTGGGGCTGAACATGACCCATAAGGGTAAAGGGGTAATTCGACTCTTTTTTTTAGCTGATCCACTGATAAACGAATATTCGATAAAGCTGACGTGTCAAGCTATGATTGGTCCTAAAGTAATACTATTACAAAATTCATAGAAGATAATTGGTAACTCCGATTAGGACAAGTAATATATGAATTTTGATCAGAAGAACACAAGGAATCCAATAAAAATAGTTTTATAGCCTGAATATGATCATAGCTAGAAATGTAGTGTAAATTATCATCTTTAATGAATTAAAGATTAAGAAACCCTATTTTGAAATGAATAAAGTGTTTAATAGGGTTTAATGGAACATTAGAGTTGATGTTAACCTGTTAGATGTAAAAAGGTACATTATGTTCAAAAAGGAAGAACTTTGCACATGATTAGTCTAATTTAGAGTTTAAGTGCATAAATATGCTTGAAATTTGAAAAGGACATAACGTTATCATCTTTAATGATTTAATTAAGGAAAACCCCTTAGATTTGATGATAGATGGACTTAATGACGTTATTTGAATAATTCAAGATGATATTAAACTGTTGTTAATAAAAGTGAAAATAGGATCTAAAAAGATGATCTTTTTATATAATTGGCTTAATTTAGGGTTTCGTGCATGATTATGCATTAATGAGCTTGAAAACCCTAATTTAGACGAATATGTCTTTTAATTATTTTAATGGTTCAAATCCATGAATAAATAGGGATGTGATGATCCTAAGTCAATTTGGGTATAAAGGACTATTAAAATGGATAGTTGAGCAATTAAGGTTCATATAAATGGAAAAGAGTATTTTAGGGTTTGTTGACCTAAAAGGGATAAAGATTGAGAAATTAATCTTAGAAACCCTAATGAATATTAATGAAACTTTAATTTGAATTAGAAACCCTAGAAAGTGAATCCAAGTCAATAAAGTAGATTCTTGATAAAGTGTGTAATAAATAGAGTACATATTCTTTTCAGGAATTATGTGATGATTGAATTACTTGCTTGGATCTGTTGATTGGCTTGATTGTATATACATGAAGTATATGTTGAATAATCTGCATGACTCATCAAATCAGGTATGTGGTTACGCTTATGAATAATCACTCTAGTTTCATGACGATTCCCAAAGTTTTAATCGGTTTCTTGAAAATAACTGTTGGATGTTTATTTATTTCATGCAACTATAAAGTGACTATGATTGTCACTATAAATGTACGTATATAACGAATAGATCCGTGTCCACCTCTATTGCTTTGAAAAGGCTAAAAAAAGGGGTAATCCTAGAGTAAGGTCTAGGTTACCGAGAGTTAGAAACTGGGCTACCTACGTGTAGTGCCATGAGACTCATTAGCCTGCCATGAGTTAAGGAGTGGGATACTTACGAGTAGTGCCATGTGACTCAACCCTAGAAATTGGTTCACTTATAGGTGGATCATGAGGGGTTTAATGGGGACAACATAGAGGATAGGGTACTCTTGGATCACCGAGTTATATCTAAAATTTAATCTTGGTTGTTAAATGATTAATTGAATGATTACATTGTTAACGTATTTACATAATTATTGTTTCCCCCACATACTAGCTTCGACTGACCGACGTTTTGTTTGTCGGCGTTTTAGGTACAAGCCAAAAGGACAAACAGTAACTCATCATATTGTGAAATACACAAAGTAAAATACAAGGAGGATTATTTAGAGTAAAACCCATAAGTGGATAGAAGTTTAGAGATCCAAGTTTTCAAAAAGGTATGCAAAACTTTATTTTCCTACAACTTTTAAATATAGTCTATTAAAATTTGATAATAATTCTTGGTTAATTGCCGAACCTTTGATCCAGAAGTTACGGGAGCGGCTTCGATCTCTCAGTTTCCCTAAATTGGGGGTTATCGGGAGGTGGGGTCGTAACATTTGGTATCAGAGCATAGGTTCCCCACTTAATCATTTATAATTATTGAATTTTACAAACTCTATAGAACCCAAGGGAGTTATTAGAGGAATATCCGAAAGACGGAGGTGTCTAGAAAAGGATCACTACCGGGGGCTGGCAATATTTTCCTCCGCACCGCTAGTTGGAATACAAGGACTCCTGGATCCGTGTGACTGCTTGGCCAAAGTCATAGGGTATGAATCGAAATAAGATACCTTTAGGACTTCTCATCTTATTCATCCCTTCTCATCATGAAAATTCTGATAAGGACCTAAAGGATTAGGTTTTTCTTTCTTCTCCTCACCCTCTTGAGGCATGGGTAAGGTTAATAAGGTTTAAGGGATCCTCCACCAAAATTAAATGAAAAGCATGTAAATAATATGTCATGGACATACTCTTAATGGATTAAGCGCAAATCAAAGAATAGATACATGCTTAGGTCATATGACATAAGTTGTCATGTCCTCAGAAGAGACATGAGGCTAGACCTTCTTGTCAGGAGGATAAGTTAGTCTTGTAGATAGAGATCTCCATTGCAAGTAGAGACCTGGCACATCCTCTGAGGATGATGCTAACCCTAACCCTAAGTGAAGGTTAGAGAGAGATGAGTTAGACCAGGTGTTTGAAAGGACATGTCTTTGGGATTCCATATGATCCATGGGTGACCTAGCACCTTTGGCAACCCAACCCTGGGAAGGGTCGTGCATGTTAGGGTAAAGGATAGCTCCTTAGATGATAATGTTAGTAAAGGACCTTAGAAACCCTATGGGCTTATGCAAGTAGGGCATAGCATACAGGGTACGTTAGTAGTGTGAGAAAAGGGTTGAAACCCTGACTATGAGAGTATGAAGGATGGTTTATGAAATAAGCATAAAGAACTATGGATAACCTTGAGTGAACGTAAGTTGAACATAGGCTTCATCCAGGTAAGGGCATGCTTTCGAGGTTGATCCTTCATGAAGGGATGACCTCTAATGGTGAGGTTGGGTGTAGGGTTAGCTCTAGAGAGAGCAGGAAACCCAACAAGAAGGTTGGAAGCCTAAAACCCCGAGATATGAGGAACAATGGATGATAGTGGTCACCTCATGATCGATCCCTGGAAGTTGATGATATCTTGGTTGCCAAACCCTAGAGAGAGAAGATGAAGCTTCTGGTACCTATGTGCCTATGGTATAGGTGTTTACCTTCTGAGGTAGGAAGAAGAGTTCCTTAGACGTAGAAAGGTTTAGTAGCAGGTTATGAGGCCTTGTACCTTATTAGTTGTCCTTAAGGGGGACCCAACTCTAAGTGTTGCTCGAGTTGAAGGATGACAAGAAGTGCATGTCATGCCTTTTGCATGCTTGGTTCGTGGTTAAGAGATAGAGCATGCAGTTGGACACCTACAAGTGAACCTAGGGTTCCTAGGCCTAAGAGGGGAAGCAGTATACCTAATGCTCATGACGAGAATTAAGGTATGTTTGATGAACCCCTCACATCTAGGTTGATGATAAAGGAAGGTATGATCTTGATCCAGCATCGAGGAAAGAGGATAAGTATGACCTAGCATGGTACAGTAGGTGATCTGCTTGTGCCTTAATAGCTTTCTAGGGTTAAGTAGGCTCATGTGGATGTGAATCCTAGACCTAAGAGCTTTGGTGACCATGGTGTCAAGAGATAGTTTTCCTCCCATCCTGGGAGAGGGACCCCTTTGGTAGGGTGTATATCAGTTTTGTTGGTTTAAGGTAACCTGAAGAGGTCTCACAGGATCTTGAGAAGCTAAGTGAAAAGTGCATGGTATGAGAATGAACCTGTAGACCCATAGATATCCATCTCTAATTGCATATGAATGTGTTACCATGGAGGTAACCGATATGGGGCTTGACCAAGGTAGGCAAGTTGCCATGATCCCTATGAAAGGATGAAAGCCAACCCATGAATGCAGAAAGAGAGATGATGAAGACTTGGGTAAGGTTCTAAAGTGAACATGTACTATAATGGAGAATCCTAAGTCTATCCTAGGGTCAGGTAGGGATAAGACCGATGAAAGTAGGAGTTGCCTAATTCCCCAGTTGCACATGACTATAGGGTCGGGAGGTAACAACTATCATTGTCTGAGGGCCATGGGTTAGGAGATTGATCACCTTCATGAACTCATGGGACCCAAAGGGCAGATGAGTAGGGCACTCTGTTGATGCATGAGGGAAGAGGGATGACCCCAAAAGAGTCGATACCCTATAGACCTAGAGGAGATGACCAAGGATATATACCTCAGTAGGTTCAAGACTAATTTGATATCATGATTTTTGTGATGTAGATACATATGTGGCACGTTGCAACTTAGATGTAAAGGTGTATTGGCAAGGTGGGATGTACCATCTCTACTCTTGGAACAGGAAGAACTCTGTATTTAGACTGCATCCAAATGCTTATTTCCTCTTGTTATGGGGGTGAGAGATAGGACATTACGCATGCCGTACACCAAGGATAAGAGATGATGTAGGTTGGAACGTTGCCACGAGAAATAGGGATAGAGAAGATAACCTACCCTGGTAAAGTGAATGATACATGGATGGTTTGCAAACACTAAGAGGAATGAGGTAGTCACCTTATGAGGATGTTTTTTTTATCATGAGCTATGTAGAACTTACAAGTTATACCAGGTTGAGTTTGATCACCATGATGATGAAATCAGAGAGTGTTCTTAATGAAGATAGACATAGAGTTTGAGGTGAGATGGTAAGTGAAATACATGGAAGTGTATGTCTTCAATGTTACCTAATACCTAAGGATGTGAAGTGGTAACAGATGCTCTGGTTGAGATACATCTGACTTGTTTTACTAGAAGCTAGAAGAGGTTGTTTGGCTAACCCTAAGTTTGGAAAGGAGAGGTGTTTGGATAACACTCAGATGTAACAAGATACGTTGAAAAGTTAACGGTTGTTTGGTTAGCCAGTCTAGTCCTTGATATGATGAAAGGATGGTGGTAGAACCTCAAGTGCACTTCTTTGGAAAAGAAGGTGATGAAAACCCGACTAGAGTGGTTTAGGGTTTCTGAGGAATCGAACTTGAGGAAACATGACATATAGGAATTCATGATTGAAGATCACCATACACCATGGTACTACCAAGATAATAAGTGACAGTAGTACTTTAGATGCCTAAGATGAGGCTGCATGTGGTATGTTGCCATGCATGATAGGAGGTGAAGGATGAGCATCGGTAACCCAGTGCATTGTTATAAAGGATAAAGAGTTCCCGAGAGGGAATGGGAGTTCATCACTATGGATGTGATGATAAGTCTCCGCTAGACCAAGGAAGGTCAAGATGCAATATGGGTTATGGTAGACCGCCTTACCTAGATGACATGAGAAAGAAAGAGTTCTGCCAAGAGACAGATTTGGTTGAACTACTCATGAGAGAGATGGTTCAACTACACCATGAATCGAGTTCAAAGGTTTTTGAGTTTGACTTAAAGGTTCCCTTCTAAAAGGTGGAAGTAGGTATATGAAGGACTCAATGTTAGTATAGTTTATCACCCCCCTAACTAATGGTTAGTATGATCCAGACTAAAGGGTCTGATGAGGGCATATGTGCTCGTTCAAGGTGATAGCAAGAGGTAGTTCTTGTCCTATGAAAGATGTGAGGATAACCACCATAGCTAGTATCAGGATTCAAAGAAGCTCTATAAGAGAGGTTGTGTCGGTCACCACTTCAGTAAGGTGATGTTGGTGAAAGGACCACGTGATGGTTAGAAAAGGACCACAGTGTGTGTAGATGAAGTCACTTTGATCGTGCAATGGCCGAAAGGAGCCCAGAGACGATAAGAGTCATGAGCAGATGCAAAGTAGACTGACATGTAGTTCACTGTGGGAGAATATGTGACATGAAAATCTGACCCCTCTAAGTTATAGCTAAGAGAGCTGAGTCCCCGATGCATGGGTTCTTTTGACATGGTTTGGTGGAGAAGGTTAAGATTGACCTTACCACTCAGTATAAAGTAATGTGTAATGAGTTCCATGTGTCCAATTTAGAGCACTATGTGAGGCACCCCGACCATGTGCTGAGCAATGAACCTAGTGAGCCCCAAGGGAGGCTGAAATGACCTGAGTCACCTGTGCAGTTTATAGATGCCAGGATGAAAGAACTCAGAGAAAAGAATATGTGATGATAAAGGTTCTTCGAAAGCACAATGAGTACGGTAAAGCCACATAGGGTCCAATGATGGACATGGAAAAGTCTTATCATGAATTGTTTGTTTGCTTGATAGAATTTTGAGGACAAAATTCCTGTAAGAGGGGAAGGATGTTATAACCCCAATTTTTGGGTTCATCTGGTGAGAAATGTAATTTCTCATATTAAAGATAATTGAACAAATAATGGTATAATTCGTTTACAATAGCCTTGATGTCTGTGTTGTGGGCTTTATTGGCTATTGGGCCCAAATAACAAAGAAAATTCAATTAGTAATTGAATAATTGAATATTTGAAAAAAAAGGAAATATGGAAACCTCTAGAAGGTACATCCAAAGAGGATTTCGTGCCTCTTGGGTTCCTTGGGTACCAAGGAGTCCAAAGTTGCATAGAGAAGGCAATAAGAAAAGAAAAGTTTAATTAAGTATTTCTTTATTAAGAAATAAATTGAAAATAATGATAAAATGTGGAAAATGAGTGGAAAGAGGCATAAATGAGATTTCTTGGTGAAATTTCGTATCCATGAGGTTTTTAATATTAAAAGGAATCCCAATGAGGAAAATAAAAGAGAAATAAAGAGAAATCCTCAAAAAGAGATATTTTTAATGAGAAATAAACAGGATAATGTGAAATAATGCAAAAAGATGCATCTAGAAGGATAATCAGTATCCAATAAAAAGAATTTCGAAATCATAGAGTTTCTTGGGATTCAAGGAGTCCCAATAAAGAAGAAAGAAAGAGAAAATACTAAAAAGGAAAAATAAGAGGATAATGTGTTGCATTATTAATGAATTGTGTGGTATTGTTTAAAAGGATGATATTTTCTATAAAGGAAAAAAAAGATTTCGTGATCAATGGATTAAAAAGCAAGAATAAAGAGAATAAGTGAGAGGAATTTTGAATTCCTAAGTATCCAAGAAATAAGAAATATTAAAGGGATAGTAAGGATAAGAGAAAGGAAAAATATATATAATATGACTTTTTAAGTAATAGCTTGTATATGAAGAAAAGTCTCTTATACTTTTCAATTTGAGTCTCAAAAGGAATAAGTCGTGTAAGGGGAAGTAAGAAAAGTTAAAGGAGACGTATTCATGTACTTGCTAAATATGTTGCGTTACGCAATGATGCATAACGTTAACATAAATCAATTAACACGAACCCTAATGTTATATAAAGGGTACATGTGGGTGAGGGCGGCAGTTCCCTGACATCTCAAGGAGTACGGTGTAGGCATGTATATCTTCAGCCCTTTGTTCCTCTCCCATCTCATCTGCTTGGTTTCTCCCCTGACCAACATTGATCGCACCACCTGATGTGTGGTCGTTGACCTGACCATGACGGCAGTAGGGAGGACACGGTAACACCATGGAGGGAGTCCCCTGGGGTGGCCGTTAAGCGATACAGATGGGTGGGCAGCTCCGCCTGGTGGTGAGGTAGGATGAGGTGGAGCGATGGGAGCCACCGATGTGCACCCTGATGCTGCTGGCAGTTGGGGCGAGGTTGACCAAGGTTCCTCACTGGTTTGGAGCCATCCCTTCCCGTCGCTGCGCCGGTAGAACACCCTACCCGAACCAGTTGCAGGTCGTTCCCCTCCTTACTGCTCCTTTTCCTGGAGCTGCAGAAGAAGCTCCGCTATTAGTTGCTATGTCCGCGCAGGACTTGAGGGTCCTGCCATAGAACCGACAGAGAATCCCCGACGGGGATGCAAGTTTGAGCGAGGCGGGCAACTGTAGCGGTGTAGTAGGCGGAGGTGCCTGAGTCGTAGAGAGGGCAGACGTAGTGGAGGGAATAGCGCCGAGGCCATGGCCTCGCTGCGCAGCAGACGCGCAGGAGGACGCCGACACAAAGCATCGAGGCTGGCGTCCGTGAGGATCGCGAGGAAGGAGATAATAGAGCGGAATGTCGCGAAGGCCCCTGGGGCTGAACATGACCCATAAGGGTAAAGAGGTAATTCGACTCTCTTTTTTAGTTGATCCGCTGATAAATGAATATTCGATAAAGCTGACGTGTCAAGCTATGATTGGTCCTAAAGTAATACTATTGCAAAATTCATAGAAGATAATTGGTAACTCCGATTAGGATAAGTAATATATGAATTTTGATCAGAAGAACACAAGGAATCCAATAAAAATAGTTTTATAGCTTGAATATGATCATAGTTCGAAATGTAGTGTAAATTATCATCTTTAATGAATTAAAGATTAAGAAACCCTATTTTGAAATGAATAAAGTGTTTAATAGGGTTTAATGGATCATTAGAGTTGATGTTAACCTGTTAAATGTAAAAAGGTACATTATGTTTAAACAGGAAGAACTTTGCACATGATTAGTCTAATTTAGAGTTTAAGTGCATAAATATGCTTGAAATTTGAAAAGGACATAAAGTTATCATCTTTAATGAATTAATTAAGGAAAACCCCTTAGATTTGATGATAGATGGACTTAATGACGTTATTTGAATAATTCAAGCTGATATTAACCTGTTGTTAATAAAAGTGAAAATAGGATCTAAAAAGATGATCTTTTTATATAGTTGGCTTAATTTAGGGTTTCGTGCATGATTATGCATTAATGAGCTTGACAACCCTAATTTAGATGAATATGTCTTTTAATTGTTTTAATGGTTCAAATCCATGAATATATAGGGATGTGATGATCCTAAGTCAATTTGGGCATAAAGGACTATTAAAATGGATAGTTGAGAAAATAAGGTTCATACAAATGGAAAAGAGTATTTTAGGGTTTGTTGACCTAAAAGGGATAAAGTTTGAGAAATTAATCTTAGAAACCCTAATGAATATTAATGAAACTTTAATGTGGATTAGAAACCCTAGAAAGTGAATCCAAGTCAATAAAGTAGATTCTTGATAAAGTGTGTAATAAATAGAGTACATATTCTTTTCAGGAATTATGTGATGATTGAATTACTTGCTTGGATCTGTTGATTGGCTTGATTGTATATACATGAAGAATATGTTGAATAATCTGCATGACTCATCAAATCAGGTATGTGGTTACTCTTATGAATAATCGCTCTAGTTTCACGGTGATTCCTAAAGTTTTAATCGGTTGCTTGAAAATAATTGTTGGATGTTTATTTTAGTTCATGCAACTATAAAGTGACTATGATTATCACTATAAATGTGCGTATATAACTGACTAGATCCAGGTCCACCTCTATTGCTTTGAAAAGGCTAAAAAAAGGGGTAATCCTAGAGCAAGGTCTAGGTTACCGAGAGTTAGAAACTGGGCTACCTATGTGTAGTGCCATGAGACTCATTAGCCTGCCATGAGTTAAGGAGTGGGCTACTTACGAGTAGTGCGATGTGACTCAACCCTAGAAATTGGTTCACTTATAGGTGGATCATGAGGGGTTTAATGGGGACAACATAGAGGATAGGGTACTCTTGGATCACCGAGTTATATCTAAAATGTAATCTTGGTTGTTAAATGATTAATTGAATGAGTACATTGTTAACGTATTTACATAATTATTGTTTCCCCCACATACCAGCTTCGGTTGACCGACGATTTGTTTGCCGGTGTTTTAGGTACAAGCCAAAAGGACAAACAGTAACTCATCATATTATGAAATACACGAAATAAAATACAAGGAGGATTAGTTAGAGTAAAATCCATAAGTGGATAGAAGTTTAGAGATCCAAGTTTTCAAAAAGGTATGCAAAAATTTATTTTCCTACAACTTTTAAATATAGTCTGTTAAAATTTGATAATTATTCTTGGTTAATTGTCGAACCTTTGATCCGGAAGTTATGGGTGCGGCTTCGATCTCTCGGTTTCCCTAAATTGGGGGTTATCGGATGTGGGGTCGTAACACTTGTCTTGTGCCTTGTAGCGGTTCATTATAGCGTGCTGGCCTGCCTGGGTGCGACGGTCGATACCTTTGGCTGATGGGCTCATTTGGGCCCAATCGCCTGCCTTTCTTGGTGGAAAATAGCAGAAACCAAAAATAGATGGGAAATATGGTCAGGGTATGGTTTCAGTGATAGAATAAAACAAAAATGATGAGGTAGTTAAGTTCGAAGGCTAATTTAGATATAGAAAGTAAGCCCAAAAAGCGTTGAAAATGGGTGTTATCAATAAGTTGTAAAGGTCAATCTTTGAATTGAAGCAAGCATCTTAGAGTTGAAATCTTTGATTTGACAAGATAGCCAAAGATTTTGACTTGTGTCAAAATGAACATGAAACATATGATTAAAAAATATTTAGTGAGAGCATATTTATATTCCACATAATGATGGGAAAAAACATCCTTATACTATAAATATTAAAACTTGGAAAGGAAAGTACCTTCTCTATTAATTGTTTAGGAAAATCATCCTTTGTAGGAGTAGAGATATATAGAGATAAATTTGGAAATCTTGTTGACCTAAGTAAGAACATAAACACTGGCAAGATCATGAAGGGGTCCAATACGCAAGACTGAATGTGAGAGAACTTCTCCATGTTCCATGGAGCTAGTCTCTCAAGAGCCCATTGTTCTAGTTCTTATGAAAAATGGGAACACATAGATATATGCCATGTGCATTTGTTATTGGATCTATCATGAATGCATTGTTATGTAATCATCATGTTGTCTCGTATGTATTGGACATGACAAGAGGATATCTGACAGATCCTAATGAAGGTTTCTAGAATGCCATATGAACATCCTGAAGTACTTGAGAAGCACTAAAAGGATTAGTTCCTTGGTTACGGTAATAAGGAAGAGTTGGGTGTAAATGTTACACCAATGCAAGCTTCCAAAATAACACATAAAATCATAATAACAATCTCAATTTGAGCTTAACCTTAAAATTAGAACTACAAGCTGGAAAGGTTATGAGCTAATGATAGTTTTTTGAATTCTACAATAGAAGTCAAGTATCTTGGTCTTATGAGAACAACATAAGATATTGTATGGATCAAAAAGTTCATATAGATGAACTTGTGGGAGATTCCAACCATTGATGACGAAGTAAAAATATGGTGACAACAATGGAGCTACTAGTTAGGCAAGGAATCTCAGATAACATACTACAACACTTCCATCTTATATGAAATGTCATACAACAAAGAGATGTGAAACTTGCAAAATATAGACTAGAAACAAACGTTGCTAACCCACTATAAAAGTGCTTGCACAACAGAAACGTGATGGTCATGTTAAGATCACTTGGAATAATGTTGGTGGGTGATTGTCTCTAACTGGAAGTGGGAGTTTATTGATATGTATACCCCGAGAGCCAATCATATGATGATTGAAATGTGGCATTTCATACCTGATTTGATAATGATAAAGGAAATTTTGTCTATTATGTTTGTCTCACTAATGAGATGATGACACAAACATATTAGATGTCTAGAATGATGTTACTCGATGACATATGTCTTCAGTTTGATGAACTGAACAATGAGATCATATGTATGATAAGAGTACATACATTCTTGTTATGTCCCTAGTTGGATATCACTGTGGAAGCAAAATAAATAATAGTAATATATAAGACTAGAGTGTGTGTTGATTGATGACAGTGTCTCATTAGTCATGATATATGATATCAAGTCAAGCACACAATTACATGTTAGAAAACAATGTATAAGACAAACTCACCATGAGAGTGACACATGGAGACCATAAAATGGTAGTCACAATTATCTCTCATAGTGATAGTGGTGATTGTAGTTCTTAGACCTAAAGTCACTACACTCATCACATGTTGTTTGATGTATTTAGATGCCATCTAATGTGGCCTTGAATAAGAGTTGTCGTAAAGGTGACTTAGGTGCACTATGATACATGGGGACTGAGTGTGAGTGATGTAGATCGAATTTTTCACTCCTATAGAAGATTGATATCCATGCCTCTTAATAAGTGAGACTGAGAAATGTATAGCCATACTCATGTTATTCAATATGTGATATGTGAACTCACATGCATCTTGAACAATCTGCTCTAGTTCAAGATACACGGGTTCAAAATTGAAGAGGATGATGATTCCATGCCTCAAGTTCAATCTAGATATCAGAGGCAAGGAACTATACAATCACGGTAATAGTGATCATAGGTTGTAGGTTGAAGTTGTTCTCCAACTTTCCAAACTATTTATGTAGAAATGATGTGTTGCTAGATACCGATCATTGCTTGTGACGTCGTAAGTTGGTTATAGACATTCATTGATGACGTAATTTGGGACTTATAGGGTCTCACACATAGGATGCACTTAGAATAGGAGTTTATTTATGAATGATATTTAGTTTTATTACTAAAGGTGTTTAGATATTCAATCAAACATCTGAGGTTCAAAATTGACTAACTAGAATCCCAACTGACCGGTTTAAGTGTTGAATTTGACTAGTTGGAGTGTCAGGTTAATTAGAATCAATATTGGTTGAACTTTTCCTGAATTGGACAACTAAAATGACCATTTCACTTGTGAAATGACTATTTTATGTAGTGAAATGGCTGTTTCACCATCCAAGTCACCCGATTTAGTGGCCAAATTGATTGGAACAAGGTTTGATGTTGGTGTCAAGTTTATCATTAATTGTGCATCAATTACCAATTTGATTCAGAACAAGAAACTACACAAATCGACCTATTCGTGGCACAAAATGACTAGTTCATGTGCCAATCGTCTGGTTGGGCACGTGAACCGACCTGCTTGCCTTTTAAATTTCCAAAAAATTCTTAAATTCAATTCTTTCGACTCCCATATAGATTGGGAACCCTTACCCTAGCCTCTCCTATAAATAGAGGGGTATTGGGGGCTTCCTAGATACAAAAATTAGCTCTGATGATTGTTGTCCTCTATAGTTTTGGTAACCAATAGAGAGTCTGAGCAAGTCCTATCTAATAAAGGGAGGAATATCAACGGAGAGATAATTATGGGAGAGTGAATTGGTTCTAGAACAACGACATTTAAAGCAACAACTCCTTCCTCTTGCTTCTTGTGGCACAACATGGAGTTCTCGGTGGTCCACATTGACTATCCTAGAGGTGAGGAGTTTTTCCTGCTAGGAGGACAACGTCAACTGATGTCTTTGGTGTTACACTAGTTGGACGTTGTTGACTATTTGTGTGTTGCTAAAGAAATAGCATGCTACTATCTGTAGAAGATGCATGACACTACTGTAGGGGTAATATCGTTGGACTTGCTCTAGGACTATGTATGACACTGCAGACCTTCCTTCCTAGATACATTTTTGTTGACATGATCTGCTTGTTAGGGAATCGAGATTTCAATTTTTGGTTTCCGTTGCATTTTATGTCTCCCCAATTTCCCTACACAATATCCATTGTTCTTGACTAAGAATTGTAGTCCCTGATTGATGAGGGATTACTTGTATGTCAAGAAAGTAGCTGAGAGGCCCCAGAATATGACAGTTAAACTCAACACTGAGTGTTTTTAAAATTGAGTAAGAATAGTAGTATCATTTTCTATAAGAATATTATCATCCACGTACAAAACTAAAAATATAGTGACAAAGTTGCGATAAAAAATAAACAAGGATGGTCAATAGAGCTACAAACAATGTATGACCCTGGTAGACAATCATTGAGTCTAGTACGCCATCCTCTAGGGGTTTGTTTAAAGTCATATAAAGCCTTATTCAGTTTCCAAAAAAGATGAACATTTGTTCTCATCCTGGTGGCTGATTCAAATAGATAGGTTCATTTAACTCACCATTGTGGAACACATTGCAAATGTCAATCTGAATGAGTTTCTAATTAAAAGAGTCAACAAGATAGAGAACTACACAAACAGTGGCAACCTGAACAACTAGACTATGCATCTCTAGATAGTCAACTCCATTTTCATGACTGAACCCCTTCGCTACCATCCTTGCTTTCAATCTTTCAAGAAAACATCAGCCTTGATTTTTTTCTTTTATACCCATTGCACCCAATAATATGTGTATTAGGTAGTGTTTGAACTAAATTCAAAGTATTGCTAGAGTAGAGGGCATGGAGTTCAGAAATCATCGCATCACACCACCCCTGGTTTTGTAGAGAAACTTTGATAGTTTTAGGTGGTTGTGGTAAAAGTTGAGTGACTAAGTTGTATTTGGGATTAGGTTTTATCACTCCAGTCTTTTCTCAGGTAAGCCTGGCATGGTTATTAATGGTAGAATGGTTAGCTGGTCCTACAGTAGTGTCATTTAAAGTAATAGCATGTGAGGAAAGGGGAGTTAAATATTTGGAGTCATCAACAGTAGGGAATTTCGATGAACTTTCATAGTGTATTTCAAAAGATGATTGTGTTGATGATATCTCTCTAGTCTCAATACCAAATATACTACTATTAGTACAATTATTAGTGTTGGCTCCAGTACCACTGTTGTCACTGAGATGTTGTTGTTTGGGTGTATCACTCATGACTTGATTAGAAACACAATGAGTAGGAGAAAGTACACCATCATGTTTAGGATGTACAAGTGAAAACCAATCTTGAAACATTTAAAAACTGAGTTAGACTTCTTGAGAATTAGTATATTGATGTTGTGAATTGTATTACAGAAGACAGGGGTATCATCACAAAATTAGAACCAGATGTATTATAAGCATTTATAAACTCAATAAACTTAAATATATCTCCAAGGACAACTTGGGAAGCAACTTTGTGCGTACATGGGAACACCTCTTCACTAAAAATGACATGTCAGGAGAAGTATACATGTCTTGATGAAATATTTAAGCATTGATACCCTTTATAAGAATCAATATAGTCTAGCAACACATAGGGTAATGCTCTAGGTTCAAGCTTATGCTTTTTGTAATCTATTAAGCATGGGAATAACAAACAATCAAAACTTCTAATAGATGTATAATATGCCTCCTTGTTATATACCTTGGACAGAGGTGATTTATAAACAAGAGTCTTGGAGTTTAATATGTTGATAATGTAAATAGAAGATGCAAAAGATTCTACCGCAAAAAACTATAGGTGCACATGAATCAAATAGAATTCTGAGACCAATTTCAACAACACGACTGTGTTTCCTTTCAACTAGCCCCACCATCTCATGAGTCTAAGGACATGTCATGTGATGTACAATTCCTTTTACTAGCATAAACTATTGCATAACATTGTTAACAAACTTTGCTTCACCATCTATAATAAGCACTTGAATCCTGTTAAAAAACTGATTAAGGACAATTTTTCAAAACAAGACAAAGAAACTATAGAGATCATACTTTTTCTTTAAAGGATATATTCAACTAAAGAAAGACTATTCATCAACAAATAGAGCATAGTAGAGAAAACCCTATAATAAAGTATTGGAGATTTCCCTCACAAATAATAGTATACTTGACCAGAAGTAATTGTTCTTATAACATGCTGGTAGTTTGTGACTTTTTCAAGTGCACAACTATTACAATGTAGAAAAATTTATTATAAGAAACAATTAATTTGCTATCATCCATAAACTTTGTGTGTCACGGTTGACATGCCCCTATCTTCTATGTCAGACATTTGAGGTTTCTTTATTCTTTGCTATGACAACAAACACTCTATGTATTTATGGCGACAACACGTACATGCCTTGCTTAAGAGCTCCTCCAGGCAGGATTTTTTGGCTCTATAAATTAAAAATTAGAAAGACATCTTTGAAGAAAATAAAATAATACATATAGTCTTGTGTCAATTGAACAACAAATGAGATTTCTTTTCATGTCAGGAGAAATCAAAACCTTTTCTAACAAAACTGACTTATCATTGACAATTATGCACTTCTCGTATGTGTTAATAGGAATAAACAAGCCATCTCCAATATCATAGTGTCAAATCCCTTCTAAGAGACTATATTGTGAAGATTATCTAGTACCTGAGTCACAAGATTAGTTGCTCCAGAGTCAACATGAAACTTGTTTAGATGGAAGTTCGATTGCTCACCAACATGCATAACATCCAAAGATTTCACTAGTATGAAACTACCTCTAGAGTCAATTAAAATGATCCTATACCTTCGGTTGTATATTGACACCAAAGTGGGTGACATTACATTCAAGCATCTGCAATGTTAGTTATTTGGGGATGTGTAAATTGTCGATGGTGATCCAACATCGATTGCTATGATAAAAGAAACCGACACAATTAAGCATTTGTGTCACCATTTTAGAGAGAACAGCCGACGTTGTACTCCCATACTAGGTCACATTTGTAACTAGTAAAGGTATTTGTGTCGTCAGTTTCTACCAAAAACCAAAACTGGTGTGATATTTTATTTTGTTAGTTTCTTTACCAAAACTGAAGATTAAGTGCTACAATGTTGTTTATTTCATTACAAAAAATGGCTAAGCTTTTTTTAGATAGCAGGTCTGTAGACTTGTTGTTTGGTTGTTCAGTAGGATGTGAAATCTGCAATTCAATACAACTATTGGTTCCATGTTGTGTTTAGCTTAACAACATACCAACAAACCTGTACAACATACAATAACAAACACAATTCACCCACATGCAAGATCCATTCTCAGATTTCATTCTCATCACATGTTCAAATATAATTCTTTTATTCATCTTTAGATTCATTCACACACATGATATATCATTCACATATGCACCAATTCCATTCTCGTGACATGTAGAAACATTATTGTCATTATATTCATTCATCTTCACATTCACAAACATGTATATATTAATCATCCACATATGCACCAATAATTTACTCGCATCAAATTTAAAGTTACAAGATATAAGCACCACATTTATATAGAAATAATGTTATCAATGTTTATAAAACTCATTCTATATCCCAATCAAACTCAAAATTCACTTCCTTAATGAAGGTTGGTGCCCATTATTCTCATATCTCATCTAGACCTTATGTTGTACAGGGCTTTTTCATGTCAAACAACTGCAAAGAAAATGGCATAATTAAAGAGTTTTATATTTTCATATTATCAAATGAGACTATCTACTTATGATGATCAAGACTATATAGATTACTCTTTATATGCAGTTTATATCTAGTGCCCCATATCTGACAATCATGTCTATATTCAATATCATGTAATATATGCATGCCCAACCATTATCCTGTACAGGGCACTATAAATTTACCAACATAAAAAATGTTAATAAATTAAAGAAACATAAAAAATGTTAATAAATTAAAGTAAGAATATTTGGCAGAAATATGGATTGGAGTAATAAAAACTCCATCAACATTCTGCCAACTTGTCACTTTCTTTTTCTTGTCCACCTTTCCTCCATCCTTTTTGAATTCTTTTATAGCCTTATACATTAATGTAACACATTAAATTGCATTAGTAAATAGTCATTTAATAATATATGTTAATGGATATAAATATAATAATTTACTCAAGCAAATAATTTCTTTTTGCATTTTGTGTCTCCCACTGTCTAGTTTGTCACCCTTAGGATCTAGATAATACATAGTTAGCCTCGGGGGGGGCAATTATCAACAACACCCAATGGATATTCCTAAGTGAAAAGAAGACAACAAAAGAAAACTCAAATTACACAATGAAATGTATTTTTTATGTCAAATATATAAGCAAAGTAATTGAAACTCAACATTTAAAGGATCTATAGCTACACTCTTTTTCACTTAGTACCCCCACTAAAGCTTTGCAACATCTTTTACGATGCGATTTTTCATCCAGGTCAAATATGCTCTACAAAGGTTTATATACTTAATGAAATGTTCTGAAAAATAGAATTATAAATATCTTTAAACACATAATTTCAAATGATAAAATCCAACACATAGTTCCTTCCATATTAAGTCTCTCTTGCCTTTAGGTTCTACTATTACATCTGATTTGCTAAGAGTAAGAACCCCTAACTATGATAGAAATGAACTCGGTTCTTCCCGACATGATTTCCTGCATTCAAACTCAACAATCATTATTGGTCCATTACCCCTTTTCTCTAATAACTTGTTCATCATGGTGATGCCTCTTATTTTTGCACACTAACGATGTTGCTCAACAAGATCCTCAGGGCGCACATCCTCATGCTAAAATTGATAAGAAACACATATAAGTCATAAAAAGATATAACTTATAAATGTGATAAAACAATACAACAAGATAGACATTGTAAAATGCATATCTATGTAATAAAACAATACAACTTACACTAGTGTAATTCTCACAATGCACAACAACTTGGTGTTTATCCTCATGACAATCATCATCACAGTCATCATACTCCAACACCATCTGAAAAAATTTCATATAAAAAATAATGAAACAATGAAATATAAATGATAAAGATCGTAAAATGCACATCTAACATAAAAAAAGCATGCCTCTAATATTGGGATCATGTATCAATTAATATTTCCTCTATGTGATATGCACACATATATAAGTCAACATCAGCTTCAATATTTGGTGTTGGCAAGCCAACTAAAAATGGACTGGAGTCATCATACTTGTCATAGCACTCTTCTACATCTATAGGATCTGCAATAAACTACCTTTTATCATGAAGAACAACTGACCATTTTTCATTTGCAGGATCCTCGAGATAAAATACTTGTTTTTCCTATGATGCCATTATCAATGATTCACCCTTCTGGCCAATCTTTTGTACATTCACTAATGTGAAACCTAATTTTCACTAGAACTCCTTTGGTGTTATCAAACCATTTACACCTAAAGATTGGAAATCTAAAATCTATGTAGTGAAACTCGCATATATCTTCAATGACAGTGTCATGTGACATTATAGCTTCACATGGACTCTTATCCTTCACAGTACCAAAATACAATGAAGATACTTGAAGGATGACCCTACTGTTTTGGATGAAACTCTTATCATCTTGAAATTTTATGCAATATGAAAATCCATTAATGTCACACCCTTCATAAGATATAACATTCATTTTTGGTTTAAAGGTGAGACATTTGATATTTTCATAAACATTATTTGGTGATTAAGATGGTTGATGTAAAACTTGTTCTTCAAACCGACTAATAAATGTCCTTTTATTCTTTTAGCAAGCCACATCAAATTGGCTGGAGGATCTTTTGTCTTGATGAAATTGGTATTTTTGATGATATAAATACTCTCTTTATTGATGTTGTGTAAAATATTCAAGTGTGCTTATTCTCACAACTCATGACTGATTACTTTCACTCATGCACCTAAACTCCATGCTAAAATAGTCCTTAATATTCTTGTCATTTATAGGAGCTTCATTCCAAAAGTCCATAGCATCCCCGGTCACAAAACCCTCAATAATACTCCCTTCAGGTTGATAACAGTTTTCAAACATCACCTTTAAAAATCCTCATGTATCGTTAAAAAAGATACATCTAATGCAAGAAAATTGGTCCCAACATTTTCACTCCCCTAGTCAGATGGACAACAAGATGCACCATGATATCAAAGAATAAAGGAGGAAAATACATCTTAAGATGGTACAAGGTTACAACCACTTCTCCATGCAACTTATCAAGATTCTCAGGATTAAACTTTGTTGCATATTGTCTTGAATAAGAAACAAATCCTAGTAATTACAAACTCTACATGCTTCGGAAGTATAGATCAAATTACCACAAGCAATATTTGTTGCATTAGAGTGTGATATTCATGAGATTTAAGAGCTATCTGCTTCAGCATTGATACCAATCTTCGAATATTGGAAGAGGATTCATGTGGTACCTTAACATTAAGCAAGCACTCGTAAAAAAATTTATTCATCTTTCTAGACAATGCGTAACAAGCACGAGGTAAAAATATTTTTTGATTACTACTAACTTTGTACATTTATTATTTCCTTATGCACATTTTATGTAGGTCCATTCTAGGTTTGATGCCATCTTTAGACTTATTTGGTATGTTCAACAAGTCATAATGATGCTATCACATACATTTTCATTAATATGCATGACATCGATACAATGATTAATTGTTGAAGAACTCCAATAAAGAAGATCCTAGAATATTGACCTCTTCTTGTATAATGATTTATCACTCTGTGTGGGAATGGTACATTGTGATCACTTACTTAATTAATTGATAAAGTCTTTTACTCTTTCATAAAAAATCTCCCTAGATATAGGTTTAGTGGGCACTTTGTTCCTCATTCGATCCATTGAACGCTTTGTACAACCTTCGGTAAGGATGAACTTTTGGAAGAAACCTTCGATGACCAAGATATACAGTCTTGTTGCCATATTTTAGTTGTATCCAATCAATGTTATCCTCACATATAGGGCATGCTTTGGATCCTTTTGAGTTGTATCCAGAAAACATTCCATATGTTGGAAAGTCACTAATAGTGCAAAACAACATAGCATGCAACTAAATGTATCTCTACTTGTAACATCATAGATCATCCCATCTTCTCCCCAAATCTTCTTTAAATCATCAATCATAGGTTTAAGATAAGCATCAATATCAATGCCAGGTTGTTTAGAGCCCGATATCAACAATGACAACATGACATACTTATTTTTCATACACAACTAGGGAGAAAGATTGCATATAAAATAATAATAAGGAAAGTGCTATGTTGACTACTCAATGTGACATATGGATTAATTCCATCGATACAAAGACCAAGTCTTAGATTTCTGAGTTCTTCACCAAATTCAAGGCATAATAAATCTATCGTCTTCCATTGCAAGGAATCAAACACATGTCATAGGATCCCATCGTTATTTTTCTTTGCCTCTGCATGCCACTTCTCCACATCCAATGTATTGAAAAATAATCATTGAAACCATGGTATTATAGGTAGATACCACATCACCTTGACAGGAGAGCCAGTTTTGGACTTTCCCAAAGTCATCATTTTATACCTTGATGCCCATATTTTGCACAATCTTTCAAATTGACTTAGTCCTTTTAAAATAACACGCAGTCATTTGGGCATGCATGTATCTTCTTATCCTTCATTCCCATTGGGCACAACATTTTCTTTAGTTCGTATGTTGAGATTGGAAGCTTGTTTCCCTCAGGAAGAATTTCTTTCAAAAAAGACAACAATGACATGAAGTTTTTGTCATTCCATCTATTGTTAGCCTTCAGAGTGTATAATATCAACACTACACTCAACTTCATAAACTTAGTAAGACCTAAGTACAACAATTTCTCAGCGTCATGCATAATGTTTCTAAATAATGAAGGTGGATCAGTGTGCTCTACCCCATAAAAATCTAGCATCACATCAACCGTGTCTATCAAATGGGGTCATTCACATCTACATCATCATCTAAAATTTCTTCTTAAATACAAGTAATGCTATTGTCATCTAGTGATATCATAGTAGGAAGATCTTCATGCCAGTAAAATTTTGTATATCCCTATACAATCTCGTTACACATGACATGACTTTTGATTTTGTCAATAGTGTCAACTTTCAAGTTGATACTGCAATTCCTACATGGACAATAAAACCTATCTCTAGGTCATTTTCTATGTTCTTCCAAAAATCTTATAAACTAATCAAGATCGGTAATAAACTCTGGGGTGGAGTGATTTGAAATGGACATCCATGATCTATCCATTCTATGATCAAAGAGAAAACAAGTATTAGGGTTTTGGGTTTACAAATTAGGTTTATGATTTACAGATAAGGGTTAACATTTAAGGTTTAGGGATAAGGGTTTAGGGTTTATAGATTAGTTTTTCAAGCATAGGGTTCAGTAATGAATGTGTGTTCCACCTGTCCCATTGAACACCTGATCTCACTCGTAAGTGTATAATGTGTATTTGATTTTAAAAAAAAAATTCAGCTACATTTCCCGCAGCTCTCCAAGTACAATAATATAGATGGAAAAATATCCACCCAACATATGTACTTGGAGAAAAAAAAGGGTAAGTGTGGATGAAATATCTTGAAAACCAAATACACATTATACACTTACATCCAAAGTGATATTAATATTAAAGAACAATCCCAAATCGGGGCCTATTTAAGATTTAATCCTAATGAATAAATCTCACATGGGTTTCTAGGCTAACAAACAATTATATACCTATGATCTTAGTATCATCATTTATATCATATGTGCAGAAAAAAATATACATTAAGATAGGCTTAAAAAGTGTGATCCAAGTTTCATGTTAATGTTTATGTTCCATCCACAATTATGCACAAGTAAGGTTAAGGTTTATCAAGTCATGAAATCATACATCCGAATCTACATCTAATGAAATCATTTCCTAATTTTCCAAACAAAAACCATCAACATATGTAGAAGGCATGGCATATTCATTCATACACACAATAAAAACACAAACATTCCAAGCATATCATACACTTTTTGGCATATTCATTCAAAAAGCACAATGCAAACCCAAACAAATGTTGGATATGGCAATATGTATCAAAACAAGTAACAAAAAGGGCTAGATGGTCACCTTTCACAATAGTGATGATGATGGGCAAGAAAGATGGTGGAAACCGGCTAGTTGAGGTGACAATGGAGGCAGAGGATGGAGGTGCCTACGACTAGAGGAGGCAGAGCATGCTGGAGGTGTCTGTGGCTAGAGGAGGCATAACCAACAGCGGTGACGGCTGGAGGTGGTTGTAGCTACAAGAGAAGGAGCAACTAGCAGCATTGGGAGTAGGAGCAGTAATAGGAGTAGCTAGAGCAGCAAAAAGTAGACATGGGAGAAGAACAAGCAATGACGGTGGAGGCACACAATCTCCAGAGCATAACAATGTAGATGAGAAAATTTTCATGGGTGATATTAAGGCACTTAGTCATCGGTTCTAGTATAAAATTGAAGAGCATGTATATAGTTTTAGGTTGATTTTGACAAAATACAACTAGGTAAATGATGAATTCATATTCATCATGATTTTGATCGCCATCTTTGACCTAGTTATGCTCCGATCATTCGCTTTTATCACCTATATCTTGTCATATATATATTCACTTGGTTTGTTTGGATTATCCTTAATTATGGTTTGATTTATCTGGGGTTCTGATTAATTTTTGCATTTTGTGCAGGCACATTTGCTATTTCGGCCTTCTATTCCCTTTGCCCTTGCTGATCCAGGCCCCTTTCCCTCTTCTTCTTTTCTTTTCCAAGCTTGTAACAACCCTTTTTCATATTCATAGCTGTTGACCGCTACCCACCGCCGCCCACCGCTACCCACTACTGCCCACCACTGCCTACCGCCGCCCACCGCTGCCTATCGCTACCCACCGCTATCCCCCTCTCTTTTGCAGACCGCGACCTATGGTCCTCCGCATCACCGCGGTCTCTTCATCACCCAACACACCGCGACCAGTGAAGGTCGCGGTGTTCTCAAGCACCTTGACCATCGCAAGGTCACTGTCATCCCTTTTTCCTCCACCAAGCGCCACGATTCCCCCGCATCACTGTGTTCCTCCTTCTCCAGTTCCCCCTCCGCGGTCCTTCTCCTCCCTTCTCTCTGCTGCTTCTGCACCTCTACCTTCTTCACCCCATTGTTGCGACCCCCCTATTGTTCCCATCTCCGCGGTCTTCTCTTCAACCCTGCTCATGGAACCCTCCACCTCCATGGTCCCCTTTTCTCTTCACATCTCTACAGGTCTGTTCTCAACCACCACGGTAGTCACCATCATCCCTTCCTAGACCAATCCCTTCTACTGTCCTCTCCAATTCTACAACCTTCCCCTCTCTCCTTCCCCGCCGTGACCACCTTCTCCTCCTTGCCCCTCCTGCTTCACTCCCTTCCCTACCGTGATCGTCCTATCCTACTATCCTTGTCCTTCCCCTACTCCTCTACGATCCCACCTACAACCTCACTACTCCCATGGTCTTCCCCTTCCACCTACAGCCCTCGTGGTCTTCCTCTCTCCCCCTCACTCTCTACCGTGACCAGATTTCCCTCTGCATGCGGCCCTCTCGTATTCCCCCTTACTCCCCTGACCACGACCAACAGGTCATGGTCCCTCTTCCTCTTGACCGCGACCAATAGGTCACGGTCCTCATCCCTACACCACGACCACCCGCAGGTCGTGGTGTTCTTCACACCGCGACCTCATCACCTCCACGATCCCATGTTCCTTTCAAGCTTACAGGTCGTAGTCCTTTCCCAAGACCGCGACCTTCCCCCCTTTTCCCAACAGGTCACGGTCCCTCCTGGACTGCGACCCTTTCTCTTCTAAACTGAACGAACCAAAAACCCATCAACAAACCCAACAGAACCGATCCAAAAACACCTATAAATACCCCCCATCTTGGTCCAGAAAAAGGGTCCAACTCCACATGCTGGAAGGCTTCCACTCTGTGCCCAACCTTGGGAGGACAATCTCTACAGCCAAGAGCCAACCTCTGTGGCGTTCTTGCGCTCTGTTCATCCAAATCTATGATGGAAACTCGGATTTGCAGCCATACATCCGCCTTGCATACACTATTTCTCCCACGAGCTGCTCCTCCTGCTACGAGAAAGGAGCAAGAGAAGAGAAGGAAGGTGAAGAGAGAAGATCTGCCCTGACATTCGTGGTGTTCTTCCCTCCTCGGCCAGATCTTCCCCAGCGTTGTGTAGAAGACCGTCTCTTCACCGAGCTGCGATCACCTTCATCACCATAACGATGGTGGAATATTTCTTCTCCCTTATTCTATTTGTTTCTCTCACCATGAGCGAGTAGTTTATTTTTGCTGGGGTGCGGGGACTAGCCCCGCTGCCCATGCTTTCATGTCCATTTGTTAAACATTTCATGGCTTGTATATAACATCACATTTCGTTGTTAATCGTTTAATGCATGCTTAGTAGATTGATCACCTGGCTTGCATGTTTATGTTATTTTCCTTTGTTGTGAGATCTTTGTGATTTTGGAATAGTAAATGTATGATCTGTGAGGGGATGAGACATATAACCCACAGCGATGCTTAAGCGAACCTAACGCTCGTATGGGGGGTTCAATATTCCATTCAATGCTTAGGATTTTAATATCAGTTAACGCTATTGACTCCCTGACGAGAACTCTGATGGGATTCCCTAAAGTCGTAAGTGTGTGATCCATGAGGGGACGAGCCATCTAGCCCACGATGATTCTTCTATGTGCCTAACGCTCGTAAGGGGGGCCCGCATCTTTAGTTGGAAATGTGTATCTTTGGAGTTGTAAGTGTGTGATCTGTGACGGGACAAGACATCTAGCCCACTGTGATGCTTCTGCATGCCTGACGCTCGTAAGGGGGGTTTGCAGCTGCACTTGGATAATTATAGCTAGCCTGGATGTGTATGTTTTGTTATGTTTGCATGTGTAGCGGTGGTGAAACCCGAGACCATCCCAGTGATTCCCATTATTAATATTTCATCTACCTTTCATTCTACTCTTTACTTTCTTGCAATCAGTTAATCAACCTCAAACCAAAATTTTGTTCTAAATATTAGTCTTACTTGAACTAGACACGACTAGAAAAGATTCTTAAAAACATTGTCCTTTGGGATTCGATCCTTAACTATACTGCGATAAGACCCATCCGATTGCGGGTGATATTATTACACAAGGTTTTGGTTATAACTTAGGGATTTCAACCCTGGGTGAATTTGTTAGTGCGGTAATACACACGTCAAATTCTGGTGCCGTTGTCGGGGACAACGGGATCGCCTAGTCAAATCTAGTTCATTTAAGTCTAATATAGGATTTTGCTTTTATTTTTGACACTATTGATCATCAACTTGAATTCAATTCCACTCTATCCATCTAACTTCCGAAAGAACATCCCAGGTACTCTCAAAGACTAGTGTATGCACCGCTCGAACACTCCCGGCCTTGCTACTAGTTTTGACCCTGAGATAGAAAGAAACTTTCGTCGTCAGTGTAGAGCGCACCAAGCCAGGATGGACCAAGAAGAGGAAATAGCCTGAAGGGTTGCTCAAGCCCTTAATGCACAAAGAGAAAGGCTTATGCAAGAAGCCAGAGATGTAGTTGAGGCAGAGATCCAAGCAGCTCAAGCAGCAGCGCAAGCAGTGGATCTACAAAAAGATCTTAGGGAGTTTTCCATCCTTAAAGTTGCTGATGTTCACCAACCAGTACAGCCTCCTCCCTTCAATGCTCCAAATTTTAAAATCAGGGCACACTGGATTACACTTCTTCAAAATAACCCTTTCTATGGAAATCAAGGGGAAGATAGTCAAGAACACCTTCTGAGGTTTATAGATCTATGTGCTATAACAAAGCAGAATGGAGTCTCTGACGATGCCATTAGACTTCGTCTCTTCAAATACTCCCTTGCTAATAGAGCCATGAGTTGGTATAACTCCTTGATGTGTGAGCCCATCACCACTTGGGAACAACTTCAAAACATCTTTTTAGAAAAAAATTATCCTCCTTCCCTGACCTATGAAATTAGAGGGCGTATAACGCAATTTGTTTAGGCCCCTGAAGAAACTCTTGCAGAAGCATGGGAAAGATACAATGAGCTTCTATGCAAGTGTCCACACCATGGTATCCCTAAGAATCAGTTGATTGAAATATTTTATAGGGGTTTGGATGATGATATCAAGTAGTTTCTAGACTCATCATCTGGAGGAAACTTCATGCGTCAAAGTTACGACAACGCATGGAAGGTCGTTACCCTTGGAGCTGAAAATCAAGCTAATTGGGGTAGGTCCACAGGCAAAGGAGTGTTGAAGGTTGATATGGTAGAAGTCCCTCCCGAGTACAAGTCTATCACCGAGTCTCTTAAGCTTCTCGTTGTTAAGCATGAAAACCTCAAATCATCTCTCAATTTCTATGAAAGGAGGCGCTCTCCCTTTGGACAAAAAGAACAAGTCGGGCCAGCTTCATTATTCTGTGAAGCATGTAAAGGCATTGATCACTCCACTTTGGCTTGCAATATTCTCTATGATGTTGTTTTGGGCAATGTTGGTGCCCAAGGAGATAATGGTCAAATGGAAAATCTTAATGTTGTTAACACCATCCTTGGTCAAGGATATTACAATCTGAATCAGAACAGGAACCATCTAGGTTTTCAATATGGAAACCCCTCAGGAGCAGAAAACTCGCAACAATTTGGTTCAAACAATCAACAACGAGGCCCACCGGGATTCCAATACAACCAACAACAAAATTTTAGAAATCAAGTGAATTTTAGAGGTAACTTTTAGAACAAAAACTACAACCAGTATATGAAAACCTCTCAGTACCAGAATCCCAACCAAGCCCCTTATCAATATTTATAGCAAGGGCAACAAGCCGGTCTTGTCTCCCCTGATGATAAGTTGTCAGCGATTGAGAAGATGCTACAATCACAACATGCCTTGATAGCAAACCAGCAAGCCCATCAGAAGGCGATTGAATCTCAACTAGCTCAACTTGCAGCTAGCCTCAAGCCGCCTGCTGGAGCTTTGGCTGGTCAACCAGAAGACAACCTGAGACATGTGGAACAACTTAAAGATGTGACAACCTGTTCTGGCTTGGTCTTACCAGAAACCACAACCCCAGTCACTGTAACAAATGTCTAAGTAGGTGAGAATAGTGCTGATGCAACTCAGAACAAAAACACACCGCCGGAGGATTTCACACCCACCCCACCGCAACCTGAAATTCTAGTATACAGACTGCGTGTACCATTTCCATGTCGACTCAATTATATCCAACTCGATACCAGGTTCAACAAGTTTAAAGAAGTCTTGAGGAAGTTGTATGTCAATGTCCCACTGTTGGATGCCATGGCTGAGATGCCCCATTAGTCGAAGTTCTTCAAAATCCTGCTCAGTCGCCAATAAAAAACTGAAGAACATCAGACAGTGAAGCTAGCAAGAACATCATCAAATATTATTCTGGATAGGGTGCCTCAGAAGTGTAAGGATCCTGGCTCTTTTGGAATTTCATGCTCGATAAGCAATTCCGTCAGACAACCAGGTCTAGTTGACCTCAGAGCTAGCATTTCCATCATACCACTTAGCCTATGAAACAAACTTGGCCTTACTAACTTCTTACCCACTAGAATGACCATCGAGCTTGCTGACTCCTCCTTAACCAGGCTAGTTGGCATCATAGAGGATATCCCTGTAAGTCTTGGAATCTATGTCCCGTGTGATTTCATAGTTATGGACATCAAAGAGAACCCCCTCTACCCCCCTCATTTTTGGAAGACCTTTCCTCTCCACTACTAGAGCTCTGATAGACGTTGAAGTAGGAATTTTGACCCTAAGAGTGGGGAACCAATCCTTTGATTTCATAGCATCTGTGAGTGCAAGCGAACACACCGAAGCAGATAAGCATACTTTGTTGACTGTGTCAATCAATTTACTCAAATGCAACAGAAATTCCTTTCCTCAAAACTTGATATTCCATCAGAGGAAGACCACAATGAATATGAGACAAAGAGTGAACCAACCTATGTGGAAACAAAAGAAATACCACCAAATGTGGAGGAGACACCTCTCAGCCCTGTGGTTACACACACTAATCCTCCTCCAGTTATCCATGAGACTCTTCATCTAGAAAGTGTAACATCCCTGACCTGGGTTATGTACTAACCCCTTGCCTAATTAAGTTGACTAGATGCTTTCTCTTATACTTTGAAAAGTAATTAAGGCTTTTGAGGAACTTATATTTTAATTTCAGTCCTTTTTAAATAATGGTGAAACATTGTTTTGTTACTTTTGGACTAAGTGCAAATTACCCAAGTTGAGGGGTTAACTTGCAAATTGCACATGATAAGATGTTCCTCTGATGTAGAGACATCATAAGAATGAATATGATGTAGTGGTATGCTTCCACAAGCGTGGCTACCAAGATAAAGCTTGTAGAGCAATCCTTGTGCATTAAAACCTAGTTTTGGTGTAATGTGCAATTTACCCAAAACCTAGGGTTCAATATGCAAAATACCACCTCTAGAGGGTCTCTCATGTTTCTTGGCAGCAAGTAGAGCAAAGAAAATTAGAGGGGCGCCTCATTTGGATTATCACGGAGGAGAGAGAAACTTGATATTAAAATAATCAAGATTTAAGCATAAATGGCTCTTTAATTTAATTTATTGCATAAAGAAATAATTAATTGAGGAGCCCTTCAACCAAAAGTTGAAGGATGTGTTTGCAATAATGTTGGACGAGCTTGTGCCTTTCTTGGGCATAAAAAGCTCTTGGTTGTGTGGACGCCAACTCACATTATCATAATAGAAAGTAATATTCACTAAAAGGATGGATATTAATAAAAAACACTTTAAGGTGCTTAATTCCTTTTCCATTAACCTTTGGATAATGGAGAGGTTTATGCAAGAAATGGAGGTGGTTTCGTGGACAAGAAATGGATGGGGATTTGATGGAAATTATTTTGGATTTTAAAGAAAACAACTCTTTTTCTTTTTCCTTGAAAATCCCATACATGTCCTTTATATGTATCTTTTTTCCAAACACCAAAAGGATCGTTTCCTTAGTTTCTTTCTCTTTTCACCTTGCTTTGTCTGACCAAAGGAGAGCTCTGGAACAGAGAAAGGACGACCAAACTAGCTTGGTAAGTTTTGATCATCTCCTACCTCGGATTCATGGTGGAAACCCTAAGGCAATGGTTAATTAATGGTTTTCTTCACCGGATTTCCGATCCTAGCCATCTTTTTCATCCAAAAGCTCAAGGACGGAGCTTGGACAACTGCTGGAACTCCATCCACCATTAAAGTGATCTTGGAGATTTGGATCAGTTCTAGAGGCGGGTTTTATAACTCTAACCCTTAAGCATTAGTATTGCACTCTTTTCTATAAGAATTGTTGGTTACTTTCCTTCCTTTGATACTCTTTTGAGTTATTGCTATAACTTCCATGAAGAACAACAACAGTTCTTGGTTGAATAGAGGAAGACGAAGATGACATCATTTTATATGGTTATCCAAAAAGTTACTTTACTAAACGGTCTCCAATCCTTGCTCAAACGGTTTCCCAAACCGTTTGGGAGCAAACGGTTTCAAACCGTTTGGAATGAAACAATTTCACTAAACCGCATAGAAGCAAACGGTCCAAGACCGTTTGGTGGTGTTTCCCAAGCGTTGACCATTTGGAGACCTGTTGAAAATAATGTAGATTAATAGACCATCAATTATTATTGAATAACTCGAATTGATTCACTATTTGAAGGCCCATTAATCACCTAAACCCTAATCGGGTTGAGGGCTGATTTTATACGTGGCTAAGTTTGAAACTGGGGTTGGATGAACCAAACGGTTTCAAAACCATTTGGGGATCACCCAAACGGTCTCAAGACCGTTTGGTGATCACCCAAGACCATTTGGAGGTCTAGGGTTAGGTTTTGTTGACCAATTGAAGATCCAAAGATACTAGGTTGAAGTATAATCAAATATTGATTTTGGTGATCAATCCAATGAACCAAACCCTAATTGATTGACTTGGATTTTGATGTTGACATGGGAAAACAGTCTCAAGACCGTTTGGAGGTCATCCAAATGACCTCAAGACCGTTTGGGGTCAGGTCATGTTCAAATTGGATGAAGATTCAATGGTTACAAAGTAATTAGACTCACATTGGTTAATGTTGAAGGGTCATCGATTCTAAACCCTAATTCAAGTGATTCAAACCCTAATTGATGACCAATTGAGGGTCAATTGAGGGTCAAATCAGTTGAAGGTTGACCTAATTAACTCAATTGAAGTATGATGATAAGTCCAATTCATGATTGGTTACATGTATTCAATGGTTGAAGGAACCAACATTGGAAACCCTAATTCAATTGAAGTGGTTGAGACCCTTTTTGGTCCTTGCGGTTTTGGGGAGGTTTGGACCAAATGGTCTCAAGACCGTTTGAGTTCAAACGATCTCAAGACCGTTTGGGACCAAACGGTCTCAAGACCGTTTAGTACCAAACGATCCCAAACCGTTTGAGTCCATGCGTTTTCAAGAGGTCACTTTAGCAAACGGTTTTGGGGGTCTACTTTAGTAAATGGTTTCATGTGACCACCTTTAGCAAACGGTCTCAAAATTCAACTTTGGCAAATGGTCTACACCACCAACTTTACTAAACGGTCTCAAGTGTGCAACTTTAGTAAACGGTTTCAAAAGTGTACCTTTAGCAAACGGTCTCAAGGTAACTTTGGAAAACGACTTCCACCTACTTTACCAAATAGTTTCAGTAGTTTATGCAAGACCGTTTGGAGGTCTAAACGGTCTTAGACCGTTTGGAGGCTTAGTGTGCATGACCATTTGAGGTCTGATTTGGTCAAGATCGTTTGGGGTCTATATGGCCAAGACCGTTTGGTATATAATTAACCAAAACCGCATGGGTATTTAAAGTGGATAAAGGACAAAGAGATTAGTTGATTACTACTTGATGTAATCAAAGATAATTATAATAAAGATACCCTTAATGGGATAAGGTGATTGGTACTCTTTGAATGAGTAACCCTTAATGATCATGGTGATAATGACTTAACCCATGATGTTAATTCTCTTTCATGTTGAGCTGACTTAGCTTAATCAAAGCTGATGAAAGCATTATCTTATAGAATATGAGAGAGAAGACTTCCTACATGAATGTTAATCATGTAATGGACGTTTATTATAAATGCATGTCTAATTAGGGTATGATCCATGATAGTGAGATCATGAAACCCTAATTATGAAGGTTAATGAATCACAACCCCAACTGTGGGTATTAATGGAAGTAATCCTAATACATGATGATGCTATGATCTTAATTCATAGTGATGACATGATAAACCCTAATTCAAGGTACTTTGATG